>CM061542.1:94987253-95663086 GCA_030864215.1 Capsicum pubescens
TAGATCCCAAATCAAATAAAGAAAGGGTTGACTGAAGGTGCACCAAAATCGTACCTACAAAAACAACATTGAAACAACCTAGTTTCGACCCTTAGACAATTTCTTGAGTTTGAGTTTATAGATATCACATATCTTATGAGTACTTATAGTATTAATGTGGTATGGTTTAGGTTCCCCAACTCGTATGATGGTTAGTATGATTTGGGTTGCATTCTATCCAAGGTATGAGTTAAAATATTTCTAGTCATATGATAAGATATGCGGGGTATAATACCAAACCATATGATGTCCTATGTTTAGACTAGAGGATTCTGATCGTATAATTGGATACAAGTTGGTATAGGACTCGCATGTTAGACAGTTTTGAAGTCTAACTTGATTACTAGGGTATGAGTGGTATGTACCACTCGTATATTATATGTACGTGTCAGGGGAGGGGGAAGTCGTACTCTCTTGTGCTCCACTTTTAAGATTTTAAGATCAGGATATTTTAGACATTTCCCACCATAAAACCCTAAAGTGCCCACATATTTTAGCATATTGTAGCCTCCCATAACACACTTGGAAATATCAAAACACTTTCAAATCCTCCCTAAATACTCTCTTAAAGATTGGGCTAGGGTTTCTACATGGAGTTTATCTTGAGGCTCAAGGGTCAAGTTCTTTTTGTGAATCTTCTTAAATAAGACATATGACTCTTCATTAATTGTTAGTTCTCCAATATCGTGTGTGTTAAACATTTATTTTTGTTCATTAATGGGGGATTTGAAAACCAATGTTAAGGGTCTTGTTTCATTTTGTTGAGTATTGTTTAATCTTTGTTTTTATTGTTTACACATGTTTTTTTATGATGGTTTGCACATGTTGGTGCTTGGTAATTGTGGTTTAACAATTGGGTCATGGTTAAGCCTAAACTTGATCATTTTTACTTTGGTTTTAGCCTAGAAAATGGTATGCCCTTAACATATTTGTCAAAATTCCTAAGAGAACTAGTCACATATTTTATAGAGTTTTTAACTATGAAATTGGCCTAACGAATATGAATGGTTGGTAAATGATCTTTCCAAGGCCTTGTTTGCGATGTTATGATTTAAATGGAAAATCTTGGTGGTTTAACTGGCGAAAAGGGTTTGAGTCCTTAAACATTAAATTGATTTATGTCTTTGTTAGACAATGGGTTTGAGTCCTTAAAAATTGAATTGAACTATTATCTTTGTTAGACAATGGGTTCGAGTCCTTAAACTTTGAATTGAACTAGTGTCTTTAATAGACTATGTGTTTGAGTTCTAAAGTCAAGAGAAAGATTTGTTAATTGACAATGGTAGTAGCATGTTGTACGCTTGCAAGTGGTGTTGGTATGACGACACAAATGAAGTGACTTTGGCAAGTAATTATCTTAACTATTATGTATGCAAAATGAGGGTTTTAAATTATGGTTTAAAAATGGTTATGTAGCCGAGTTGTGAAGGTGGAGTTCCTGAGGGATCAACACTGGAAATTGTTTTTGCTGATGCGGGGGTTAAAATGGCCTGAGGTTTGAGTCCTTTTACTTACATTAACCAATAGGTTCAAGTCTTCCATAATTTATGATGTAGGAGGTTTGAGTCCCCCATATCAAACTATATAATTGGGTGACAAAGTAACCTTAATATATGAGTGGGAGGTTTGAGTCACCTATTAGTATATGTAAGATTGTTATCCAATTTGTGCGGCTACATTAACTAGGGCCTGACTAGGGGTTAAGTTCTAGATCCTATATAAACTATGGGTGTTACAAATATGACCACTAAGATACATAACCCCTGCTAAGATTTCAAAGTTTCATACTAAACCTGCTTTCTTTTCTCGACATAGTTATATGTATGTGATTACATATGTTTGCTTAGTATGGTTTTGAATACTGGTATTATTTTATCCTCATCCTTAAGTTACATGCTAAAGCTCAAATCTCTAATCGTCTTTGGTTGTTGTATCCTCATGCGATGCAGGGACTGGTCATACTATCTCACCTCTTTCTTAGTGAATTGGATTTGGGGATAGCTTGTGTTAACATAAAATGGTAAACTTCCATACTTTGGAATGCTCAATTTCTTGTTTTTAGTTTCTTATGTCATTGTTGGTGTAGACTTGGATATTTGTTTTTGCTATGGTCGGGGGCATGTCCCGATAAGATATTCTTAGATTACTTAGAGGCTTTGTATGGCCAAAATGTCAACTTGGGTATGCTATGGAATGGAATGATTAAGTTATGGTTGGTGATTTAGCTTAGGACAGTTTGATTTTGTTGGGTTGTTTTTAGGTATAGACTTATCCCAAAGTCATTACATTTTAGGTTACTCTATCTTGTTATATAGTTGGAACTCACTCAATTCAGTGTATATGTTAGTTGGTTGGATTGGGTAGCGAGGCGATCTCCATTCCTTTTTGGACTTGAGACGCCCATTACAATATGGCCCTGGTTCGGGCTATGTCAAGTTAATATTAGAGCCTAGGTTTTTGTGTCGTGGTATGTCCACAAAGTCGTATAATGTAGAGTCTTGCTTTTGGGTGTGTTGTGCACAACACTTATAATCTAAAGTCGACGAGGCATTTAGGAATTTTTCCTTTTCTTATTGTTCTATTTCAAGTTATGGTGTCTTAAGTCTCGAATCGAATATATCTAATTTCCATTTGTTTGCCTTTAAGATCGTGCCTTCAAGGAAATCTAAAAACATGTGAACTCTTCTGTCCCTACTGGAGACAATTTGAATAGAGCTCGTCCTACCTATAGGGTATAGATCTGGTCTAGGGTTGCTGCTTTTGATTGATCTAATGGAGTCCCATTGGTTCCTTTTGATCTTTATCCAGGTGGTGACACCCCTGCTCAGTTACCTCAAGGAGATATTTAAAATACAAAGTTCTATTATTCTATTAAGTTGTTGACCCAGATAGTGGTCTCTCTATCACACCAGTCTAGTCTTAGAGATGGTAGGAGGAATAAGACGATAATAGGGGAAAGGTAGAACAAGGAGTTCTTATATTTAGAGCAAGGCAGGGGTCGTCACAATAACAGTAGCAATGGGAGACAATGAACTAAGGATGGGTGCTAGGGAAAATCTTGTTCTTACCCGTCGGCTAGAGCCACTTACCATAGGCCATCCGGTGAACATCAATTTCAAAACAGTAATGGACCTAGGGAATGAGGTGACCAATTCCAGTCTAACAAATTCCAATTAGTTCTACCATATCCTTTCTGTAAACGTATATGATTTTTGATAATGTGTAAGAATAGGAACTATGATCATAGAGCTGATATGTACTAGAAACTGGAACTCCTTATACTAGAAACTGTAAACGTACATGATTTTTGATAATATGCACAAATAGGAATTATGATCATAGAGCAGACATGTACTATGTGAGTAGATATTATGATAGCTAAAGTGCAAAACTTTGCACTAAGGTAAGGACGGGTTGGGCATTAAACTCTCCCATTGCTTCTCTACACATACTGACATTACTACTAAAATCTGAAAGTCTGACTTGGTTACTTGTTCTGCCATGTCCGCCATAGCTTAAAGCCTTTATTCTAAGTCTGTGAACCCCTTAATAAACTCTAAATCGAACTGAAACCACTTTACTCTAGAGTCTGAAATATGACAATGCTCATATACACTAAACTCATTCTGAAGGACTACTCTTGATAATATAAGGTCCGCTGCTAGTACTTCTTTCTGATACATAATTCTTATCTTTCTATTGCCCCAACAATCATCAGATAGCAACCTCAACACTGACTAACTTAGAATTCTCAAATTCTCTTTCTACTAGTTCAATCGAGAGATTAAAACTCAAATCAGCTAAAACTAAGGTACTACCCCTTTTATTCAAGGACTGTTTCATCAAGAAAATAAAATGGAATAACTCTATTACTGAAATTAACTAAAGGGATTTTCTAAAATACTGTAACCGAGCAATTCCTGTATACTCATCTGGCTAGAATGGATTTTCCTATTGAGGTAAGCACTAGATTTTAAGTCTGACTTTAAAGTTGAATGTTATGCAAGGAGTTACACAAGACAGAGAAGCTTCTAGATATAATAAGTCATGAATATCTAAATAGAAGATTTGAAATATACCACTGACCACATCAGGAGAACTTTCCTGATCTTTTCTGGAGTGAAGTGCATGAAGCCTGTTTGGGCGTTGCCCACTGGCGGCACTGGAAGTGGCACCCTGCTAATTTGGGCGATCAGACTGAGCTAAAGGACGACTGTGCTAACTTTGTGGACCAGCCTTAGGATATATCAAACTTTGTGGACTAACTCACCATATCCAAAACATACATCACTGCCAACTCTACACACACCTAGGTAATTTTTACCATATTCTTCACCTAACAGATGAGTATGAACACCTTTTCCACTAACTTATGACTTAGAGCCGGTGTTCCATCATGATTGCCATTTATAAACTTTGGCACTGTAGCACTAGCTACAAAAGAATTTGGGGATGAGAATTTCTTATGGAATTAGAAATGGTTACCACCCTCTGACCTTTGCCTAAAACCACTTGTTCTAACTCTCTTATTCTTTCTATATTTCTTCCTATACTACTCCCCCTTGCTCTGCTGAGTATGAACCCCAAGCATAGATAGGAAAATAGCCTGTAGGTTGTTCTGAGAAACTACTGAATTGGCTAACATAGTGAAAGAAACTCTGAATTTTGCATGGGAGACTACTCATTCAGGGGATCTGCCTGAAGGGGCTGAGGTGCTGACTGATTTCCAGTTCTTCTTTCATTAGTCTTTTTGGGAGGCATATTCTGTAACCAGAAGGAAGAAAAGCATTAGACTGAGAATTTAGCTGAGCTCATGCTAACTCGCACGACATAAACACTAAAAGAAGGGAAACTTTTCCTAAAACATCTCATAGCCTCTTGTCCATAAGTTTGGCGCGCTACACACCCATGCACAAGACTCTTCTTGATGCATCTTTCAGACTCCCTATGAATCTGTTAAACCTTAGGCTCTGATAAAAAGTTTGTAACACCGCTAAAGTACACTCTGGGCGTCACACCGTGCTTACAGTCCTAAGGGACCACAAGCTAACCCATGACTAATACTTTCCATGAGCACTGAATAATAATACTAAAATAAATGCGAAATTAAGCTGAATTGCCATAAGGTTCAAAATCTAAATAATGATAAATAATAACATCTGGTAGAAACATCTGAAAAATAAACACTATCTAAACTGGTCTAGTCTGAAAGCCTCTAACTGAACTGTCTGAATATGGAGTTGATGGGACAAGCCCCCAACTAACTCCAACTACTGAACTACTGATAAACTAAAATAATAAAATAAAAGCACATCCTCGATAGATGAGGACTCACTACTAAATCTGCGACTACTGATTGGATTTGCCTAAGCACAGTCGGGAACCTGAGTGTTTGAACCTATGATATGAGACATCATAGTGCAATGAAAGAATATGCGGTGAGTATGTGGAATATAATGGTATGCTATGAGGTAAGAAGGAATGCAAGAGTTCATATACATGAACAATAACTAACTAAAAGATATAGAGTAACTGAATATGGGAGCACATGGATAAGTTAAACTACTGTAAATACTAAATATGTAATACTGTGCATATATGTATACTATAATTGAGTTTTTCTGAAGCAAAGTACAGAGTTCTGATAACTGAGTAACTGATATCAAAGTTACTGATAACAGAATTACTGATACTGAGTGACTGTGTCTGACAATCCTAATTCTATAAAACTGAAGTAAGTTCTAAACTGAAGTTTAAAACTGAAATTATGGGAGGTAATCATCTAACCGACATGCCCCAAATAAGATAAGATAATTGAGTTGGGTTCCAATCTATAAACCCAATTGGAAGGGTGCTAAAACCGTTCCACGGGTACTAACGTCTGCTGTGGAGTCAGTCCTATCTAACGGGTGACCCCTAAGATCAGTCCTAAACTAGCGGGTGATCACTGAGTATGTCAGTCCTATCTAACGGGTGAGATCTCATAACCTACATTGGCTACGTATTTTTTGAACTTAGGGATTGTTTCTAGGCACACAGTCTTAACTAACGGGTGAGACCCCATCCCTAGGCTCGCTTGGTGATGAATCCTACTCCTAACTAAATAGATACTATATTGATTATACTGAATTGGACTGGACTGATACTGATTCTACTGAGTTTTCCTGAGTTCTATAACTGACTGAGTTCTACTGATCATGACATGACTGATACTATTCTGTAACTGACATTGGCTCTAGGTAAAAAGCTAGATTGTCGGTATTAAAAACCCTCGAACTCGATAGCGTAAAAATAAAAACATAACATGATCATAAAGGCATAACAATACTTGTTTGCTAACAATGCACACATTTAGACATTTTGTCAAACATTTGATATACATGAACTTGTGCATGAATGGGATCATATAATAACATGTCATGCTTTCACTAGTCAAATCGCATAAATATTTCATCAAACACTTGTAGGGCATAAGCTTGTACATGATTGGAACCACATAATAACATGTCATGATTCCACTAGTTACTTCACATAGGCAATTTACCAAACACTTGGGGAGCATGGATTATTTATATGATAATGGCCAACACATGAACATCATGATACATTAATCAATTTGTAAATTCAAGGGTTTATCAAGATAATCACATATTCATCACACATGCTATTCAATTTTCATGAAACTTATAATTAAATCATGGATTGAAACCCAACTAATATCATGAACATGAATTCAATCTAATTCAAACATTGACATCATGAATCTCAGATCTTGTATATTTATAAAAATGGTTCTTGGACTTCATGGGTGAAAGGGACCCATGAATGAACCCCTAACATACTTGAGAAGAAGAGTTCTTGAAGGTTCTTAGAGGGTTTCTTGAGGATTGACCTTGATTCTTGAAGCTAGGGTTTTTTCCTCTTGAGAGAGAATGTTTTAAATCTTGATAAAAGTGAGTAAATAATGAGGTATTAGGTTATTTAGGGTATGAATCCCATGTTTAAGCTGATTAGGGGTTTTGAGAATTGACCAAACAACCCCTGAAATTAAATAATGGAAGCTAGAAATCCTGATTTTTCACCCCGACACGACACGGTACAATCGCGCAGGCTCACTTGAAAGTGGACCATTGGGAACGGGGCTGGTGGCACGACACATTGCCTTACTAGATGGGAAACTGGGCCTTGGCGCGACATTCCATTATCATGGAGCAACACTGGAAAAGTGACAATTGGGAAATTGGCTGATGGCGCGATGCGGTGGTATCGCGTTGGCTCACTGGAAAATGACAATTGTCATTTAGACATACTCCGCGATGCGCTACTGGCCTGAATGACAGTGTTTATTGACTGAAACTAAAAATATCCATAACTTCTTACCCGATTATCGAATTTAGGTGAATTTTATATCATTGAAAAGCTAATTCAATTTCCTACATAATGGCGGGCTCTAAACTGAAAAATACTGAGTATTTTAAAAATTTTATATTGGATCACTCATGTACTGAGAGTTAATCTAGGCAAGGGAAATACGGAGTATTACAGAGTCGTATGTCTAGGACACTTCCTAACCGCCGCAACCTTTTGGGGATCTACCATAATCCCTTCACTAGAGATGACATAAACAAAAAAAGTTATGGCTTTCAACCAAAACTCCCACTTAGAGAACTTGGCATACAAACGATGATCCTTTAAAGTTTGCAAAATAGCACGAAGGTAATCTACATGATCTGCCTCACTGTTAGAGTACACTAAGATATCATCGATGAAGACAATGACAAACATGACCAAGAACAGATGGAAGACCCTATTCGTCAAATCCATGAATGCCTCTGAGGCATTGGTCAACCCAAAAGACATGACAAGAAACTCGTAGTGACCATACCGGGCTCTAAAGGCAGTCTTAGGGATATCTGCATCCCTAATCTTAAGTTGATGATAAACCGATCTAAGATCAATCTTAGAGAAACACTTTGCCCCCTGAAGTTGATCAAGCAAATCATTGATCCAAGGTAGAGGATATTTATTCTTTATAGTCATTTTTTTAAAATGACAATAATCAATACACATACGAAGGGAACCATTCTTCTTGCGCACGAACAACACAGGATCACCCCACAGAGACACACTAGGGAGAATAAAGCTTTTATCTAAGAGGTCTTTCAATTTCTCCTTAAGCTCTTTTAACTCTGCTTGAGCCATTATATAAGGAGGGATAGAAACCAGACGTGTATTCAAGATAAGATCAATTCCCAAATCAATTTCCCTATCGAGAGAAATACCGAAAAGATCATATGGAAACACCTCGGGAAACTCATTAACCACGGGAATGGATTCTATAGAAGTCTCTTCCAACTCTTCCAAGTAAGAATCTTTAACTCAGACTATGTGATTCAAACACCTCTTTGAAATCAACTTTCGAGCTTTAAGATATGAAATAAACATTCCCTTAGGAACTAGAGAACCACCTTCCTATAAAATGACCAGATTATTATGGAATTAGTAAATGAGCCTACGGGTCCTACAATCTAAAGAAGAATAACAAGATTGCAACCAATCCATCCCTAAATTGGCATCAAAATCAACCATGTCCAACTCTATAAAGTCTAAAATAGTATCCCTACCACCAATCGATATCACAAACCCCTTATACACCCTTCTAACAATCACAGGATTTCCGATTGGGGTAGAAATAGAAAAGAGAACTGACAGACTCTTGGGACCACAACAAAGATGCACAACCACATACGATGTCCCATAAGAAAGAGTAGACCCTGGATTAAGCAAACAATACACATCACGGGAGAAAAGTCTTAACATGCCCATGACAACATCGAGAGATGCCTTAGAATCTTAGAAAGTACCAAGTGCATACAAGTGATTCTAGCCAGCGCCAATTCCATAAATAGAAGCAGGAGAAGGCATAACACCTTTTATTGCGGGAGGAGGTAGAGTAGCAATAGGCTGGCCCAAGAATCTACTAGAGAGGGGCACTCACGTTACATGTGCCTAACTTGACCATAATGAAAACTCTAGTTTCTCCCCTTCTCACACTGACTACAATGACTCTAACCATAAAATCTGCAAAGAGGGCGGGGTGGAATCGACTGGGCACCACTAGCATAGAATAGGGAACCATGTACCCATAACCCACCATTAAACAAAGAATGATGATCACCCGATGACTTCTGGTAAGGAGAGAGAACACTAGCCGAGGAGAATAAACCCAAACACCCCCACTTTTTTCATGGTCACTTGCTACCACTTTGCTTAGAAGGCCTAAATTTCCCTCTTTACTTCTTACTAAGCTCAACTTGCTTCCTTTTTTCATCCTCTACTTATTGCATACACACAATCAATCTAGAGATATCCATGTTCTCAATCAACAAAGTTGCTTTGATCTTGAGAACTAACTCACCAGACAATCCCAAGAAAAAATTGCGTATCCTAGCCCTCCTGATAGCAACTATCTCGACAGCATACCATGACAATTGATGGAATTTTAAGGCATACTCTTGAACGGACATCCTCCCTTGCTTCAAGTTTACAAACTTTTTTTTTCTTTTCTTAACATTTGAGAAAAGAAACGGTCAAAGAATGCCTCAGATAAACCCATCCATGAAGCCGGACTAGCATCAATACGTATCGAAAACTCCCACCCTTCATACCATTAGCACGCTACATCTGTCAACTAGTAGGAAGCAAGCTCAACGCCCTTAATTTTTGAAGCATGCATAATTTGCAAAATCTTCTCCATTTCATCGATGAAACCTTGAGTATCATATTTAACCTTCATACCCATGAACATATGAGGGATCAACCTCATAAATTGGTCAATTCTTGTTGCCTCAGAAGAAATGATAGCCAGAGCACCATGCTCTAATTGAGTGGATACTAGTTGAGTCAAGAAGTTGATGAAGCGATAGAACTCCATATTAGATGCATTATCTTGAGGGGACTAAGGATGAGAGTCACTCTCATAAGCAGGGTTGGGGGTAGAACCCCAAGTCATAGTATGGGAAGGCAATTTCTTAGTGCTAAGAGAAGTTCATATTATATCTTAGAGCCCAAAACTTCATTTCCTAAGGTTGTCCATAATGTTTGATAAAAGATAAAGATCCTAACTCAGAGGTTCCTTCTTTAGAATCCACTCTGGTTACATGGTAAATGAGTTTCCTGAGGTCTTTCTTGATGACCTTCCTGGTGTTCTTTCTGATAGAGAGATTGATTTTGGTATTGACTTTGTTCTAGACACTCTTCCTATGTCTAGCCCCCTCTATAGAATGAATTCTTGATAAGGGTTTTATCCACCTTAATGTTTCTCCATGGTGTGCTCTTATGTTTTCATTAGTAAGGAAGATGGGTTCTTTGAATATGTGTAGATTATTGGCAATGGGATAAGGAATGTAGATTAACCTCTTTGTCGGGTAGGTTATTGTGTTTTATGGATGTTTCATTGGTGATACTTGATAGTTGTTAGATGCTAAGTTTGTGTTTGGATGCTAAGGGTGGTGATATGAATTTTAACTCGAGGATAGCGAGGCAAGGCTCGCGAGGGTGAATTAGTATGATGATGTAATATGTGAGAGCGTTCAAGTGATGCATTATGAAATAGTTGAATATGTAATTTTGATATATGTATGAGGCCTAAGTGTTAAGTAGGAGTAGCGGCTAAATCATTAGATGGATAACAATCGTGGGCTATAAGATTAAAGTATACTCGATTTCGAGCGAGGGTAGGGCTACCATGTATGCCTAGATTATGTCCTTAAGATTTCTTAGCATGGGGAAGTCCAGGTAGTTGTTATATGGTGTTATGTAGATCCGAATTGGAGGAGAAGTAAATAGACTATGTGAACTCTTAATATATTTTAAAAGTTAATCAAGATATGGGGACAGGACATTAAAAGATTGATGTTTGTATTCTAAGGAGTTGAAAATAGAGTGTTGAGTGTTTAAACGCATGGATTCCATACCCTTAATCAGTGTCTGTGAGGTGATGATTTTAGAGGTTTTTGGATCCTTGGAGGGGTATACCATACAACGGTAATAGGGAAATTAGGCTTGAACATTGTGATTTATGGATATACCAATCATTGAGTTGGGTAGTTAGAAATTTTGATGGGAGTAATGTATACGTTGACTTAGGATCTCATAGTGATGTGTCTTGTAAGATTGAGTTGGAGTTTCCTTCATGTTTGGGCTTCATTAACCCGATTTATATATATTGAGAAAGTGTGTAGGTGATCCTTCATCGGTTGTTCCTTTTGAAGGGTTAGGTATTTCAAATTTCTTATTTTATGAGGTAGTTCTGATTGAGATCTTAGATCGACAAGTTTGCAGGTTGCTAATGTAAGATGTGAGTTCAATGAAGGTTATATGGAGGATCCCAAAGTCCAAGGAAGCTACTTGGGAAGCGGAATATGACATGAAGTCCAAGTATCCACATTTGTTCCCCATTTTAGAAATTATTGCTTGAGGTATGTGATGTTCTTAATATCTTTGTTTTATGTCATTGTTTTCTAACTTTGTTAAAGGTTAGTTAGATGGGTATTAATATGTTAACTCATTCTTGTGATTTTCTTTATCCTTCATTTGAGGAAGAATGATCCAAGTAGGGGAGAATTAAAATACCCTAATTTCGACCCTTAGAAAATTTCAATAGTTTAAGCGTCTAGACATATGCGACTTTTGTGTACTTATCGTATGATGTGGTATGATTTAGGGTACCCAACTTGTATGATGGTTAGTATGATTTGGGTTGCATTCTATCTAAGGTACAAATGGATATCTTATTAGCCGTATGATAGGATTCGAGGGGTATAATACCAAATCGTATGATGTTTTATGTCAAGCCTAGAGGATTCTTCCTAGGGTATAATTTAGGGGGTACCATTCATATGATTGGATAAAAGTTAGTCTAGGACTCGTATGTTGGATAGTGTTCAAGTCCTACTTGATGCCTAGGGTATGAGTGATACATACAACTCAAATGTTGTGTGTATGGGTTAGGGGGGAATCGTACCCTCCTGTGTACCACTTTTCATCTTTTAAGTTGTGGACATTTTCAACATTTCCCACCCAAAAACCCTTAAGTCCCCACGTCTTATAATTCATTGTAGTCTTTCATAACACAATTGGGAAGATCAAAACACTCTCAAATCCTCCCTAAACTCTCTCTTGAAAATTGGTCTAGGGTTTCTACAAGGTGTTTATCTAGAGGCTCAAGGGTTAAGTTATTTTAGTGAATCTTCATGAATAAGGTTTTTGACTCTTTATTCATTTTTTGTTCTAAAATATCATGTTGTAAAATATTTATTTTGATTCATTAATGGTGGTTTTGAAAACCATTGTTGAGGGTCTTGTTTCATATTGTTGAATAGTGTTTACTCTTAGTTTAAATTGTGTTTACATATGTTTTTGATGATGGTTGCACATGTGGGTTCTTGAAAATTGTGGTTTAACAATTGGTTCATGGTTAACCCTAAACTTTATGTTTTTTACTTTGGTTTTGGCCTTGATAATGGTATGTGATAACGCTCAATCTACAGCTCTCGTTTGAGTGTAAAGCGATCGTTAGCAAATATAGAACCCAACCTGGGTTGGGTGTCGATCCCACAGGGAATAGCTTGGCCAAAGAGAAAGTAAAATTACTAAACTTTTGGTGCAAGTCTCGTAAGAAGGGGGGATTCTTGTTTTGCAAGTAATGTAAACAAAAGCTGAAAATAATAAAGTAAAAAGAGAGAGATTGTTACGTTGGTTGTAAACAATGAGAATTGAAGCGTTGGGGTTATGTCCACCTTCTGAGGTATACGTCTCTATTGGCTATGAGTGTGTAGAATTCTGACATGCAATTGCTTATAGAGGATTGTAGTTGATGGTAAATCCAAGCATCTCTCGACCTAAACAAGGACTATTTCACTTTAACTCTCTCGAGCTTAAAGCGTGTCTAACGGTACAAATTCTCCAAGAGGTTAGTCCAGTTACGGCACTAGCTTTTTAATAGGAAAGGGTGTCCTACTACCTTGACATTATCTCTTTTCCAGACAAATAACTTTTCTCTCGAACAAGTTAAATGTTAGACTGGCGTATTCTTGCGTTTGCAACCGCAAAGAATGTAGATTTAAGATGAAGAGAATAATGATATAAGCAATATACGTGCCTCGAACTCACAAACTCACAGCAATAGATAGTAACTCATTCGGCTTCCATAACCCCAACAGAGAAGTTTAGTTACCCATGAATGCGAAGGAAATCACGATTGACATTGTTATTATATCACGATATTGAGTAATGGCGTGTAGATCAAGTGATAGGCGTGAGGCGTGATTCCTTAACAAGTAACGATTCTCTTGTTGTGGAGTTTAAGAATAGAAGAGTAGATTAGAAGTGTTTGTAGTGGAAGATGAGAGGGATGGAAGAAAATTAATTGTTGAATGATGAATGTAAGATTCATAATCTCTAGCATGATAGGGTATTTATAATACCCATATCCTACTTCTACTAAGCTAATGAAATAAATAACCAAATCCTACTAGACTAATGAAATCCTTAACCCAAATGTACTAGGTTAAGGTAACATTATCATAATCCACATAAAATAATGAAATACATAACCTAATTGTACTAGGTTAATGTATCATTGTCAAAATCCAGCTTTGTGTCTGTAAGTCCCCAAAGTCTTCAGAATTACTGTTTTAGCCCGGGACAGTTTTTCCATGCAGCAGTTTTGGTCCTTTAGGCGTCCCACTTCCTTCTCCTTCGTTCGTGAGCTTTCTTTTGCGTCAAGTTAGCCATAAAATGCTGTATTTTGCATCATTTATACCTGAAACTTTCCTAGTCATGTTCGTTAGCTCATTTACGGGAAAAAGGACTAAAAGTGCATGAAATATATAATTTGTTCTCAAAACTAGGCTAAAATATGGGCAAAATATATTGATATAGGCGTGTAAATCCGCCTATCATCAACACCCCACACTTAGAGCTTTGTTCGTCCTCGAACAACATATCATGTCCTTCTAAGCATCAACTTAAGGTTTTTACAGTAACAACACAAAACATTTATTAAGATAAGCACAACGATTATCAACCAAGAGTAGCTTTCCGATTATAAGTAGAAACAATTTAACCTCAAGTATAGACTCGTGATGGTGATCAACTCGCATGCAAACGTTAAAGTGCATAGAATCATATACAACTATCCAAAACTCATCAACCATGTGTGTCTCACCATATAGTACCCATAATCACTCACAAATATAGCATATTTTTCAAACATGGGTCTCAAAATGTCCTTGCTCTCACTCTCACAAAGAATTCATATGTAGCAACTGATGACCATAGGCTTGCCCTTAATGTAATACTCTACTAAATGTCAGAATGCTAAGATTAGGATCAAGTAGGTCTTTTGATGGTTGTAATGTAGTCTAAGGGACGGGTAGTACTATTTTGGCTAGGAATAGTGACTAAGTTCCTAAGCGCTTTAATACATCACTTTGTATCATTGACACTTTTTTTTCTTTCAACCTTTCTTTCTTTTATTCTACCACCCTTGTTCTCCTCTTTTGTTTTTCAATTTTAAGCACAACTCGCTTTTCAGCTTTCTTTTCCTTTTTCTTTTCACAACATACCTCTTATGATAGCACTTTTTTTTTCATAACACATTCAAGCACCATTACAATTTATAGCATCATACTCACCTAATTTCCTCTTATGTTGTCACATGACTTTTTCGCTTTAAAGCACTTAGGAGTTTGGATCAAATTACGGTCTTGAAAGAAATGGATTAGGCTTACATACAAGGTTGTCAAAGAAAATAGGCTAAAGGCTCAAAAGGGTTTAACTAGGATGATGTCCATGGGTAGGTAAAACTGAAGGTAAACAAATATAGGTTGCCAAAGAAATGCCTAAATCATATCCTAAACTTACACTCCTTATTTTCGCTTTGCATACATACCAGGCAAGTTCTAGCATCAGCCACACACATAGAATATACGATTATCTCACACACACAAGGCACATGGTCGACTTGCTTGGAAGTAATATAGACTCTCGACCCAACAAGTGAAGGAATTTAACCACACAATATCACATAATGAGTCACAACTGGAGCCTAAATGTCTCAATGGTCACAATTGTAGCACATACTCTTGTTATAATCTCATGCTGCCTATTAGAATAATCTCATGCGAAGCTAAGTTAAAAAAAATATTAACTACTAAAACAATCTTAACTAAAAAATGAAACAAAAATAAAACAAAAGCAAACAAACATAGATACGAGTAGATAAGTATAGCATGCAATACCACCACCCCACACTTAGTCGGTACACTGTCCTCAGTGGAAAATAAATAAGAAGAACCTGGTTAGTCGGACTCATCCTCTATGTCTGGGGTCATACCCCTTGCATTGGAATCATCATCAGAGTCGTCATCCTTAGAAGTTCCTCATAAGTATCCCACTTAATTCCAAGCGTGAGTCGAGGTATTTGCAGCGAGGAGGGTTCTCCTTGCTCCTTGCGGCCTCTTTTCTTGCTCTTTTGGGAAGTGGTAGCCTTTTCTTTGCCTTGTCTTGCTTTGGGTGCCATTGTACCTGAGACTTGAAATAGTGTTAATGGTAGCACAATCCCAATGGTTACAATCTATACACAAGCAGTAGGGGTACCACCCCACACTTAGTTTGTTGCTACAAATTAGTGAAGTGAAAGTGGTCGATTACTTAGACTTCATCGACATGCGTTTTAGGAGCTATATTCCAACGAGAAAATCAAAGATATATCACTTCTTGCAACCTTTGCAATACTTTCATGTTAGGTATAACAAGACTACTACATAGGGATTACTTCATGGTATCGTTTCTATCAATAAACTCAACCTCCTATGTCGGTAGGCAGTTATAAGTCTTATTCCGATGAACGGGATATTCTAACATGTAAGTATTCAAGTGACAAGATTATGCAATGTTCATTACTATAGCAATTCTGCAAGTAGTATAACAATGCATTAAAATCAAATTCAAGTCGGACATAAGTTAAGAGCATCCTAACGTACATGTTCACTCACTTGGTTTTGTATCAACAATTCAAACACGTTCACATCACCAATACTTTTTCAAGATTTAGCAATTCATAATAGGTGTAGTAAAGTAGTACTTACAAAATATAAATGAAGAACAAAGTAGTACTTACTTAGTTAAAGCCTTTGGATGATGTTCTTGTGACGAAAAAGAGAAAAAAGAAACTTTTTGATAGGTTTTGGAGACTATAGGTGGTGCATAAGCTAGGTTTCCAATGTGTTTTTGGTTCAAGACTAAGTCTCATATTTATAAGAAAAGGTTGGGTCGAGTTTTGGCCCATTAAAATCAGATTTGGAGACCAAAAGTGACCATAGGTGGTGCCTAATGCTTTGCCTAGTTGAGCAGAATGCCATAGCATATGCCATGCATTTATTTAAGAATGCCATACACTATGCGGCGCATTGTCTATGGCATTTAGGGACATATGCGGCGCATAGTGTATAGCATTTGAGATACTGAGACCTAATGCTATAGCATAGGCGGCGCATAGTGTATAGCACACTTAAGAATGGGCGGCGCATAGTGTATAGCATACTAGATTCCGAGGCCTTAGGCTATAGGATAGGTTTTGCAATGTTCGTGGCCTAGTTTTACCTAGGCCTAGCCTTCCTTGATGCCTATTTTGGCATGAGTAATGCTCAATCCGTAGCCTTATGCATCCTTATGCCTAACTTACCACCTTTACCATTCAATACATCCAAATCGTCATTTGAAACCAATCTCCTCGTTGAATACCTCTTGTACCTATATTTTCTCAAAACAATAAAAACGATTAGTACGATGGGTTGCCTCCCACCAAGCGCCTTAGTTTTGGTCGTGGCACGACTCTTATATTTGGATTTTCATTAATTAAAAACAAATCAAGTACTAGAATGAAAGAAAATGATAAACGATGGGTTGCCTCCCATCTAGCGCTTGATTTATTGTCGCGGCACGACATAGTTACCTCGAGTACTCAGACTTCGTCGAGATAGATGGTTGGTCATTTTCTGAATGGATTTAGACGACAATGAGGCTTACTTGTAGGCATGCAATCTTCTTCGAGAAGACTCATACGTCTCCCCGGAGGGTCACCAATTATATCATCAATAGTCCAACCCATAGCTCTCATGTATCTCTTCAGAGCAGAGATGAGAGCCTCTACGTGCTGTTTACTTAAATCATCCGCACTCACCGGAAGTATCTTTATACTTTCCAAGAACACATACCTTAGATAATCGGGGAGCTCTTTCGATTCTAGCATTGGTGGCTCTTCAAGGGAAGTCTTCGCTGTAGGTGAAGGTTGATTCTTAAGATCACGGTCCGGTTGCTTAGGAGTATGGGAATAGGACTCTATTTCTGTTAGAGCACCCATAAGTTCTTCATAATCTTCATCGTCCTCATGCTCAACCTTCAGCAGCGCAGCAGACAATGGCTCAACAGTAAGCTGTTTCTCTACAGATAATGCTTTCTTATCTTCATAATGAACATCATCTACAGAGAACACATCCATATCTTTTGGCTGCTTCATCGCATTGCACAAATCAAAATGAATCACTTTGTCATTCATTCGAAATAAAAGCTTATGGGAAAGGACGTTGCAAGATTATGGGAACTTTAGAATCCACCTCGCAATCCAAAATCACAAAGTCTGCAGGAAAAATGAAGGTAGACACCTTCACCAACACATCATTCAAGATACCCACAGGTCGTTTTACTGACCTATCCGCCATCACGAGCCGCATATTGGTTGGTGTAGGGTCGCCCAACCCCAACTTTCTGTAGATGGATAGTGGCATCAAATTGATGCTAGCTCCCAAATCACACAATGCTTTGGCAAAATTCATAGATCCAACCATGCAAGGAATAGTGAAAGCACCAGGGTCTGCCTTCTTCTATACTAAGGACCTTGTGGCAATTGCACTGCAATGATGAATATTATCTGCCGGCTCATAGCTTACTGCCCGCTTTTTTGTCAATAGGTCCTTCATGAATTTAGCGTACCCAGGCATCTTTTCTAGCGCCTCTACCAATGGAACAATAATGGTCAGCTGCTTCAACATGGTCATGAATTTGCTGAACTTTGTATCATCCGCCACCTTTTTCAATCTTTGAGGAAAAGGTGGTGGTGGGTATGGAATTGTTCTCTCCATGGCTTTCTTCTCCTCTTGCTTCCGTTTTTCAGCTTTTCCAGGCTGCACGTTGTGAGGAGTGATGTTAAGGACGTTAGGATCGGCTGCTGTGGCATCTTCCCCATTCGCCTTATCATCAATTTCTGCTTCTTCGTCAACCACTTGCTTGCCTTTTTCTGAAGTTTCCAGCACCTTACCACTTCGGGTAGTGATGGCCATGCATGACCCATCATTCCTTGGGTTTTGCACAGTATCGCTAGGTAAAGTGCCAGCCTTTCTTTGATTGAGTGCTGCTGAAAGTTGGCTCAATTGCTGCTCTATTTGCTTGATTGAAGTGGAATGAGAATCAACTAGTTGTTTCATGGAGGACAAATCATTAATTACCTCAGTAACTCCCGCGCTTGTTGCTTCCACTCCTTTCAATAATTTAGCCATCATGTCTTCCATACTTCCAGAACTAGATGTGGTGGTGTCACGTCTTCCAGGGGGAACATACACACCACTATTCTCATTCTTGTTCTTCCAACTACCTTGGTCCTTGATTCCAAATTTCTCATAGTAGTTCCGACCTTGGTTTCCTTGGGCATTGCCTCGGAAACCCCCCTGATTACTCAAGTAGTTGGCTTCTTCCTCCAAATCAGATTCGTCTCTTCTATGTGCGACAATGGCTTTAACTTTTTTGGTCTTCCCTGATAATAGATGCTTTGTGAGAAGATCCACTTGTGTTTTCATGTGCGCCATATCTTGGTCGCGTTCGTCTTGTCTACGCCTCTGCTCCGTGGTCATGCCAATAGATAAAGTGGAGCTTGCTTCCTCGGAATCCCTGGTATGCCAAGCTCTACTTTGTTTCGTCATGCGATCTAGCATATTGCTTGCTTGACCAAAGGTGAGGTCCATAAAAGATCCTCCAGCTGCGTTATCCACCACATGCTTAGTTATTGAATTCAAGGATCTATACAATATCTCCATGAGGTGAACATTAGTCATGTGATGGTTTGGGCATCTCGCTAGCTTTGTCTTGAACCTCTCCCATGTTTCATGAAGAGCTTCAGTGGGAAGCTGACGAAAGTTGCTGATTTCATCTCTCAATTGTGCCCTTTTGGAAGGCGGAAAGAATCTTTCTAGGAAAGCGTCTCTCAATTGCCTCCAATTTGTAATTGAATCAGGAGTCAGCCCATTCAACCATAGTGTTGCCTCCCCAGACAGAGACAATGGGAATAGACGTAATCAAATTGCATTCTGACCAACACCAGGATTGTCAAAAGACTTGCATGTAGAAATAAAGTTGATGAGATGCATATTCGGATCATCGTCTGCTAGTCCACCAAATAATCCCTTGAGTTGCAATAACTGAATCATGGTGCTTGTGATGTTGAACTTGGCTCCGGGCTCTAATGGTGGTGGAATTATAGCTCCAGTGGCTCCGGCACCATCAAGATCATCATCATCATCGTCGAAAGCTGGCTGCATAGGTTGGCGATCATGTCTATACCGAGCTTGTCGACCTCTTCTGTTGGCAGGTGTTGTGATTTCAGCATCATGCCTTGGGTTTAGTAACTCGTCATCACCTTAATCCTCATCGTCAGGGTTTGTTGCTCGCCCAGGGTTATCAATGTTTTGTTGGTGTACTTGGGCGGCGGCAAGAGCATCTAATCTCGCCTGCTCCTGTTGAGCAGCCATCCTTGCGATTTTAGCTTGTGCTTCCATTCTACCAATGCGTTGTGGTTCAGGATTGATTGGTAATAACGGTTGACCAGAACTTCGAGTATGGGGCATGCACTAAAATAAAAACCTGCAGTAGACAAAAACAAAAACTAAAAGTAAAACTACGAGAATCTTTGACCAAAGGGTCTAGTAATTATCACGAACTTGATTGACACTTGTATTCCCCGGCAACGGCGCCAATTTTTGATAACGCTCAATCTACAGCTCTCGTTTGAGTGTAAAACGGTCGTTAGCAAATATAGAACCCAACCTGGGTTGGGTGTCGATCCCACAGGGAATAGCTTGGCCAACAAGTAAGTAAAATTACTAAACTTTTGGTGCAAGTCTCGTAAGAAGGAGGGATTCTTGTTTTGCAAGTAATGTAAACAAAAGCTGAAAATAATAAAGTAAAAAGAGAGAGATTGTTACGTTGGTTGTAAACAATGAGAATTGAAGCGTTGGGGTTATGTCCACCTTCTGAGGTATACGTCTCTATTGGCTATGAGTGTGTAGAATTCTGACATGCAATTGCTTATAGAGGATTGTAGTCGATGGTAAATCCAAGCGTCTCTCGACCTAAACAAGGACTATTTCACTTTAACTCTCTCGAGCTTAAAGCGTGTCTAACGGTACGAATTCTCCAAGAGGTTAGTCCAGTTACGGCACTAGCTTTTTAATAGGAAAGGGTGTCCTACTACCTTGACATTATCTCTTTTCCAGACAAATAACTTTTCTCTCGAATAAGTTAAATGTTAGACTGGCGTATTCTTGCGTTTGCAACCGCAAAGAATGTAGATTTAAGATGAAGAGAATAATGATATAAGCAATATACGTGCCTCGAACTCACAAACTCACAGCAATAGATAGTAACTCATTTGGATTCCATAACCCCAACAGAGAAGTTTAGTTACCCATGAATGCGAAGGAAATCACGATTGACATTGTTATTATATCACGATATTGAGTAATGGCGTGTAGATCAAGTGATAGGCGTGAGGCGTGATTCCTTAGCAAGTAACGATTCTCTTGTTGTGGAGTTTAAGAATAGAAGAGTAGATTAGAAGTGTTTGTAGTGGAAGATGAGAGGGATGGAAGAAAATTAATTGTTGAATGATGAATGTAAGATTCATAATCTCTAGCATGATAGGGTATTTATAATACCCATATCCTACTCCTACTAAGCTAATGAAATAAATAACCAAATCCTACTAGACTAATGAAATCCTTAACCCAAATGTACTAGGTTAAGGTAACATTATCATAATCCACATAAAATAATGAAATACATAACCTAATTGTACTAGGTTAATGTATCATTGTCAAAATCCAGCTTTGTGTCTGTAAGTCCCCAAAGTCTTCAGAATTGCTGTTTTAGCCCGGGACAATTTTTCCATGCAGCAGTTTTGGTCCTTTAGGCGTCCCACTTCCTTCTCCTTCGTTCGTGAGCTTTCTTTTGCATCAAGTTAGCCATAAAATGCTGTATTTTGCATCATTTATACCTGAAACTTTTCTAGTCATGTTCGTTAGCTCATTTACGGGAAAAGGACTAAAAGTGCTTGAAATATATAATTTGTTCTCAAAACTAGGCTAAAATATGGGCAAAATATATTGATATAGGCGTGTAAATCCGCCTATCATCAGTATGCCCTCAACATGTTTTTAAAAATGCCTAAGAGAATGACCTAGTCACATGTTAAATGGAGTTTTTTATTAAAACATTGGCCTAGTGAATATGAATGGTTGGTAAATTGATTTTTGAAGGCCTTGTTGGAAATGTTATGATTTATATGGTAACCTTGGTTGTTAAATTAGCTAAAAGGGTTTGAGTCCCTAAACATTAACTAGATTTATACTTTGTTAAACGATGGGTTCATGTCCTTAAACTTTGAATTGAAGTAGTGACTTTGTTAGCTAATCGGTTCGTGTCCCTAACCTTTGAATTGAAATAGTTCCTTTAATAGATGATGGGTTCAAGTCCCAAAGTCAAGTGAATAATTGGTTGATTGATAATGGTAATAACATGTTGTACGCTTGCAAGTGGTATTGGTATGACATTACCAAATGAAGTGCCATAATTAGTATTTGGCTTAATGGTTGTGTATGTCAAATGATGGTTATAAATTGGGATTTAATGAGGGTTGTGTAGTTGAGTGGTTAAGATGGAGGTCAAGGGGGATCAACCATGGAAACCGTGTTTTTTTATGCAGGGGTCAAAATGGCCTGATGTTTGAGTCCTCTTGCTTACTATGACCAGGAGGTTCAAGTCTCCCACAATTTATGATATAGGAGGTTTGAGTCCTCCATATCATACTACATGATTGGGTGATCAAGTTACCTTATTATATGCGTAAGGGGCTTGAGTCCCTCATAAGTGTATGTAAGATTGTTCTCCAGTTTGTGCAGCTACACGAACTGGGGCCTGACTAGGGGGTGAGATCTTGATCCCATATAGCACGCGGGTGTTACTAAGATGACATCTAAGATACACAACCCTGGCTAAGATTTCAAAGGGTCATGATAAACTCGGTTCCCTTTCCCGGCATAGTTTCTATATGTATATATGTATGTGATTGCATATTGTTGCTTACTTTGGTTTATAATACTGGCATTATATTATCCTTATCGTTGAGTTACATGCTGGCGCTCCAACCGCTAACCATCTTTGGATATTGTATCCCCATACGATACAGGGACCGGTCATACTATCAAATCTCCAACTCAGTGACTTGGATTCGGGGAGAACATGTGTTGAATTGATGTGGTTTGCTTACATACTTTGGAAGGCTCCGTTTCTTGGTTTTATTTTCTTATGTCCTTATTGGTATAGTCTTAGATATTTGTTTTGGCTATGGTCGGGGGCATGTCCAAATCGAATATTCTTGGATTGGTTAGAGGCTTTGTATGGACAAACTGTGGACTTGAGTATGTTATGGAATGGAATGATTATGTTATGGTTGCTGATTTGGTTTCGGACAGTTTGACATGGTTTGGTTGGTATCAGGTATAGAGTTATCCCAAAGTCATTACATTTTGAGTTACTCTATCTTGTTATATCATCGAAATTTACCTAACTCAGATTATATGTCGGTTGGTTGGATTGTGTAGCGGGGCGATCTATGATACTTGTTGGACTTGAGACATCCTTTACGACAAGGCCCTGGTTTGAGCCATTTCAAGCATCTGAAAACTCAATCTCAAGATTTGCAGGTACTACTTTCAACTGACCGCGCCTTCCACCTACCTAGGCTCCTAACTGACCTCCTATCTTGCCTGCCTGAAACCTCCTCAAGTATCCTTAAAACTACCCCTATGACTCTAAGGACCACCTCTAGCAGTGGAATGAATTGTTTTAATAGGGGAACACTCTGAGTTGAAGCAACAATCGTCCCACAACTAGGGCAATCTCACAAATAGTGACCAAGAGCTCTATAACTATAACATGAAACCAAAGTAGAACCATAACCAACAGATCCATCTATCCCAGAATAACCACCACTTCTAGAATGACCAGATGTTGAACCTCTTGAATACTGACCACTACCTTTACCAGGGCTATCACTAACATTAGACCGACCTCCATAAGTAATTTGATTACTACCAGAATAGGTCGACTAGGCTGACTCTGAGACTAATATGATGGATGCTGAGGATATACACAATGAAAACATATACCTCTAATTCAGGAACTACTACGACTCCTTCTGAAACTGCCCTAATATCTTGGCCTCTTATCGCAGCCCCATGAGCCTCATGATGTATCTCTTCCATAAGATGAGCCTGATTAGAAACATTAGAAGAAGACCTACCTGTAGTAACCAAAATCTGAGTAGACATATGAAAGGGAAGTCTCAACTCTCGGAGAAATCAACCAAATCTATCATACTCCGTATTCAGAATAAAAAATGCATGCCATGCCAACTAGTGAAAATGTTCCTTATACTCTGCAATTGTAATGGAACTCTGTCCAATCTAAAGTACTGATATCTCAAATTATTCCGAAGGCTCTGAGGCATATACTTCTTTAAGACATCTCAGAAAACTAAGACTATGACAAATAAGAGGATCTAGCTGATCTAGAATCAATATAACCTCGCCACCAATGTCAAGCAGCCAAGTCAAACTGAAATGTGGTGTAATCCATACCACGAGTCTCAACTAGGCTAAAATTACGAAGCCTGTCCTCATAAGCAATCAGAAACTCATACACATCTTTGCCCGAAGCACCAAAAAAACCAAGCGAAGCTACTCTCAAGAATCTACCTAATATCATCTGCTCCACAACAAATATTGAAGGATGGATGATCACTGGCTGATCAACTACCAACTGAGCAATCACCAGCATAGGAGGAACCTAAAATCTTAGATTTATAGCGACAACATATGCCTCTACCTCATTATCACTCTAATATGTAAACTTTGCACAATTAGATGATGTACCACCAACTAGCCCTAGAAGCTAAACCAAAGCATCCCTAAGAACTGAAGAGAAAATAAACCCTGGTTGAGCATGGGCTATTCCCTAGCCCACCGTTGCATAGGGCTAAAAAATCTTTTGCTCAAGTGCTGGAATAGGATTTGGTGGAGGACACCTATCCTGGCCCCTAGCAGGGGAGACATCTCATGGTTATCCATGACCTTTGGGTCATCCATAAACAGGGGTAGGATCCCTAGGCTCGATCACGGGAGCCTCATCTCGTGTAGCGTTATCATATGTCCTAGCCATATTTGAATGAGTAAAGTCAAAGAAATGCTCTATAAAACAACTTAGACTCTTAGAACTATATGATAGAATGAAGTGAATAATTACAATGAATGTCCCATAGCCTCCTGAGGATAGGAAAAGAACGCCATCACTCTGATCCGTAAGACTCTACTAGACACTTGCTCTTGTACCAACAATATTGGTGTAGCCTAGGCTCTGATACCAATTTATTACTACCCTATTTACGTGTCTTGATGACACTACTCTATCCCTCCAATAGGTAAACAAAACCGTAAACCAGAGTTACACACAATGGGTTAAATTTATGGGAAATGCCCAACATAGGTGGAAATCAACTTAACTTATAAATAACAAGGTGTTTAAAATAGATAAAAATAGTCCACATAGATTCCATCCCATGACCTAGTAGAACTAGTATAAGAGAATCTAGTAATAATAATACAACCCATGTATCTAGGATAGTCAGTAATATTTGTCTTAAAATAAAAGACTAAACATAGAAAGATAGAAGGAAATAGGTGATTCCGACTCCAAGAGCTCAACCTATCTTCTTATATCAACACAGAATGAACGTTGATCAACAACAAAAAATTGTACTCAATTTGCACCAAAAAGGTACAGAAGTGTAGTATCAGTACCAAAACAATGGGTACTCAGTAGGAATCATCAGTCGACTGAGCTAAATCATGATCTAAGATTGATAGAATGCAGGTTAAAATAACAAAGGCAAGTTAAGGAAATAAACATGAAATATCTCAAACATCGCTATACATTAATCACTAGATAATTGGAATATCATCATAACATAACATAAAGTATAAATGCATGCAATCATAACTACAAAATAGGCTCCCATATGCTAATCGGTTCAGAAAATTAAATAACCCATCGCAATCCCCCAAAAACCTGGAAGGTCCAAACAAGATAAAATAACCCACCACCATCATTTATAAGCTCTCATAATACAATTGGAATTCATCCAAGCCATGAAACATTATAACCATCAATGGTCCATATTCATCATTTGTAAATAAGTCAACACTTAGCCACTATCCACCATGAAGCAACTAGTCCTCATGTATCAATAAATCATCCTTTATCAACTAAACTTCACTTATCCACTAATCATTAATTATCAACTAACCAATATTTAGAATCTAGTCATTATATCACTATTTCTTTATTTTTGACCTAGCTAGTTTGTTAATCTCACACCCTAATGTCATCATATAAAAATAAGTATATCATTATAGTATAATACATATAACTAGACTCAAACCAGTATGGATATTCCACAGTTTCCTAATAAAATCATCATAATCATCTTCTTTTCATGTTGGGCATGTATAAATCATAATAATCATCATCCATTCTTGCCAGGTCTATATTATCATAATCATCTTTTGACCTTATCGGGTATATATTATCATAATCAACCTCTGACCTTGTCAGGTATATATCATTATAATTATCTTCTGGCCTTGTTGGGTATATATCATCATAATCATCCTATAACATTACCTAGTATATATCATCATAATCATCCTCCAGCCTTGCCAGATAGATATCATCATAATGTCATTATTAATATCATAACCATCCTTCGGATGTCTGCCGGGTATAAATAATTAATATCATCATAAATATGGCAAATAGCATAATCATAAAAGTATATAACAACATAACCATGCAAATAATATATTTACATGATCAATAATCATAATCAAAATTATGAATTCTAGCATAACCAACAGCATGATTGCCAACATAGTAAATAAGCACGATCTTTGGCATAATCACTATCAAAGTCAATAATATAATCAATAAGCATGCTCTTTAGGATAATCCATAATGTATTCTCCAATTTAGTCATTAAACATGACATCTAACATAATGAATAGACACTATCAAGCATAGGCAATAACTTGTCAATAGACTAATTAATGACTTATCATTATCATAAAAAGATAGCTTATCATTATCTTGGTCAATATGTAATCCATGGAATAATCTACCACTTATCATAACATAATCACTAGCTTAATTTATAGTTTAATCAATATCATACTCAAGGGCTCATTTAATAATATATTCTATAGCCCAATCAATATCCAAATCAATAGCATTTTCAATGGATCATCAATGACATAAGCTTAACCAATAACTCATTTATAGCCTAATCTTTAAGAATTACTTTTAAAATCATTCATCATAACCAACAAGTACCAAAGCATCTAAATATCACTAAAATAACCATCATCCAGTCTGTACATAAGCATATCAAGGGTATTTTGTCACTATCACAAGTCTTGGCCTAAGGTGGGTCGAAGTGCCCACTTCTAAATCCCCAAAACAATTTATCAAGAAATATCTATCCCAGACTAGGCTAAGGTATGTAGATCTAATTTTAGATGTAAAACAAGCCATAACTAGTCCTAGGGTAGCAATTCCTCCTAATATAGAACAACTAGATCAATTTCACCTATGGTAAGGAGATTTGAGTATGTTTCATTCTAAACTCAAGTAACCAAGAAAGTATCCTCATTAATGTAGTAATTAAGATGAGCCCACCCTAACACGAGCCTACAAGGTCTATTTCACCTAAGATAGGAATAACTAGGCTAATCATTCCCAAAATAATAAACAAAATTGTCTAAATGATCCAACTAATCCCAAACATTTCAATTTATCACATAAACACCTAAAACCCATACCAAATATAATACAATATCATAAACATACTATGAATTAGCTCAATATTACAAGGGGTAAAACCTAGCCTACCTAGAAACCAAGGAAATGTCACAAGATCTGCTAAATCTCTATTTTTCCTTATAAGAAGCTTCCATAGGATACCTAGCTATTAAAATCAAATTCTACTTATTAATATGAGAAAAATGATACCCATATTGCATAATTGTGCTTTGGGTCAAAAATCAAACCCCATGTGGGTCCCACTCATAGAAATTGCATTTTTGAAATTAACCCAACCTTCTCATATGATTAAGAAATCATTACCCTAAGAAAATAGGAGAAATCCAAGCTAAATTAGCACTAAAATCAAACCCTCAAGGTTATGGGAAGTTTTTAACAAGAAATCTATCATGAAAAGGGTGAATTTTTACCTCAAGTCAAAAGATAATCTCATAAACTAGTGTTAGACAAGCTCCCAATCTACCCATATGGACCAAGTTTAATCTATCTCTCAAGCTAGGGTTTTATTCTCAAGAGATTGGGTGAAGAGTGAGAAAAATTAGGCTAAAATGGTCTGATTATACATATCCAAGGTACTCGATTGTTGTCATCGGGACTTTACCTTCACGATCGTAGTATATTAAGGTTGCACTGGTAAAATATGATTGATACAAGCCACCGTGATTGCGACACTTGAGATCTTCCAAGAGTATTGGTATTTTGAACCTTAGCTCGAGATTGGGATGCACCAGATATCAAAAGTAGACTTGGAATTTTTATGTCCCTGCCAAGCCTTCGGGATTGATTAAGAATCCCATATATGCAAACAGACTATGTAACAACACCAAATTCGACATTCTGGACTCAATGATACAATCAAAATTTCCATCGGAGGTTGTTTTGACAAAATATAGGTCCCACACCCATATTTGATTTTCTTAACTTTCCAATCAATAGATCAAAATGAGCATGGGTGCCTTGAGAAATGATTCAAGAGTGCTCCTAGTCTAAAATCAACATTATGTAGCTTCTAGAATAGTCAAAATATGTGTTCGATGTCATTTAACTAAAGCCTTTGCCTGGTGGTCATTTGAAATTAGCAAAGACTTCAAAATAGGGAAATGGATTTAAAAAATAAATGAACTGCCTAGTAACTAAACTGTCGGTTCCATTGAGTTATAAATGATGTGGGGTAGCTATAGAAAAGCTAAATGGAAAAAATAAGCAAAAATATAGAAAATGACTTGAACGGTTATTACACTCCCCCAAGGCTATTGTAAAGCTCAATGGGGCCAATCTAAGAAACTAACCCAATATCTTCTACTCCTCAAAATTAATGGCTTACTGGGCTACTATTATAAGTGATAATAGAGATACTGGTGGAACTCTATTCTAGGGACGCAACTGCAGGTTACACTCTTGAACCAAGTCTACCCTAAGCTTTCCCCTAAGATGATGTATTAGCCCTATCCATCGGACGACCACCAGCTATACTCAATAACTGAACCAAGACATCATAGAGGGTATATGAAGACATAAATTTGGGTGGAGGCTAGGCTACTCCGTGGCCCAATATCTTATGTGGTGGCAGATCCTTAGGTGCAAATACTGGCTCAAGTTCAGTAATCTACTCTAGTGAAGACTCCCTGGCCTAGACTTAAGCTGGAAGTTCTAGATTAACCTCAAACTCAAGGTCCACCTTTATCTCTACACTAACTGTAGACTTAGCTATAGGTTCAAGGCTTTGTACTAAAAAACCATAGATCTTGTCCTATACATTTGTAAAAGAGTCAAATAAATGAGAGTCTAGAAACAAATCTAGAATCAACACAGAATAAATAATCAAAAAGGTATGATTTTCCTAAAATATCGCAAAGCCTCCTAAAGATAGGAAATGGACTTCATCATACCAATCTGCAGGTATATACTAAAAACTTGCTTTTATATGGGTCTATACTAAATGCTTGCTTTTATACCAATGATATAGGTGAACCTCATCTCTAATACAAAACTATTACAACCTAAAAACTTGAGTTATTATGGAAGCAACTTTAACCCATTAATCATAGCCCAAAATAGTGAGTAACGGTATAACAAGAAGACAAGTGAGAGAAATAAGGAAAAAATAGTAATAATAGGCGGATAAAATGAATATGTATATATATATATATTAAATTATTCCATATAAGAGAGGGAAAAGGGTAATACTCAAAAATGATTCCCCAAGACCTAGTAAGGTTTGTACAAGCGCTACTAAGCCAAAGAGTACTAGATAGATGCCAAAATATACAAGTGGTCTCCAAATATGAAAAATAAGACTAATACTAGAACATAAGGTGTGGGATCAACTCTAAATATTGAAAGATTTCCCAAATCTCTGGTCAACATCTCTACTCGAGTTCGGCATCAATTGTGATAATTCATACTAAGATCTGTATCGGGGAAAAGATGTAGAAGTGTAGTATGAGTACCAAAACATGAGATACTTAATAAAACTCATGGGATGACTGATAAAAAATAAAGTAATAACACAATACAGTATGAGTCTATACTAAAGGGTAATAAATGAGGATCGAAAATAGAATAATAGGCTATGCTAAGAAAATACAGAAAATCAGATATAATTAAATCAAAATCAAAAGTAAATGCCTAGGTATTAACTACCTAAACCGCCATAAACCTAATGGTACAAACAAAGAAAATAAGCCCGAATGATCTCCCATAAGTATGGTGGGCGTAAGCAAGGAGTAAAACCAATATAAGGCCAAGTGTAATAGTAAGGAAAGTAAAAAACAAGCAAAGATGTGTGATAAGAATCCTATATATCCTTACTCCAACCATAACTATAAATACTACTGGACTCAACCAAATTTCAAACCAAAGATCAATAATAATAAATGCTGATGTAAAACCAAAATCAATGTAAAATAAAAAGTATACTGGACAATTGACTCAACCTAGAAGTAATAGTAAATAAACAATAAACTAGGGCAAAACTCTAAACAAAACTAATAAATATGAAATAATTGGTAAGAATCTAGAGTTCTTGTAAATCCAAAGTCTATCTATCCTTTTTCCCATTTTTAAATGCCAAATTTATCAAAGGGGTGCAAGGTTATCTATATTAAGTCAATAACCATGAGTTATTACGTGCTAAGGAATACTGAAACTAAAAATCATAATATAGAAATTTTAAAAACTAAATTCCAATTATTGATCTCTCAAACATTCTACAATCGTCTATATCAAAAAGGGCATTATTCCAAAACAACTGACCTAAGAGGAGCAATAGGGCCAACTATAAGTCCTGGGAACCCAACCTAAGTTAAGCATATACTTAAACCTTGGATAAATCTTCTCAAACCTATTCCAAGGACCTAAGTTTTCTAATTCAATCCTTAAAGGAGAATAAACTATTAGCCTATGGCAAACGAGGCCGAAATCTACCCTAAACATCCCCCTAATAAGCCAAAGTAATTAGAAATTATCAAAATGCCTATCCAAATCATAATAACCCATGAATAATTAGCACAATAAACATGCTAATACAATAAGATATCAATGTCTATATAAAAAGTAAGCCTGGCCTACCTGAAAATTGCCGAAGCTACTCGAAATCATCTATATTCGAGCCTTTCCCTTTCAAGAAGCTTTCGATAGTAGCCCTGCTATAAAAATAATAATCTCTGAGTAAAAAATAGTAGCAATGATACCTATATTACAAATATACATTCCAATACAAAATTCAATAAAAAAATCACTTTTGGGGTCTGCTTGTGGAATTTAAAAATTGAAACCACAACAATGTACCTCGGGGAACCATGAGCTAGTGCTGGAAGATTGGGTATGAGAGGATCTCCAATTTGATCCCTAAATATCCCACAAATATCAAGGAAAAATAAGAAATTAAATTATAATTTGATGGGATTTAATTGGGAACTTAATATACAATGACTGGATAATGATCACTTTATTGACCTCTAACTATTCCTAGTTCCAGATATTATTTTCCCAAGGTTTATTGAGATCTCAACTCCAACAATAGTGTAAGAGATTAGAAGAAATGGGATGAAAATACTGAAAATGAAGTATATATAACACAAACGTTTATTTCTAAATCAGTACCGCTAGGACGGAAGGGTGTTCGTTTAAGTGGCCGCTGGTAAGGTTAGTTAGCTCTACTAAGGCAAAGAAGTTACCTGGTGTTGACACTATTAAGCACCACTTAAGAGGCACATTATCTGCTAAAGTAGCTTCACTAAGGTGATGAAAGGATCACTTATGTTGTTGTATCAGATAATTTACATTAAAAAATTTTATACCAAAAATGTTAGACAACTCTAAATATCTCAACTACGTATTCCCCATTCATTTAAAATCCTGTGCATGAAAATGAACTATGCTACCACATCAAATTTGGAATTCTAGAGTCATCAGAATATATAAAATTCCCAACAGAGGTCATTACAAAAAAAGTGGATCCCATCCCAAGGTTTTATTTTTACTAAATTCCAAACAATAGCACAAAATGAGCCCAAATGCCTCAGTCCTGATGTGACATAGATTCATGGCACTTTCAATGCTAATAAACTTAGGTCCCTTTTTATTATATATGATATGTTTTTTATATTTATATTACAGGTAAACATGGTTGGAAATTAGTGCAATAAAATAAGAAGAAAAAGCTCTAAGAACTGAAGTTTTTGCCAAGTTAATGAGTTGGTTGGTATTGCTACGACTCGTCATACAAGCCATATGGAGAACAATAAATAAAGCTAATAAGGAAGATAAAGTTGAAGTTGTCTATGGCTCACAAAGATTGACTATGAGTTGCAGGAAAGAATCATTTTGAGCAAACCTGATGGAAGATCCTGAGAGTTTACTAGGTTGTATCCAGTTGAGACGAGACTAACAATGAGTCATAGTCTAAAGCTATGACTAGTAGTGTTGACCATTATGAGAAAAGATTTGGAAGATTAAATTTTACTAGAGAGACAAAGAGTCCATCCAATGAATCATAAAGAGACATGATGAGTCATCACAAAAGAGCATATAAGTCAGGAAACAAAGCTATAATAAGTCAACTTTGTCCAGATAACTCGTTCGCTGAAACATAGGCACTGCCTACCTTATTTTCCTATTTTGTTTCATTTAGGATTTGAAGGTTATCTTATGAAATTATAAATACCCATTTGATTTTTTTGTATTAGTTTACACACTTTTTACATTCACAACACTATATTGATTCTAAGATTCGACTTTTGATCTTGGAATTCTTTATTATTGGTTTTATGTTTGATTATTAATTTGAGATTCTATGTTTTGTTATTTAATTATTGTAAAATTATTCATATTCTTTATTTATTGAATCCAATGGATATTCATGCAACCATGAGCAGCTAAACTACCTAACTAGGGTTGTGGGAACCCTAATGGAATAACAAAGTAGAGAAAGTGCCAAGCCATTCTTTTTCAATATTCTTACATATTTTTTGATAATCCTTGATTTGATTGCTTTCTTAATGATTGCAGATGTTAAGAACCTACCTATATTCGATACTTAATTCAAAAAAAAGAGGGAGAAATTAGTAAAAGAAGATCACAAAAGTTATTTAAGGCTACTAACCCTGATCTAATTAACTTGACACTCAAAATGTAACAGTTAATCTGAGATCCAGGATAAAGGTTAGTAAGAAGACACTCTAAGACTCAAAGGTATAGAGAGAAATTCACTAAAGATGTTTACAAGACGGTTGGTGGAACATATCTTATCATATTTTGCATGTAAGGTATTGGGATAGTTCGATGGAGAAAAGTAAGTCTACAGAGTTAGGAAATTAGGGGGAACACAGTCCTACTATTCATCTCATGTTGATTTAAACCCAAGAGATGATTTGTTACTATTGACACTATTCTTACCTACCCCCCTGTTTACTTTTCTTTACTTTTCCAGCTACTTCAATAAGTTGTGATAGATATTTGGGCTATTCCTTGTAGGTTTGACCCTAAACTTTGTTGGGTTATACATTTCATAGTAGCCTTGTTATATTTCCTAAAGGAATAATTTTGGTGACATAAAATTTCTCGTGGTTTTGCCAGGAAATATGGTTATGGATTAATTAATTAAAGTTGTTGAGGTTGTTGGGTTTATTATTTTCAACTATTCCTTCAGCATATGCCAGTGTATGCCCAGTACCCAGAGTAAAGGGAATACCTTGATCCCACTTTACATTGTTCTAGAGCAAACTTTAAGACAAAATCAATAGATGGAAGAGCAGGAGCACGAAGGTCATGATGACCCTAGACTGACTAAATAAGAAGATGGAAAGTTTTTGAGGTTGTTGGGTTTATTATTTTCAACTGTTCCTTCGACATATCCTGGTGTAAGCCTAGTACCCAGAGTCAAGGGAACCCCTTGATCCCACTTTACACTGTTCCAAAGAAAAACTTAAGACAAAATTATAAGATGGAAAAGACGAAGCGCGAAGGTCATGATTACCCTATTCAGACTAAATAATAAGATGTAAGAGTAGGAGCACGGAGGTTATGATGACCCTAGTCAGATTCCTCCACCTTCATAAAGTGTTTAAGAGACAGTCTCAGAAACCACTACATCATTACTAGCCAAATAAAATGCAAGGAAAGATGCTACTAACCATCATGAAGCTCAAGAGAAAAGAGTGAGACATGAAGAATAACATTGAGTAGAATTTAATAGAGCAAGAAGAGAGAGAGATCAAGTACCCTAGATTTTCTATTCTAGCAAGAATATGATAATTTGAAGGAAGATATGGGGTAGATTGAGCCTATTGAGATACGAGATATCATTCCTCTTGATTTGCCTCAAGGTTGAAGTTTTATATTACGAGTTCTATAATCTTGTTGTTGAATATGAATGGTGTGTTTGCTGGTCTGACGACTGGTGATTCCAACATACATATTATTAATTTCATGGGGATTTACACTTTATATAATTTACCTGGGGTAAGTAAGGAATCTTTGAGAGTCGGTTTATTCTTATTCTCACTGCGAAGAGAGACTATGGTTAGGGGAACTACACCGTGGGTCCATTACAAATTTGAATGAATTATGAAAACTGTTCTTAGATTAATTCTTTCCGTCTTCGATAATGTTGTAGTTGAAGGATGAGATTTATAATTATAGGTTGTTGTAACGCCCCTAGATCCCATCTCGAGACGTCACACGGTGCATATGGACCCGAAGGACCACAAGCTAACCTTTTTTGATATCTGTACCTATACACTGCATAATATCTAAAATAAATGCGAAAACTTGCCATAAGGTTCAACACATATATACATACTCAAAATTGAAAACTGAATACTAATACATCCGTCTGAAAAGACTCTAAACTATTTGAACTGTGGAGTTGATAGGACAGGTCCCCAACTAATTCCGTCAACAAAAAATAAACAAAATCTGAAACAATAATAGTAAACTGAGACTTGTCCTCGAAAGAAGAGGACTCACTGTTATTGCTGCTGACGGGGACTGAACTGCTGAGGATAATCTGGATCCTGTGCCTCTGAACCTATGGTTTCAAATAAAACACCATAGCGCAAATGTGTCAGTACAGGAATGTACCGAGTATGTAGACGAGGTAGGCTACTGCAAGGGCTCATACATGCACAATATCTAAACTAAATAATCATGAAAAATGTCGCATGAGAACACATACATGAATGCACAAAACATGAACACAATCATCACAACTCTAGATACTGAAACTCGCATACCACTTTACTACAGACTGAACTCACTAATGACACTGAGATACTAAATCACTGACTCCTCTGATACTGATAACTGAGGATCAAGATGTGCTTACATCAAGGACTGTACTCTGAGCTTACTGCTTTCGACTGATAGAATTAGAGATCAACTTTGCTAACAGATTATTCTGGAAGTGATTATCAATGATAAAAAGTATGATTATATCTGAATCTGACGACAAGAATATTCAATAGAAATATGATACTGTGATCAAGCCTATCTGGCGGCATATCTCTGAATATGATATCAATCAATTGTATATGTGACCAAGCCTATCTGTCGAGATGGTCCATAAATCAACGGAACTATCTGAGTTCCTCATAAAGATAGATGATTGTATCTGACAGTCCTGATTTTTCAAGATTGATTTTGAAATTAAGATTGAATCTGAAACTGAAACTATGGGAAGTAGTCACTTAACCGACATACCCCAACCTACCACAGGTGGGGTCCAACCTCTACCCCCGGTTGGGAGAGTGCCAATACTGTGCCACGGGTAAAGACATTATCTTTATGTGCATTATCCTTATGTGACCCTCATCTATCAGATGCTCAAATGAGAATAGTCGATCCCTCATCTAACAGGTCAAGCCACCTCATCTACCCTCATCTAACAGGTATGATGTCTCTCATCTACCCTCAACTAGTAGGTATGATATCTCAACCTATGCTGGCTACGTAGTTCTAGAGCACAAAGATTGCATCTAAGAATCACACCCTCTACTAGTAGGTGAGTTCCCAACCTTGAGCCCACTCGGTGCTAGTTTCTACTCCCAACTGAAAGACTCTGACTGAATTCTAAACTGAGCACAACTAAAATGAATATGATATTGATCATGTTTCTCAAAAGATCAAACTGAGTTACGCTGAGATTACTTAGTTCCGTATCTAATGAAAAAGACATCGAATCATAGTATCTGATTGACGATACAGAGCTTGAATAGATTACTCAAATCACTTTTGAGATTAGAATTAAATCACTTGAATACTATAAGATCTGAAATGATTATAGGACTAAGGCTAGATTACTAGTGATACAGAGATTACAGAGATTACAGAGATTTCTGAGATTACTGAGCTTTCTTAAGTTCCGCACTTGTCTGAGGATACAGAGTTCTATAGTTCACTGAGTTCTGAGAATCATGGCCCAACTGGAATTATCGATAAACTGACACGGGCTCTAGACAACAACTCTATTTTTGGGTAGAAATACCCCCAGGACTCGATAGCATAAAAGTAAGCATCATCATTCATTCATCATCACAAGCATTCATGCATCAGCACAATCATTCAAGCATCTTCACAAGTAATTCAGGAATCATGCCATATGTTCAATTCCAAAGTCATTAAACATCACCTCAAGCATTTAAGGATCTCAAACGTCTATTCATCATCACAGTCGCCAAAGAGTCACTTTAAGCATCTAGGAATCATAATCATATAATAACATAGGGGAAACATGCTACTAGATTGTACTCCCTTCAACAAGGTTTTACCTCATCTATTTTATACCTATATCGATCTTGACATGTGTTTGGATATCCCATGGCCTGGGGAGACTTCATACTATCACGTCATAACTTACTTGCTAACCACTTGACATGTATTAAAAGCTTAAAATATATCAGGAACACATAATTGGGGGAATTTACAACCATCATATCGCGACTTGTTCCCTAGGGTCTTTCAACAACCACTAGACATGACTGATTTTACACCTACTCGGGAATTTCATGCTATCTTGGCACATTTCACTCACTAAGGCATTTTATCAAACACTAGGCATGCATGGACTATCTCATAGTTTGGGGTTTCCTATTCAACATAATTTAGTGGCGCTTACGCATCACCTAAGCTCTTTATCAAACTTATGGGGAACGTTCTTCACTTATTCAACCACTTCTACACCCAAAAATCATGAACACATCACATGGAAAAACAACTTCAAGAGGTTCTATCACAAACATCACATGAATTCTACATACTAGGGTCAAAGCTCATAAATTTTGTTGGAAAAAATAAATCAAAACTCAAAAACACATTAAACATCCATTTCAACTCATACAAATCATTAACAACTCATAAACATAAAAATCTTTTAGTTTTAAAAAGGGTTCTTGAGCTTCTTGGAAGAAAGGGACCTAAGAATCAACATCTACATACCTTAACCTTTTGAAATTGGATGAACTTTAGTGCTTGAAACTTTATCCACACTTGAAATAAATAAATTCTTGAAGCCCACACTATGAGGAACTTAATTCTTGAAGAAACCTTGAAGAATTTATGCTTTAATTTTGGAAGATTAGGGTTCTTGAATGAAACCTTAGATATTCTCGAGAGAATTGGAAAAGAAAATGATTGAATTAGGGTTTGAATGAGGGTTCCTCATATTTATAGAGGCTCAAAAAAGGTGGAAAATGACCAAAATATCCTTGCAAAAACGCCCTTGAATCGCTGGAAAAATATACTTGATACCATCCGTGACAGGCCGTCAGGTCCGAGATAGGCCGTCACGAATGGTCGTCACAAAAGGGGTCCAAATTCTTGATTTTCTGCCCAGGGATGACGACGTCATCAGAAATGATGTCATAATATGACGACGTCGTCAAAAAGGTCATCGGAAACGTGATAGCCCATCAGAAACGTCGTTACCATTTTGCAGCTTGACATGTTGGAATAAAAAGGGGATAACTCTTTTCTCCGATATCGGATTTAGGCAAAATTGGTATCGTTGGAAAGATAATTCAAATATATTTCATTTGATATATATAAATCCACCCATTTATTCATATACAATGAGTTATGGTCGATTGAAGTTGATCCAAATTTTTACGGTCACTAAAACTTAAACTATGGGAAAGCTTTCAACTCGACCATGAGTTAGGGGACCTCAATGATCTTAATTCATGATCAAATAGATTCCCACACAATTCAAAGTATTTCATACTTGGGAGAATATTTCTGAAACATTTTGACTCAGATTTTCGCTTTACCAAATACGCTCTAAGTCTTAGACTGGAGGAGGATTTTGCGGGGCATTACATTATCTCCCCCTTGAGAATGTTCGTCCTCGAATGTCGCTTAATAGACTGAGATTATGGATCAAAAGAACTTACTCAAGAAATGGAAATATCTTAGATTAGGACTACGCAACTGGAACGACTGACATATAGAGTTCTCACACTGGGCATGCATATATGTGCATGGAATACTCGACTGATAATACTCATAGATGAATTCTCATAATACACATGCATATATGATGCATGGACTCATTACTGGGATGATCTCATGAATACACGACTGAACACATGCTGACAAGCTGAACTCTTTCTACTAAATGCGCATATCTAATGCATGAATGTCCGGCTAAGCTAACTTTTGAAAGCACGACTTGATAGTGCAACAATGATTGATGCTAACTTTATAAGGAAAATCTGAACATGCATCGAGATGAATCTAATGGCATAAAAAATCATAATACCATGGGGTATCTCTCCCTTGGGACTCTATGTCCCTCTAAACACACTTCATTAAAATACTGGACCGGTGCGCGGGGCACCCACAGACTGGGTCATAATTGATCGATCAAGATCTGAAACTTATGCATGACTCATGCTAACATATAAGCTCAAAATGAGAGCAAAGGATCTATCAATGCATAACATAAATATGAAGGGCTCATAACATACCCGGGTCAATTTCAGGGGATCTTTCCCGATCAAGGTGAGCCTGAAGTGCATACAATCTATTATGAGCTGAAGGATGACTACGCTGACTTCGGGGACTTGGCTTAGGACAGTCTCAAACTTTGTGACCGGTATCTCCACATCCAAATCACACATCACTACCGGATCTACATACACCCTTATGATTCTTACCACATTCTTCACACAACGGGTAGGTACGAACACCACTAGTACTACTCTGGGCTTTGGAGCTTGGCGCTCTCTCAAAACTGACACCCCCAAATGCAGGCGCAAGTAAAATAGATGAAGATGGATCTGGAACTAAAAATCTCCAACTATACTGAGAAATACTACCACCTTGAGACCCTGACTGCGAGAAACCACGACTACCTGTCTTGGCTCTTTTACTCACTCTCCCTCTCTTCTTCATCTTATCTACCTCAATCTGTTGTGCATGAATCATTAGCCTAGAAAGATCCATATCTCTATTGATCATGGAAGCTCTACACTCTTTCAACCCATCACTTGATACCCCAGTTAAAAACTTACTCATACTCACTCTAGTGTCATCTATCAAGTCAGGAGCATACTTAGCTAATTGGTTAAACTTAAGAAAATACTCTTTTACTGTCATGGAGACCTGCCTTAGGTTCATAAACTCTTCTACCTTAGCTTCTCTCATTTCTAGCGGGAAAAAACTATCTATAAAGGCACTCTAAAACTCTAGCCAAGTCAAGCTGCATTCTCCCCTCTACTTTTCTCCCACATCACTACCCAATCATGAGCAATATCTTTCAACCTATAAGATGCTAAATCAATACTATCCTCCTCTGACATATGTATAATCTGGGTGATCTTCTATACCTCCTCAAGAAATAACTACGGATCCTCACCTACTACTGACCCAAAGAATTCGGGCGGGTTCATTTTCATGAAGCTTCTAATCCTGGCTGCAACAGAATTACCATTTTGCTGAGGTGGGACTACAGCCTAACGGTTGCTTATAACATTAGTAAACGCCTAGGCTAGTGCCTGGAAAGCTTCCCGAAACTCTGCATGTGACACTCTCATTTTCAGGATCTACTGGCAGAGGGGGATGATCATCAACCCTATGGACAAAGTCTCTGCGAGGAGGCATACTCTGTAAATAAAAGAATAAAGTGGATTAGACTGAGGATCAACTTAAGCTCATGCTCACTCATACGAAATGATCACTGAAAGAAGAGGAACTGCTCCTAAGAACATCCTGTAGCCTCTTGTACAAAAATGTGGTGCACTACACACCCATGTACAAGACTCTACTAGATGCGGATTTTCAGACTCCCTAGGATACTATTGAACCTTAGGCTCTGATACCAAGTTTGTAATGCCCCGAGATCCCATCCCGAGACGTCACACGGTGCTTATGGATCCAAAGGACCGAAAGCTAACCCTTTTCTGATATCTGTACCTGTACACTGCATAATATCTTAAATAAATGCAGAAACTTGCCATAAGGTTCAACACATCTATACATACTCAAAACTGAAAACTGAATACTAATACATCCATCTGAAAAGCCTCTAAACTATCTAAACTGTGGAGTTGATGGGACAGGTCCACAACTAACTTCATCAACTAAAAATAAACAAAATCTGAAATAATAATAGTAAACTGAGATTCGTCCTAGAAAGAAGAGGACTCACTGCTAATGCTGCTGACGGGGACTGAACTGCTGAGGATAATCAGGATCCTGTGCCTCTGAAACTATGGTGTCAAATAAAACACCATAGTGCAAATGCGTCAGTATAGAAATGTACCGACTATGTAGACGAGGTAGGCTAATGCAAGGGCTCATGCATGCACAATATCTAAACTGAATAATCATGAAAGATGCCACATGAGAACACATATATGAATGCACAGAACAAGAACACAATCATTGCAACTCTAGATACTGAAACTCCCATACCACTTTACTACAGACTGAACTCACTACTGACACTAAGATACTGAATCACTGACTCCTCTGTTACTGATAACTGAGGATTTAGATATTCTTACATCAAGGATTGTACTCTGAGCTTACTGCTTTCGACTGACAGAATTAGAGATCAACTTTACTAACAGATTATTTTGGAAGAGATTATCAATGATAAGAAGTATGATTATATCTAAATTTGACGACAAAAATAATTAATAGAAATCTGATACTATGATCAAGCCTGTCTGGCGGCATATCTCTGAATATGATATCAATCAACTGTATATGTGACCAAGCCTATCTGTTGGGATGGTCCATGAATCAATGAAACAATCTGAGTTCCTCATAAAGATAGATGATTGTATCTAACAGTCCTGATTTCTGAAGATTGATTCTGAAACTGAGACTGAATCTGAAACTGAAACTGTGGGAAGTAGTCACTTAACCGATATGCCCCAACCTACCAAAGGTGGGGTCCAACCTCTACCCCAAGTTGGGAGGGTTCCAGTACCGTGCCATAGGTAAAGATATTATCTTTATGTGCATTATCTTTATGTGACCCTCATCTATCAGGTGCTCAAACGAGAATGGTGGAGTCCTAATCTAACAGGTCAAGCCACCTCATCTAGCCTCATCTAACAGGTGTGATGTCTCTCATCTACCCACAACTAGTAGGTATGATGTCTCAACCTACGCTGGCTACATAGCTCTGGAGCACAAAGATTGCATCTAAGAATCACACCCTCTACTAGTAGATGAGTTTTCATCCTTGAGCTCGCTCGGTGCTAGTTTCTACTCCCAACTTAAAGACTCTGACTGAATTCTTAACTAAGCACAACTGAACTGAATCTGATATTGATCATGTTTCTCAAAAGATCTAACTGAGTTACGCTGAGATTACTTAGTTTCGTATTTGACGGAAAAGACATCGAGTCATAGTATCTGACTGACGATACAAAGCTTGAATAGATTACTCCAATCACTTCTGAGATTAGAATTGAATCAATAGAATACTATTAGAACTGAGTTGATTGTAGGACAAAGGCTAGATTACTATAGATACAGAGATTTTAGAGATTACTGAGCTTTCTTAAGTTCTGCACTTGTCTGAAGATACAGAGTTCTATAGTTCACTGATTTCTGAGAATCATGGCCCAACTGGAATTATAGAGAAACTGACACGAGCTCTAGACAACAACTCTATTTTTAGGTATAAATAACCCCAGGACTCGATAGCATAAAAGTAAGCATCATCATTCATTCATCATCACAAGCATTCATGCATTATCACAATCATTCAAGCATCTTCACAAGTAATTCAGGAATCATGCCATATGTTCATTTGCAAAGTCATTAAACATAGCCTCAAGCATTTAAGGATCTCAAATATCTATTCATCATCATAGTCGCCAAGGAGTTATTTTAAACATCTCGAAATCATAATCGTATAATAACGTAGGGGAAACATGCTACTAGATTGTACTCCCTTCAACAAGGTTTTACCTCAGCTATTTTATACCTATATCGATCTTGACATGTGTATGGATATCCCATGGCTTGGGGAGACTTCATACTATCACGTCATAACTTACTTGCTAACCACTTGGCATGTATTAAAAGCTTAACATATATAAAGAGCACATAATTGGGGGAATTTACAACCATCATATCTCGACTTATTCACTAGGGTCTTTCAACAACCACTAGACATGATCGATTTTACACCTACTTGGGAATTTCATGCTATCTTGGCACATTTCACTCACTAAGGTATTTTATCAAATACTACGCATGCATGAACTATCTCACAATTTGGGGTTCCTATTCAACATACTATAGTGGCCCTTATGCCTCACCTAAGATCTTTATCAAACCTATGGTGAACGTTCTTCACTTATTCAACCATTTTTACACCCAAAAGTAATGAACACATCACATGGAAAAACAACTTCAAGAGGGTCTATCACAAACATCACATGAAATCAACATACTAGGGTCAAATCTCATAAATTTTGTAGGCAAACATAAATTTAAACTCAACAACACATTAAACATCCATTTCAACTCATACAAATCATTAACAACACATAAACATAAAAATCCTTTAGTTTTTAAAAAGGTTCTTGAACTTCTTGGATGAAAGGGACCCAAGAATCAACATCTACATACCTTAACCTTTGAAATTAGATGAACTTTAGTGCTTGAAACTTTATCCACACTTGAAATAAATAAATTCTTGAAGCCCACACTATGAGGAACTTAATTCTTGAAGAAACCTTGAAGAATTTATGCTTTAATTTTGGAAGATTAGGGTTCTTGAATGAAACCTTAGATATTCTCGAGAGAATTGGAAAAGAAAATGATTGAATTAGGGTTTGAATAAGGGTTCCTCATATTTATAGAGGCTCAAAAAAGGTGAGAAATGACCAAATTACCCTTTCAAAAATGACCTTGAATTGTTGGAAAAATATACTTGATGCCATCCGTGGTAGGCCGTCAGGTCCGAGATAGGCCGTCACAAAAGGGGTCCAAATTCTTGATTTTCTGCCCAGGGCTGACGATGTTGTCAGAAATGATGTCAGAATGTGATGACATCATCAAAAAGTGTAACGCCCCAATTCCTGAGAACCGGAATGCCACACGGTGCTTATGATCCCGAAGGACCACAAGCTAACCCTTTTTCTGATATTTGTACCTATTCACTGCATAATATAATAAAATACATGCGAAAACTGGCTAACACTTGCCATAAGGTTCAAAGACCTAGTAATATACAATACCTTAAACCACACACTAATACATCTGTTTGAAAAGCCTCTACACTGCCTGAACTATGGAGTTGAAGGGATAACTCCCCAACTAACTCCGTCTACTAAAATCAAATACTGTAATAACAACATTCTCGGATGATGAGGACTCACTGCTGCTATACAAGTGACTTCTAAGATGCTCCAAGTTTCACTCCTCTGAACCTATGTTGCCCTAAAATAAAAGAACACCATAGCGCGAATGCGTCAGTACTAAGATATACTAAGTATGCAAGCAGGGAAGGCTAAATGCAAGGGCTTATGCATGAACATTTAATCAAAAGAATAATCATGAGAATAATGAACGAGTACATATATATGAATGCACAGTTCACAACCACTATAACAATTATAACGACTCCAGATACCACAGCTCGGATACCACTTTACTGTCCTCGAAACTCACTACTGTACTGGGGTACTGCATTACTGAATCACATGATACCAACACTGATCAATCGAATACACTCACACCCCTGACTCCTGAAGATTTATACTGACACAAAAATTGTGTAAAGTAGTTATATAACTCACCATGACTCCTCATAAGCAACTAAATAAGTGGGGGTGCACGCAATAATTTGAATAATATCTTTGATTTGTAAAACATGCGTATGGAAAATGAAGACTCACATGGCTTGAATTTCATTATCCATACTTCTCATAATATTATAGAGAGGAAAACATAAGTAAAATCCCATAAATCGTCAATATTCATCATAAATTCTCATGACTCATCATAGACAACTAAACTCATCAATTCAAGACTCGGAGTGACTCGATAGTTCAATAAACATACTCTTATGGACAGGGGAGTTTCCTATAACGGACAACCCCATGTGACCCGCGTGGAATACCAACGTTTGCCCTCCTAGGGAGAGAACTCCCATTGGCGGGAGTGTTGTACTCTTGCCAGGGAGTACAACCTTAAAGCTTTCATAATCATAATTCGGCTCTCTTGCCAACAATATCATCATCAACAACCCTACGGTGGCACATAGGTTTGGGAAAATACCAAATTTCCCTCTCGGTGCTAAGTAATACTCCCCGACTAGCTCAGAACGCGTTAGGAAATCCACCACAACATCACAAGGGTCTATCATAAAGACCAAATCAAATATCTCTCGCATTTATCAAATCATATCAATTTGTGGATTCCTAACTCAACACAGTTTAGCTCAAAACATTTTAATTTTCCTCAACATCAACATGGTATCAATAACAAAAGCATTTCCTCTCTGCGCGCTTAAAATCAATATAAATCATCCCGACTCTGCGGATGCAAATCAATATTCACAAATGATTATTTTTTCATTTCAATATTCAAATCATGACAATAGCTTTTGAAAAGCATTTAAGATTTTCGAATCATAGTAAGATTTTGTATGTCGTAATGTAACTCAAATCATGGCTCTTATATCAAGAATCCTCAAAAAAATAATTTCATAGTAGTCGTATGCAATTTATGGCATAAAATCTCAATTCAAGAAAACAAGATAATAAGGTTATTATGTATACCAATATTAGACTATTCAAAGTTCCATAAATCATATCTTCAAAACACTTGAAATATCAACTCATGGTAGAAATATGAAATTCACCATATCAAATCATAACTTGGGAATAATAAAGTAATCATGTACATCAAAGCTTAAATAATTTATATTTTCATAACCTCATAATTCGTCATTAAAACATCTTAGGTATTTACCCACATTACAAAATCATGAAATTCCAATGATAAAATCAATTCTTTGGGCACAAGAATGAAAAGATATTCTTGTTCAAAACCCCACATACTAAGTTCTCACTGAATTCATTTTAAGTTCTCAAATCATCGGAAATTCATCGATCGTAGCACGACTAAGATTATCGTGGAACTGACTCAGTTCTAGACCAGCAGACTATTTCGGGCATACGTACCCCCAGCAATCAATAACACAAGTAATACATAGTATACAACAACGCATACTCATATGCCCACAGGCTATCATGCATTCATTAACACCTCACACCAATCATTTGAAGATCATATTCATATACAAGTATTGGGATCTCACGCCATTACATCGTAGATCATTAAACAAGGATGCATATGGTTAAGGAAGAATACAACATAACATAGTTCATCCAATCTGGATACACACAAATAACATACATTCAACACATCATGGTTCACTTCTCAAGGTTCTTTCCTTTAAGATCTTGATATATGCAATTCGACCCATAATTAGACATTTCACACTTAGCGTGGCCTAATGACCTTATCATTTCCCTTAAGCATGATAGTAAACATGTAGCATGCAAGTATGGTATGAACTCATCACTTCGATCACAAGGAGTCATACGATCCATTCTTCTTCAACTAGGCATTTCTACAATTACCTTGCATGCACCATTTAGGGCATAGGTCAATATGAACAATTACATGTTCTACAACACCATCATTCATCTTAATTCCACCAACTAAATCCCTCATCCGCACTTACAACCATATCATAAGCCTTCCACAAAACATCCCCAATTTTAGACAATAACATGGAGTTCATGTTGAACGTATACATAGAAAGTAGTCTAGTCATTTAGAACTTATTATATCCTAAGAACGTAAATTTATAGCCTCTTAGACAATTCCACAAACACCTTACATGCACTTTTAGGCATTGGTGAATTCGTCAAATTCTCATGTTTTCCGCCACCTCATATATTTCATCCAACACACATAATCATCACATGCATGTATCAACCAATATACACCATCACCACATATATATATATATATATATATATCAACCAACATGCATAATCATCATATATATATATCAAGTAACATACATGATCCTCATATATATCTCAACCATCAAATATCAATCAATATATATATATATATATATACATCATCAAAGTCTAGAAAATATCTATATCTATATATCTATATATACATAACTTGAACTTTCAAAAAGGGATTCGTGGACTCTATGGACGAAAGGAGTCCATAGATAAACACTTGCATACCTTAGACTCCGTAGCCAGAAGAGATTGACGGAAGAAATTCTTGAATCAAAGCCTCTAAATAATTTTCCCCAATTCAAAACCCTAACCCTAACTTGATATATATATATATATATATATATATATATATATATATATATATATATATATATATACATATAATAGAAATGAGAGGAAAATAATACAACTTCTCAGCTGAATGGGGTATTTATAGAGGTTTAAAAGAGTGGTGAAAGACCAGAATGCCCCTAAGAAACAAATAAAACCCGAATCTGTCCATGGGGAACTATTTTGAAAGGCTGAAGTAGATTGTCCATAAAGTTTTGCTCCAATATCCAAATTGAATGAAACCAATTTCATTAGAAATAGGACTCTCAGAGCTTTTCATTGATATATAGTAGCTCACCTAGATCATTATGTACAAGGAGTTATGGTCGTTTAAAGTAATAACAAAAATACGCCTAGCCTCAGTACTTTTTCTTGCACGTTTTACTGTTCATCACTATTCACCGTTCGATCGAAATGTTCGTAACTCATCGCTCGGGTGTCCGTTTTGGATGAACCACATATAGTTGGAAAGATTATTCGATGATCTTTGCAACAGTGGGTCTAACTCTAGGAAATTCCACACGAAAAATCATAAATCATTCTAAAAGATAGGACCCAATACGTTTACGCACAAAATTTCGACAAAAAATTTTCTGGGGTATTACATCATCTCCCCCTTGGAAACATTCGTCCTCGAATGTGAAGGACAGATCAAGAACACTAATCGACTGGGTTTATTCAAGGCAACAACATATATCAAAACATAACCACATGACTGAAGCAACCAATACTCTGCGTACTTTCACTAGTCATGCACATCTATCGCTTAAAACATTCCACAACCCGCTCATGGGTAAATTTTCACAACACACATGCATCTCAGATGCATAGAATCATAACCCAACCAATCACTTTAATACATATTCAAACATGCCCACAATTCGGGTTCCTTTCTATTGAACGTGCATATTAAATACGAATATACCTAATATACCAAATTCTCGAAAGCATAACTAGAAATGCAATGAATGATGAGGTTAACATCATAGAAAGAGCATGGACATGAAATTATTATAACATTATGGGGTATCTCCCCCTTGGGACCCAAGGTCCCTCTAGACATATTTCACTAAAATAAGAATGGGTCGGGAACTGTCTCCCTTTACTGCTTTTCCATACCTACTGGCACCACTACCAGATTCTGAGGGCCTAACTTGTCACTTTCTCTATCATCCTCCTCTCAGCTTTATGTCATCGTCAGACACTTTTGAACACTTGGCTAAACCCCGAAATGAACTACAACCAATGTACTCTAGAGTCTGAGGCACAACAGTGCACAAAATGATAACTTAATTCATCCAGAAAGACTACACCTGAAAACATAAATTCAATACCAATGCTACTTCTTGGAATACAACTCTTATCTTTCCTTAGTCTCTACAATCATCATCATATACATACACTTTTTTCAACACCTACTTGTCTCACTAAACACATTATCTGCTTCGATTTCTTCATAGGCTACTAATACCACATTCACATCTTAATACTTAGTTTGGAGTCCACAAACTTACATTCTTCAAAGATTCAAGCTTAGCTTCTAAAACATAACATGAATATCCACAAATCTTTAATAAACATACTATTCTCATTCTAGCCTTCAAATATCATGTCTCTTAAACTTATACTTCTCCACACCATGAGAATCGCAACTATATCTCTATCAATCAACACATATAATTCCCAACTTCCACATTTAGATTCTTACATATATAATTTCAAACCTATTCATTCACCATATAAACAGCTAACCCCATAAGGCATACTCTGCTCACTTTAGAGAACACTGTCTCGAAACTATCTACGGGGACTGTCAGAGAAAGTTCTATCTGAAAGACTTTGGCTTCACTACTTCTATTAACTTAAGAGTAAGGTAAATCTGACATAAGTAGATCATTACAAGAGTCTACATAACTCTCTTGGAAAATCTTGCTATAGCACGATCTGGATCATGAAAGAACGAAAACTCTTCTAAACATCCCATAGCCTCCCGTACATGAATGTGGGGCGCAACACACTCTTGTACAAGACTCTACTAGATGCGGCTTTTTAGACTCCCTAGGACACTGTTGAACCTTAGGCTCTGATACCAAGTTTGTAACGCCCCGATTCCCGAGAATCGGAATGCCACACGGTGCTTATGATCCTGAAGGACCATAAGCTAACCCTTTTTCTGATATCTGTACCTGTTCACTGCATAATATAATAAAATACATGTGAAAACTGGCTAACACTTGCCATAAAGTTCAAACATCTAGAAATATATGATACCTTAAACCACACACTAATACATCTGTCTGAAAAGCCTCTACACTGCCTGAACTGTGGAGTTGAAGGGACAATTCCCCAACTAACTCCGTCTACTAAAATCAAATACTGTAATAACAGCATCCTCGGATGATGAGGACTCACTGCTGCACCCACTTCTGCTATACAAGTGACTTCTAAGATGCTTCAAGTTTCACTCCTCTGAACCTATGGTGCCCCAAAATAAAGATCACCATAGCGCGAATGCGTCAGTACTAAGATGTACTGAGTATGCAAGCACGGAAGGCTAAATGCAAGGGCTTATGCATGAACATTTAATCAACAGAATAATTATGAGAATAAAGAACGAGTACACATATATGAATGCACAGTTCACAACCACTATAAAAATTATAACGACTCCAGATAGCATAGATCGGATACCACTTTACTGTCCTCGAAACTCACTACTGTACTGGGGCACTGCATTACTGAATCACATGATACCAATACTGATCAATCGAATACACTCACAACCCTGACTCCTGAAGATTTATACTAACACAGAAACCATGGGAAGTAGTTACATAACTCACCATGACTCCTCATAAGCAACTGAATATGTGGGGGTGCACACAATAATTTGAATAATATCTTTGATTTCATAAAACATGCGTACGGAAAATGAAGACTCACATGGCTTGAAATTCATTATCCATACTTCTCATAATATTATAGAGAGGAAAACATAAGTAAAATCCCATAAATCATCATAAAATCATCAATATTCATCATAAATTCTCATGACTCATCATAGAAAACCAAACTCATCAACTCAAGACTCGGAGCGACTCGATAGTTCAAGAAACATACTCTTATGGGCAGGGGTGTTTCCTATAACCGACAACTCCACGTGAGACGCGTGGGATACCAATGTTTGCCCTCCTAGGAAGAGCAGTCCCATTGGCGGGAGTGTTGTACTCTTGCCAGGGAGTACAACCTTAAAGCTTTCATAATCATAATTCGGCTCTCTGGCCAACAATATCATCATCAACAATCCTACGGTGGAACATAGGTTTGGGGAAATACCAAATTTCCCTCTCGGTGCTAAGTAATACTCCCCGACTAACTTAGAACGCATTAGGAAATCCACCACAATATCACAAGGGTCTATCATAAAGACCAAATCAAATCTCTTTCTTATTTATCAAATAATATCAATTTGTGGATTCCTAACTCAACATATTTTAGCTCAAAATATTTTAATTTTCCTCAACATCAACATGGTATCAATAACGAAAGCATTTCGTCTATGTGAGCTTAAAATCAATATAAAGCATTCTGACTCTGCAGATGCAAATTAATTTTATCAAATGATCATTCTTTCATTTCAATATTCAAATCATGACAATAGCTTTTTAAAAGCATTTAAGATCTTCGAATCATAGTAAGATTTTGTATGTCGTAATGTAACTCAAATCATGGCTCTTATATCAAGAATCCTCAAAAAAATAATTTCATTGTAGTGGTATGCAATTTATGGAATAAGATCTCAATTCAAGAAAACAAGATAAGAAGGTTATTATGTATACCAATATTGGACGATTCAAAGTTCCATAAATCATATCTTGAAAATGGTTGAAATATCAACTCATGGTAGAAATATGAAATTCACCATATCAAATCATAACTTGGGAATAATAAAGTAATTATGAACATCAAAGCTTAAACAATTTATATTTTTATAACCTCATAATTCGTCATTAAAACATCTTGGGTATTTACCCACTTTACAAAATTATGAAATTCCAATGATAAAATCAATTCTTTGGGCACAAGAATGAAAAGATATTCTTGTTCAAAACCCCACATACTAAGTTCTCACGGAATTCATTTTAATTTCTCAAATCATCGGAAATTCATCGATCGTAGCACGACTAAGATTATCGTGGAACTGACTCAGTTCTAGACCAGCAGACTATTTCGGGCATACGTACCCCCAGCAATCAATAACACAAGTAATACATAGTATACAACAACGCATACTCATATGCCCACAGGCTATCATGCATTCATTAACACCTTACACCAATCATTTGAAGATCATATTCATATACAAGTATTGGGATCTCACGCCATTACATCGTAGATCATTAAACAAGGATGCATATGGTTAAGGAAGAATACAACATAACATAGTTCATCCAATCTGGATACACACAAATAACATACATTCAACACATCATGGTTCACTTCTCAAGGTTCTTTCCTTTAAGATCTTGATATATGCAATTCGACCCATAATTAGACATTTCACACTTAGCGTGGCCTAATGACCTTATCATTTCCCTTAAGCATCATAGTAAACATGTAGCATGCAAGTATGGTATGAACTCATCACTTCGATCACAAGGGGTCATACGATCCATTCTTCTTCAACTAGGCATTTCTACAATTACCTTACATGCACCATTTAGGGCATAGGTCAATATGAATAATTACATGTGCTACAACACCATCATTCATCTTAATTCCACCAACTAAATCCCTCATCCACACTTACAACCATATCATAAGCCTTCCACACAACATCCCCAATTTTAGACAATAACATGGAGTTCATGTTGAACGTATACATAGAAAGTAGTCTAGTCATTTAGAAATTATTATATCCTAAGAACTTAAATTTATAGCCTATTAGAAAATTCCACAAACACCTTACATGCACATTTAGGCATTGGTGAATTCGTCAAATTGTCATGTTTTCCGCCACCCCATATATCTCATCCAACACACATAATCATCACATGCATATATCAACCAACATACACCATCACCACATATATATATATATATCAACCAACATGCATAATCATCATATATATATATATCAAGTAACATACATGATCCTCATATATATCTCAACCATCAAATATCTATCAACATATATATATATATACATCATCAAAGTCTAGAAAATATCTATATCTATATCTATATATATCTATATATATATACATAACATGAACTTTCAAAAAGGAATTCGTGGACTCTATGGACGAAAGGAGTCCATAGATAAACACTTGCATACCTTAGACTCCGTAGCCGGAAGAGATTGACGGAAGGAATTCTTGAATCAAAGCCTCCAATTAATTTCCCCCAATTCAAAACCCTAACCCTAACTTGATATATATATATATATACATATAAGAGAAATGAGAGGATAATAATACAAGTTCTCAGCTGAATGGGGTATTTATAGAGGTTTAAAAGAATGGTGAAAGACCAAAATGCCCCTAAGAAATAAATAAAACCCGAATCTGTCCATGGGGGACTGTTTTGATAGGCTGAAGTAGATCGATCATAACGTGTTACTCCAATATCCAAATTGAATGAAACCAATTTCATTAGAAATAGGACTCTCAGATCTTTCCATTGATATATAGTAGCTCACCCAGATCATTATGTACAAGGATTTATGGTCATTTAAAGTTGGAGAAAAAATATGCCTGGCCTCAGTACTTTTTCCTGCACGTTTTACTGTTCATCACTATTCACCGTTCGATCGGAATGTTCGTAACTCATCGCTCGGGTGTCCGTTTTGGATGATCCACATATCGTTGGAAAGCTTATTCGATGCCCTTCATAATAGTGGGTCTAACTCTAGTAAATTCCATACGAAAAATCATAAATCGTTCTAAAATATAGGACCCAATACGTTTATGCACAAAATTTTGACGAAAAAATTTCTGGGGTATTACAAAAAGGTCGTCAGAAATGTGATAGCCCGTTAGAAATGTCGTCACCATTTTGTAACTTGACATGCTGGAATAAAATGGGGATAACTCTTTGCTCAGCTATCAGATTTAGATAAAATTGGTTTCGTTGGAAACCTAATTCTAAGATCTTTCATTTGATATATATCAAGCCACACAGTTCTTCAAATAAAATGATTTATGGTCGATTAAAGTTGACCCAAATTTTTACGGTCACTAAAAGTTGAACGATAGGAAAGCTTTCAACTCGACCATGAGTTAGGGGACCTCTATGATCTTAATTCATCATCAAATAGATTCCCACATGATTCAAAGTATTTCATACTTGGGAGGATATTTTTGAAACATTTTGACTCGGATTTTCGCTTTACCAAATATGCTCTATGGCTCAGACTGGAAGAGGATTTTGCGGGGAAATACAGTAGTTGCATTTTGAACCATTGTACAAGAAATGGTTGAGGTTCATGAAGAAGTTGATATTGGTGCCCAATCACAGAATTTCAGGGAGGAATTTTTATGAGATGTTCTATATATCTATGAATGCTAATACAATGTTATTGTTAATACTATTACTTGCAGGGCTTTCATGATCCTTTGGCAAGAGTTAGCAACAAAAATCTTTGATTATGTCTCTAATACTAACTGAGGCGGCATTCTTGGGTGATAGAAAGAAGAGATGATACTTATGTTGTTGGTTCTTCCAGTGAGTAGATAATTATAGATTATATGGTATCTCAAGTGGTTGCACAATTGTGGACAGAGTTTGGGTTACTGACCAAGCAGTTTTAACCTATGAATTTGGAAATGGTGAATATTATGGGAACACTAGGTAAATCCCCTAGGTTTTATAATTCTTATATTAAAGAGGAAGTGAAGTACCTAGAATAAGATATAGTGGTTTTTTGAGCTAATGGAAAATGGTCAAGACTCTTAGAATTCAGGGTAAGGGAATTAAGGTTGAAACTATTATAAGAACAGATATAGGGATTGGATTAAAGAAAGAGATGGTAACTGGAGGTAAAACGATGACTAAAGGAGAAGGGTGGTTCATATGTTTCATTGGGTAATCGTGATACTAATTCGAGGATGGACAAAGTGATTACTAAGTTAGTTAAAGGTTTAGAGAATCTAAAAAGTTCTATTTAGGAGATTAAATATATTAGGACTATGATAGAAAGTAGAGTTATATGCTACCGCTATTAAGCAACATGAGTAATAGTTTGGTCGGATGTCATCTACTTTTAATCAACTTCATTAAGGCATACTATACAGAATTCAAAGAACAATATTCGCTATCTAGCAATCACCTCTCGGAGTTATAAGGCTACTATTGATCCTCCTATGCCATTAGTTTATGAGGTTCACAATGATTCTGTGGAAATTGATGATGCATCCAAAGTAAAATATCAAAATTTTGGTAACTAGTGGTGATTCATCATAAAAATCAATGGGTGTGGATAAATGAGTTTATATAGATTAAGGTAAAGTGAAAAAAGTCGAGCCTATGGTGAAGAAAAATCCATGACCTCCCCCATCATTCCCTTAAATATTAAAGAAGAAGTACGAGGAAGGAAAGTATCAGAAGTATATATAGATGTTAATGGAACTGACTGTTAATATTTCTTTAATGAAAGTGTTAGAGCAGATGCCTGGCTATGCAAAGTTCATGAAAGATTTGGTTACTAAGAAGTGGGCGGTGAGTTTTGAGCTAGCTGATAATATGAAACATTGCAGTTTTACTACTTCCAGTCTATAGTTAAGAATAAAATGAACCCTAGAGATTTCACTATTTGTTGCACTATTGGGACTTTGAATTTTTCACAAGCACCGTGTGACTTGGGAGCTAACATAAATCTAATGCAACTTGTGGTTTACAAGCTATTGGGGTTGTGGATACCTACGACAATGTCGATGAGAATACTTATAGTTGACCAGACTATAAAGAAATCAATTGGTATATTATGTGATGTTTTAGTGAAAGTAACTTCCTTCATTTTCCTAACAAATTTTGTGATTCTTAAGTGTAAAGAGGATTTTGATGTGCCTATTATCTTAAGAAGGCCCTTCATAGTCACGAGAAAGGCATTGGTTAACATGGAGATGTGATATATCAAATTCAGACTCAATAATGAACTGGTACTTTAAATGTGGATCAGTCAATGAATTAGTCAAAAGGCTTGAGAGTGGTGTCTGTTATAGATACTATTGAGAGTAATGCAATGTGTATGCCTAGTAAGGAGAGACTAGCTTTTGAGGCACTAGCTGTAGTGATCATGAACTTTGATGGTGACGACATTGATGATTATGATGAGATGGTGAGCTCACTTTATGGTAGAGGTTATTATTCTTATGCCTCAAAAATTCTAGTTCTTGACATGAAAAATAGGTGAATTCTCCATCTCAACCAGCTATTAAGGAGCCACCGATCTTGAATTGGAAGGTCCTCTCTTCTCACTCATTAATTTCAGTATTATTGAGATTTAAAGGATCCATTAAATGGACTATTCCAGATATTGTAGGGATTTCACCAATGATTTGTATTCATAAAATTCATCTTTAACCGCAGTATGTGCCAAACATCTTGCACCAATATTGTTTGAACCCACCTATGCAAGAGGTGATGAAGAAAGATATTATAAAGTGGTTAGATGCAGACGTGGTTTATTCTATTGTAGACAGTAAATAGGTAAGTCCAGTTCAAAGCGTACCTAAGAAGGGTGGGTTCACAATGGTCCAAAATGAGAAAAATGAGTTAGTACACATAAGACCAATTACTAGATAGTGTGTTCATGGATATTGAAAGCTGAACACTTGGACACAAAAGGATAATTTTTCTATGTCATTCATGGATCATATGCTAGATAGACTTATGAGTAGATATTGGTAATATTTTCTTGATGGTTAATCAAGGTATAATTAGATTTCTATTGCCCTTGAAGACCAAGATAAGACTACTTTTACATGCCCATATGGTACTTTTATGTTCAAGTGAATGTCATTCGAACTTTGCAGGTCTCCCTCTACCTTTCGACATTGTATGATGTCGATAATATTTAACATAGTGGAGGACACTATAAAGGCCTTTATGGATGACTTTTCAGTTGTTGGATAGTCATTTAAAGATTTTCTGGACCATTTGGTCAATTCACTTTAAAGATGTGAGGAGTGCAACCTGGTTTTAAATTAGGACAAATGTCACTTCATTGTGAATAGATGTATAATCTTGGTGCAAAATATTTCAAAGAAGGGTATATAGGTTGACCGGGCAAAGATTGAGGTAATTGAAAAATTGCCTCCACCTATTTTAATTAAAGGTATTAGAAGTTTCTTGGTCCATGTTGTGTTTTATAGGATGTTAATCGAGGACTTCTCTAGAATTTCTAATCCATTGGGAAATATTTTAAGGAAGGTGGTAGATTCTATGTTTGATGATGCTTATCTCAATTCTTTTGATTTCCTTAAGGAGCAGTTGATCACATATCTTATTATCGTGTTTCTAGATTGGTCCTTGCCTTCCGAGATGATGTGCAATGCAAGTGGTGTGTCTTTAGGAGGTATCCTAGTCCAATAATGTGAGAAGATCCTTCACCCCATCTACTATGTCAGCAAAGGATTAAGCCCCACACCAAAAATATTATATAGTTATTGAGAAGGAGTTACTTGTGGTGGTTTTTGCTTTAGAGAAATTTTGGTCCTATTTGATAGGGACCAAAGTCATTATTCATATTGATATGCATCTTTGAGGTATCTAATGTTTAATATAGATGCTAATCCAAGGTTTATGTTGGGTATTATTATTGTAGGAATATGACTTTTAAGTAAAACCCTGAAAAGGCACTAAAAAAAAGGTTTCAAACCACCTATACCGTTTTGAAGAGGATGCAATGCTGAAATTAGAGGATGAGCTTTAAATTGATGTTACATTTCCAAATGAGCATATCTTGGCATCATCTCAAGACTTAATCCCCTGTTTTGCTAATTTTTCCAACTGTTTGACAAGTGACCTTGTCCTAAAATACTTGTCTTGTCAGCAACACAAATGATTCATGCATGAGGTAAGCAAGTTATTTTGGAATGAGCCTTATTTTTTTTGGTGTGTGCAGATGGAGTCATTCGATGGTGTAATCTTGATGTAGAGATATTGAGCATTCTTGAGGCTTGTTATTAGTCACCAGTTTGGGGTCGTCATGGTGGTACCCATATAGCCCCTATAATTATGCAGTGTGGGTACTATTGGATGACTATCTACAAATATGACCATGATTATTCTTGGGCCTATGATCAGTGTTAGCAGCAAAGAAATATTTTGCAAAAACATGAGCTCCCTATGGCACTTTTTTTGGAGTTAAAGCTATTTGATGTGTAGGGAATTGATTTTATGAGTTCTTATATGATAAAGTATATACTAGTGGCAGTCGACTATGTTTCTAAATGTGTGGAGGTGGTTGCTCTTCCCTATAATGAGGGTCGAAGTGTCACCACATTCTTGAAGAAGAACATTTTTCTTTTGAATTTGGCATTCCACTTTCTATTAATAGTGATAGTGGGTCTTACTAATGTATTATGTCCCTACTCGATTTATATGGTGTGAAATATAAGGTGGCAACACCTTAACAGATTAGTGGGCATGTTAAGGTCTCCAATCATGAGATTAAGTCCATTTTGGCGAAGACTGTGAATGTCAACCACACTGATTGGTTAAGCAAATTAGACGATGCATTTTGAGCCTACCAAACAACTTTTAAATTCACCATATGTGCCTCTTTTAATAGAAACTTGTGTATGGCAAGGAATGTCTCTTTCCAGTTGAACTTGAAAACAAGGCACTATGGGCATTGAAAAAGCTAAATTTTAAGTACAGAGTGGTGCAACAAATTTAAGGATAGTTAAGGTAAATGAGTTGGATGAATTTCGACTATGAGCTCACAAGAGTGCAACTTTATACAATGAGAAAATAAATATGTATCATGAGAAATAGATTCAGAAGATGTTGTTTGACCTTGGTGATATGGTCAAGTTGTATAATTCAAGACTACGCTTGTTTCCTGGCAAGTTGAAGACTAGGTTGTATGGACCATTCACTGTGATTAAAGTCTTCCTGCATGGTAAAATTGAGTTGATGCGATATAGAGAACCACCATTCAAGTGAACAGTCAATGTGTGAAGCACGATATTTGAAACATTAAGGAAGTGAATGTATGTATTGATGTAAGCCTTATAAAAGTCTAAGTAGTCAAGGAAACTAATTCGTGTTGCAAGGTTAAATTAGGCACTACATGGGAGGAAACCCATGGGCTTGATGAGTAGTGAACTTACCACTCATTTGAACTAAATATTCATGCACATTACCATGATTTAAATGTGTAAATGAGGCATATGTATGATTAAATGCACTAATATACACCCTTTGCATGAATATAGGTTGTGAGATAGAAAGGTGTGAAGTTGAGTTGAAAAGAATCAAAATAAGAAGAGAAGTGCAGTTGGAAGATTTGGATCTAGAACAAGCCTCGGTTACTATAATCGCGGTCAGTCAAGATAGAACCACGGTTGCAGTAGTCGCGATCGCGGCCAATTTGGTGTAATCGCAACTACGTAGGATTAGGCCAGGGGAAGTTTCATAATTTTAGGTAGCCGACCCCTAGCTCCTTAAAAGCCTTAAACCTTTTCCCATTTTAGATATTCTAGAGACTAGCAATACTTTGAATTTGAAATTGAAACCCTAAATTTGCAAATAATTGTAAATTTGATTTGGAGATTTAGATTTTGGTATTTGTGAAGAATGGATGCCTTGAACAATCCATTTAGTATATGTTTCTTTCTTTTCTCCATGAGTAGCTAAATCGTTTAGTCTTCCAATTATACTGAACTAAGGTATAACTTAGTGGTGGGTTGTGATGTATTTGTGTTCATGATAATTAGATGATAATGGGTTATACTATTGCTTGATTAATTTTGTTGGGATTTGTGGGTGAAATCCCAAAATACCCACATGAGTTTGTGAGTTAAAACTCCATGATCTTGAAAGCCCAAACAGTCTTTAAAAGAGGGGTTTGGGTGAACTATAGGAACCCTTATCATCCTTGAAAGAGGGATTTGTGAACCAAGGAAATAATATGCAATTATTGGGTTTAATTTGCTCATTTTCACAATCTTCGACATAATGGTGATTTTGTGGTTGATTTTACCTTGGGTATCATCTTAGAAATAAGGATGTGCAAATATAGTTAGTGGTGAATATGATTAACACTTGTTAGGTACCCGAAAGGGTCAACAAGTGAAGTCTTTGAGGTTTTATGGAGAAATTAGCCTAAAGGGTCCTAGACCTAGCCTACTACATTAGAAATTTACTAGTATGTGCATCAAATCTCTCACACACACCCCTAAGTTTCCCTTATGTAGACATGATCTTAAGATTCTTCAATTATCGAAGTTACATTAAAGTTTGTTGCTTACTTAGTGAAATTAAGTTAGCAGTGATATACACTCTCCCTTAACTAAGAAACACCCCAATTTTTAATTTATGTCATTTACTTTACTAACACTTTAGGTATTATCTTAGTAGGACTTAATTACCCATAAGACTAGAACTCTATTTTCCACTCCTTGTGGATTCGACCTCAACGCGAGTTGGGATATTGACAACGACTGCCCTTTACCACTTTAAATGGTATAGGTGAGCGTTATGAAAATGGCATCGTTGCCAGGGAGTGAAATTTAGCTTTCACTTCTGCGGTGTTGACTCTTACTTAGGGTATACCCATAGGGGTGTGTATTTATTTTTGTTGTTATTTTTGTTTAATTATAGGTGATCGACGTAGCATACACGAAGCCATGAGTGATGGTGTTAGTCAAGCAGGGAATTTTGATATCCCTCTGGATAATGAAGAGAAACTCAATGATGCTGGTCGTTCAAGTTCCATACGGATCCCACCTACTCATGGGAACAATGTCTTTCATTTCACAAGTATCATATTGCACATGTTGCAAATGAAGGGAATCTTTGAGGGGCAAGCTTATAAGGACCCCAATATTCATTTGAAGAATTTTGTAGAGGTATGTGCACCCTTTAATATCACACACATAACCCAAGAGTCTATCTGGCTTCGTCTCTTCCCATTTTATCTTATGGGAGAGACAGTATTATGACTTCGATCACTTCCGGCTAGATCCATCACTTCATGGGATGAACTCACCATGGCCTTCTTTGACTGGTATTTCCCACTATCCAAAATGGTTTAATTGAGGGATGAGATCATAAATTTTGGCAATTGAGTGGAGATCCTAAGTAGGATGTTTGGGAAAGATTCAATGGAAAACAAATGCAATGTCCAAACCATGAGGTCCCATAGAAGATGCTTCTCAAAATCTTCTACAAGGCTCCTTATCCACACAGCAAAACTATGGTGGACAATATGGAAGGGGACTCTCTTGTTAGATTGAATTATCATGCAGCTTCAAATTTTCATTAGGGGTTACTAAGTAATACTGATGATGAGATACCCAAAATACCGAGGTTCCTAAGAGTTCTCCCACTACATCCTTGGTTGATAAGGAACAAAGGAAAGAAGGTGAAGAAAGATAGGAGAATATGTCTATGAAGTAAGGAGTGACAATTAAAGAAGTTCATACAAGATTCACTTCAATCACAAATGAGTTATACTGCTTAGGAGAAGTGATTCCTTTATATAGATTTGTGAGAAAACTTCTAGGTGTTCTTCCTAAATCCTGAGAAAGCAAAGTGGATGCTATTACTGAGGCCAAAAAGTCTGAAGACGCTCAATATGGATCAACTCATTGCTAATATAAAGACTCATGATCTCAAAAAATAGCAAAGACAAGAGAAGAAGGATGCAAAAAGGGAAAAATCACTAGCATTGAAAGCTTCAAGATTTGATTCAAGTGAAGAAAATAGTGACGTTACCTATTTGGAAAAAAAGATTGCTAGAGCTATAAATAAAAGTGTTCAGTTTCAAAGAAGAGGAAGTAGAGCAAAAAGGGAGGCACTGTTGAAGTTTGTCACAAATATGGAAGTTTGATCATTTCATTAAGGAATGTCCAATGCACAAAATAGATTACCAAGAATATTTCAAGTTTGGATTTTTCACTAAAAAGAACAATGTCCAGAACCCAGTAAAATCAAGAAGAAAGGCTACAACTTACAATGCAATGAAGCAGGCCCTAGCAGTGTTAGGAGATTCCTCCAGTGAATCTAATAAAACTAAAAAGGCTTAATATATGTCTATGATGGTTGTGGAGAAGTGTGACATTAACTATGATTCCTTTTTTTCTCTCATGGAAAACAATAAAGATAAATAAGAAAGTAAGGTAACTCTTTCTGACGTTAAGGAAAATTTAGGTAACTATTATGCTAGAAAGATAAAAAAATCTAGAAAATGTGATTATTAATTCTATGTGTGAACTGACCACTTAAAAAATGCTCTAGAAGAGAAAGTATATAATCAAGAGCTTGAATTGATTGGTTTAACTCTTTAGATATTTGAAATGGAAGAATTGTTCACAAAGTTGAAATCTGAGAATCTGAATTTAATGAGTCAACTGAAAAAAGTAAATGATTCTGATGGTAAAGGGAAGAATGAAGCTTCAAAACTTCAAATTGAGCTTGAAGAAAAGTTGAGAGATTCTCAAAATCATCTTATGAATGCAATACATTGGAATGAAGAATTATAAACGGACCTAGTCTGTCTAAGGGGTGTTCTTAATAAATCACTAAAATAGACCACATTCTTACAAATCTTTTCTAATTTAACTTGTAAGAGTTTCAATAATGGTAAAGGGCTTAGATATCAGTACAAAACCTAATCACTTGGGTCTCATGGGAAACCTTTTGATGGTATTAGAAGTAAGGTCCACAAATCTCTATGTACTCATTATGAAAGCGATGAACACTTGAAGAAAAAATGTTAGTATTGGTTTAGAGCTAGAATGAGCAATACTAAATACATCAAGCAAGAGAACTATTATCCTAAGGATTTCATGCCCTTGAAAAATGAGAAGAAGAGTATCTAACTATATAGGCCAAGAAAAATTTGCTAACACCTTTGTCTTCCTATTGGGAACTCAAACTCAAGTGGCTTACAAAATCTAACAAATGACTATGTTTGTAGGTAGGAGGAGGGTAATGCAGTCAGAACTGGTTCATGGATAGTGGATGCTCAAAGCATATGACAAAGAGGACTGACTTCTTTCTTTCTCTTAAGACACTTCAAGGTGGAGGTGTCTCTTTTGGAAATAGTAAAAAGGGTTATATCCATGGTATGGGAAATATTGGAAAATCATCTGATCAAGAAATAAAAGATGTGTACTATGTGAATGGCCTCAAGTACAGTCTTCTTAGTGTTTCTCAAATCTGTGATATAGGTAATACGGTTAAATTCTTAGTTGATGGATGTACTATGTCAAACCTAAAGTCTGGGAGAATTATTCTAAAATCCAAGAGTATAAAAAATATATATGTGGTTGATTTGGAGTATGTGGATGAAAAGGTATTAACTTATTTAAGTGTTCAAAGTGAATATGTTGATTTATGGTACAAAAGGCTGGGACTTGTAAATTCCACTTTACTGAACAAGTTTATTTCAACGGATGTGGTCCGTGGCTTGCCAAAGTTAAAATTTCCAGACAACAAGGGTTGTAATGCCTGTGATAAGGGCAATCAGACTAGATCTTTCTTTAAGATGAAGAAGTAGGTGAGTACTTCTAGACCCCTTGAGATATTGCATATGGATCTATGTTAACCTGTTAAAATCCAAAGTAGAGGAAGAAAGAAGTATGTGTTTCTGATTGTGGATGACTACTAAAGGTTCACCTGGACAATTTTCTTAAGAACAAAGGTGAAACTAATGAGGTTCTGGTAAATTTTGCCAAGCAAATTCAAATGAAGTTGAATTGTAAAGTTGTTGAATTTAGATCTGATCACAGAACTAAATTTGAGAACTCCCAAGTTGTTGGATTCTATTATGAAAATGGAATTATTTATAACTTCTCTGCTCCAAGGACTCATCAGCTAAATAATGTTGTTGAAGAAAAAATAGAACCCTCATAGAGATTGCCAGGACAATGGTCGTTGGTAGTAGGCTTCCAAAGAACTTTTGGGATGAAGTTGTAAATGCTGGCTGCTACGAGACAATAGGTGATTGATTAGATCACTCCTGAATAAGACCCCATATGAGTTTGTGTTCAATAAAAAGCCTATGTTTGACTACTTCAGACCTTTTGGGTGTGAATGCTTTGTCCTAAATAATGGGAAGAATGGTCTAGGAAAATTTGATGCCAAAAATGATAAAGCAGAATTTGTTGGCTATTCCACAACAAGCAAAGCATAATGAATTTTAAACAAAAGAACTCTTTTTCTTGAAGAAAGTTTGCATGTGGTCTTTGATGAGTAAGGAAAGCAAATAAATCCAGGTGATGCTGAAGATTCAAAAATTAAAGAATTTATTCCTATTCAATGAGATGATATTTCTAAAGATGATAGTAAAGAGATAAATGATGCAGATAGAATGATGAAAGTGATGGTAATCTAGGATCTCAGTTACAAACCCCAGATCCAGTAGAAGAACAACAAGAAGGGTCTAGTCAAAATTCTAAAGGACCTTTTCCTACTGGAACTAATCTCAGAAGGTCAAATTGGAGGCACATATTTTCCCATCCACTTGAGAATCAGAGTACACCTTTGGAATCAGGGTCCAAACAAGAACTCAAGCAATAAATTTCATGTTATTCTCAGCATTCCTATCCTAAATTATGCCTAATATGTGAAAGAAACTCTGAAGGATGTTGATTGGATCAATGCAATGCAGGAAGAGTTTCACCAATTTAAAAGAAGTAAAGTTTGGCACTTGGTTCCCAGACGTGTTGAGAGAACAATTAATGGGACCAAATGGGTGTACAAGAAAAAAGCGGGATGAAAAAGGAACTCTCAATAGACACAAAGAAATATTGGTTGTTCAAGGCATTAATAAGGAGGAAGGAATTGATTATGATGAGTCATTTTCCCAATAGCAAGGAAAGAGGTTATCAGGATTCTTATTGATTTTGCTGCCTATATGGGGTTCAAACTCTTCCAAATGAGTGTCAAAAGTACTTTTATAAATGGAAACTTAAAGAATGAAGTCTATGCCAAACAACCTCCAGGTTTTGAAGATGCAGATTTTCCTTATCATGTACTCAAATTGGACAAAGCTCACTATGGGTTGAAGCAAGCGCCTAGGGCTTGGGTATGAGAGACTTTGAATGTTTTTTCTTGAAAATGTCTTTAAAAAGGGAAAAATTGATAATACTCTCTTATCAAATTTCATAGGTAGCATCTTACTGATTGTTCAGATATATATTGATGATATAATCTTTGGAGCTATTTCTAAATCCCTATTTATAGAGTTTTCAAAGCTAATAGGGAGTGAATATGAAATGAGCATGATGTTGAGACGACCCAAACTTGGGCCATGTAATAATAGGAATCTAAAATACAATTGAGATAGGAGACCACCCCCGATACCCAACCCAACCAACTAACATATACCCTTTGTCGGATGAATTTCAAACATATAACAAGATAATGCATAAGAAGCTCTAATGGCTTTGGAATAAGTCTATATTCAAGGCCAACCAAACCAAGTCAATCCATACAATAATCAACCAAACCAATAAAAAATGATAATCCAATATATATACATAAATATATCATGACCATTCAATAACTAAGTCCACAGTTGTCCACACAATTCAACTAATCCAAACATAAGAGTATCTAATCGGGACTGCCCTAGACCATACCAAAAAAACAAGTCTATGAAAAGATAAATTTATATAAGGATATCCATGACATGAAATCGATGCCTTCCATACTATGGAAGCTCAACACTTCAATCTAACACCAAATGTCCCTAAATTTGATCAATGAGAAGGAGGTGTATATGGCCGATTTCTATATCGTGTGGGAATACAGATACCCAAAGATGGGTTAGCGCGTTGACACTAGTATGTACATAGGATAAGGATAAAGTAATTCCAATAATTAAAACCAACTAAACCAGTCATATGCATTCACTATAATATACATATATAAATATAATCCATGTCGGGAAAGGGAACCGAGTTTAGCATGCCTTTAGAACCATTAACCTAGGTATATGTAGGTTAACCATCATAATCTAACCATGGGCTATATGTGTCCAGTTTAACCACCTGAACGGGCCCGGATGCGTGTAGCCACATAAACCAGATATATCATAGGAGTAGGGGATTCCTGTGTATCTGTCGCTCTCTATGATACAAATGTACAAGTGTACTTAGGTGATTCCCATGTACCCCATAAGTATTATAGATGGTCACCATGACCAATCCTTATGTCAGCAAATATAAGTTTCCAATGTTCGCTCATTGGACTCCCACCTTCATGGTTAGCTACGACACCACGCCATTAATGCCATATTAAAACCATTTTCACACAACCAAGCAACCAATTTTTATTGCTATTAATCGAGGTTATTTTGAGTGGTATTGTCATACTGACTATAGCTTGCAAAAAATGTCCTTAGCCAACCTTATGGGATTCCCATGTATCCCATTGGTTACTTTATTAAGCTTAATTACGGGATTCCCATGTACCCTGCAAGTACATCATTATTTGGGTTATTTGGTGGACTCTCATGTACCCACAAGTATTTCATTATTAAGTTTTTCTTGGGGTTTTCCCATGTACCCTACAAGTCATTCATTATTCAAACCAATTTCATCATTTCATTCACTTGTGGTAATACCTTGTATCCTACAAGGTTTTTATACAAATCAATTTCATTGCCACGAGGCCGTACCATTTAACCATATCAACCATTCATACCCTTTTAAACCTTTCCAAACCATTTATACTATTAAAAACCATTTAAACAAATGCAAAACCATTCAAACCAATTTAGGGTTCCATTACCAAACCATACCATACCATAGTTTCAATAAAAGTTTAACAATAGAGTAAAAACATCCCCGTAGGTATTTTATAAAATATGTTGATGGCATATCTTTCCCAAGACAAAAAATAAAGCTTAAGCAATCGATTTTAGGGTTACTCATGATCCATTTGTCAAACCATAACCAACAAGCACCCATAGGTGCAAATTATCACTAAGATCATGCGAAAACACATTTTAAATCAAGAGTAAATAGTACTCACAACATGCATAAAAAACCCTCAACACTTTGTTTTAAAGCTATAATTTATGATTTATAATGTTTAAAACACATAAAAACGTGCCTTTAGTTGGAATTAGAAATGAGGGAGGAGTACATGCCTTATATAAGAAGATTCACGCAAGGAAACTTGACTCTTGAACCCTTTGAAGAACACTTGTTGAAACCCTAGCCTCTAATCTTCAAGAGTCAGTTTGAGAAAGTATTTGAAATGTTGTGATCTTTCCATGAGTGTTATGAGAGTCCACAACATAATATATAAAATAGGTATTTAAGAGTTTTGGTGATGGAAATATCCAAAATACCCTCAGCTTATAAACTAAAAACCAACTCCCAGGAGGGTACAACCCACCTCTCCTAAACTATACCCTATGGTATTAGTGGTACCCTAACTCGTACTATTGACCTCACCATGGTCCTCTATATTGACCATCATATGACTACCTAGATCTAAGTCATACCTTAAGGTACTAAAAGTACCCCTAAATAGTATCTTGGATAGTTTCATCGAGATGAAACCTAAGATATCATACAACTTTGCATGATACACCTTATATCCTACCATACGACTAGTATTATGCTTAGTCGTATCTTAGACAGAAACCAAACCAAACACACCACCTAACATACAAGAAGAAGCACCTCAAATCGTATCCTAGGTTACCACTAGTACCCATGAGTCATACCTTGCCCAAAATGCCCAAAACTCAAGGAATTTTTCAAGGGCCAAAGTTTAGGGTGTTTCAAATACGTGAACTAAGTTTCTTCCTAGGTATGTAGATCAAGAAAACTTCTCAAGGGACAATGATCAATCAAGATAAGTACATTAAGGAACTTCTGAAGAATACAATATGAGAAATTCCATACTAATTAGAACCAACTCCAAGAGGGATAACGATCAATTTGCTCCCTTAGTTAATTAGACCATGTATAGAGGTATTATTGGATCCTTAATATATTTAAATTCAAGCTGGCCAAATATTATGTTGAGTATGGGCATATTTGTAAAATTTTAGGCTTGTCCTAAGAAGTCTCATTTTAAATTTGCAAAAAGAATTCTTAGGCATCTGAAAGGTACAAGGGACTTGGTCTTGTACTATATTTCTAGAGAAAGTTTTGATATTGTAGGATATGCTAATTTTGATTATTTTGGATATATGGTGGATAGAAAAAGTACCTCGGGAATGGCTCATTTTTTTGTTCTTACTTAATCTCCTGGAGTTCTGAGAAGAAAAATTGAGTTACTTTATCTACTACTGAAGCTGAGTATATAGTTGTAGCTTCTTGTTCTGCTCAATTATTATGGATCAAACAGTAACTAACATCTTTGGGAATGTCACAGATACTATCCCACTAATGTATGGCAATACAAGTATTCTCAGCATTGCCAAGAATCCAGTGCGACATAAGAGGACCACGAATATTGATGTGCGACATCACTTTCTGAGAGACAATGTTAAGAAGAAATCTATTTGCATGAAGTTTTGCAAAACTAAAGATCAAATAGCACATATCTTTACTAATGCTCTTCACAAGGATTAATTTGTGAAGAATAGGTTGAGGCTGGGGTTAATCAAAATAACTTGACCTACTAGATGAATTAGTTTTTATACCTAAAACTAGTTATGATCAGGAGACAAGTATCCTTGGTAAAATAGGTACATATACCATACCTTTCCAGGTATACACCCATGGGAACAACTTTAGAGGAGGAAAGATATGATATTAACAAAGTGAAGGATTCACTCAAGAAAGAGAGACCTGGTCCTATATCTCAGGTTATTATTGTGAATGTGCATTTTTTTTTGATAGAAATAGTTGTGTCTTCTTTCTCTAAAACGGAGATTTGTCTTATCCTAAAAGTAAAGGTAAGTCACCCCAAAATTCAAAATCAATCTCTTCTCACTTCTTCAAAAGTTGATTCTTGTGTGCATAGGTTTCCCTAATGTTTTTTCAAAGATTTGTGGTCTTTTTTCTTTCAAAAGAGCACTAAATCTAGACCAATCATGACCACAAAATATAGTGTAGAGAAAAACACACTCACAAATCTTCCTCAAAACTTCAAGTTCGCTTTATCTTTTGCATCCCTGTCAAGACATCACATGACTAAACCAGATTTCTCAGGCACCTTTTTGGATAAACCTTAAGTGAATTAAATCCCTATGAAAATGGTTGATCTTCTTTATAAAGCCTTGTTGTCTAAAAATCTCCCTACGTGTAAAGAGTTATCATACTTAAGTCATCTTATCCCTTCAAAACCAGACTTATTCTTTACTGAAATCATTGATGAAGTTTTATCCATAAAAAATATAATATTTCTGATAGTATAATGATAACTGATGAATGGGTTGTTGAAGATCTCATTTATCTATCAAATAACCCAAAAAAACTCTACTTGGTCCTAAGACACATGATATCAGTTTGAGCATAAGAAGTTTGGGAGTGAAAACTAGGAGTCCTACTATGACGCAACAGACTTTAGAGGGACCTAGTTGCAAAAAATAGAAAATAACTAAAAATAAATCTATTATTTCTTCTATTGGAATAAAAGAGGAGGAAAAAATTAAGCTTGTGCCCAAGGAAGTTAAAAATAGGTTCTTGAGAAACAAAAGGTAATGACTGTGAGGGTTTTTGGCTCAAGTGTATTAACAAAAAATGGAAAGATGGAATTAGTTGAACTTCTTAAACATTAGAAATGGTTTGATATTATAATAGAACCCATTCCCACAGTACTTGATGAGTAGTCAGGGAATTCTATTCCGCATTAGATTTTTCTGAAGACAAATTGAAGATGACTACTGCTGTTCATGGAATGAGGCTGAATCTTGTTGCTGTGTAAATTAGGAAAATTCTAGTCAATGGTGTAAGGACTAACTTAAAACAACAACCCCTAATAGAGTTCATGGAAAATGTATCAAAGGTTAAAGGAAAATCTGCAGCTGCAGTAAATAGGAAATCACTCAAAAGTGAGCTACAATTAATCTTTGATTTTTTTTAACAAAGTGATTCTTCCTAGATCACAAAAGAATAATATTTCTTCAGCTGTTGATTTGTATATAATGCACTGCCATAGTTGTTTTGAGTTCATTATTTTACCTGGATTAATTATGGAGCTCATGAATAATGTTGTTCATGGGAAAATGGAAAACGTGGCATGTTTTATGTATATTGGTTGAACAGAGAATTTGATCATTTTGGTATTGTCTATGAAAATTGAACTCCTGGATCTTTGATACAACTATTTGGTATAAATACTCTGATAAAAATTAATTGTGTGCTAAAGAAATCAGGTAAAATCTCTCTAGAGGATCTCAGCAAAAAATTAGAGAAATTGAAACTCAACTCAGATTCTAAGGATGAACAGATTAGCAAATTGCAAATGAAAATTAAGTATCTTTCCAATAAGGATCCAAGTGTCTCTAAAGAACTTAGAATTGAGAATGCTAAACTAAATAAGAGATTTTAAACTCTAACTAATGAGGTTCTTATCTTGAATACAGAGATAAGGCAACTAACAAAGGAATTATTACTCTGTCATGCTACAGAATAAAATAACATGGCTCTGCTTCTCCACACCCTCTTCCCAAGTCCTTAACCTATTTAAATTTTCTTAATTCCTATGATTTTTTTGCTAGAATATTTAAATTATGCACTGGAATGATACTTTTCTTTTACATATGAATGAATATTTATTTGTGTGTTTCATTTTTCTCTTCATTACATTAAAGTAATTCTTTATGTTAGTGTTAGCCCAGTGGCCATTAATTAACTAACTTGTTCTTGTCCTACACTTAGTTTACTATTATCACATTTCAATGATGCCAAAAGAGGGAAACTAAATTTATGTGGCAGGGATCAGGTGAGGTTTGTGATGCATGATGTGTTAGGGACCAGGAAACAGGTAAATATGTTGGTGAAGTATGAAGTATGATGATATAATAATAGGAGGAAGAATATTGGTAAAGCATAATTGGATATTGATAGGGGTAGCATGGTGCATAATGATAAGGGGAATATTTATCGACAGTACTGGTGATCACTCTAATTAAATGAGATGGATGAACATTGACGCTTAAAAATCTGTGGTTGGTTTTTCATCATAAAAAAGAAGGAAAATTGTTATATCTTGTTTTGATGATGTTCAACTGAAAATAAGGGACCAGGTCCTCAATCTTCATGAATTCAGTACAACTGTCAATGTCATGTGTAGTTTTGTCTATCTATGTAATAAATTTCATAGGTGAACTTTAACCTATCAGGACACCTGGACCAGTCATATTTCTACCTTAATAATTATCAATCTATAAATAGTAAAGAATTCTCCTTAATTCGCTCATTTTTAAAATATTTTTTAAGAGAGAAATCAACAAAAACTCAAATATTACTTAAGTCCCAAGCTTTTAAATACTGAGTGAGTGTGTGTTCTTGAGTCAAGTGTTGGTGTGTAATTGAATTACTTGTGTTATAAGAGTAATGATTTTTTTGTGTTTTTGAGTGTTCTTAGGTAGTGTTACCTGAGTTTGATATTGGTTAGAGTTAATTAATATCAAGGAGAGTTCTTGGTAGAGTTGTCAAGGTAGATTTATAATAGAGTTTTTTCAAACTGGTTGAGCCTAGAGTTAGGTTCCATTCTTTTCTGTAATCAAGTGTTTAATTATAGTGAATTGTTGAGTACTTGTCAGGAGAAGTCATAGTTTTTCCTCCCTCGATCAAGAAGATTTTTGTAACGACCCGATTTTCTGAAACCGGAACGTCACACGATGCTTATGACCCCGAAGGACCACAAGCTAACCCTTTACTAATATCTTTACCTGAACACTGTATAATATCAAAAGTAAATGATAAAATTAGCCATAAGGTTCAAAAAATATAAAAATACTCAAAACTTAAAACTGAATACTGATACATCTGTTCGAAAAGCCTCTAAACTGTCTGAACTATAGAGTTTATGGGACATGCTCCCAACTAAATCCGTCAACTAAAAATAAATTTTTTTTTAGGAAATAATAAAACAAGGATCATCCTCGAATGATGAGGACTCACTTCTACGTCTCCTGCTGCCGACTGGGACTGAACTGCTGAGGGTACTCGGGGTCTCGTGCCTCTGAACCTATGGTGTCAAATAAAACACCATAGCACAAATGCGTCAGTACAGGAATTTACTGAGTATGTATATGAGGCTAAATGCAAGGGCTCATGCATGAACAATTACTTAACTGTATAATCTTGAGGGTACCGAACAAGAACACATACATGAATGCACAACCATAATCATAATCATCACAACTATAAATACTGAAACTCTGATACTGCTTTACTGTCATCTTAACTCACTACTAACACTGAGATACTGAACCACTGAATCATCTGATATTGATAGCTAAGTACTGAAGCTAAGATCAGACTTATCTAGCGAATGATCTCGATATCTGAAGTTACTGAAACTGATTAACTGAATATACTCATATCAATGACTGAATTCTGAGCTCACTGCTCTCGACTGACTGGATCAAAGATCAACCTCTCTAATGAATGATTCCGAAATATATAATCAATGATAAGAAAATGATCATGTCTGAATCTGACAACAAGAACACTCAATAGAATCTGAGACTGAGATCAAGCCTGTCTGATGGATAATCTCTAAATATGATAAAAAGAGTGCTCAACTGAATCTGAGACTGAGATCAAGCCTATCTATCGATTGATCTTTGGATCTGATAATGAATAACAGTATATGAGACCAAGACTATCTAACGAATAGTCCTTAAATCGATAGAATTATCTGAGTTCCTCACAGAGATAGATGATTGTATCTGGTAGTCCTAATTTTTGAAGATTGATACTGAAACTGCAACTGTGGGAAGTAGTTACTTAACCAACATGCCTCGACCTCCCACAGGTAGGGTCCAACCTGTAACACCAGCTGGAAGGGTATCAATACCATGCCACGGGTAAATATCTCTCTGGTCAGGCCTCTCTGGTGGGTGACCCTCGCAGGAAGTCATCCTAAGTTAATATAATAGTCAAACATCTCTCTACGGGTGACAGCCTCTACTAATGGTGAATCCTTCATCCTGCACTGGCTATGCATTTCTGGAGTTTAGGGATTGCTCCTAACGACTCGTCCTCTCTCTAATAGGGAGTCTCCATCCCTTTCCTCGCTCGGTGCTAGCTCCTACTCCGAACTCAAAGACTCTGAATTGAATTTCTTAACTGAACACAAACTAAACTAAATTTGATACTGATCACATTTCTCAAATGATCTGAATGAATTAAGTTAAATTCACATGGTTCCATATCTAACGGAATACTACTAAATCATGGTATCTAACTGACGATACAGAGTTTGAATAGATTACTTGGTCACTACCGAGGCCAGAACTGAACACTTGAATACTACAAGATATGAGTTGAGTATAGAACTGAGGCTAGATTACTAGCGATACAGAGATTACAGAGATTACTGAGATTTCTTAAGTTCTATATCTGTCTGAGGATACAGAGTTCTATAATTCACGGAGTTCTGAGAATCATGGCCAGACTGGGATTATCGTGAAAATTGACACGGGCTCTAGACATCAGCTAAATTATCAGTTATAAATACCCCCATGATTCGATAACATAACTGTAAAACATAACCATCCTTGACTAGTCATAACTACAGTCATTCATTCGTCATCACAATTACTACATCATCTATTCAAGCATCTAGGAATTATAACCATATATTCATCATCACAATCACTAAGGCATCTCTTCAAGCATTTAGGAATCATAACATATATTCACTATCACAATCACTAAGACATCACTTCAAGCAGTTAGGAATCATAGATATGTAATAGCGTAGGGGAAACATGCTATTAGATCATACTCCATTCAACAAGGTCTTGCATCAAGTACTTCGCACGTATATTAGTCTTGGCATGTATTGGATAGCACATGATTGGGGAAATTTCATACTATCATGTAACAATTTATTTGTCAAGCATTTGGCATGTATTAAAGTCTTAACATGTATCAAAAAGCATGAAATTGGGGAATTTCCCACTATTATGTCTCAACTTGTTCACTAAGGCCTTTCAACAAACACTAGGCATGCATGGATTTCACCTAATTGGGAATTTCATGCTATCATGCCACAATTCATTCACTAAGGCATTTCATCAAACACTAGGCATGCATGGGTTACACCTAATTAGGAATTTCTTGCTATCATGCCACAATTCATTCACTAAGGCATTTCATCAAACACAAGGCATGTATTGGTTGCACCTAATTGGGAATTTCATAATCAACATGCTATCATAGCCCTAATTCCTTCACATAAGCATTCTATCAAACATATGGAGAGCATGTTTTGCATTTTCAACCATTTCTACACTTAATTGACATGAACCCATCATCTAACAAGAAACTTGAAGAGGATTTATCATGAATTCCATATACTAAGGTCAAACCTTGAAAACCTTGTAAACAAACATGAATCAAAACTCAATAACAGCTGGAACATTAATTTCAACTCATATAAATCATGAAATCTCATAAACATAAAAATTTTGAGATTTAGATAAGATTTTTTGAGCTTCTTGGATGAAAGGGACCCAATAATCAACATCTGCATACCTTGGGGAAACTTCTTTCTTGAAGGTTCTTGGAGAGATTCTTGATTTCTTAACTTCTCTTGATCTCTCTTGATTTTTCTTGAAGAAGAAATAAGGGTTTTGATCTTGAAACAAATCATAATTTTGAGGTTATGTATGAATGTGAATTTATGTTCTTTGATTTGATGTGATTGGGTGTTAAATAGGGTGGAAAAAGACCCAAAAATCTCTTTAAAATGGTGTTTCAGCGCTGTTTCGGACAAAACTGATGGTCTGAGTGATGGACCATCACTCTGGTGACTGACCGTCACTCCAACTGTAATTTTTAGGCCAGAAAACGTCCTTAATACTTCAGTTTCGATGGCCAAATCGATGGACCATCACTGACTTGACGGTCCGTCAGTTTGCCCGTCGCTCTTGGGCAGCTCGGACAACTCTCAGTAAAATGGCTATAACTTCTTATTCCGCTACTGGATTTTGGAAAAATTGGTACCGTTGGAAATATAATTAAATTATATATCTGTTCATGGGTCATTAGCTAAAAAATTCTTTGTAGAATAGTATATATACTCATTTGAAGTTGACTAAAGCAAAGTCCTTCTCAAGAATTCAATCAGTAAGGGATGTTTTGATTCGTCCAATAGCTAGGACGTATTTAACAGCTTAATACATATCAAAATTGATAATAAAACTACCAAATCACTAAGATTTATTTATCATGAGCTTGAATCATGGTTCTACTATTGGTTGGGATTTTTGGGGTATTACAATTTTCATGTTAAATCCTTGTGTTATTCAATTCCCTACAAAGTTTTGTTTTCTTACTACTTTACTATTTGATTGCATATGTCTGACACTAAGGGACCTCGTCCCTTATAGTGTGGTGCAACCCCTCATGTTTAAACATGGCCCTTTAGGTCATTTTGAATATTTTTGCTTATTTTTATTTGTTGACAGTTTGGTTGTCGGATATTTTATTTGTTTTTTATAGCCAATTATATATTTTGAATTCTTCGTTGGTTCAAAATGATTAGGCAAAAACTTTAGTTAAATGTTATTATATGAAAATTTTATCTATGTCTGCAACTCAGGAATGTCAATTTTATTCTAGGTGGACCTTTGGTTCGAGTCCCGAGACACTCAAGCTCATTTTGACTGATTGGTCTGAAAGTTATGAAAATGAAATATGGGAGTGGGATCCATATTTTTCTAAAATAATGTCAGATGGAAATTCTGAGTGTGCCATCATATCTGGAATATCAAATGTTGTAGGCTTACATAGTTTGTTTGCATATATGGGATTTTAGAAGAATCCTGAGAGTTTGGTAGGGACTTGAAAATTTCTGAGTCCATTGCTATCAGCAGGTGCATCACTATCACCAAACAAGGGTCTCGATCATAATACCATTGGCAATCAGTAATTACTGTGGTTTTTGTATATTTTTGTGATCAGGACTGAGCCTGGATTCCATAAGATTTGGAGATTGTGAGGTCCTGAGTCGTGATAGTAGAATTCGAGGGCCTGGTATGGGTATAAAAAGAACTTTTTTCCATGATTTTTTCTACTCTTGACCATTCTCTTGAGATAAAAAACCCTAAGAAGTGCAATAATATTCAATTGAAGCTTGGGGTGATCTAAGAGCATGATTAACATCTTTTCTCACGATTACTTTATAATTTGATGTAAAAATTCACCCTTTTTGGTAGATTTTCTTGATTTATTGCTTGGTAGTGGGACCTACATGGGGTTTTTATCTGATTTTTTACCCAAAACATAATGCTACAATATGGGTATTGATATTCTCATTTTGTTGAGTAGAATGTGTTTATGATAGCATGACATCTCGAGGAGACTTTTAAGAAGGAAAAAACAGTGGATTAACGGATCGTTGAGCTTTATATTATGTTTAGGTAGGCTAGGTTTATCCCTTGTTTGATTGAGATATTTCATAGTATTCTTATGATACTGTGTTAGATTTGGGATGTGTTTTAAAAGTTGGATTGATGAAATGCAAGACTTGGGTTAGTAGGATCGTTTAGGCTAATTTAAAATCGTAGACTTGAAACACATAACTTTTAACTTATACCTTAGCTGAATTAGGCTTCATATCTCATGTTTAGCATGAGAATACATTAAAATAGTCAAGTTAGATAAAAATGCTTAAGACACCTATGCTTAGGGTAAGATTGGATTTATATTCTTATATTGAAGGAGGTTGCCTCAGTTACTACTTTGGCTTAACTATTGTGTTTGGGAAAAACCTTTACCTTAGAGATAATTTTTACTTGCTATACATCTAAGAGTTGATTTAGATAACTTAGTCTAGTCCAGGATAGAATTTGCCTTAGAGTATATTGTGTGGATTTAGAAGTGGCCTTTTTGACCCACCTTAAGTCAAGATTGATGAAGAGTTCTCTTGAAACCCTTATACGCTTATTAAATTCCTAGAGAATGCTATTTTTGAAGAAATATTGAGGAATCTGGCACTTGATAGTTATTTTAATGATGACATTAGAAAAATGTCCAGAGACTAATGGATTAGATTGTCACATATGCTATGATGAGATATAAATAATGTTGCAACAGGATATTGGTGATGAAATGTATAATCTATCTTACTAATGATAGGCCTTTGACCTTGCTATTAAGAAGTTATAGACTATGCTATTACTTATGATTATGATTGTGCTAATAAATTATGCTAGTAATCATGCTTGAAAACATTCCTATTATGATGTTAGCAATTATGTTATTAATTGTGCTAGAAGCATGATTATTGATTATATAGGAAGTTGTTCTATAATTATGCTAGAATTCATGATGCTTGACTATATTCACACTTATGATATTGATTATATTCCCAATTTGATTTTGAAAGATGACTATAATGTTGATTATACCCAATTTGATTCTGAAAGATGACTATGATGATTATATTTCTGATTCAATTCAAAATAATGATGTTGATATTGATATTACCCAATTCAATTTCAAAAGATTAGTATGATGATTAAATTCCCATTTCAATTACAAAAGATGATGTTAATATTAATTATATTCCAAGTTTAATTTTCAAAGATGATGATGTTGATTATAACTGACAAGGGCAGAGGATTATTGTGATGATACCTTGATACCTAACAAGGAGCAACACCCCGTACTTCTACCTAGCTTGAAATCATCCCAAGTATGTTAGACAATTACTTTGAAAGATGAATCCACTTTTATATACGTGAAATTTTTAAGATTTTCACTTTTTCTTATGTGGGAAATTAAATTAGCTTTCCAACGATACCAATTTCATTCAAATTCGGTATCGGGGTAGAAAGTTATGGCCATTTTATAGAAAGCAGTCAAAACTACCCAGGTGCGATGATAAGGGCCGACGAACCGTCGAGCTAGCATTGGATCGTCGCCCAAACTATCGCAGCGGAGGCAGTGAGACCACCTTCTACCTACGGGTGACTCTCAGGCTGATGGACTGTCGAGCTTGCGATGGACCGTCACCCAAGCCATCGCAGCAGAGGCAGCGAACCCCTATTCTGCCTAGGTGCGACGGTCAGGATCGACGGACCGTCGACCCAGCGATGGACCATCGCACCCACCGTAGCATAGTTCGTTTAGTCATTTTAAAGTTGTTTTTAAAAGGGTATTTGGGTTTTTTCCACCCGTTTTAACCTCTAATTATATGAGATCAAGGAAAATAAGTTCATTATCCATCTACAACATCAAATTAGGGTTTTCTCTCAAAGATAATCCCCAAGAAAAAGAAACCCTAGGTGTTTAATTCCAAGTCAAGAATTCAAGCTTTCCTCCATAAATCTTCAAGAAATCATCCACCCAGGTATGTCATGTGTTGATAAATGGGTCCCTTTCACCCATGAAGCTCAAGAATCTCTTCTAAAAATCCAAGATTTGTGTATTTATGAATGATCACGATTTAACTAGAATTGAAATTTCATGTTCATGAAGTTGTGGAGTTTTGATTTATGTTTTAAATTACATTCTTCCAATAATTGACCCTAGTATATGAATATTTGCATAATAACTATGATAAACCCCTTCAATTTACAAGTTGATTGATGTATCCATTATTATTAGATGTGTTGATGATTGTATAACCAAAGCATGCTCCCTATGTGTTTGATTAAATACCTATGTGAAGAAAAATTGTCATATTAGTATAATAATATGAAATCCCCATTCATGTACAAGTTCATGCATATCATGTGTTTTATGAAATGTCTTAGTCAATAAGTTATGGATATATGTGTGGCCATTGTGGTTCTTTAGAACTTGTACTTCATGAATTCTCTAACTTATTATTTACATATTGTTGATGTGTTCATGTATTCAAGAAAGTCATGCTTTATCAGTTTCTTCTCATCGAGTCTTGGGGGTACTTGTACCCAAAAATTTAGCTGTGCACCTAGAATCAGTGTCATGTTTTAAAGATAATCTTAGTCAAGCCATGATCCATAGAATTAAGCCAGTCTCATGACTCAGGAAAAACTCAGTAATCTCAGTAGTATTTCGTCAGTAAACGGAACTCAGTTAACTCAGTCCAGTCAGTTCAGTAAATTATGTTTAGTGTCTATCCAGATGGGAGTAGGAATTAGAACTGAGCAAACCTAAGGATGGAAACCCACCTGGTATATGAGAGTGCGATTCTTAGAAGCAATCTTTGCGTTCCAGAACTACGTGGCCAGCGTAGGTTGATACATCATAGCCTATTATATGAGGGTAGATGAGGTGTCTTAACCTATTATATGAGGGTTCCCACTGTTCTCATTAGAGTTACTTGATAAATGAGGGTTGCTCACAGATTGTCCTTACCAGTGGTGTGGTATTTACACACCTCCAATTTGGGTTATAGATTGGACCCCAACTCAGCTAAGTTGCGTTATTTGTTGCATGTTAGTTAGATGACTACTTTCCATAGTTTCAGTACAGAATCAGGACTATTTGATACAATCATTCAATCTTAGTAATAGAACTCAGATAGTTCTACAGAATTTAGGACTGTCAGATACAGTCAACTTCAAACAGTACGAAACTCAGCTAGTTCCATTAAAAACTAGACTGTCAGATACAGTCGTTCAATATTAGTTATTTCAGTTACACAGTTATCAGTATCTCATGCTATCAGTACTCAGAGTCAGTAATCATGTTATCATGAACTCAGTTATAGTTTTTATGTATTCATGACTGTATTCTCACACTCATGTTATCCAGTCAGTTAGTATAGTTCATGCATGTGAACCCTTTGCATTTACCCTACCTCACATGCATAGTAGTACATTCAAACGTACTGACATATTTGCGATATGGTGTTTTATACCATAGGTTAAGAAGCATGAGATCCAGATCTTCAGTTGCATTCAGTCTCAGTATTTAGAGTTTGCAGTGAATCCTCATCCTTCGAGGACATAACCATTACTTTATTATCTCATCAATTAATTTATTTCACTAGTTGGAGTTAGTTGGAGACATGTCCCATCAACTCCTCATTCAGACAGTACAGTCAGTTACAGTCTTTTCAAACTAGTATGCTCAGACAATTATTTTAGTTCTTTTGGTATCTATATACCATATCTTTAGATGTTATATTTTATCAGATCTTTGAACCCTATGGCCTTTCAGCCTTTAGTTCTGCATTTATATAGTATATTATGCAGTGTACAAGTACAAATATCTATCATGGATTAGCTTATGGTGCTTCGGGGTCATGAGCACCGTGTGACATTCTGAGTACCATATTCAGGGTGTTACAAACTTGGTATCAGGGCCTAAGATTCAATAGAGTCCTAGGAAGTCTAAAAGCCGCATCTAGTAGAGTCTTGTACATGGGTGTATTGCACGCCACATTTATGTACATGAGGCTATAAGATGTTTTAGAAATAGTTTCCCTTCTTTCAGTATTCATGTCGTGCCAGTGAACATAATCTCCAGTAAATCTCTCAGTCTGGTTTAATCTGTTTCTCCCTTTCTTCTACAGAACATACCTCCTAAAACAAGAAATGGGAATCAGCCATCCCTCAGCCCAAAGATCCTTTGGGTGAACATGTTTCTCATGTAGAGTTCAGAACTGCATTCACTACTCTTGCTCAGTCAGTTACTGCTCAGAATAAACAACCAGCTATCAGTCCAGCCAACCCAGTGGCCAATTTAGCTGCAGCTAAGATTCAGGACTTCACCCGAATGAATCCTCCATCTTTTTTTAGGTCTAAGTCAGATTAGGACCCTTAGGAATTTCTTGATCAAGTTTAGAAGTTTACAGATATCATAGGGGTTACTTCTAGTGAGAGTGCGGATCTAGCTACATATCAATTGCAGGATATTGGTCACATTTGGTACAAATAGAGGAAGTTAAAGAGGGTTGTAGATGCAGGGCCTATTGAGTAGGAGGAGTTTTATTCTACAATCTTAGATAGATTCTTTCCCTTAGAGCTGAGAGAAGCTAAGGTGTTAGAATTTATCAACCTCAGGCAATGCAACATGACGGTGAAAGAGTATTATCTTATGTTTACTCAATTAGCCATATATGCTCCTTAAGTGGTTGCAGATAGCAGGGCTAAGATGATTAAGTTTATTTCTGGGGTAAAAAATAGTATAGTCAATGAGTGTAGGTCCACGATATTGAATAGTGACATGAGCATAGCCAGGCTTATGACTTATGCTCAGAAGATAGAGGAGTAAAAGGTTAAGATAAGGAAGAAGCAGAATAAGAGAGCAAGGATAGGTAGCTTCAACTTTGCTTAAACTAAATCAGAAAGAGGAAACTGTTCTTAGTTTCATCCTAAGTAATCAGTTCTATCTCCTTCTTCAGCTCGTGCTACTACTCTTAAGTTTATGGACGGTAAGAGAGATGGAGCGCCAGGATCTAAGTCTTAGGGCAGTGTTAGTAGGGCCTACACCTATTCACTTTTCCAGACTTATGGCAAGCACCATCAGGGTATTTGCAGAGCTGGCAGTGGTATTATTTTCGAATGTGGCAAGACAGGCCACAAAGTCAGAGATTATCCTCAGCCAGGTCCTCAGGGTCTGTAGAACCATTCCTCAGCTCAGTCTAGTCACCCAAACCAGTAGGGTGCCACCTCTAGTGCTACTAGTGGGCAACTCCCAAATAGAATTTATTCTCTCCAGTCCTGGAAAGATGAGGAAAATTATCCTGATGTGGTTACTGGTATGTTACAGATCTTTCATGTGCATGTTTACGCTTTGCTAGATCTGGGAGCTTCTTTGTCTTTTGTTACTCCCTATACAAAATTTGATTTTAGAGTCAGTACCAAAATTATAGCAGAGCCCTTTTCAGTCTCTACCTCAGTGGGTAAAACCATCATAGCCTGACGGGTATATAGGAACTGTCCGGTTATGGTATCTCAGAAAAATCACTTCAGCTGACTTAGTCAAATTAGAGATGACTGATTTTAATGTCATTCATGACATGGATTGGCTTTATTCCTGCTATGCCACAGTCGACTACAGAAATAGAATAGTCCAGTTCCAGTTTTTGAATGAACCTGTCCTAGAGTGGAGGGGTAGCACTTCAGCTTTCATAGGTCAGCTTATTTCCTACCTTCGGGCAAGGAAAATGATATCTAAAGGATGTTTCTATCATCTTGTTTAAGTTAAGGACGCTAGTTCTGAAACTCCCAGTGGTGATTCAGTCCCATTCATGAATGAATATTTAGATGTCTTCCCGAAGATCTTCCAGGAATTCCTCCCAAAAGGGAAATCTACTTTGGCATTGATCTTCTTCGAAATACTCAGCCTATATCTATTCTTCCATATAGATAGACATAAGAAGGACTCAGAAAATTGAAGGAGCAGTTGAAGGATCTCTTAGATAAGGGATTTATCAGGCCCAATGTGTCCCCATGGGGCGCACCAGTCTTATTCGTGCGCAAGGAAGATGGTTCTCTCAGAATGTGTATAGACTACCGTCAGCTCAACAAAGTCACGGTCAAGAACAAGTATCCTCTTCATAGAATCGATGACTTGTTTGATCAACTTCAGGGTGCCAGTAATTTCTCTAAGATAGACCTCAGATCAAGCTATCATCAGCTCAGAGTCAGAGAATGTGACATTCTAAAAACAGATTTTCATACTCGGTATGGTCACTTTGAATTCTTAGTTATGTTCTTTGGTCTTACCAATGCCCCAGCAACTTTCATAGACTTGATGAATCGAGTGTTGAAGCGGCACTTGGACATATTTTTCATATTCTTTATAGATTTTAGAAGATATGCTAAAGGCATGTACAATTGATTTCAATGGTATATGGGATGACCACTAGCCCTTCATTGAGTTTGCATACAACAATAGCTATCATTCCAGTCTTAAGATGGCTCCATTTGAAGATCTCTATGGTAGGAGGTATAGATTTCCAATCAGTTGGTTCCAAGTTAGTGAGGCCTTAATCACAGGGCCTAACTTAGTATTTGATGCCATAGAAAAAGTCCAGTTGATTAGAGAAAGACTCTGGGTTGGTCAGAGCTGATAGAAGTCTTATGCAGGCATGCACAGAAAGGATCTCGAGTTCGAGACTAGTGATTATGTCTATCTAAAGATCTCTTCCATGAAGGGAGTGAAGAGTTTTGTCAAGAAGGGAAAGCTCAGTCCCCGATATGTCGGTCCTTTTAAAATTCTCAGTCGTTTTGGCAAGGTAGCTTATGAGCTTGAATTGCCTTCAGATCTAGTCTCAGTTTATCCAGTCTTCTTTGTCTCTTTGTTCAAGAAGTGACTAAGTGACCCAACAGTTCTAGTCCCTATTCAGAGCATAGATGTTCAGAACAACCTCTCTTATGAAGATATTCCAGTTGAAATTCTTGACTACCAGACTCGTAGACTTAGGAACAAAGAAGTCCCTCTAGTCAAAGTTCTTTAGCGGAATCAGTCCATTGAGGGAGCTACTTAGGAAGCAGAAATAGACATACAGACCATGTATCCTCACCTCTTCTCCGCAAACTCAGATCTAGCTCAAGGTAATAGTTCTCCTTAAGATTTTCAGTTTCACATTCAGATTTTAGTGACAAGCTTAATAATGTTCAGAATTTCAATATAAACTTCGTATTAAGTACCATTTCATATTAAGTCATGCATTCATTTGTCAGTTCAGTTATGTATTCATGCATTAAATATGCATGTTCAGTTTGATGAGAAACTCATCTTATCAGTAAATCAGTCATGCAGTCATAAATAAGTTACTCATGCATCAGAAATGCATGTTTAGTATGATATATATTCAGTTTATCAATCATGTTAGTCATGGAGTCATATTTTAGTCCTCATATTCAGTATGTATATCATTTTATCTTCTCCCCTCTCACTCAGTATCATTCGAGGATAAATGTTCTAACGGGGAGATATTGTAATACCCCATACTTCTACCTAGCTTGAAATCATCCCAAGTATGTTAGAAACTTACATTGAAAGATGTATGCACTTATATATACGTGGAATTTTTAAGATTTTTCTTTTTTTCATGTGGGAAATTGAATTAGATTTCCAACAAAACCAATTTCATCCAAATCCGGTATCGGGGAAGAAAGTTATGGCCATTTTAGAGAAAGTAGTCAAAACAGCCCAGGTACGACATTGAGGGCCGACGGACCGTCGAACTAGCAATGTATTGTCGCCCAAACCATCACAACGGAGAAAGTGAGACCACATTCTGCCTAAGTGCGATGGCTCAGGCCGACGGACCGTCGAGCTAGCGATGGACCATCGCCCAAGCCGTTGCAGCAGAGGCAGTGAACCCCTATTCTTCCCAGGTGCGACGGTCAGGACTGATGGACCTTCGACCTAGCGAAGGACCATCGCACCCACCTTCGCATAGTTTATTCAGTTATTTTAAAGTCATTTTTAAAAGGGTATTTATGTCTTTTCCACCCGTTTTAACCTCTAATTATATCAGATCAAGGCTAATAAGTTCATTATCCATCTACAACATCAAATTAGGGTTTTCTCTCAAAGATAATCCCTAAGAATAAGAAACCCTAGGTGTTTAATTCCAAGTCAAGAATTCATGTTTTTCTCCATCAATCATCAAGAAATCATCCACCCAGGTATGCCATGTGTTGATTTATGGGTCCCTTTCACCCATGAAGCTCAAGAATCACTTTTGAAAATCAAAGATTTGTGTATTTATGAATGATCATGATTTAACTAGAATTGAAATTTCATGTTCATGATATTGTGGGGTTTTGATTAGAGGTTACTGATAAATAAGGATTAGAGGTGGATATTGTCTAGGTGACTAATCAGGACTAGTTGATAAATGCGGATTTGTTGGTTTAAGGATTATTAGTTAATAAATGATGTTAGTTGATAAATAATGGTTATCTAATAAGTGGTGATTAGTGGATATAAGGTAAATAGTGGTTAAATGATTACGAGAGGTTATATGATAATTAGTAATTAATAAAATTAGTTAATAAGAGGTGGCTAGCTAATATATGGTGACTGGTGAGTATCAATAAAGAGGTTGTTAAATGATGGTAGTATTATGGAATGAAGATACTTTATCAAATGTTGGTAAATTATGGATTGACAATAAATTGTGGAATAATGGTTAAATAATGAGTTGGTTAGTTATAATAATGAATGATTGCTCTATCCAGGCGTATGCGAGTATAGGATGAGTTATTAACTTTCTACACTAATTGGCGTATAAGGGCTAATATTTTAGTTTATGATTGCTTGTGTGATGCCTTGTGATGCATTATTATTTTGATTTATTTCCTTATATTATACGGTGATATTGGCATATGTTGATGGGTTGCGCTATGTTATTGCCTCGGTTAAATTGCATATAAAGTACAACAATATGGAGATGATTCAGGATTGTTTCTGTACCTTGACTTAGTTGTGTTATCTTGCATTTTATCATACTTATATCACATTTTAGCTTAGTCAGTTGATGATACCTACTGAGTACTTGTTTCTTTGGTACTCAAACTATACTTCTGTACCTTTCTAGTGCTAATCCAATTACTATATTTTATCATTGATCATTCATCATGATGTTTTGATATCCATAGATAGGGTGATCTCTTGGAGTCGAAGTCATCTATTTTCTTCCATCTTTTGATATTCGGTCTTTAGTTATAGAGACGTATTTTTTTGTCTATTCTAAGTCTTGAGTTTTATTATTGTTAGATTCTCTTATATTGTCTATACTAGGTTAAGTGATGGTATCTTGTATTGGCTATTTTTATTTATGTTGAATTTTTTACCTACTTATCCATTGTGTTGTTGATTTTTACCTATAATTAGGCATTTTTGAACCAAGTTAACCCATTGTGTTTTACTCTGGGTTATGGTTTGGCTTACCTACTGGTGGGGTAGTGTAGGTTCCATCATAACTCATAAATTAGTCCATGGAAAATTGTTATCAGATCCTAGGTATCACCGATATTATTTGCACAAGAGCCAGTGTCTAGTGGAGTTCTGTAGAATTGATGATGACATCCATTTCCTATCTTTGGGAGGCTATGTGACTTTCTTAGTAGTTCTTTACTTTTTTCACTCATATTATCTTAAGAGTCTGAGTTGGTTTGTAAAAGTATTCCATTGACTTTACTTTTTTGCATATGGGCAGGACACGTGCTATCGATGTACATAGTAAGGGTCCTGAAATTAAGCCTACGGATCCTACTCCTATTCATTAATGACCTAGAGTTCATGGAGAGCAAATATATATGTCCCTAGATAGGGGCCAAGATAGGAAGCCTTCCCTAGGTCTTATTTTCTTTCATGAGCTAAATATTTTTTACCCTTAGCTAGCGGTGAGCCAGAGACCATCCTAAGATCCATCAGGATTTATTTCTTCTTCAGTGCCCAGAGATACGTTGGTTAAGATTTTATGGATAGTTAGTGGTGTGTCATCTGATGGTGCTCTATCTACAAATTAGACTAGTACTGTGGTGAGGGAGCAACCTGTAGGTGTGACTCTAAGAGTTGACGTTCCTCTTGCACTGGCAGTTATACAACTAGTAGTTTCTCAGCTAGTGGTTGGTCAGCCTACTATGTCTTCTGAAAAGTAGAAGATGTTAGGTAGATTCTTAAGATTGGCTCTGCCTAGTTTTTTTTGGTGCACCAGGTGAGGATGCATATGAGTTCATGATAGCTTGTAAAGTAGGATATGTAATTTGGGCCTTATTGGGACTTATTGTGTGGATTATATCATATTTCAATTATACTTGGCTACTCGGCATTGGTGAAGAAGTTATATGGATTTTAGACCAACTGTATCTTCTCACTAACATGGGCTCAGTTCTCTAAGATATTCTTGGAGAAGTACATGCCTCACAACCTTAGAAATCATTTAACGAATTAGTTCTCTAGATTGGAGCTGGGCAATATGGCAGTTGAAGAGGGTCAAGACTCCTAATTCATATGTCTACTCATAGTTTTTCTATTAAGGGTAGGTTTTTTGTTGAGGTGCCAGATATCTCTTGGGTGATAGGGGAGATGCACTATGAGGGTCATGATAAGAGGCCTAGGTTTTAGGGTAGATTCAGTGGTAGCCATCATAGTTCCTAACCTAGAGATGGTAGTTTTTAGAATAGGTATCCCTTGTGTCCATCCTATCATTCTCAGATTTAGCCTAGTCGACCTATTCAAGCAGTTCTTCCAATTATTGATGGAGATCACTGTAGTTTTATTGACTGCCCATGTAAGGGCAATAGTTAGTCTTTAAGAGGTTCATTATCTGATGATTCTAGATGTGGTGGTTATTTTGGGTCAGTTGGAACTATTGGGTTTGATTCAACTCTAGTGTAATGTTATAGTTGTTGAGCTCTGGGACACTATTCATAAGATTTCCCAAGTTGTGGGGAGATTGTTGTTCAACTCAGAGTATTCCTCCTATTATAGATGTCCATCCCTCAGCTAGAAGTAATTTTCAGGGTTGTAGTAGTGGTTTCTAGCTTACTCGAGGAGGTTCTCAAACAAGTAGGTTAGGAGGGTAATCTGGTGCCCAGCTTTATGGTGGACGTGGTCTATTGTATGTAGTTCTTGCTAGGCCCGAGGCTAAAACTTTAGATGTTGTTATTACAGGTATAGTTATGGTATGTCGTATGTCGATCCTTGGTTTATTTGATCTAGGAACTACTTATTAATATATATCTGCTTATTATGCACCACAGTTTGAGTTGTCTTGTGGATTATTTTTTATGACATTGTGCGTATCTAATCCCATGGATGATTCTTTATTGTGGATTGGGTTTTTAGATCATGTGTTATGACTTTTAGATATCTTAATACTTATGATGATCTTATTTTTCTAGATGTGGTGGATTTTGATGTGATTCTGGCTTGGATTGGTTATCCAACTTTCATGCGGTCATGGATTGTTTTGTTAAGATGGTTACCTTATCCATGTCCGGCGTATCCCTAGTTTTATGGAAGGGAGTAGTTTGTCGTGAGTCGATAGGGGTTATATTTTATGTTCATGGTAGGAGGATTATTTCGAGAGTTTCCGAGTTTTAACTGGCTTATATTTTTTATACTAGTGCGGAGAGTCCATTGCTTGGCTCTATTCCTGTATTCTGTGAGTATCTTGATATGTTCCCTACCAATATGCCAAGTTTTCCCCCTATTTGTGAGATTGAGCTTTCTATTGATCTTGAGCCTGGCCCCCGACCTATTTCAATGACACCTTACCATATGGCTCCTACCAAACTTATAGAGATTAATTCTTAACTTTTGGATCTTCTTTGTAAGGGTTTTATTAGACTAAGTGTGTCTCCTTTTGGAGCTTCTGTATTGTTTGTTTAGAAGAAATATAGCTCCATGTATATTTGTGTTGATTTTATGTAGCTTAATAAGGTGATGGTGAAGAACTATTATCCTATGTCTTGCATTGATAATTTGTTTAACCAGCTTCAGGGTGCAATAATGTTTTCTAAGATTGATATGAGATCAGTTACCATCAACTGAGAATTTGGGATATCATGAAGAAAACCTTTAGGACTCATTATGGCCAATATGAGTTCTTAGTATTGTCATTTGGGCTGACTAATACCCCAGTCGTGTTCATGTATTTGATGAATTGAGTATTCAGGCAGTAGTTGGATTCCTTCATAATTGTGTTCACCGATGACCTCCTTTTGTATTAGAGGAGTAGAGAGGAGCATGTGCAGTATTTGAGGATCGTGCTCCAGAATTTAAGAGATCATGTGTTTTTTACCAAGTTCTCTAAAGGAGAGTTTTGGCTTGAGTCGATGACATTCCTTGGACATGTGTTGTCTAAGGATAGGATTATGGGATACCCATTTAAGATTGACATGATTCGTGATTGGGCTACACCTATATATCTGTAACGCCCCAAATCTGGTACCCGGAATGCTACACGGTGCTCATGACCCCGAAGGACCAAAAGATAACCCATGACTGATATCTATACCTGAACACTGCACAATATATTGTATAAATATGGAAATAAAGGTTGTAAGGCCGTTAGGTTCAAAACTATAACATAACTGATAAAACATAACATATGGATGGGGTATGAAATACCCAAAACAACTTAAATAAACTTTCTGAACATACTGTAGTCTGAAAAGCCTCTAACTGACTGTACTGTCTGAATGAGGAGTTGATGGGACAGTCCCCAACTAACTCCAACTACTAAAATAAATTAATTAATAAGATAGTAAAGTAATGGTCATGTCCTCGAAGGATGATGACTCACTTCTAACTCTGACTGCTGAGACTAGAATGCTATTGAGGATCGAGAGATCGTGCTTCTGAACCTATGGTATAAAACACCATAGCGCAAATGTGTCAGTATGATTGAATATACTGGTATGCATGTGAGGTAGGCTGAATGCAAAGGGTTCACATACATGAATACATAATAACTATTACTAAGTTCGTGATAACATGATTACTAAGTCTGAGTACTGATAACATGTGATACTGATAACTGTATAACTGATACCGAGCCACTGTATCTGACAGTCTAGTTTCAGATGGAACTAACTGAGTTTTGTTCTATTCTGAGTTAACTATATCTGACAATCCTAAATTCTGTAGAACTATCTGAGTTCTATTATTGAGATTGAACAACTGTATCTAATAGTCCTGATCTGTAACTGAAACTGTGGGAAGTAGTTATGTAAGCGACATACCATTAATACGCCGTTATGGCTGAGTTGGGGTCCAATCTGTAACCCCAATTGGAAGGGTGTCAATACCGCGCCACTGGTAAGGACAATCTATGAGTAACCCTCATATAACAGGTAACTCTAGTGCGACTGGTGGGAACCCTCATATAACAGGTTAAGCCACCTTATCTACCCTCATATAATAGGCTATGATGTCTCAACCTACGCTGGCTACATAGTTCTGGAATGCAAGGATTGCTTCTAAGAATCGCACCCTCATATAACAGGTGGGTTCCCATCCTTGGGTATGCTCGGTGCTAATTTCTACTCCCATCTGGATAGACACTGAACATGATTAACTGAACTGACTGGACTGAGTTAACTAAGTTTGTTGACTGATGGAATACTACTGAGATTACTGAGTTTTTTCTTGAGTCATGAGACCGACTGAATTCTCTGGATCATGGCTTGACTAAGAGTATCTTGAAAACATGACACTAATTCTAAGCACACAGCTAAATTTTCGGGAATAAGTAGCCCCAAGACTCGATGGGAAGAAACTGACGAAGCATGACTTTCTTGAATACATGACCACATCAACAATCCATAATATAATAAGTTGTAGAATTCATGAAGTACAAGTTCTAAAGCACCATAATGTCCACACATATATCCATAACTCATTGACTAAGACATTTCATCAAACACTTGACATGCATGAACATGTACATGAATGGGGATTTCATATTATTATACTAGTATGGCACTTTTCCTTCACATAGGCATTTATTCAAACACATGGGGAGCATGCTTTGGTAATACAAGCATCAACACATCTAATAATCATGGATGCGTCAATCAACTTATAAATTGAAGGGGTTTATCATGGTTATTATGAAAATCTTCATATACTAGGGTCAATCAATGGAAAAATGTAATTTAAAACATTAATCAAAACCCCACAACATCATGAACATGAAATTTCAATTCTATTTAAATCATGAACATTCATAAATACACAAATCTTGGATTTTGAAAAGAGATTCTTGAGCTTCATGGGTGAAAGGGACCCATAAATTAACACATGACATACCTGGGTGGGTGATTTCTTGAATATTGATGGAGGAAAACTTGAATTCTTGACTTTGAATTAAACACCTAGGGTTTCTTATTCTTAGGGATTATCTTTGAGAGAAAACCCTAATTTGATGTTGTAGATGGATAATGAACTTATGAGCCTTGATCTGATATTATTAGGGGTTAAAACGGGTGGAAAGACCCAAATACCCTTTTAAAAATGACTTTAAAATTACTAAACGATCTATATAATGGTGTGTGCAACGGTCTGTCGCTGGGTCGACGGTCAATTGGTCCTGACCGTCGCACCTGGGCAAAATAGGGGTTCACTGCCTCTGCTGCGACGGCTCGGGCGACGGCTCATTTCTAGATCGATGGTCCATTGATCTGAGCCGTCAACCTTACGCTGAAGGTGGTCTCACTGTCTCTGCAGCGACGGTTTGGGCGATGATCCGTCTCCAGATCGACGATCCGTCAGCCCTCATCATCGTACCTCGACAGTTTTGACTGTTTTTTGTAAAGCGGCCATAACTTTCTACCCCGATACCGTATTTGAATAAAATTTATATCATTGGAAAGGTAATTCATTTTCCCACAGTATATAAAAATTCCACGTTTATATAAGTGGATTCATCTTTCAAAGTAAGTTTCCAACATACTTGGGATAATTTCAAGCTAGGTAAAAGTACGGGGTATTACAATATCTCCCCCTTGAGAATATTTATCCTAGAATAAGACTGAGTGAGAGGGGACAAGATAAACTAATGTACATACTAAACATGAATAACTAGAATATAATCTCAATACTGATAACTGAATATATCATACCGAATATGTATATCTAATGCATGTGTAACTGATTCATGAATGCATGACTGAGTGTTCTGATGAACCAAGGTTCTCACAATGAGAATGAATGTCTGATGCATGATTATATAACTGAACTGATACATGAATGCATGACTGACTATGCAATGGTACTTAATACCAAGTTTATAATGAAATTCTGAACATGAAATGGATACCAAACTTGTCACTGAAATATGAACATGAAACTGAAAAGCTTAAGGAGAACTGTTACCTTGAGCTAGATCTGAGTTTGTGGAGAAGGGGTGACGATACTCAGTCTGCATATATGCTTCTACTTCCCAATTATCTCCCTGAACGTACTGATTCCGTCAAAGAACTTTGACTAGAGGGACTTCTTTGTTCCTCAGTCTACGAGTCTAGTAGTCAAGAATTTCGACTGGAATCTCTTCATAAGAGAGGTTGTTCTAAACAACTATGCTCTGAATAGGGACTACAACTACTGGGTCACCTATTCACTTCTTGAGAAAAGAGACAAGGAAGGCTGTATGAACTGAGACTAGATCTGAGGGAAATTTGACCTCATAAGATACCTTGCCAAAGCGACTGAGAATTTTAAAGGGACAGACATATCGGGGACTGAGCTTTCCCTTCTTTCCGTACCTCTTCACTCCCTTCACAAGAGAGATCTTTAGAAATACATAATCACCAATATCGAACTCGAGATCCTTTCTATATATGTCAGCATAAGACTTTTGTCGGCTCTGAGCAGCCCATAGTCTTTCTCTAATTAACTGGACTTTTTCTAAGGCATCGAATACTAATTCAGGCACTGTGAATGAGGCCTCAGTAACTTGGAACCAACCGATTGTAGATCTGCACCTCCTACCATAGAGAGCTTTAAATGAAGCCATATTATGACTAGAATGATATCTATTGTTGTATGCAAACTCAATCAAGGAAAAGTGGTCATCCTAGCTACCCTTGAAATCAATTGCACACGCCCTTAGAATATCTTCTAACATCTGAATGGTCCTCTCTACTTGAATATCTGTCTGAGGATGGAAGGTGGTACTGAGATGAACTTAGGTACCAAGACCCTCTTGGAATGCTTTCCAAAAATGAGAGGTGAACTGAGTACCTCTGTTTGAGATAATAGATAATGGAACACTGTGCAATCTGACCAACTCTCTAATATAGAGTTTGGCATAATCCTCAGCTAAATAAGAGGTATGACTGGAAGAAAATAAGCTAATTTGGTTAACTTATCTACAATGACCCAAACTGAATCATGTAGATGACGAGTACGATGAAAACCCGTCACCTAGTCCATATTCACTTCTTCCCACTTCCTAGTAGGAATACTGAACACCATCTTCCCCTTGGGAGAAAACCTCTACTTTCTAATCCTTGACTGACTCTTTTAACTTTAAAAGGCTGGGATCTCTATCTTGCTTTTCTTTCACCTCGGAAACTAGAGATGTTCTTAACTACTCTAAACCCATATGTCACCCTCTTCTGAATCGACTAAGCAAATGCCTAGTATGGAAAACTGATGGACTTCCTGAGCTAGCTTCTTCTTACTGTCCTCAACATAAGTAATACTACCCATAGACAGTCTACTAAGAGCATCGGCCATAACCTTGTCCTTTCTTGGATGATAAAGGACACTTATGTCATAATATTTCAAGATCTCTAACCACATTCTCTTTCGAAGAATGAGATCTTTCTGAGAAAAGACATATTGAAGGCTCTTACAATCTGTGAACACATCTACATGAACTCCATATAGATAATGCCTCAAAATCTTCAACGCAAAAACTATGGCTGCTAACTCAAGATCATGAGTAGGATAATTCTTTTCATGGGGTTTAAGCTATCTAGAGGTGTAGGCTATGACCTTACCATGCTGCATGAGGACACAACCCAAACCTACTCTAGATGCATCATAATACACTAGGAGCACATCTGGACCATTTGGAAGAGTTAAGACTTGAGCTGAGGTGAGTCGAGTCTTCAACTCCTGAAAACTCCTCTTACAAGGATCTGACCACTGAAACTTGACTTTCTTCTGAGTTAATCTAGACATAGGGGATGTAATAGAAAAAAATCCCACAACATACTATCTGTAATAGCCAGCCAAACCCAAGAAACTCCTGATATCTGATGGAGAGACAGGTTTGGGCCAGTTTCTTACCGCTTCGATCTTTTGAAGATCAACCCTAATGCCATCACCGAAAATGATATGACCAAGGAATGCTACTGACCTTAGCCAAAATTCACACTTACTAAATTTGGGAAACATCTGATGATCTCTGAGAATCTGAAGTACGATTCTGATATGGTATGCATGATCACGCTCACTGTGGGAATAGACCAGAATATCATCTATTAAGACTATGAAAAATATGTCCAATTACTGCTTGAACACCCGGTTCATCAAGTCCATGAAAGCTGCTGGGGCATTGGTAAGACCAAAGGACATAACTAAGAATTTGAAGTGACCATACCGAGTACGAAAGGCTATTTTTAGAATGTCACATTCTCTGACTCTGAGATGATGATAGCCTGATTTGAGGTCTATCTTAGAGAAATAACTTGAACCCTAAATTTGATCAAACAAGTCATCAATTCTGTGAAGAGGATACTTGTTCTTGACCATGACTTTGTTGAGCTGACGGTAATCTATACACAGTCTGAGAGAACCATCTTTCTTGTGCATGAATAAGACTGGTGTGCCCCACGGGGATACACTGGGACTGATGAATCCCTTATATAAGAGATTCTTCAACTGCTCCTTTAATTCTCTGATTTCTTCTGGTGCCATTCTATATGGCGGAATAGATATAGGCTGAGTATCTAGAAGAATATCAATGCTGAAGTCTATTTCCCTTTCGGGTAGAATTCATGGAAGATCTTCAGGAAAGACATCTGAATATTCACTTATGACACGGACTGAATCATGACTGGTAGTTTTAGAACTAGAGTCCTTAACTCGAACAAGATGATAGACACATCCTTTAGATATCATTTTCCTTTCCCAAAGATAGAAAATAAGCTGACCTCTAAAACCTGAAGTGCTACCCCTCCACTCTAGGAAAGGTTCATTCAAAAATTGGAACTGGACTATTCTATTTCTGAAGTCAACTGTGGCATAGTAGGAATGAAGCCAATCCATGCTGAGAATGATATCAAAATCAGTCATCTCTAATTCGACTAAGTCTACTGAAGTGATTTTCTGAGATACCATAACCGAACAATTTCTATATACCCATCGGGCTATGATGGGTTTACCCACTGGGGTAGAGGCTAAAAAGGTCTCTGCTAAAATTTCAGGACTGACTTCGAAATCAACTGCTATATAGAAAGTAACAAAAGACAAAGAAGCTCCTGGATCTAGCAAAGCATAAACATGCACATGAAAGATTTTTAACATACCAGTAACCACATCAGGAGAATTTTCTTGATCTTACCAAGACTGGAGAGCATAAAGTCGATTTGGGCATTTCCCACTAGTAGCATTAGAGGTGGCACCCTACTGATGTGGGCGATCAGACTAAGCTGGGGAATGGTTCTGCTAACCCTGAGGACCTGGCTGAGGATAGTCTCTGACTCTGTGGCTTGGATTGCGACATTCAAAAAAAATTCCACTGCCAGCTCTGTAAATACCTTGAAGGTGCCTGCCACAAGTTTGGTAAAGAGGATAGGTACGGGCACTACTAATACTACCCTGAGACTTAGATCCTGGTTGTCTATCTCTGTTATCATCCCTGAACTTAGGAGTAAAAGCACTAGCTGAAGAAGTAGCTGGAAATACTAACTTAAGATGAAACTGAGAATGGTTTCCTCCTTTTGATTTGGGCTAAGCAAAGTTGAAAATACCTGATGTGTGAGCAGATACTAACACATTTGAGGCTTTTAACTGAGAATAATTGCAAAGTCTTAAGTAACTTTTGTCATTTTTGGTTGTTTTATCTTTGATTTTGTAGTGGAAGCCAAGATGCAAGAGAACCAACAATGATGGATGTAAAAGAGTTAAAATCTAAAGTAAATAGAAGAGAAGTATGGCTGACGACATACCTGATAAGTCGTCAGAACTCTGATAAGTTATAAACTTCATTGTTAGTCTTAAATAGATAATGGGATTCAGCTGGAAGAAGTGACGATGATATGTGATAAGCCATCAGAGTTGTGATAAGCCGTTAAGATCGTTGTTAGCCTAAGGCAGAATATGAGAGATGAAGTAAATCATCGACGACATCTATGATAAGTCATCAAAGATCTGATAAGCCATCACTCTTCATCGTTAGCCTAAGGCAGCAAATTCCAAAAGTGCAGAGGAGCTAACGACATCTGTGATAAGTCATCAGACTCCTGGTAAGGCATCAAAAAATGTCGTCACCTATCTGAGAAATTACTGAACTTTGTGATTTTGTTTCCATAATTAGGGTGAACTATTTAAAGTATTGTTTAAGGTTTTCTTGGGGGCTGGGACTCGACATTATGGAACTTATTCCAAGGGAGTTTACTTTTTTGGGGGGGCTCTTAACTTAGAATTCAATATTCAACTCTTTTATTAGATTTTGAGATTTTTCTCTTAAACTTGGAAGAGAATCAACTTCAACCTTCATCTTTTGTAAGTTTAATTACTTTGAATGATAATATAATTATTGCTATCTCTTTCTTTTGCATGTGGAACTAAAACCCACAACTAGGGTTATGGGATCTATGATTATTCCTCCATGGATTTAATATTTGGTTAGGGTTTGAGTGATTGTGGGAACATCTTGATAATTCTTTTATATTTATTAGTTTCTATTGGTTGCAAACAATCGGCCTTGTTTACTGTTGATTTGCTTAAGATAAGAAATCAACCCTAGTAAAAAGTGAATTATCAATGAGGATTTGGGAAGATTAAGTTCTCATCTAATGATTAATGTTGTAACAAAACTAATCAACTCGAGATAAAATCAATATGAATAGAATGCTTTCCTGAGTTCGAGAGAATTAGGGAGTTCAACATCTAGGTAGGTTGAGACACTTAGATGGACCGTCGAAACTGATAATTTGGTGTTTCCCATAAGTTACGAGAATCCAATACTACAACTGTTATTCAATGGAGGATTACTAATCATAGTGATCACAACTCTAGTTTCTCTATATAATTGATTTGAAATATTGCAGTTTAAGATTTGAGCTCTGAAGCAAATTAAACTTTAACATTTGTTTGATCATTGAAAACCCCCATTTTATATTTTCATATCATTTGTGGAATTTAACTTTTAGCTTTAGTTTCAAACTAGTTTAATCGTCACTCATATTGTTTCTTGTGGATTCGTCCCCAACTCTAAAAGTTGGGTAAATATATTAACGAAGACCGCCTTGCACTACATTGACGTGTAGGTTAAGCGTTATCAAAAATGGTGTCATTGTTGGGGATCGAACTTGGGTCACCCGTGTGACAGGCGGGAATACTCACCACTATACTACAACGACCCTTCTATGATCAAGGAAAGAAACTAGACTCTAAGTTGGGGGTGAAATTCATATCCTCAAGGTGGTGGAAAAAGCTGAGTTGGTTCATCCTGCGACACTAAATTAGGCGTTTCTTGAGAGGAAACCCAAGGTATTTTGTTGTTTGTATTCGTATTATATGATTGGCATCAGATCTTTGCACCCATGGTGCCACAGGTATGTTTCTAACTCTCTTGTTTTGGTTTGACGTATTGGGTACATTTCATAATTTTAAGTTGAGGGTGGGGTTACTTGTGGGTGTTGATGTCCTCTTGGAGTTTTTGTTGCCATACCTTTTTTCCCCGGAGTCTTATTCCTAGTAGATTCGGCATGTTTAGCCGTATTGTGATTTTTTGTAAAATGTTGTAGTTGACTAGGAGAAATACAAGTACCTTAGGCAGTTAACATATTTTTGTTGATTTTTGAACACCTCTCCATTGGTCTATTTTATAACTCTATGATATGTATTTATGTGTGACCACTGTGCATCTTGTTATGGCATTAGTACTAGTGACATGATAACCATTGCTAAACAATTGCATGAACCGAATGGGTAGTAGCTTGTGATGTCCCTTTGTGCCATGTGTGTGTGAGATACTACCTAGTTCCTATTGTGTGTTAAATCTAGAACTTGCCCGATTGGTCTTGCCTTGGTTGTAGGATAGCTATTAGGAAAAGATCGTAGGTCGTTGTTGATATTAGTCCACTTTTAGCCTAAATGACCTTCCATGAGTAAATAATATCCCTTGATCCTGATTTTGATCCTGAATGCCTATTCTTTTTATTATACCGATCACCTTCCCATTTGTATCACAATGAACCTGTTTTGTCTCTGGTCCTCCTTGGACATTGTGCACTTTAACTTAGGAAAATAGGCTAAGTTGAGGGTGGCTACCATAGAGGTGCGTGATGTAAAATGAGTATGAAGAAAAGTAGAATAAAAGAAAAGAATAAAAAGTTGGGCGTGGTGGAAAAGAGCTAGAAAAGAAAAGTTGTGAAAAAAAAAAGTGATTGTAGAAAAGAACCGCACCCATCCTGAATAAGTGTGGTCAAGAAAAGAGAAGAATAGAAAAAGGATAATGAGTGAAACCCCAAAAGCTAGTGTAGTATTAAGGAGGCTTAGTTACTTTAAATATCATCGAGTATCATACCAGCCCCTAGCCTACATTAAAAGCCTAAGAAAAGACCTATAGTGATCCTAGCTGACTTGTCTGAAAGTCTTGGTAATGAAAATAAGGGCAAGCCTATGGTATTCGGCATACATTGATTGGAACTTCATTCTAAGAGTGAGTGTCTAGTGATTGGCCCCATGGTTACATATGTATTATCTGATATAAGTAAAGTGGGACTTCTTTATAGTGAGGGCACACTGGTTACATTGCTAGTTGCTAACTTGTTTGGATAGTGTAAGCTTGATACATGCATGGTTGTTGTTGCTGAATTGATGCCATATCTTGATTCCTATGTGTCCCATTGTTGTTCTCCAGTAGCATACATAGTTGATTTGGAATTAATTGACCTTGGAGAAAGTAAAGATGGTTTTGAGATAATCTAGATAATTGACAGCCAAATGTACTTTGTATCCTCTTGGTTGTGTTTTAGTTGCTTGAGGACAAGCAATTGTTTTCAGTTTAGGGTGTTGATGTGTGAGCATATACTAACACATTTGAGGCTTTTAACTAAGAATAATTGCAAAGTCTTAAGCAACTTTTGTCGTTTTTGATTGTTTTATCTTTGATTTTGCAGAAGAAGTCAAGATATAAGAGAACCACCAATGATGGAAGTAAAAGAGTTGAAATCTGAAGAAAATAGAAGAGAAATGTGACTGACGACATTCCTGATAATTCATCAGCACTCTGATAAGTTATCAGCTTTATCGTCAGCCTTAAATAGAGAATGGGATTCAGCTAGAAGAAGTGACGATGACATGTGATAAGCTGTCAGAGCTGTGATAAGCCATCAATATCGTCGTTAGCCTATGGCAGAACATGAGAGCTGAAGTAAATCATCGATGACATCTATGATAAGTCTTCAAAGATCTGATAAGCCATCATGCTTCATCGTCAGCCTAAGGCAGTGAATGTCAAAATCGAAGAAGAGCTGACGACATCAGTGATAAGTCCTCAGACTCCTTATAAGGCATCACAAAATGTTGTCAAATGTCCGTGAAATTACTGAAATCTGTGATTTTGTTTCCATAAATTAGGATAAAGTATTTAAATCATATGTTAGGATTTTCTAATTATAAAAGGACGCTGAACATATCGAGAGGAGATATATATCGGCTGGTACTCGACATTCTGGACTTGAACTTCACGTGTTTGCTCTCTAGTTTTTGATACAGGTTTACAATTAACTTTGAAGAGATTATCATTAATATTTTGGGAATTCTAGTTTGATCTAATCTGAGAAACACTCGTTGCTATTCATCTTGCTGTATGTTTATCTTCAAAATTATGAATTCAACTTTTTGTATTGATTATTACATTATGAGTGGCTAAATCCCTTTAACTCGAATTATGGGATCTATGGGTTAGGTCTTGGTAAGTTACTAAGTTTTCAAGATTCTAAAGGTAATAGGACTCTTTGATAATTCTGAGGTTTTAATTATTGTCTATTGGTTATAAACGATAGATAGCACCTGCTTTGATTTGCTTGAGAGAAGAAATCAACTATAGTAGGAAGTGAATTATTGACAGGGACTTGGAAGCTACCAACCTTCCATTTAATAATTGATATTGTAACAAGGTTAATTAGCCCAAGGTGAAGTCTGGTCAGTGAATATAAATTCCCTAAGTCCGAGAGGATCAGGTAATTAAATGCTTAAGTAGGTCGAGAGACATTTAGGCATAACTTCAATAAAGACAATTTGTTGTTCTTACCTATCGTGACAATCTTGAATCACTATTAGCATCTATCAAGTACCAAAACCCATAGTGAACATAATTCTGGTTTTTCATAAACTCTTGACTAAAAACACTGAAACTAAAGTGACCAACAATTATTTGCTAATCTCCAAAACCCCCATTTTATATTTTCATGCCAATTGTTTGAATTAAACTTGTAGCTATAGTTTCAAATTAGTTTAATCTCCACTCACATTGTTCCCTGTGCATTCGACCCCGAATCCAACAGTTGGTTAAATATATTGACGACGATCTCCTTGCACTAAATTGACGTGTAAGTTGAGCGTTATCAAAAATTGTTGATATGTGAGCAGACGCTAACACATAGGAGGCTTTTAACTGAGAATAATTGCATAGTCTTAAGCAACTTTTGTCGTTTTTGATTTTTTTATTTTGATTTTACAGTGGAAGTCAAGATGCAAGAGAACTAACAATAATAGAAGTAAAAAGTTGAAATCTTTAGCAAATAGAAAAGAAGCATGGCTGATGACATTCCTGATAAATTGTTAGCACTCTGATAAGTTATCAGCTTCATTGTCTGCCTTAAACAGAGAATGGGATTCATCTGGAAGAAGTGACGACAACATATGATAATACGTCAGAGTTGTGATAAGCCATCAAGATCGTCATTAGCCTACGACAGAACATGAGAGATGAAGTAAATCATCGATGACATCTGTGATAAGTCATCAAAGATCTGATAAGCCGTCACGCTTTATCGTCAGCCTAAGGTAGCAAATATGAAAAGCGAAGAGGAGCTGACGACATCTGTGATAAGTCCTCAGACTCCTGATTAGGCATCACAAAATGTCATCACCTGTCCGAGAAATTACTGAACTCTGTGATTTTGTTTCCATAATTAGGATGAAGTATTTAAAGCATATGTTAGGGTTTTCTAATTATAAAAAGAGGCTGAACATATCGGGAGGAGATATATACCGGCTGGTACTCGACATTCTAGACTTGAACTTCACGTGTTTACTCTCTAGTTTTTGATACAAGTTTACAATTAACTTTGAAGAGATTATCATTAATATTTTAGGATTTCTACTTTGATCTATCTGAGAAACACTCGTTATTCATCTTGTTGTAAGTTCATCTTTCAAATTATGAATTCAACTTATTGTATCGATTATTACATTATGAGTGGTTAAATCCCTTTAACTCGAATTATGGGATCTATGGGTTAGGTCTTGGTAAGTTTCTAAGTGTTCAAGATTCTAAAGGTAATAGTACTCCTTGATAATTCTGAGGTTTTAATTATTGTCTTTTGGTTGCAAACGATAGATAGCGCCTACTTTGATTTTCTTGAGATAAGAAATCAACTATAGTAGGAAGTGAATTATTGAAAGCTACCAACCTTCCGTTTAATAATTGACATTGTAACAAGGTTAATTAACCTGAGGTGAAGTCTGGTCAGTGAATATAAATTCCCTAAGTCCGAGAGGATTAGGTAATTAAATGCTTAAGTAGGTCGAGAGATATTTTGGAATAACTTCTATAAAGACAATATGTTGTTCCTACCTATTGTGAGAATCTTGAATCACTATTAGCATCTGTCAAATACAAAATCTCATAGTGAACATAATTCTGGTTTTCCATAAAATCTTGATTACAAACACTAAAACTAAGTGACCAACAACTATTTTCTAATCTCCAAAACCCATATTTTATATTTTCGTGCCAGTTATTTGAATTCAACTTGTAGCGATAGTTTAAAATTAGTTTAATCGCCACTCACATTGTTCCCTGTTGATTCGACCCCGACTCCAAAAGTTGGGTAAATATATTGACGACGATCGCCTTGCACTAAATTGACTGTAAGTTGAGCGTTATCAAAAATGGCGTCGTTGCCAGGGAACGATTTGGCGTATTGAGTTGGTTTGAAATTTTAGTTTACTTGCTTGAATTCAAACTTGTAAATATTTATTTAGTTTATTTTTTATTTTATTTTTATTTTTATCACACCTTTCTTAAGATGTCATCCTAGATAGATGGTTTTTTGAGTGATGACGATTCTTGTTATTATTGTGCGGGACCATATTTTGAGGCTTGCTGTCCAGATTTACCTAGAAGTGCATGGACTGGACCTTCACAATATGATGCGGATACTGTCCTACTTACTATAACTTGGTGTTTGGCTTGTGGTCAAAATGATCATACTGAAGATATGTGTGCTGTCATAATTCAAGTGAGCAAATTGATGAAATGAATTTTAGAGAATCAAGAATAGTTGTGGGCAAAGCTAAAGGATTTACCACTCCCACCATGTTTACAACGGCTAAACAAAGAAGAATATGAGAAGGACATTAGCCAATTTGAGGAGAAAACTCAAGAATCGCAACCGCTCAATTGTCATCTTGATATTAAGACTGACATTGAGAAGGTGAATAAACGTGAGCATATAGTAGATAGTGTAAATTTTGAAGTAGAATTAGTTGGACCTCGCTCAAATCATTTTTCCCTATTATGTTTAGATGATATCTTGTCTGCGGAATCATATAAAATAGTGGAAGAGTGTGAAGATGAGGAACAAGAACACTATATTCTTTATTTTACACTTGATAAGCAACATAAAAACACAACTCACTTTAAGGCCGAGTGGTTTAACACGCTCAATCCATTACTCGACTTTTTAATTTTTGTACCACCCCTCTATGATCAATGCAAGAAGATGGACTCTAAGTTGGGGGTGAAATTCATATCCTCAAGGTGGAGGAAAAAGCTGAGTTGGGTCATGCCGTGACATTAAATCAGGCGCTGCTTGGGAGGAAACCCAAGGTATTTTGTTGTTTGTATTCCTAATATGTGATTGACATCAGATCCTAGCACCCATGGATCCACAAGTATGTTTCTAACTCTCTTTTTTTGGTTTGACGCATTGGGGACATTTCATGATTTTAAGTTGAGGGTGGGGCTACTTGTGGGTATTGATGTCCTCTTGGAGTTTTTACTACCGTGATTTTTTTCCCATGAGTCTTGTTCCTAGTAGATCCGTCATATTTATCCTTATTGTGATTTGTTGTAAAATTTTGTAGTTGACTAGGAAAAATACAAGTACCTTAGGCAGTTAACATGTTTTTGTTAATTTTTGAACACCTCTCCAATGGCCTATTTTATAACTGTGTAATATACATTTATGTGTGACCATTGTGCATCTTGTTATGGCATTAGTACTAGTGACATGATAACCACTGCTAAACAATTGCATGAACCGAATGGGTAGTAGCTTGTGATGTACCTTTGTGCTATGTGTGTGTGAGATACTACCTAGTTCCCGTTGTGTGTTAAATTCGGAACTTGCCCGATTGGTCTTACCTTGGTTGTAGGATAGTGCTTAGGGAAGGATCATAGGCCGTTGTTGATATAAGCCCACTTTTAACCTAAATCACCTTTCTTGTATGCATAATATCCCTTGATCCCTATTTTGAGCCTGAATAGCCTATTTCTTTTTATGAAACCTATCACCGTCCCATTTATATCATAATGAACCTGTTTTGGCCTTGTTCCTCCTTGGACACTATGCACCTTAACTTTGGAAAATGGCCTAAGTTGAGGGTGGATATCATAGGGGTACGTGATGTAAGATGAGTATGAAGAAAGGTAGAATAAAAGAAAAGAATAAAAAGCTGGATGCGGTGGAAGGGAACAATAAAAGATAAGTTGTGAAAGAAAAAAAGAAGTGATTTTAGAAAAGACCGCACCCATCCTGAATATGTGTAATCAAGAAAAGAGAAGAATAGAAAAAGGTTAATAAGTGAGACCCCAGAAGCTAGTGTAGTGTCAAGGAGGCTTAGTCACTTTAAATATTATCGAGTATCATACCAGCCCCTAACCTACATTACAAGCCAAGGAGAAGACCTATAGTGATCCTAGCTGACCTGTCTGAAAATCTTGGTAATGAGAATAAGGGAAAGACTATGGTATTTGGCATACATTGATTGGAACTTCATTCTGAGAGTGAGCTTCTTTTGATTGTCCCCATGGTTATATATGTGATGTTTGATAAAAGTCAAATGGGACTACTTTGTAGTGAGGGCGTACTGGTTACGTTTCTAGTAGGTAACTTGTTTGGATAGTGTAATCTTCGTACATGCATGGTTGTTGTTGCTGAATTGATGCCATATCCTAATTCTTGTGTGTCCTATTGTTGTTTTTTAGTAGCATACACAATTGATTTGGAATTAATTGACCTTGGAGAAGGTAATGATGGTTTTGAGATAATATAGATGATTGACTGCCAAATGTACTTTGTATCATCTTGGTTATGTTTTAGTTGTTTAAGGACAAGCAATTGTTTTATGTTGAGGGTGTTGATGTGCGAGCAGATGCTAACACATTTGAGGCTTTTAACTGAGAATAATTACAAAGTCTTAAACAACTTTTTTCATTTTTAATTGTTTTATCTTTGATTTTGCCGTGGAAGTCAAGATGCAAGAGAACCAACATTGATGGAAGTAAAAGAGTTGAAATCTGAAGCAAATAGAAGAGAAGTGTGGCTGACGACAATCCTGATAAGTCGTCAGTACTCTAAAAATTTATCAGCTTCATCGTCAGCCTTAAACACAGAATAGGATTTATCTAGAAGAAGTGACGACAACATGTGATAAGTCGTCAGAGTTACGATAAGTTGTCAATATCGTCGTTAGCCTAAGGAAAAACATGAGAACTGAAGTAAATCATCGATGATATCTGTGATAAGTCATCAAAGATCTGATAAGCCGCCATGCTTCATCGTCATCCTAAGGCAACAATGTCAAAAGTGAAGAGGAGATGACAACATCTGTGATAAGTCGTTAGACTCCTGATAAGGCATCACAAAATGTCGTCACCTTTCCAAAAAATTACTGAACTCTGTGATTTTGTTTCCATAAATAGGGTGAACTGTTTAAAGTATTTTTTAGGGTTTTCTTGGGGGATGGGACTCGACATTCTAGAACTTATTCCAAGGGAGTTTACTTTTCTTTTTGGGGGCTCTTAACTTAGAATTCAATAATCAACTCTTTGATTGGTTTTGATATTTTGCTCTTGAACTTGGAAGAGAATCAACTTCAGACTTCATCTTTTGTATGTTTAATTACTTTGAATGATGAATATAATTGTTGCTAGCTCTTTCTTTCTCATGTGGAACTAAAACCCATAACTAGGGTTGTGGGATCTATGATTATTCCTCCATGGATTTAATATTTGGTTAGGGTTCGAGTGATTGTGGGAACATCTTGATAATTCTTTTGTATTAATTATTTTCTGTTAGTTGCAAACAATAGGCCTTGCTTACTGTTGATTTGCTTTAGATAAGAAATAAAACCTAGTAAGAAGTGAATTAACAATGAGGATTTGGGAAGGTTAAGTTCTCATCTAATGATTAATGGTGTAACAAGATTGATCAACTAGTGATAAAATCAGTATGAATAGAATGCTTTCCTAAGTTCGAGAGAATTAGGGAGTTCAACATCTAGGTAGGTTGAGAAAAACTTAGATGGACTGTCGAAACTGATAATTTGGTGTTTCCCATAAGTCATGAGAATTCAATACTACAACTGTTATTCAATGGAGGATTATGTAACACCCTAAAATTTCCATCCCGAGACGTCACACGGTGCTTAGGGCTACATGTAGCCCCAAGCTAACCCTCGGAGTCAGACATTACCTCAAGGAACACAATTCAACAATAGTCATGACTAATAAAGATATATATCACATCGGGTTAAAGAGAGATACTAGAGAATACTAATCTGTACATACCATCCCTCTAGTCTGACAAAGCCTCTATTTATCAAAACCAAGGACCCAATGGGACAAACCCCCAACTTATTCAACAGTACTAAAAGCCATAACAACAAAATAATATCACAAAAATATAGACACAGTCCTCGAACCATGAGGACTCTCCACTGAGGAAACGTAGTGAGGCAACTAAATTTCGCTAACGCGGCTACGGCTGAGTACCTGAACCTACATTACGAGAAAATATAGCCCATAGGAAAATATGTGGGTCAGCACTTTGGAATGTACTAAGTATGTGGGGGTGCATGCAACAATGTAAATTTCATCATCAATTTCATGAAAATATGCATATGTACAATGATGGCTCACTTGGCTTGAGTTAGATTGTAACATACTTTTCATGATATTAAAGTAAATAAATCATATGATAAAAACCTCATAAATCATCATAAACAACTCAACTCTTCAACTCAAAACTCGGAGTCACTCGGTAATTCAAGAAACTCAACTCTTATGGACATGGGAGGTTCCAACGTTTTTCCCTCCTAAGGAGAGAACCCTACATTGGCGGGAGCGTCGTACTCTTTCCAGGGAGTACAACCTCAATTTAGTGATCACAATCTCACACTCGGCCTCTTGCCCACAAATATCAATACCAATCCTACGGTGGCACGTAGTTTAGGGGGAAATACCACATTTCCAACTCGATGCTAAATACTACTCCTAGTTAAAAGCTCAAAACGCGTTAGAAAATCTACCACAAACATCACAAAGGTCTATCATGAAGATTAAATCAAATCTCTTTCTCATTTATCAAATCATAATCAATTTTTGGATTCCTAACTCGACTCAAATCAAATCAATCTTTCTCAATATCAAAATGTATCAATTCATTAAATCATGGCAACATCAATAACTTTGAGGAAATATCAAGACTCATTGTAACAACTCAATCTCATGAATCAATATACTCAATAATCCAATTTGTCATAAGGAAGCTTAAAGCTTGACACATATCTTGAAGGCACTTGAAATATCAACTCATGGTAGAAATATGAAATTCACAATATTAAATATCAAGTCATAACTTGGGAATAGTAAAATAATCATGTATAACAAAGCTTGAACAATTTATATTCTCATAGTCTCATGATGAAGTAATTTGGGTATAAACCCACTTGCAAAATCATATAAATCCATAATATAAATCAAAGCTTTGGGCACAAGAACGAAAGGATTGCTCTGGTTCAAAACCCCACGTACCTTAATCTTTAAAATTGGATGAGTTCTAGTACTTGAGACTCTATCCGCACTTGTAATAAATGATTCTCGAAGCCCACACTATGAGGAACTTGGTTCTTGAAGAAATCTTGAAGATATATTGATGATTTTCTGAAGATTAATGCTCTTGAATGAAACCCTAGATCTATTTTCTTAAGAGAATTGGAAGAGAAAATGAAGAAATTAGGGTTCGGATGGGGATTCTCATATATAAAGGGGCCTCCAAAAGATGGCAAAAGACCAAAATACCCTTTTAAAAACGTCCTTTATTTGCTGAAAACAAAATAGCTGACGACATTTGTGACAAGTAGTCAGACTTGTGGCAAGTCGTCATGAAATGTCGTCACAAAAGGGTGGAATTTATGACTTTCTGCTTAAGGATGACGACATTTTGTGACAAGCCATCAGACTTGTGACAAGTCGTCACAAAATGTTGGAATTTATGACTTTCTGCTTAAGGTGACGACATTTTGTGACAAGTCGTCACAAAATATCGTCACACAGTTTCCAGGCAGACACGCTGGAGTAAACTAGGCATAACTTTTCACTCCGATACCGGATTTGGGTGAAATTGGTACTGTTGGAAAGTTAATTCAATTATCTATATATTGGTGTGTCATGAGATCAAAATTTATTAGTTTAACAAGAGATATGCTCATTTGAAGTTGACTATGCCAAAATCCTTCTCAAGAATTCAATCGGTAAGGGATGTTTTGATTCACCTTTTCTCTAGGAAATCTTTGATGCCTTAATACACATCACCCTTTATCAGAAAACAACCAAAGCACTATAATTTATTTCTCATGATCTTGAGTCATGGTGGCTCTATTGGTTAGAGTTCTCAGGGTATGACAATATCTCCCCCTTGGAAACATTCGTCCCCGAATGTTGCCAGATAGGCCAAGAACAAAAAAAAATGAGGACGTATAGCTGGAACGACTCACTCAAAGGACTTACGTCACTCTATACCTTCGGATGCTATAAAAAATGCACGAATTTGTGATGGAAGTAGACACAGCTGAATCTTTAATTAGAAGGGAGAGGAATTAAGAAAGAATCATACCTTCTGCTCGCTCTGAACACACAGAAAAGAGGTGAGGGTACTTGGCTCGCATATCAATTTCGGCTTGCCAAGTAGCACCCTCAAAAGATTGATTTCTCCAAAGAACTTTAACCAAAGGAAATTCTTTGTTCCTTAGCCTACGGATCTAAAAATCCAAAATCTCAATCAGAATCTCCTCAAATGAAAGGCTATCCTGAATATCTAAGCTTTCAGAAGAATAAACCATAACAGAATCACCAATGCACTTCTTAAGCATAGAAATATGGAATACCTGATGAATGCTAGATAACTCTGCAGGTAACTCCACTTTATATGCTTCTTTCCCAACACGGCTTAGAATCCTATATGGACTAACATAACGAGGACTAAGCTTTCCCTTCTTCCTAAATCTCTTCACCCCTTTCATGGGTGAAACCTTCAAGTACTCCAAATCATTATCATTAAACTCAAGATCCACATCCACATACAACTTCTGACGACTTTGAGCGGTCTTCAATCTTTCTTGAATCAACTTAAATTTTTCCATAGCCATTAACACAGCATCATGCCCAATCACAGCTGATTCTCCTACTTCAAACCAACCTATAGGCGATCTATATCTTCTCCCATACAAAGCTTTGAATGGGGCCATCTGAATACTAGCATGAAAACTATTGTTATACGCAAATTCGATCAATGGAAAGTGCTTATCCCAACTACCTTTGAAATCAAACGCACATGCCCTCAACATGTCCTCCAAAGTATGAATAGTCCTCTCAGTCTAACCATCAGTTGGCGGATGAAAAGAGAAACTCAAATGAACTTGGATACCAAGACCCTTCTGAAAGGCTCTCTAAAACTGTGAAGTAAACTGAGTACCCCTATCTAAGATGATAGACAAAGGAACTCCATGCAATCTGACTAACTCACGGATATACAATCTAGCATAATCCTCAGCTGTATAAGATGAATGCACTGGTAAGAAATAAGCTGATTTAGTCAACCGATCTACAACAACCCAAATTGAATCATGATGACAACGAGAAGGAGGCAGACCAATTACGAAATCCATATTCACTTCTTCCCACTTCCAAGTAGAAATGCTAAACTCTTGCATTACACCACTAGGACTTTGGTTCTCTACCTTAACCTGTTGAAAAGTAGAACACTTTGCCACAAATCCTGCTGTGTCTTTCTTTATACCGTTCCACCAATAGATTTCCCGCAAATCGCGATACATCTTGGTAGCACCGGGATGAATAAAATATCCCACGCCATGCGCTTCAGCCATAATTCTCTTCCTTAGACCATCAACATAGGGAACACACAATCTACCCTACAATCTCAACACACCATCTCCCCCTTAGGAGAAAACCTCTACCTTTTGGTCCTTAACTGACTCCTTCAGTCTGACCAAACTAGGATCCCTGTCTTGCTTCTCCTTTACCTCCGAGACCAAAGAGGACTCAAAACTACTCTGAACTAACATACTCCCTTCAGCAGAATCAAGCAATCTAACACCCAACCTAGCCAAACGATGCACATCATGAGCCAGTTCTTTCTTATCATTCTCTACATGAGCTACACTACCCATAGACAACCTGTTAAGAACATCTTCCACAATATTGGCCTTGCCTGGGAGATACAACACACTCATATCGTAGTCTTTTAGCAACTCTAACCATCTTATTTGCCTAAGATTCAACTCCCTTTGAGTAAACACATACTGCAGGCTTTTGTGATTAGTAAACACATCAACATGAACACCATACAAATAATGTCTCCAGAATTTCAAAGAAAAAACTACAGCTTCTAATTCAAGATCATGGGTTGGGTAATTCTTCTCATGAGGCTTCAATTGTCTAGAGGTATAAGCTATAACTTTACCCCTATGCATCAACACACAACCCAAACCAACTCTAGAAGCATCATAATACACCATAAAACCATCGGGTAAAGCTAACACTGGGGCTGAAGTGAGTCGAGTCTGCAAATCCTGAAAACTCTTCTCACAAGCATCTGTCCACTAGAACTTAACTTTTTTTGGGGTCAATCGGGTCATGGGAGACGCAATAGAAGAGAAGCCCTTAAAAAAATAACGGTAGTAACCAGTTAGACCTAAGAAACTCCTAATCTCAGATGGGGAGGTAGGTCTAGGCCAATTCTTTACAGCTTCTGTCTTTTGGGGATCGGCTCTAATGCCTTCGGCGGAAACAATGTGACCCAGAAAAGCAACTGACCTTAGCCAAAATTCACACTTGCTAAATTTAGCAAATAATTGATGATCTCTAAGAGTTTGCAAGACAATTCTAAGATGGTCGGCATGATCATCCTCTCTTTGGGGATACACAAGAATATTGTCTATGAATACAATGACAAACATATCAAGATATTTCTTGAACAATTGATTCATGAGGTCCATGAAGGCTGCTGGAGCATTGGTTAACCCAAATGACATGACAAGAAACTCAAAGTGACCATTCTTTGGAATATCACACTCTCTCACTTTAAGCTGATGATAGCCAGATCTAAGGTCTATCTTTGAGAAATAACTCATACCCTGTAGCTGATCAAATAAATCATCAATTCTATGAAGAGGGTACTTGTTCTTGATAATTACCTTGTTGAGTTGACGGTAGTCAATGCACATACATAATGTACCATCTTTCTTACGCACGAATACAACAGGTGCACCCTATGGGGAAACATTGGGTCTGATAAAGACTTTATCTAAGAGATCTTTGAGTTGCTCCTTCAACTCTTTAAGTTCTGCGGGATCCATACGGTACGGTGGAATGGAAATAGGCTTAATATCGGGAAGGAGATCAATCCTGAATTCTATTTCACTATCAGGTGGGACCCCTGGGAGATCTTCCGAGAAAACATCAGGAAACTTATTAACAATGATAACTAACTGAATAGTCGGAGTCTTAGACTTGAGGTCTTTAACTCAAACTAGATGATAGATGCAACCCTTGGAAATCAACTTCCTAACTTTGAGGTAGGATATGAAATGGCTCTTCGGAGTTATAGAACTCTCGAACCACTCAAAAATGGGCTTGTCAGGAAATTAAAAGTAGACCACTTAGGTACGACAATCTATAGATGCATATCATGAGTGAAGCCAATCTATACCTAGAATGACATCAAAATCAACCATATCTAGCTCAATCAAATCAGCACATATGACCCCATGAAGGACAGTGATAGAAAACTTCTTATACACTCGCTTAGTAATAACAGATTCTCCTACCGGGGTAGAAACCAGAATAGGCTCAGGAATTTGTTCAGGGTCTATCTCAAAATCTACAGCAACCAGAGGTGTCATATAAAAGAAACTCAAACTGGGGTCCATCAATACATACACATCGAAATGAAAGACATGGAGCATACCAGTGACAACATTTGGAGAGTCCTCCTGCTCCTAGTGAGGTGGTATAGCATAGAAGCGATTCTGGTGTGAACCGCCATCAGTTCTAGAACAGGCGCCCTGAGAAGAAACTGGACATACTACGGGGGCGAAGGCACTGGTAGCCTGACTCTGGGGATGAGCATCTTGACTCCCTTATCTAGCATACAGAAAATCTCTAAATTGGTGTCCCAACTTACCACAACCAAAGCAACCCCTCTGATCAACAAAACACTCACCAAAATGATTTCTACCACACTTGGCACTTAAAAGAGGACGAGGTTTGTTACTTACACTTTCCTGAGACCTGGATGAGATAGACCTGTTTCTCTACTCCTTCCTGCTTCTAGGTGTGGGAGCACTAACTGAGAAAGGCACGGGCATAAACGAACATCTCTGGAATTGAGGGCGGTTCTCTCCATAGAATTTGGAATGACCAAATCCCTGCTTCTCTAATCTAGCTCTTTTATTCCCTCTTACTCTCTCCCTCTTTTTCACCTTATTAGTTTCAATCTATTGGGCATGTATCATTAACTGAGAAAGGTTCATATCCCTATTAAGCATAGCAGATCTACACTCTTTCACAACGTAACTCGACACGCCGGTCACGAACTTTCTCATGATGGTTCTGGAGTCAGCCATTATGCTAGGAGCATATTTGGATAACTAATTGAATCTAAGACAATACTCCTTAATAGTCATGGAGCCTTGTCTCAAATTCATGAATTTCTCTATTTTTACTTCTCTTATCTCAAGAGGAAAGAATCTATCCAAGAACACATCCTGGAATAACTGCCAAGTCATGGGAGCGGCATCCTTTCATCTACTCTCCCTCCACATCTTCACCCAATCATATGCAATATCTTTCATTTGAGAGATAGCTAATTTAGCACTCTCCTCCTCAGTCACATGCATAATTTAGGTGATCTTTCTCACTTCATCCAAGTACATCTGTGGGTTTTCACCTACCTTTGACCCATAAAACTCAGGTGGATTCATCCACATAAAGTCACGAACTCGAGCTGCAACAGAATTATTCTCTTGCAGAGGCAAAATAGTAGCCTGGGCGTTAGCTTGAGCATTGGCGATTATTGCCTAGGCTAGCACCTGAAAAGCTGCTCGGAATTCCACATGAGACACATGCTCGTTCAAGGGATCAATGGGTTAAGGTTGCTTATTTTTTCTACGAGATCGATGAGGAGGCATTTTTTGTTATAAGAGAGCATTAGTTAATCACAGATAAAGAGATAGTTGTAGGCACGATAAACTTTAGAAAGAAAGAAATGACTTTTCCTAAAAAAATCCAATAGCCTCTTGTCATAGATGTGGCACGCTACACACCGATGATCAAGACTCTACGTAATGCGGCTTGTCAGACTCCCTAGAACCTAGGATTCCTTAAACCTTAGGCTCTGATACCAAGCTTTGTAACACCCCAAAATTTCCATCCCGAGATGCCACACAGTGCTTAGGGCTACACGTAGCCCTAAGCTAACCCTTAGATCCATACACTACCTCAAGGAACATAACTCAACAATAGTCATGCATAATAAAGTGATATATCACATTGGTTTTAAGAGAGATACTGGAGAATACTAAGCTGCACGACCAAAATATATATTGAATGTCTGTACATACCATCCCTCTAGTCTGACAAAGCCTCTATACTTCAAAATCAAGGAGCCTTTGGCACAAACCCCCAACTGACTCAACAGTATTGAAACCCATAACAGCAAAATGATATCACAAAAATATAGACACGGTCCTCGAACCATGAGGACTCACCACTGAGAAAATGTAGTAAGGCACCCAAATATCGCTAACGTGGTTGTGGCTGAGTACCTGAACCTACATTATGAGAAAATATAGCCCATAGGAAAATATATGGGTCAGCACTTTGGAATGTACTGAGTATATGGGGGTGCATGTAACAATGCAAATATCATCATCAATTTCATAAAAATATGCATATGTACAATGATGGCTCACTTGGCTTGAGTTAGATTGAAACATACTTTTAATGATCTTATAGTAAATAAATCATATGATAAAAACCTCATAAATCATCATAAACAACTCAACTCTTCAAATCAAGACTCGAAGTGACTCGGTAATTCAAGAAACTCAACTCTTATGGACATGGGAGGTTCTTATAACTGACATAAACCATGTGAGCTACATGGAGTCCAACATTTTGCCCTCCTAAGGAGACAACCCCACATTGTCAAGAGTATCGTACTCTTGCCAGGGAGTACAACCTCAATTTAGTGATCACAATATCATACTCGACCTCTGGACCACAAATATCAATACCAATCCTACGGTGGCACATAGTTTTGGGGGAAATACCACATTTCCCGCTCGGTGCTAAATACTACTCCCACACAAAAGTTCAGAATACGTTAGGAAATCTACCACAAACATCACAAGGGTCTATCATGAAGATCAAATCTCTTTCACATTGATCAAATCATAATCAATTTGTGGATTCCTAACTCGACTCAAATCAAATCAATCTTTCTCAATATCAAAATTTATCAATTCATTAAATCATGGCAACATCAATAACTTTGAGAAAATATCAAGACTCATTGTAACAACTCAATCTCTTGAATCCATATACTCAATAATCCAATTTGTCATAAGGAAGCTTAAAGCTTGACACATATCTTGAAGGCACTTGAAATATCAACTCATGGTAGAAATATGAAATTCACAATATTAAATATCAAGTCATAACTTGGGAATAGTAAAATAATCATGTATAACAAAGCTTGAACAATTTATATTCTCATAGTCTCATGATGAAGTAATTTGGGTATAAACCCACTTGCAAAATCATATAAATCCATAATATAAATCAAAGCTTTGGGCACAAGAACGAAAGGATTGCTCTGGTTCAAAATCCCACGTACCTTAATCTTTGAAATTGGATGAATTCTAGTGCTTGAGACTCTATCCGCACTTGTAATAAATGATTCTCGAAGCCCACACTATAAGGAACTTGGTTCTTGAAGAAATCTTGAAGATTTATGGATGATTTTTGGAAGATTAATGTTCTTGAATGAAACTCTCAAGATGAGTAAATTGATTTCTAAGGGGTGTATTAATCATATTATTTGAGTCAAGGACTCATGTTTTGAAATTACGCATCTTGAGTCAATTCCAATAGTAAATAAATTCCCATATGTGTTTCCTGAATATTTTCTTAGAGTTTTCTCTAAGAAGGAATTTGACTTTGGAATATATCTCATTCCAAACACCCAACATATTTTAATTCTAGTTTACAAAATGGATCCAATGGAGCTTAAGGAATCGAAGGCGCAGTAGAAAGATCTCTTAGGTAAGGGTTTCATCAGGCCTATTATTTCCCCCTGCGGTGCTCTAGTTCTTTTCGTGCGCAAGAAGGATGGTTCTCTCAGAATGTGCATTGACTACCATTAGTTGAATAAAGTGACAATCAAGAATACGTATCCTCACCCCAAGATTGATGACTTATTCCACCAACTTTAGATAGTAAATTATTTCTCTAAGATGGACCTTAGATCCAGTTATAATCAACTTTGAGTCCGAGAATATTACATTCTGAAGATAATCTTTTGAACTCGCTATGGTCACTTCAAATTTGATTTATGTATTTTGGACTAACTAATGCTCCTATAGCTTTTAGTCACTTAATGAACAGAGTGTTCAAGTAGTATCTGGACATATTTTCCACAGTTTTCATTAATGGCATTCTCATATATTCTCATAGTGAAGGCGAGCATGCCGACCATTTGATTATTATTTTGCAGACCCTTAAGAATCATTCGCTATTTTCCAAGTTCAGTAAATGCAAATTATGGTTGAAATCAATAGCTTTCCTCAATCATATTATTTTTTATGAAGGTATTTGAGTTGATCCTCAAAAGATCGAAGTAGTGAGGAACTTGCCTAGACCTATCTCTCTATTAGACATTAGGACTTTTCTAGGTTTAGCTGATCACTTTAGATAGTTTGTTAATGTATTCTCCTCTATTACCTCTCCCATGTCCAGACTAACTTAGAAAAAAGTCAAGTTTCAGTGGTCAGATTCCTGTGAGAAGATTTTTCAGGATTTAAAGACTCGTCTCACTCCCACTCCAGTATTGACTCTACCCGAGGATTCAAATGAGTTCGTTGTTTATTATGAATCTTCCAGAGTTGGTCTTTGTTATGTGATGATGTAGTAAAGTTAGGTCATAGCATATTCCTCTAGACAGATTAAACTCTATGTGAAAAACTACTCACTCATGATCATGAATTGGTGACAGTTGTTTTTGCCTTACAGATTTTGAGGTATTACCTTTATGGTGTCCATGTAGATATGTTTACTAATCATAAGAGCTTATTATATGTATTCAAGTATAAAGACCTAAATCTTCATCATAGATGATGTCTTTAATTATTAAAAGACTATGAAATTAGTGTGTTGTATCACCTGGGTAAGGCCATTGTTGTGGTCGATACCCTTAGCAGGTTACTTATGGGAAGTGTTTCCCATATTAAGGATGATAAAAAGGAGTTAGTTTGCGAGGTTCATCAGCTGGCTAGACTAGTATTCAATTAGTTGATTTAGCCAAAGAAAGTTTTTGTGTTCAAAATAGTTCAAAATCATTTATGGTTGTCGAACTAAAGGAAATGCAAGATAGAGACCCCATTTTTCTTAAGTTAAAGGAGACAATTCGGGATTAGAAGGTTGAGGTTTTCTCCGAAGGTGGTGATGGTGTTCTTCATTGTCTGGGTTGGTTGTGTGTTCTAAATATGGATGATTTGAGATAGCAAATGCTTGTAGAGAATCGTGATTCCCAAAATTTGATTCACCCAGGAGCCACTAAGATGTACCGTAATTTGTGGAAAGTCTTTTGGTGGAATGGTTTGAAGAAGGATAGTGTCAAATACGTGGCTAAGTGTTCGAACAGTCTGGAGATTAAGGTTGAACATCAGAGACCTAGTGGTATGCTTCAGTAAATTATCATCCCCAGTTAGAAGTGGGAAGTGTGAAATGGTGTATATGGATTTTTCCATAGGGTTACCTCATGCACAGGGTCAGCATAATTCAAATTGGGCCATTGTGGATAGAATGACCAAGTCAGCCCATTTCTTGCCAGTCCATACTTCATATTCAGTCGGCGATTATGCCAGACTCTATCTCAAGGAGTTGGTAAAATCATATAGGGTTCCTTTAACCATCATTTATAATAGAGGTACCCAATTTAACTCTTATTTTTTGAAGGCCTTTCAGAAGCATCTTTATACCCAAGTTTATCTTAGTACAACCTTCACCTATAGACAAACAGTTAGGCAGAAAGGACCATTGAGACCCCAGCAGACATGTTGAGGGCTTGTGTTATTAATTTCAAGGGTATTTGGGATGATCACATTCCTTTAATTATTTTTACGTATAATAACAACTATCATTCTAGTATCCATATAGATCTATTTGAGTCTCTCTATGGTAGTAGGGGTAGATCTTCTATTGGTTGGTTTGAAGTTGGTGAAGCTGCTTTGATAGGTGAATATTCAGTATTTGAGGTGATGGAAGAAGTTCAATTGATTTGTGAAAGGCTAAAGACAACTAAGAGCCATCAAAAATCCTATGCAAATATAAGGATAAAAGATCTTGAATTTGACGTTAGTGATTTTATGTATTTGAAAAGTTTGACCATGAAAGAGTTAAAGATGTTTGGTAGTAAGGGGAAGCTCAGTCTCCGTTATGTTGGCCCATATAAGATTTTAAACCATTTTGGGAAGGTAGCCTATGATTTAGTATTGTCTGCACAGTTGGCATTAGTGAACTCAATGTTTTATGTTACTATGCTAAAGAAATGCATTGGTTATCCAGGTTTATTCGTACCTTTAGAGATTAGGCCTAAAATCTAGTCTCTCTTATGATGAAATTCCAGTTGAGATTCTTGACCATCAAATTCGTAGGCTAAGGAATAAAGAAGTTTCCTTAGTTAAGGTTCTATGGAGAAATTAGTTTATTGAAGGAGCTACTTGGTAAGTGGAAGCTGATATAAAAGACAAGTATACGTATCTCTTCTCTGTGAATTTATATTCAACTTGAGTAAAGGTTCTTTAGATTAATTCTCTTATTTTCTCACTCATCCATCTAACTGAAACACCCTGCATTTTGGCCCTTGAAAATTTCATGAGCCTTGAGCTTACTTTCCTTGTAATAGCTCACCATATGAGTCATATGGTATGGTTATGAGTTATGGGGAAATATTCATTAGGAAACTAGTGAATGGTGGTTGGGTTCTGTTATGGTAACCACTAGGTGGTATGAGTCTTTTGGTTTGGCGACGAGTCATTTGATCTTTCCTTCATTTAATCCGAAACTTAGTGACTTGACTTGTCTAAGAGTATGAGTTGCTCACTAAGATACATGAGGATAGGTCACGAGTCATTATGGGAGGTCATATGTTGTCTACTATCAATCCCTTAGGATTCTGTATTGGTTACGACTGGACCACATGAGTTATATGTTCTGGTCATGAGTTGGGGCAATGGAGTTTTATGGAAGACAGTGTGTTTTGTCCAACCTTCTGTTCTGGTGACAATTAGATGGAACCACTCGTATTTTGTGGTGATGAGTTGGAGGGTCAAATCGTACCGACAAATGGAAATTTGTTAGTTTTAAGTGGAGGGTAGTCTAGGCATCCCTCTTTTAACTCCTTTTGATACCACAACATAAAATGTCATTGGGGCTTCATTATCCTATTATTCACAATCAAACACTCTTAAAAATCTCTCAAACTCTTTGTTCAACCAAGTGGCTAAGGTTTCTTCAAGTCAATTAATTAGGGGCTTCAAGTGTGATTCTATCCATATTCCTTGGTGTCTAAGGCATGTGACTCTTCCCTCGTTGTCACTTTACTAAAGGAATATGTTTTAATGCTTTGTTTTTATGGTATTGTTATGATTTTTATATAATGGTTGATGGTTTTTGATGTTCATAGTTGAACAATATATCTAATGGTTAAATGTTGTTTCTTTCATGTTTTTGATATGATTTTGGTATTGTGGAATGCATGGTAATGGTAAATGGATTTAGTGGTCCTTTGAAATACCCCAAATTAACATGGTTAGGGTTTTTAAACATATGTGCCCTCAACCTATTTGTTAAAATGATAATGTGAATGATTTTTTAACATAGTTTGACTATTCTTGAAATCATTGCATTGCATAAAAGATAACAAAACTTAAATTGGTTTTATTTGTTTTAAATGGTTTGGAAAGGCCTTGGCGTCGATGGTGTTGGTTTAATTGGAAAATTGGTAGCCAACTTGATTCAATGGTTTTGGAATGGCATAAATAGATAGACTTGCAAGGTCTAATTTTTCTATGATGATACCAATGGTTAATGCCTAATTAAAAAGTTTCCTTGGTAAATGGTTTGGTTATGTGTATAAAGGTTTAATTAGGCTTAAAGTGGGTTGAGTAGCAAAGCCGTATAAGGTAGAGGTCCCGGGGGGACCGACACTGGAATCTCACATTGGCCGATGTGAGGGTGGCCTTGGTGGCCATGTGTATGATGTAATACTTTATATTTTAGGGATGTACTAGTCATACTAGGTTTCTTTCTCCAGTCGTGCTGCTAAAACACACTGGGGCACTTTTTTTAGGAGGAGCCAAACCCGCATAGCCCATAGGTAGTTTTAGGATGGCTGAGCTACACAACCCACGTTATAGTTTTAAATGCATGCTAAACTACATTCCTTACCTCTGCATGGTGTATATATATGTACATATTTGATTGCATATGGTTACTTATTTTTTTTAATGATGGCATATTTTACCTTTATCACTGATTTATATGCTAGTGTTACCCTGCTAACCATCTTTGGGTGATGTATCCATATGCAATGCAGAAACTGGCCATATTACCTTTCTTTCTACTCTGTGATTTAGATCTAGGGACAGCTTGAGTCAGATTTAAAGTGGTGAGCATCCATAGTTCAGAAGGCTCAATTTCATATTATGGACTTCTTTTCATATTTGTTATTTCTTTTGTTTAGTTGTGGCTATGGTTAGTGGTATGTACTGACTGGATTTTATTGATTCTTCTTAGATGATTTATCGAACAACAATGGGAATGGGCAGTGTCGGTATTGGTGTTAGCCTTAGTATTGTATTGGCATTGGAATTAGCATCGGTTAGATATTTAGTGTAGATTGTTGGATCATGATTACAGACTTTATTTAATGTCTTTGATGTATTGTGGTTTTATCTTGTTATATGCACTAAATTCATTTGACATAGGGTGTAGGGCAGTTACGATTGTATATTGGGGGTGGTGTCCAATCCTAGTTAGACTTTAGATGCTCGACATGAATAGGCCCTAGTTCGGGTCATGTTAGATTGGTATTAGATCCCTAGTTTCATGGTTAATTATGTTTCTGGCAAAGACGCATTGAGTAAAGTCTCTTTTAAGGTTGTGTAGCGTGCCAAACATAAGGGAGAGCTTACGAGGCATTTAGGAATGTTTATCTTTCTTGTGTTCTATTTTTGATCTGTAGAGACTAAGGTCCTACATTTTTATCTAATTCCTATTTTTTAGCTTTTCAGATTATGCCTCCTCGATGATCTAAATCTCAATGAAACTCCTCTTTCCCACTTGGGGACAACACTAATGGGACACACTCAACTTATAGGGTCCAAAATTGGCCTAGGGGTCCAGTTCCTGATTGGCTAACTGGAGTTCCGCCGGTCCCTTCAAGCCCACATCAAGCTCCTCAAGAAGATGTAACAATTTTTTAGTTTCATCAGTCTAACCATATTTTTGCACAATTAGTACCTTCTTAGACCAAGTGTGGTGCTTTTGTTACTTCATCTTCTGTGGCCTCAAGGTTTGGCCAATTTATGAGGTTGAAATCTCCCATTTTCAATGGTGTTAAGGTTAAGGAAGATCCTCCGGGTTTTATTGATAATATGGAAAATATATTCTGCATTATGCATGCTACAAACTTGGAAGGTGTGGAATTTGTTGCCTATCAGTTGAAAGATGTGGCGTACCAATGGTACGAGGAATGGGATAAGTCAAGGGGTGACGACATGTAATACCCCAAAAAATCCAAACCAATATTAGAGACATGTACCAAGATCATGAATAGTACATCATGGTTCTTTTATAGTTTTATGAGTAGGTTAGATGTATATTAAGGCTTCAAATAACTCCCAGCTATCAAACGAATCAAAACATTCCTCACCGATCGAATTCTTGAGAAAGATATTGCTATCATCAGATTCAAACGATCATATATCTCATTATACTTGGAATTTTTGAGATCATGACCTATCAATAGATATATAATTGAATTAGATTTCCAAAAATACCAATTTTGAATAAATCCGATATCGGAGCAAAGAGTTATTCCTATTTTACTCCAGCATGTCAGGCTGAAAACTGTGTTACGACATTCATGGTAGCTTACCACATTTGTGATGCCCTACCATGAAGTTCGTCGGCCTTAGGAAGAATCCAACTCCTGTGTGACGACATTCGTGGTAGCTTACCATATTTGTGATGCCATACCTCAAAGGTCGTCAGCCTTAGGCAGAATCCAACTCTTATGTGACGACATTCATGGTAGCTTACCACATTTGTGACACCCTACCACGAAGGTCATCAGCCTTAGGCAGAAACTAGCTCCTAAGTGACGACATTCGTGGTAGCTTACCACATTTGTGACGCCCTACCACGAAGGTCGTCAGCCTTAGGCAGACACCAGCTCCTAAGTGACAACATTCGTGGTAGCTTACCACATTTGTGACACCCTACCATGAAGGTTGTCAGACTTAGGCAGAAACCATTAGTTCCAGCTTCTGTGTGACGACATTTTTTACGGCTTACCACACTTTTGACACCTTGTCACAAATGTCATCAGCTATGATTTTCAACAACTGGGAATTTATTTCATAAGGGTATTTTGCTATTTTCCCTTCACTTCCCATGACTTATAACCCTCAAGGAATGTATTATCTTCCATTCTCTTTAGTTAAAACATCTTAAAAACCCTCTCTTACACTTTTAACCATAAGATTAAGGTTTCCTCTCAAGATCATCTCCTTAGGAACAAGAGCATTCTTTCCCAAAGGGGTTAAACACTAGTCAAGAAAAAATCAAGGGCAAACCTAAGGATTTCATTAGGAACCTTCAGAAACATTAGATCTCTTTCAAGATCAAGCTTTAAGGTATGCATAGTGTTCATCTATGGATTCATTTCGTTCATAGAGTTCAAGAACCATGCTTTTAAATGTTATTTTGTAAAATTTTGTGGTGATATAAGAATGTACACGTTGATATTGTTGTTCAAGTTTCAAGATGATATCTAAGGATGTTTTTCATGGAATATATGTGATTGTTGGTTGAAAATCATGAGCTTTGGGTGGGTTGAACTAATGCAAGTATAAAATCCACCTATGCCTTAAAGAATGCTTGTAAGGTGTTTGATAAAATGCCTAGGATGTTAGACGTTCATATTTACATGATTTCATGATATATATATTACAAGTCCATGTAATCAATACACTTCAATATGAATGCCCATGCTATTTATGTATTCTTATGGTGATGACATGAAGTATGTATGATGATGGAAATATGAATTTTGTGTGCGAATTATATCCATTCTTTCCCTACCATGTTTAAGATTTTGAATAACTATATGAAATATGATATCCCCTACTTATGATATTATGAATTGTGGACTCAAATCTTGTGATCAAGTCATTTCATGTGTGTTAGTTTCCTTCTATCGAGTCCTGGGGGTATTCGTACCCGAAAACTATAGTTGTGTGCCTAGAGCCATGTCATGTTTCACGATATACAAAATCAAGCCATGATTCAGTAGAATTCAGTCAGTCATGTGACTCAGGAAACCTCATGGTCTTAGTCAGTTATCAGATATCAGTAGTATTCCATCAGTCAACGGAATTCAGTAAGTTCCACTTACGTATAGTCAGTTAAATCATGTTCAGTCTCTTCAGATAGGAGTATGAGTTAGCACCGAGTGAACCCAAGGATGGGAACTCACCTGTATATGAGGGTGTGATTCTTAGCAGTAATCCTTGCATTCCAGAACTATATAGCCAGCATAGGTTGAGACATCGCAGCCTATTATATGAGGGTAGATGAGGTGGCTTAACCTGTTATATGAGGGTTCCCACCATTCTCACTAGTGTTACCTGTTATATAAGGGTTTCTCATATGTTTTCCTTACCAGTGGAGGGGTATTGACACTCTTCCAGTCAGGGAAGAGATTGGACCCCATCGTAGCCATAATGGCACATATGGGTCATATCGGTTAAACAACTACCTCCCACAGTTTCAATATCAGTCTCAGTAAAAGAACTTAGACAGTTCTTCAGATATCAGTATAACAGGACTATTAGATACAGTCAAATTCAGTTATAGCACGAAACTCTTAGAGTTTAGCCAGATTCAGGGCTGTCAGATACAGTCATCCATGTTATCAGAACTACGATTCCAGCCATGTATTAGCGTACAGATTTAGCCATTACATACTCACGATCTTAGTTACTATGTATGTATGTTTGCACTCTTACATTCATAACAGTCAGTCAATTAGCATTGTTCATGCGTGCAAACCCTGTTTATATTTAGCCAATCTCACTCATATACTCAGTACATCTCCCCGTACTGATGCATTTGCGCTATGGTGCTTTCTTTTCATGTTACACCATAGGTTCAGAGACACAAGCTCCAGATCGACAGTAGCCGTAGTATTTCCAGTCGCAGAGATTCAGTGAGTCCTCTTCATTCGAGGACAATATGATTGGATTTATTCATTATTATTTTAGCCAGTTTTTAGTTTATGGAGTTAGTTGGATACATGTTCCTTCAACTCCTTATTTCAGACAGTACTTAGAGGCTTTTGGATTTACGCTCATATTTAGCTTTCAGATTCAGTTTTCAGTTATTTCGGGTATTTTTCACCCATATGGATGTTATATTATTTCAGTTGAACCTTATGGACTATTGTGCATGTTTTCCGCATTATTATATCATGAATTGCAGTATACAAGTATAGATATCAGTCATGGGTTAGCTTGTGGTCCCTCGAGGTCATAAGCACCGTGTAGCATTCTGGTTCAGAAAATTGGGGCGTTACAAACTTGGTATCAGAGCCTAAGGTTCGATAGAGTCCTAGGAATTCTGAAAGTCGCATCTAGTAGAGTCTTGTGCATGGGTATGTTGCACGCCACATTTATATACAGGAGGCTATGAGATGTTTTAGGAACATTTCCCTTTCTTCAGTATTCATGTCGTGCTAGTAAGAATAATTTCAAGTCAGTCTCTCAGTCTAATTCGCTCTTCTCTTATTTCAGAAATATGTCTCCAAAGAGAAGAAATCAGCCAGCTCTTCAGCCCGAAGATCCTTTGGGTGAACATATTTCTCATGCGGAGTTCAGGACCGCATTTACCGCGCTTGCTCAGTCTATAGCTGCCCAGAATAAATGACCAGCAGTCGTTCCGGCCAACCCAGTGGCCAATTCAGAAGCAGCTAGGATTCGGTACTTCACCCGAATGAACCCTCCGTCCTTCTTAGGGTCTAAGCCAGACGAGGATCCTCAGGAATTCATTGATAAAGTCCAGAAGGTTATTGATATCATGGGAGTCACTTCTTCTCAGAGTACCGAGTTAGACGCATACCAATTGCAGGATATCACTCACACTTGGTACAAGTAGTGGTTAGCTTTAAGGTTAGAGGATGCAGGTCCTGTTGAGTGGGAAGAATTTGTCACGTCTTTCTTAGACAGATTCCTTCCCCAAGAGCTGAGAGAGGCCAAAGTTCTTGAGTTCATCAATCTCAGGAAGGGAAATAAGACAGTTAGAGAGTATTCTCTAAGATTTACTCAGCTAACCAGATATGCCCCTCATGTGGTTGCAGACAACAGGCCTATGATGAGCAAGTTCGTGTCAGGGGTAAATGATAGCGTGGTAAATGAGTGTAGGTCTGAAATGCTGAACAGTGATATGACTTTAGCCAGGCTCATGACCTATGCTCAATAGATAGAGGAGCAGAAGGTTAAGACTAGGGAGAGGAAGAACAAGAGAGCAAGAGCAAGCAGTTTCAGTTTTGCTCAGCCCAAATCAGAGGGAGGAAATCATTCGCAGTTTTTTCCTAAGTCAGCAGTTCCAACCCCTTCCTCCGCTAGTTCCCCAGTGCCGAAGTTCAGGGATGGAAACAGAGACAGAGCACCAGGCTCTAAATCTCAGAGCAGTGTTAGCAGTACCCACACTTATCCTCAGTATCAGACCTGTGGTAAGCACCATCAGTGTGTGTGTAGAGCCGGTCAAGGTATTTGTTTTGGTTGTGGCAAGCCAGGCCACAGAGTTAGGAACTGTCATAAGCCAGGTCCTCAGGGTCAGCAAAATCATTCCACAGCTCAGTCCGGTCGCTCGAACCTGTAGAGTACCACTTCCAGTGCTACTAGTGGGCAACGCCTAAACAGACTCTATGCTCTTCAGACCCGACAGGATCAGGAAAATTCTCCTGATGTCATTACTGTTACGTTATAGATTTTCCATGTCCATGTTTATGCTTTGCTAGACCCAGGTGCATCCTTGTCTTTTGTCACTCCATACATAGCAGGAGATATCGCAATCAGTCCCAAAATTTTAGAAGAGCGTTTTTCAGTCTCTAACCCAGTGGGTAAAACCATCATAGCTTGACGGGTATACAGGAACTGCCTTATTATGATATTTCAAAAATCCACATCAACAGATTTAGTCGAGTTAGAGATGACTGATTTTGATTTCATTCTCGGAATGGATTGTCTTCATTCCTGCTATGCCATAGTCGACTGTAGAAACAAGATAGTTTAGTTTCAGTTCCCGAATGAGACCGTCCTAGAGTGGAAGGGTAGCACTCTGCCTTTCAGGGGTCATCTTGTTTTCTACCTTCGAGCAAGGAAAATGATTTCTAAGGGGTGTGTGTATCATATCATGCATGTTAAGGATTCCAGTTCCAAATCTCCCATTCTCAAATCAGTCCCAGTGGTTAATGAATATTCAAACGTCTTTCCCAAAGATCTTCCAGGCATTCCTACCAAAAGGGAAATAGACTTCGGCATAGACCTTCTCCCAGATACTCGGCCTATTTTTATTCCGCCATACAGAATGGCACCAGCAAAACTCAAGGAACTGAAAGATCAGTTAAAGGATCTCTTAGATAAGGGATTCATTAGGCCCAGTGTATCCCCATGGGGAGCGCCAGTCTTATTCGTGCGCAAGAAAGATGGTTCTCTCAGAATGTGTATTGATTACCTTCAGCTCAACAAATTCACGATCAAGAACAGGTATCCGCTGCATAGGATAGACGACTTGTTTGAACAACTTCAGGGTGCCAGTTATTTATCCAAGATAGACCTCAGATCAGGCTATCAACAGCTCAGAGTTAGTGAATGTGACATTTCAAAGATAGCTTTTCATACTCGGTATGGTCACTTTGAATTTCTAGTTATGTCCTTTGGTCTTACCAATGCCCCTGTAGCTTTCATGGGCTTGATGAATCGGGTGTTCAATCAGTACTTGGACATATTCATCATAGTCTTCATAGATGATATTCTGGTCTATTCTCGCACAGAGCGTGAACATTCAGACCATCTCATAATTGTTCTTCAGACTCTCAGGGATCACCAGTTGTTCGCCAAGTGAAGTAAGTGTGAATTTTGGCTAAGATCAGTAGCATTCCTTGGCCACATTATTTCTGATGATGGAATTAGAGTAGATCCTCAGAAAACCGAAGCGATAAAAAACTGGCCTTGCCCTGTCTCTTCATCAGATATCAGGAGTTTCTTGGGTTTGGCTGGATATTACCGATGGTTTGTCGAGGGATTTTCTTATATTGCATCTCCTATGTCTATATTGACTCATAAGAAGGTCAAGTTTTAGTTGTCAGAACCTTGCGAGAAGAGTTTTCAAGAGTTGAAGACTCGACTCACCTCAGCTCTAATTTTAGCACTTCTCGGTGGTTTCGATGGATTCGTAGTATATTGTGATGCATCCAGAGTAGGTTTAGGTTGTGTACTCATGCAGCATGGTAGAGTCATAGCCTAGGCCCCCAGATATTTAAAGCCCTATGAGAAGAATTATCCTACTCATGACCTTGAGTTAGCAGTAGTTGTCTTTGCCTTAACGATTTGGAGGCATTATCTATACGGTGTTCATGTATACGTCTTCACAGATCATAAGAGCCTTCAGTATTTCTTTTTCCAGAAAGATCTTAATCTTCATTAGAGAAAGTGGTTAGAGCTCTTGAAGGATTATGACATGAGTGTCTTTTATCATCCTGGCAAGGCCAATGTAGTGGCCAATGTACTCAGTAGACTGTCCATGGGTAGTGTTTCCCATGTTGAGGATAGTAAGAAGAAATTAGCTCAGGAGATTCATCATCTTGCTAGACTAGGCGTTTGCTTAGTCGACTCTTCAGAGGGTGGTGTATGTGTTCAGAGTAGTTCAGAGTCATCCCTAGTTTCTGAGGTGAAAGAGAAGCAAGATAGGGATCCTAGCCTTGTTAAGCTAAAAGAGTCAGTTCAGAGTCAGGAAGTAGAGGTTTTCTCCCAAGGAGGAGATGGTATTCTTTGTTGTTAATTCTATCTGTGTGTTCCCGGTGTAGATGAATTGAGGCAGAGAATTCTCGCAGAAGCCCATGGTGCACGATACTCTATTCATCCAGGGACCACTAAGATGTACCGTGACTTGTGGGAGATCTATTGGTGGAGTGGGATGAAGAGGGATGTTGCAGAGTTTATGGCTAAGTGCTCTACATATCAACAGGTTAAGATAGAGCATCAGAAACCTAGTGGTTCCATGCAGGAGTTCACTATTCCTACTTGGAAGTGGGAAGAAGTGAACATGGACTTCGTGACGGGTTTGCCTAGAACACGTCATCAGCATGATTTATTTTGGGTCATTGTAGACAGAATGACCAAGTCATCTCATTTCCTTATAGTTCGTACCTCTTACTCAGCCAAGGATTATGCCAAACTCTATATCAGGGAGTTGGTAAGATTACACGATGTTCCACTATCTATTATCTCAGACAGAGGTACCCAGTTCATCTCTCACTTCTGGAAAGTGTTCCAAAAGGGTCTTGGTACCCAAGTTCATCTCAGTACAACATTTCATCCTCAAACGGATGGTCAAGAAGAAAGGACCATTCAGACTCTAGAAGATATGCTAAGGGCGTGTGCAATTGATTTCAAGGGAATCTGGGATGACCACTTGCCTTTGATTGAGTTCTCATACAAAAATAACTATCACTCCAATATTCAGATGGCTCCATTCGAAGCTCTCTATGGTAGGAGATGTAGGTCTCCAATAGGTTGGTTCGAAGTTAGTGAGACCACAGTCATAGGGCCTGACTTAGTATTCGATGCCTTAGAGAAAGTTTAGTTGATCAGAGAAAGACTCTGGGCTGCTCAAAGCTGACAGAAGTCTTATGCAAATGTTCGTAGAAAGGATCTCGAATTCAAGGTCGATGACTATGTCTATCTCAAGATCTCTCCCATGAAAGGAGTGAAGAGAATCGGCAAGAAGGGAAAGCTCAGTCCCCGATATGTGGGTCCCTTCAGGATTCCCAGTCACTTCGGCAAGGTATCCTATGAGCTCGAATTGCCTTCAAATATAGCCTCAGTTTATCCAGTCTTCTATGTCTCTTTGCTCAAGAAGTACGTAGGTGACCCAGAAGTTGTAGTACTTATTCAGAGTATTGATACTCAGAATAACCTCTCTTATGAAGAGATTCTAGTCAAAATCCTTGACTATCAGACTCGTAGGCTGAGGAACAAAGAAGTCCCTTTAGTCAAGGTTCTTTGGCGGAATCAGTCCATGGAGGGAGCTACTTAGGAAGCAGAAGCATACATGCAAACCAAGTACCCTCATCTTTTCTCCGCTAATTCAGACTTAGCTCGAGGTAACCATTTTCCTTAAGCTTATTCAGTTACATGTTCAAAATTCTAGTATAAAATTGATATCAAGTATCAGTGCATAGCTTATGATGCATTCATGAGTTAAGCTTATCAGTCATGCATCAGATATGCATGTACAGTTGGGCTATATTCAGTTTAAAATTTAATTCAGTCCTAAAATCATGTGTCAGTTGAGCATGATCAGTGTCTGCATCGTTTTATCTTTTCTCCCCTCTCAAGCAGTCATCATTCGAGGATGAATCTTTCCAAGAGGGAGATATTGTAATACCCTGAAAAATCCAAACCAATATTAGAGCCATGTACCAACCTCATGCATAGTACATCATGGTTATTTTATAGTTTTATGAGTAGTTTAGATGTATATTAAGGCTTCAAATAACTCCCAGCTATCAGACGAATCAAAACATTCCTCACCGATCGAATTCTTGAGAAAGATATTACCATAGTCAGATTCAAACGAGAATATCTCTCATTATACTTGGAATTTTTAATCTCATGACCTATAAACATATAGATAATCTAATTATCTTTCCAACGATATCAATTTCGCCAAAATCTGATATCAGAGCAAAGAGTTATTCCTATTTTACTCCAGCATGTCAGGCTGGAAACCGTGTGAAGACATTCGTGGTAGCTTACCACATTTGTGACGCCCACCAAGAAGGTCTTCAACCTTAGGTAGAATCCAACTCATGTGTGATAACATTCGTGATAGCTTACCACATTTGTGATGCCCTACCACGAAGGTCGTCAGCCTTAGGCAGAATCCAACTCTTGTGTGACGACATTCGTGGTAGCTTACCATATTTATGACGCCCTATCATGAAGGTCATCAGCCTTAGGCAGAAACCTGATCCTAAGTGACGACATTCGTGATAGCTTGCCACATTTGTGACGCCCTACCACGAAGGTCGCCAGCCTTAGGCAGAAACCAGCTCCTAAGTGAAGACATTCGTGGTAGCTTACCTCATTTGTGACGCCCTACCATGAAGGTCGTCAGACTTCGGTAGAAACCATCAGTTTCAGCTCCTGTGTGACGAAATTTTTGACGGCTTACCACACTTTTGACACCTTGTCACAAATGTCGTCAGCTATGATTTTCAGCAACTGGGAATTTATTTCATAAGGGTATTTTGGTCTTTTCCCTTCACTTTCCACGATTTATAACCCTCAAGAAATGTATTATTTTTCATTCTCTTTAGTTAAAACATCTTAAAAACCCTCTCTTACACTTTCAACCACAAGATTAGGGTTTTCTATCAAGATCATCTCCTCACGAACAAGAGCATTCTTTCCCAAAGGGGTTAAACCCTAGTCAATAAAAAATCAAGGGCAAGCCTAAGGATTTCTTTAGGAACCTTCAGAAACATTAGATCTCTTTCAAGATCAAGCTTTAAGGTATGCATAGTGTTCATCTATGGATTCAATTCGTTCATAGAATTCAAGAACCATGCTTTTAAATGTTATTTTGTAAAATTTTGTGGTGATATAAGCATGTACACGTTGATATTATTGTTCATGTTTCAAGATGATATCTAAGGATGTTTTTCATGGAATATATGTGATTGTTGGTTAAAAATCATGAACTTTGGGTGGGTTGAACTAATGCAAGTATGAAATCCAGCTATGCCTTAAAGAATACATGTAAGGTGTTTGATAAAATGCCTAGGATGTTAGAATTTCATATTTACATGATTTCATGATATCTAAATGACAAGTCCATGTTAGTGATACACTTCAATATGAATGCCCATGCTATTTATGTATTCTTATGGTGATGGCATGAAGTATGTATGATGATGGAAATATGAATTTTGTATGCGAATTATATCCATGCTTTCCCTACCATGTTTAAGATGTTGAATAACTATATGAAATATGATATCCCCTACTTATGATATTATGAATAGTGGACTCAAATCTTGTGATAAAGTCATGTCATGTGTGTCAGTTTCCTTCTATCGAGTCCTGGGGGTATTTGTACTTGAAAACTATAGTTGTGTGCCTAGAGCCATGTCATGTTTCATGATATACAAAATCAAGCCATGATTCAGTAGAATTCAGTCAGTCATGTGACTCAAGAAACCTCATAGTCTCAGTCAGTTATCAGATATCAGTATTATTCCGCCAATCAACGGAATTCAGTAAGTTCCACTTATGTACAGTCAGTTAAATCATGTTTAGTCTCTTCAGATGGGAGTAGGAGTTAGCACCGAGTGAACCCAAGGATGGGAACTCACCTGTATATGAGGGTGTGATTCTTAGCAGTCATCCTTGCATTCTAGAACTATGTAGCCAGCATAGGTTGACACATTCCATCCTATTATATGTAGGTAGATGAGGTAGCTTAACTTATTATATGAGGGTTCCCACCGTTCTCACTAGTGTTACCTGTTATATGAGGGTTGCTCATATGTTGTCCTTACCAGTGGAGTGGTATTGACACCCTTCCAATCAGGGTAGAGATTGGACTCCATCTTAGCTATAATGGAACATATGGGGCATATCAATTAAACAACTACCTCCCACAGTTTCAGTATCAGTCTCAGTAAAAGAACTCAGACAGTTCTTCAGATATCATTATATCAGGACTATTAGATACGGTCAAATTCAGGTATAGCATGGAACTCAGAGAGTTTAACCAGATTTAGAGCTGTCAGATACAGTCATCCATGTTATCGTAACTACGGTTCCATCCATGTATTAGCGTACAGATTTATCCATTACGTACTCACGATCTTTATTACTATGTATGTATGTTTGCACTCTTACGTTCATATCAGTCAGTCAGTTGGCATTGTTCATGCATGCAAACCCTATTTATATTTATCCTACCTCAATCTTATACTCAGTATATCCTCTCGTACTGACGGATTTGTGCTATGGTACTTTCTTTTCATGTTACACCATAGGTTCAGAGACACGAGCTCCAGATCGGCAGTAGCCGTAGCATTTCTAGTCGCAGAGATTTAGTGATTTCTCTTCATTCGAGGACAATATGATTAGATTTATTCATTATTATTTTATCCAGTTATCAGTTTATGGAGTTAGTTGGAGACATGTTCCTTCAACTTCTTATTTCAGACCATACTTAGAGGCTTTCAGATTTACACTCGGATTTAGCTTTCAGATTCAGTTTTCAGTTATTTTTGGTATTTTTCATCCATATGGATGTTATATTATTTCAGTTGAACCTTATGGCCTATTGTGCATGTTTTTCACATTATTATGTCATGAATTGTAGTATACATGTACAGATATCAGTCATGGGTTAGCTTGTGGTCCCTCGGGGTCATAAGCACCGTGTAGCATTCTGGTTCAGAAAATTGGGGCGTTACACGACACTGATCTTATCTGTGGGAGGATTTCTCAAATGTTTTCCTAGACTGCTTCTTTCCTCAGGAGTTAAGGGAAGCAATGGTGGATTAGTTTATTAACCTTATGAAAGGAAAAATATCAGATAATAAATATGCCTTGAAGTTTCACCAACTGTTGTAGTATGCTCCAAAGTTTGTTTCTAGAATAAGGGCTAGAATGGGGAAGTTCACTTTTGAGTTTTACCAAGACTTTATATTGGAGAGTAAGGCTGCCTTGTTAAACAAGGACATGGATATCTCAAGGTTAATTATGTACATGCAGCTGGTAGAGGAAGAGAAGAAGAAGCAAGTTGAGATAGGGGAGAGAAAGAGCAAGAAGATTAGATTTTCCAAGTCAGGAGGTGGAAACAACAGAGTGATAGGGAAGGCAAACAGTGGCCCATGAAGAAGTGGGAAATTTTAGGTCTTACTCGACGGCTAGTGCTCCCTACCCAAGTAGTCTGGTGATATATATTTTCAGAAGGGCGACAACTACAGGTCACAGGGTGCCCAATCACTGGCTAATCGGGCCCAGTCATCTCCATCATATCATTCTTATAGATTTTATGGCCTATTGCATTGGGGTTACTACGATGAATGAAAGGATAAGTTCTTTAACTATGGTCATCCAGGGAACATAATTTGAAACTGTCCTATTGGTAAGGTTGCTTCTGGGGCCAACAAGGTTCTTATGTTGAATGGCTCTAGCTGAGTGGATGGAGTTTAAGAAAAAACTAAAGGATCTTTTAGATAAGGGTTTTGTCCATCCTAGTATGTCCCCATGAGGTGAAGTGGTATTATTCGTGCATAAGAAGGATGGGTCTCGTTGGATGTGTATTGATTACTGATAGTTGAATAAGGTGACGGTAAAGAATAAGTATCCTCTTACAAAGATAGATGATTTATTTGATCAGCTTCAGGGTGCTAATTTTTCTCCAAAATTGATCATCGATCCGGGTATCATCATTTAAAGATTAGGGATGTGGATATCCATAGTAACGCCTTCCGTACCCGTAGGGGCATTTTGAGTTGTTGGTTATGTCTTTTGGGTTGATCAATGCCCCGACAATATTCATGGACTTCATGAATAAGGTTTTTGATCAGTTTAAAGATTTATTCATTATTGTGTTCATACATAATATTTTGGTGTATTTTAAGAGTGAGGTGGATCATGTTGATCTCCTCCGCATTTTATGGTAGACCCTGAAAGATCAGTAGTTTTATGCAAAAAAATTTAAGTGTGAAATTTAGTTGAACACTATCACTTTTATGGGTCATGAAATTTCTAGTGAAGGGATCATGGTGGAGCCATTGAAGGTTGCATTGGTCAAGAAATGGCCTAGACCCAAGACTCTAATCGATATTCATAGCTTCTTAGATTTAGCTGGTTATTACAGAAAGTTTATTGAATGTTTTTCTACTTTAGCTACCCCGTTGACTAGGTTGACTCAAAAAAGGTTAAATTATTGTAGTCTAATGCTTGTTAGGGTAGTTTGGAGAAGCTGATAGATAAGCTGACTTCGGCTCCAGTTCTGACCTTGCCTAAAGGCACGTTTTGTTGTTTACTTTGATGTGTCCCATGTAGTACTTGGTTGTATTCTAATATAGCATGGCAAGGTAATAATGTATGTCTCTAGAAAGTTGAAGGTGAATGAGAAGAATCATCCTACTCATGACTTGGAATTGTTAGTTGTGGTGTTTGCGTTGAAAATCCGGCGTCACAATTTGTATGGAGTTTATGTGGATATCTTTTCTGACCATAAGAGACTACAATATGTGTTTACTTAGAAAGAACTAATTGTTAGGCAAAGAAGATGGCTCTAGCTGCTTAAGAATTATGACACGAGTCTTCACTAGCATCCAACTAAAGCTAACATAGTTGGTGATGCTCTTAGTAGGTTATCCATGAGGAGTCTAGCTTACGTGGATTAAAACAAGTGGTAATTAGTTAAAGATTTTCACCATTTGGGTAACCTTGCAATTCGTCTCTTAGACTATGAGGATGATGGTGTGTTTGTTCAAGAGGTTGAGAAGTCATCCCTGGGTGCTGAGGTGAAGGAGAAGCAAGTGTTGAATCCTATCTTGATAACAATCAAGAGTCATGTAGTTGTGAAGAAGAGGAAGATCATTCCTCGATATATTGGTCTATACTTGGTTTTAAGGAGGGTTGTCAATGTTGAGTATGATTTAGAGTTGTCTTCTAGCTTGTGTTTCATTCACTCAATTAACCATGTATCTATGTTGAGGAAGTGTATGGGTGATCCATCGTAAATTGTACCTATTCAGTAGATAGGTTTTTTGGACTCCCTATCTTATGAGGAGATCCAGGTTAAAATCTTTGATCGGCCAGTTCGGTGGTTGTGGACCAAGGACGTAGCTTCGGTAGAGTTTCTATGGAGGAACCACAAATTGGAAGAGGCTACATGGTATGCTAAAGAGCACATGAAGTCCAAGTATCCTTTCATATTCCCCATTCCAATATTTGTGCTCAAGGTATGTGTTGTTATTAACATCTTTGTTTTCAGTTTTTATAAAAGAAAAATTTTAAATTTCCTTTGTATCTTTGTTTTCTAACTGAGTTAAAGGTAAGAGTAGAGATGTTCGGGGGGAGGGGGTAATAGTGCTTATGCTACCTTATTCCATCATTCGAGGATGAATAATACAAGTGGGGGAGAATTAAAACACCATAGGTTCTGGCCCTTGAAAATTTCATGAGCCTTGAGAGCACTATCCTTTTAACGGCTTACCATACGAGTGGTATAGTGTGGGTATGGGTCAGGGGACCCTAGTCGTTAGGAGACCAGTGAATGGTGGTTGTGTTTCTGTATGGTAACGAATGGGTGGTACAAATCATTTGGTTTGGTGACGAGTCATTAGGTCGGTCCGTTATTTAATATGAAACTTATTGACTTGATTTGGCTATGAGTATGAGTGGCTCACTAATAGCCATAAAGATAGGTTACAAGTTGTGGTGGAGGTCGTATATTGTCCAGAGTCAATCATTTTGGGTTTTGTCTTGGGTATGACTAGACTACACGAGTCGTATGGTCTGGTCATGAGTTGGGGAAACAGAGTTGTATGGTGGAAAGTGTGTGGTATCTAACCTTCTGTTCTAGCGACGACTGAATTGTACCAATTGTATGTTTTGGGGATGAGTAGGAGTGTTAACTCATACCTACCTATGGAATTTTTTTAGTTTTAAGTTGGGGATATTCTAAACATGTCCCTCTTTTAACCCCTTTTGATATCGCGACCTAAAACACCTTTGGGGCTTCATTAACCTATTATTCCTAATCAAACACTCTTAAAAATCTCTCAAACTCTTTATTCAAGAAAGAAGCTAGGGTTTCTTCAAGGCAATCAATTAGGGGCTTTCAAGAGTGATTCTCTCTATATTCCTTGGTTTCTAAGGCATGTGACTCTCCCCTCATTGTTATTTTACTAAAGGCATATGTTTTAATGCTTGGTTTTTCATCGTATTGTTATGATCCTGACTTAATGTTTAAGGGTTTTGGATGTTCATATTTGAACAATGTTTCTAATGGCTTAATAATGTTTCTTTAATGCATTTGATATGATTTAGGTATTGTGGAATGCATGGTAATGGTAAATGGATTTAGGGGTATTTTGGAATCCCCTAAATTACTTGGTTATGGTTTTGAAACATATTTTCCCTCAATATATTTGTTAAAATGACAATGAGAATGATTTTATCACATAGTTTTACTATTCTTGAAATATTTGCATTGCATAAAAGGTAACGGAACATAAATTGGTTTTATTGGTTTTAAATGGTTTGGAAAAGCCTTGGTGGCCATGGTCTTGGTTTAATTGGAAATTTGGAAGTCAACATGGTTCAATGGTTTTGGTATGGCATAAACGGATAGACTTGCAAGCTCTAATATTTTTATGACGATGTCAATGGTTAATTCCTAATTAAAAGGACTCCTTAGTAAATGGTTTTGTTATGTGTAAAAAAGGTTATTTGGGCTTAAAGGGGGTTGAGTAGAAAAGTCATTCAAGGTGGGACCGACATTGGAAATTCACATTTTCTGATGTTAGGGGGCCTTGGTGGTCATGTGCATGATGTCACACTTTATATGTTATGGATATACTAGTCATCCCAGGTTTCATTCTCCGATCGTTCTACTATCACACACTGGGCCCTTACAGTAGGACGAGCTGAACCCATATGGCCCGTGGATGGTTTTATGACGGCTGAGCTACACAACATAGGTTAAGGTTTAAAATGCATGCTAAACCTCATTCCCTACCCTAACATGGTATATATATATATATATGTATATATATGATTGAAAATGGTTACTTGTTTTGGTTTGAATGATGTCATTATTTTATCTTTATCCCTGAGTTACATGCTAGCATTTACCCCACTAACCATCTTCAGGCATTGTATCCCTACGCGATGCAGGAACTGGCCATACTACCATTTCTTATTATTAGTGATTTAGATCTGAAGACAACTTGAGTCATATTTGAAGTGGTGAGACTCCATATTTTGGAAGGCTCCACTTCATATTGTGGACTTCTTTTCATTTTTGTTATTTCTTTGGTTTTGTTTTGTCTATGGTCGGGGGCATGTCCTGACCGAATTTTATTGATCCGGGTTAGAGGCTTTGTTGAACAACTATGGGCATGGGCAGTGTTGGTAGCGGTGTCATACTTGGAATTGGTATTTGCATTGGGGTTGGCACCGATTAGATGTTTGGTGTAGGTTGTTGGATCATGATTATAGACTTTATTTAATGTCTTTGAGTAATTATTATTTTATCTGGTTATATGCTCGTAAATTCATCCATCATATGGTATAGGGTGGTTACAGTTTGGTATTGGGAGTGGTCTCCGGTCCTTGTTGGACTTGAAATACCCGACACGACTAGGCCCTGGATCGGGTTGTGTCACTAATGACATGACCCAAAGCAGGTCCTTGTCGTAATTGGCAATCCCTAGCACAACAAGGACTGGGAACTGCCCCCGGTACCCAAATCAACCACAAAAATACATATCTTGAGTCGGCAGATGTCCGAACATATAACAAGATAGCGTATTCATCATGGTCGTGACTCTAGGATAAGTCTATATCTCAGACCAACCCAACCAAGTCCAACCACCATAATCCAACCTAAACAAATGCGGAAACAATCAGCTAATATATGAATATATATAACATAAACCATCCATAGTAAACCCAGGTCCACGGTTGTCCATAAAAAGCCTCTAGACCAATAGAAAAGTATCTTGTCGAGAAATGCTCCCTACCATAGCCGAAAACTAAAGTCTATGAAAGAAATGAAATATGTAAGTAAACCATGACATGAAATAGATGCCTTCCGAAATATGGAAGCTCACCACTTCAATCCAACATCAATTGTCCCCGAATTTGATCACTAATCAGGAGAAATAGATTGGCCGGTTCCTGCATAGCATGGGTATACAGCCTCCTGAAGATAGGTTAGTGGGTGAACACTAGCATCTACATAGGATAAGGATAAAAAAATGCCGATTACAAAGTCAAGAAAAACCATCCATATAGCATAGTACCATACATATACATAACCATGCCGGTAAAGGGAACCGGATTTGGCATGCCTTTATAATCTTTACCAGTGTTGTATAGCTTTGCCTTCCTAACCCACTCACAGGCTATATGGGTTTAGCTCCCCTTGCTGAAAGGTCCCTAGTGCATGCAATCGTGCGTCCAGGGAAAAACCCTTGGTATGACTAGTACATCCCACAAATATAGTGTGACATCATGCACACGGTCAGCAAGACCAACCTCATATCGGCAAATATGAAATTCCAATTTTTGTCCCCCCGGGACCTCTACCTTCCATGGATTTGCTACATACCCCACCATAAAAATTTTCCAAATAAGAAAACCATTTTCCATTTATTAACCAAGGCCATTGATATTGGTATCGTTATACCAACCCTTTATTGCAAGTATTATCCATAGCCAAATTCACAAACCAAGGTCATTACAATAATTTAACTAAAAAATAGTTTCAAGTAATGTTGGCATGAATTATTTGAACATTCACTTTTATATTGTAAGGTCTTAGCCTAACTGGAAGAAGAGCATTCATCCGTGCATCCATTCGGTGCTAAGTACTACTCTTAATTGAATGATAAAATAACTGCAATGCTAACTGATGGCAACCATTTATAAGTTTAAGGGGACTTTCTAGTGCCCTTCCAATTACCATATCAAGCCACCTGGGGTAATTCCATGTTCCCCACAAGCAAAACTATTTATCATTTTACCTTTCCAAACCATTTAAACAATGCAAAATTCCTTTAGCGAGTTTTAAAACAAACAAGAGTTCCATAAAAAATAATAAATGCAATGAACATATCCTTATAAGAATTTTGTCAAACACATTGGGGAAATAATATAACCAAAACCAATTCCAATAAAAATAAAACCATTCCCATGCAATCCAATTATCCAAAACCACAATTAATGCACATAAAGGCATAACTAAAATCATGGGAAAACATAACCAACCATTTAATATCAAAACCCTAATTCATATTTGAAAACCAAAATCATATAATCAATGAAATGATGGAAACATACATAAAAACCATGCGTTTAGATAAAATTAACATTGAGGAAAGAGAACATGCCTTATACATAAAGATCCACAGAAAGAATCTTGACCTTTGAGCCGTTTGAAGAACACTTGAGAAACCCTAGCCTCCAATCTTTCAAGAGTTAGTTTGAGAGAGTATTTGATGTGTTTTAATCCTTTAACAAGTTTTGTGGAAGGCTACCAAAGGTTATATAACGTGAGGAAAAAAGGGTTTAGCAGTAGGAAATGTCCAAACTGACCTTGACTTAAAATTTAAAACAAGTCATGTCTAGGGGTACGACTTCCTTTTAACACCCGTACCCTAGGGTACGAGTAGTACCCCAACTCGTACCCAAGACCATGCCAAGACCCTACCTACTTATTTCTATATGACACACACATTCCTATTTGTATCATAAGGGTACGAGTGACACCCCCAATTATACCCACCAACTGTATCTATGGCAGACTCCACAAGACAATACCTTAGGCAATTTACGAGTAGGACTTACACCCCTCACATCCCTCTATACGACTCATACCCTAGTGAGTCATACTTTGGGTAGTAGCCAAGCCAACCATGTTGCCTAGGGTACGATTGAACCACTAAGACACCCCACAAGTGATATTCAAGGTTACGATTGGTGACCTTGAGTCATACCAAATCAAAAGGCCCAAAACTTGAGATATTTTGCAAGGGTCCAAATCCTTAGGTGTTACAGTCTCCCCCACTAGGATCATTCATCCTCAAATGACGAGTAAGGGTAGGAATAAGCACTAGATAATGCATTAAACTTTCCCTCTACCAAGATAGGAAGCAAGGACACACTACAAAGGTGAGAAGATCACTACATAACCCAAACACGATCTACACCCCAACACCTTCATTCCGACCTCTAATTAAGTTAGAAAACAAAGATGCAAGAGGAACCATTCCTTACCTTTAACCAAGTTAGAAACCAAGATGTGATAAAGAACACACACCCTTTGCATGAGTCTCTGGAATGAAAAACCAATGTGGATACTTTGACTCCATGTCCTCCTCTACATCCCAAATGACTTTCTCGGACCTTTAGTTCCACCACGGAATGTTTACTGAAGCTATACCCTATTTGTTCGCAACCAGCAAACTTACCAATCCAAGATCCTCATCGGGACCTCCCTAAAAGAACAATGAACCCTAGATACCAAACCACCTAAAGAAACCAAGAAACCTAAGACCATTAACACCTCACCCCAGCACAATACATAGATTACCGGATGAATGGACTCACGCTAAAGAGAAAATCAATTTCAACTTAGAATTTACCAAGGCACATCACTACGGGAGCTTGAGTCTAACTATACACCACCACTTCTATATTTAAGCCCATACCAAGCTAAAAACAAGTTAACTAAGGCCACCGAGTTCTACTCCTTACCTCTATCCCGAAACACTACTTCACTTTCATCATCACTATAACATGGGAACCATGAGTAAAGGATATGGACAAACCATGTCCAACTACTATAACCAAAACCTCAACCTATAATTGAACATCTAAAACCATACATTACTATGCCATGAAAATAATTCATAAAACCATGCCCTATAACATATCTCAATTACCCAACACAACTTATAGGTATATCTACCAATCACAATATTCAAGCATATGACTTATATACCCGTAGTATGATCTATCCTTCCAGAGATCTAGTAAGATTTAATATTTTGCAAAGGATTTTCACCACCTATTCCTTTCCTATCCATTTCACATGACAAAAACCTTACCTTACCTTCCAACACCTTAACTCTGGTAGTCACCCTAGACTCTCCCCCACTTAGGGACTTCTACATTCCCCATTTCAATGCATTACCATACTTTCCAAACCATTAATATCCTATCATAAGAAGAGTCATTTAAGAAATCAAATTTCAAGAGGTATACATGCCTCCCAAGGCAATATCTCGTAGACAAGACGCAACACTATAGGCATAAAGTACTTCACACCAACCACCTAGACCATAATGAAAAACATCCCGACAAAACCATACCATACGAGGAGTCTGTAAGACTTGACACTGAAAGAAACACAACCACACATACCATGAGTAATTTAACACATAGTCAGGTCTCTTATCAAGGGAATAAGATGAATACAAAATGCAAACATAAGACATAAGTTCTATAAGAACGAATGCAACACTAGTAGAGTAATTGGTTAACCGAGATAGAAGAGTATAACTAGAATATGGAACCCAACCTTCCCTTAAAGTCCACTAGTAAAATAGAAATATAGATTAACCACCAATCTCCATCCCACTACACCAATGAACACAATTATCTTCTCTAATGGGTATCACCAAAGACGTACACCAGGGATGCTAGGTTCTACTACAACCAAAGCCTCACCCAACAAAATGCTACCATGAGCCTAACATGGACATGCAAAAACCATTAGACCGAATTGACTCCAAGGCTTCAAATTTAAATAAAAACCATTTAAAATAAAACCTTGTCCACCAAGGCCTTTTGAAAATCATTTGAATTCAACCAAAACCAATTAATGTTCCTTTAACCTTTCATGCAATGCAAAGATTTATGAATAGTTAAACCATGCGACAAAATAATATTCAATGATAATTTTACAAATAGTTTTGAGGACATATAATTTCCAAGACCAAAACCTAGTAATTGGGAAAACCCATGGTACCTCAAAATCCATTTAGCATTCCCATGCATCCCATAATGTTCAAAAATATTTAATTAAGCATGAATAATGCATCATAATCTATTAAAAATCAATTAAATGAATAATCATGTCAAAGCCTCAATTGTGCCAAAAACTATTTTCAAAACCATGAGGTTAATATCAATTTCATGGCAACAATAAAATGCAAGTATAGGGACAAGGAGACATGAAAGATCCATGATCTAACCTGTCGAATGACTAGATCCTCAGTCCCTTCCTTCAACTTGAACTTTTGGCCTATATGGTACAACTCTCCCACTATTTTCTTTTCCAAATTATCAACCTCATCCAACCTACCAGATTACGTTCACAACTCATATATTGTTATTTCTGAGCTTATCATATTTCCGTTTATTAGAATCAAGCATCTTGATTCAAGCCTAGGATCTACCAACCACTATGTTCTACTAGCAAAGTACCCTTGTAGAATATACATAAGAATGGTCCACCCCACAGGGAGGACACTCCAAATTCCTTAGTCACCTACCAATAACCTATCCATTTTTAGGGAAAACCATTCCCTTATGTATGTATGAACAAAATACTCTACTGGGGAATATTAGAGCCAATGTGACGTTCATCTAAGAAGATCCTTTAACTCCACCAAATCCATTCTATAAAGAAGGAATATAAATTTGGAGAAATGTCAGAAACAAGACCAACCCCAAACCAACCTTCCTATTAGAAAGAGACCATGAGGGTCATCAAAAAGGACAACAAGAAAATCGTCCATCACTGAAACCAAACCAAAGAAAGACTTTTCGGGTTAGAATATTTCATTAGGCCATTTCCCTAACTCAATACATTACCCACATGTAACTACGCATTTCACGTAGATATTTTCACAAACACCTTTTGTGCATACTTATATCAAGGTTATTTTATGGTAGATATCATCAAGACTGGGATTACTGAAGACCCTCATGTTAAAAAATATAAAACAAGTATCCACATATGAAATCTACCATCAATAACATGTATCAACACAAGAATAAACAAAAATCATCATTATTCATTGTTAGGTAGTAAAACCCTTATCATTTGATTCAAAGCAACTATGTACACTTACTAATTCAAGTGTAAAATACATAAGTTTAGAGTTATTTAAAGAGAGAAAGAGAAAAATTCCTTAAACAATTTGAATCACCAACAAAGTTGAACTCTTCCTTGACACTAGATGAACACCTCCAAACCCTAGCCTCCGATCTTCCTTTAAGAGCCTTTAGAGTGTTTAGGATGTTTAAGTCATGTAACATAAAGACTTAGGAGGCTACTATCCCTTATATAGTGAGAGATTTTTGGGTTTTATGGATGGTAAATGAACAAAAGTTCCTTGGTTAAAAGCTGGAAATCCTACACGTGTAGGGGTGCGACTCCCCCATATGAATCACTTGGCAATCGTGACCTAGGGTACGAGTGGTACCCTAACTCATACCCTAGGATTTTCCTAGGTTAACCATATTGGTTACGGTATTAATAGACACCCTTGAGTCTTATCCAAAGGTTATGAATAATGACCTAACTCGTATAGACAACCCGTAACCAAAACAGTCCACTAAGTTTGAGACTTTACTCAATATGGTTGAGTTGCATACAACTCGTATGCATTGGTTACTTTTAAGGGAAGGTCAAATAATATATAAACCAGTATAATACTGTAAGACCTTGAAAAAAAATTCTAAGCTCAAATCAGCCCTTAGAGCTTGATAAGGGGTCCCATACTTAGAAAATTTTCAGCAAAGTGTTTACACTTAGAATTTTATTTTAGTATTCATAAGTTGGAGAGTTCATTTCACGACTCTTACAACCTTTAAATATCAATTTTTAGGTTGATTCATGATCAGAAATGTCATTAGTTGTTCCCAAAAAGTTTTGAATTTTTCAAACCTCATTTGATTCAAGTTTGGGAGTCCAAACCAATGGATCGATGCGATCTCGTTGTGCCGCATCGTCTATTGCATCGATAAATGATTTTACCAATTTCTAGTGTCAAATTACAGTGAACCTACATAGACTCTGTGCGGCGCGGATCACTTGGCAATCGTGACCTAGGGTACGACTGGACATGGATTTTGCTCATTAAAAAGCCGCATCCAGAGGGGTAATTGGGTAATTTTCCCACCCTTATTCAACCCTAAAAACATGAAATTAATCATTTCTAGGGAAAAACATTCATTATTTTCTCTCAAATTACTCAAGAATAAACCCCAGGGAATCTACTTTCAAGGCTCAATCTTCAAGAACACTCTATCAGTCTTCATTAATTTAAGTACCAGGGTATGTGAAGCATTCATCCAAGGGTTTCCTTCCACCCTTGGAGTTCAAGAATCTCTTTTAAACTTCAAGTTTATTGATTTTATAAATTTCATGTTGGGTTTGATTGTATCCATGATTATGATGTTAATTGGGTTTCTAATCCATGACTTATTACAAGATTAATATAAATTTATTTGACATGTGTGTTGTGTTATGTGAAGTCATATTCAAGCCCTTGAATTGTAAATTTGGAATTTGAAATCATGATGCCTACATGTTGATTTGTAATATGTGCGTAGAATATGTTCCCTAAGTGTTTGATAAATTGCTCATGTGGATTAAATGGGGAAATCATGGCATGCTAGCATATGTGCAAGCTTATTTCTTACAAGTGTTTGATGAAATGTCTCTATGAATGAGTTATTAACATAATAATGATTTCAAGATCATGATACACTTTACTTTTCATGTTATCGAGTCCTGGGGATATCTAATACCCGACAATCTAGTTGTTTACCTAGAATTATAGTAGCTTTAGAATAGTCTTTGTGATTTCATACACAGTAGTATTTAGTCAGTACAGAACTCAGTATATCCAGTCAGCCAATAGAATTCAGAACTCTCCACCAGTTACAATACTCAGTGAACTCAGTTCAGTTTAGCCAATTAACACGAACAGTAACAGTCCAGTCTAGCCTAGTACAATTTAAAAATTAGTTCAGTGTCTTTCAGTTGGGAGTAGGATTTAGCATCGAGCGAGTGCAGGTATGAAGGCTTCCCCGTCAGAAAGGTAGATTCGTTAGTAGCAGTCCTTATACTCTAAAAATGCATAGACAATGTAGAATGAGGAGTCACCCATCAGACTAGGTTTGACTACCTCCCTGGGGTCACCCGTTAGATTAGGCTTGACTCCGTCCAAGTGTCACCCATCAGTTAGGCTTGGCATCCTAGTTTTCCACTGTTAGTACCCATGGGACGATATTAGCACCCTTCTAACTGGGGTCATAGGTTGGACCTCTATTAGCTCAGATTTGGGGCATGTCGATTAGATAATTGCCTCCCACAATTTTAGTTTTAGTTTCAGTCTTAGTTTAGAACTCAATTCAGTTCTACAGAATTAGGACTGTCAGACACGGTCACCCAGCTTAGTATAGAACTCAGTTCAGTTCTACAGAATTAGGACTGTTAAAAATAGTTACCTAGCTATCAATAATATAGTTATTAGTATACTTTGATATTAGTCACTCAGTTATCAGAACTCAGTATCCAATGTTACTAGGATCTCAGATGCAGTATATGTAGATATATGAATAGTATTACCTAATTAGTGTTTCATCAGTTTCAGTTAGACATGTACTCTTCTTCAGTTGTATTCGTGTTATTCAGTTAGATATTGTTCATGCATATGAACCCTTGCATATCAGCCTACCTCACTTAGCATACCAGTACATTCAAAGTACTGACACATACATTTCTTTTGCGCTATGATGTCTTATATCATAGGTTCAGACGCACGGGCTCCTGACCGTACTTAGAAGCCCTTCCTATCAGCAGCAGACATAAGGGTAAGTCCTCATAGTTTAAGGACAAAATTATTATTTTAGTTTATCAGTAGTTCAGTAGTCAGAGTTAGTTGGGGGCTTGTCCCATCAAATCCATGCTCAGACAGTTAGAGTCTTTCAAGAGCCTTCATGTTTTGATTTCCAAGTTTTAGTGCCATTTAACTAAAATTGTTTTGAGTCCTGAGGGTATTGAATATCTATATATATTTATTTAGTCTAGTATCAGTACATTATAGAATAGTCTTCAAAATATACTATGAGCATTTTCAGAATAGTCAAATATCAGTCAGTTAAATTTAGAACAGTCTAGTATTTCAATGTCTATCAATTGGGAGAAGGATTTAGCACCGAGCGAGTGTAGGGATGGTGGCTTCCCCGTCAGATAGGAAAAGTCACAAGTAGAAGTCCCTATACACCAGAACTACATAGACAGTATAGAATATGAGAAGTCACTCATCAGATTAGGCTTGACTATCTTGCAGGGGTCACCCGTCAGTTCAGGCTTGACACCCTTAGTCCTTTGGAAAATATATCAGTTTAATGGATCCACCTAGCTATCGTTAATACCCGTGACATGGTACTAATACCCTTCCAACTGGGGTTACAAGTTGAACCCCGATTAGCTCAAATTAGGGAATGTCGGTTAGATGATACCTCTTACAATCTCAGACACAGTCTCAGATACAGTCTCAGATATAGTCCCAGTTCAGTTATTCAGTATTAGTGCTGTTTGACCAAAGCATATAGATTTAAGTTATTTTAGTATTTTATTTTACATATTTTACTTAGTTCATGTTACATGTTGGCCATGCATCCTAAGTGTCTATAGATTTTCACATATTTTCAGTATTTATAGATTCTCATATATACACAGTATTTACATGCTTTTTATATCTCCAGTGCCTACAAATTTCATGTTCTCTATTCAGTATCCCATGTTTTATATGTATATTCTGATAGTTTATTATTCCTATTCATGAAACTTTGCATGTCAGCCTACCTCATTTAGCATACTAGCATATTCAAAGTACTGATTGCATATCTTTCTTTTGCGCTATGATGTATTATATCATAGGTGTTGATGCTCAGTTCTCGAACCGCGCTTAGACCTCACTACGTAGGATACCATGTTACCATGAAATTATTATTATTATTATTCAATCCACCATGTTTTAATATTATTATTTATTGAATTAAACCATGATTTAGTGCCATTATTATGAATTCATGCTATTCCTACAAGTTCCATGACATTCCTATGATAGTTTTAAACCATGAACTACAAGTGTTTGATAAAATGCCTACAAGAGTTATTTATTTAATAAGAGCCTTTATGTTTTGATCTCCAAGTTTTAGTGTCATTTTTTAATAATTATTTTGAGTCCTGGGGGTATTGAATACCCGAAATCCATAGCTATTTATTTAGTCAAAACTCAGTACATTACAGAATAGTCTCCAGAACATACTATAAACATTTTCAGAATAGTCAAATATAGTCAGTTAAACTCAGAATAGTCTAGTATTTCAGTGTCTTTCAGTTGGGATTAGGATTTAGCACCGAGAAAGTGTAGGGATGGAGGCTTCCCCGTTAGATAGGCAGAGTCGTTAGTAGTAGTCCATATACTCCGGAACTACATAGCCAGCATAGGATATGAGAAGTCACCCGTCAGATTAGGCTTGACTATCTCACAGGGGTTACCCGTCAGTTCAGGCTTGACACCCTTAGTCCTTTGGACATTACATCAGTTTAGTGGATCCACCCAGCCATCGTTAGTACCCGTGGCAGGGTATTAATACTCTTTCAACTGGGGTTACAGATTGGACTCCAATTAGCTCAAATTAGGAAATGTCGGTTAGATGATAACTCCCACAGTCTTAAATCCAGTCTCAGATACTGTCCTAGTTCAGTTATTCAGTCTTAGTGTTGTTTGACCAAAGCATATAGATTTCAGTTATTTCAGTACTTCAGTTTACATATTTTACTCATTTTATGTTATATGTTTGTCATGCATCCTCAGTGTCTACAGATTTTTACGTATTTTAAGTATTTACAGATTCTCATGCATACACAGTATTTACATGCTTCTCGTATCTCCAGTGCCTACAGATTTTATGTTCTCTATTCAGTATCCTATGTTTTACATGTAATTCAGATAGTTTATTGTTCCTATTCATGAAACCTTGCATGTTAGCCTACTTCATTTAGCATACCAGTATATTCAAAGTACTAATCGCATACATTTTTTTTATGCTATGATGTATTATATCATAGGTGTTGATGCTCAGTTCCTGGACCGCGCTTACACCTCACTCCTCTATCTATCAGTAGTTCAGTAGCAGTGGTGAGTCCTTATTCTTTGAGGATAGATTATTTTACTTCATATCTCTATGTCAGTAATTAGCAGAGTTAGTTGGGACCTGTCCCGTCAACACTTAAATAGTCAGTCAGTTTTAGAGGCTTTCCAGACATTAGAGTCAGTTATCTAGTATTCAAATTTTTAGTTGACATGTTAGTTTATTAGTATTTAATCAGATTTAGTCAGTTTTTATATAGATTTATATTTCAGTATTGAGTTAGTGATAAAACCTTATGGCAATATCAGATATTTTCCACATCGTGTGACTCCCAGGGTGTACTCTCAAGGAGTTACAATAGGCCATGTTTGAGTAAGTCCACTCTTAGCCTAAACAATCGACCAAATGAATAGAAGTAATCCTTGATCCCAAATTTGAGCCAAAAGTGTCCTATTTTCTTGTTTAACCCATTCACCTTCCCGCTTAAATTATAATGAACCTATTTTGGCTCTGATCCCTTCTTGAATATTGTACCTCAACTCAAGTAAATCGCTTAAGTTGAGGGTGACTATCACAAGGGTGCATAATTGAAAACGAGTATGAAGTAGAGGTTGAGAAAAGAAAAGAAGGTAGGGTTGGGTGTGGTAGAAAAACTTGAAAAAAAAAGAAAAAAAAAATAGAAAGTATCACAAAACCACACCCAATCTAAAAATATATAAATGAGAAAAAGGAAAAATAAAAGAAGCGATCGAATAGTGGAGCTAAAAATTTAAGTGTAGTATCAAGGAGGGTTGAGTCACTATTACCCATATATACCATACCTCCCCCCAAACCTATACTACAAGTCGAGAAAAGTCCTATAGAGATTTGTCTGAAAAATTAAGGCATAGAAATAAGGGCAAGCCTATGGTATTTCATGCATATTATTTGAACTTCTTGTGAGCATAAGTGATTTGATGCAGTCCCTATATTGATATTTTTATGATACTGTGAGAATATGGGACTTCTTTATTGTGAGGGTACATGGGTTGCATTATTAGCTACTTATTTGTTTGGGTAATGTCATTTCCATATATATTTGATTATTTGTTGCTAATTTGATGCCATCACTTGATCGCTTTTATGTCATGATATTGTGTTACATGTATAAAATAGTGGTTTTGAAAGTTGTGCAAAGAAGGGGATTAAAAGTTTGAACTAAATTGAATAATGAATGTCGTAGGTGCCTTAGGTTTGTCTTAGTTAAGCATCACAATTGTTTATTGTATTTTAGTTTTTTGAGGACATGCAAATGTTCTAAAATAATGGTGTTGATGTGTCATGGTTTCATGGAACTTTTAATGCTTAAAACAAGAAAACTATGCAGGAATAGGTATTCTTGTTAGATATGATGTATTTTTGTGTTGATTATGCAAGAAAATAGCTTTTAGAGTTAAAACTGAGAAAGAAGAATGAAAACAAATTTGAGTGGTGACCCACGAGTTGACCCATGATTAGAGGTGTGAGTTGAGGTTCCGAAGCTAAAAAGTAAAGTTTGATTCCTAAAAAGCAACCCACGATCCCTGACTCCTACCTACGACTCGTGAGTTAGAGTCGTGAGTCAAGTACTGAAGCTTTATGATGAGTTATGATTTCCACCAGTCAAGTCAGAATTCATGGGTCTAATCCACAACCTAACCCAAGAGTCATGGGATGCCACCAAACTATTTTTCCTACATAGTTTAGCATAGAATTTATTTTGTATCTGTAAATACTCTCATAGGGTTTTATGCTTATGTTACACACCTTTACATAGTTTTATGCACTTTATACACTTTTTAAATTACTTTGAGGTTTTGAGATACATCATTGATCTTGGAATCATTGACGTTGCTTTTTAGGGTTTCTAATTAATTTGACATTTTTATTTTTCATCTTATTCTTGTAATTTCAACATTACGCTTTCATCTATAAAATCTTGGGTGTGCTTACAATCATGAATAGCTAAACCTCATGACTAGGGTTATGAGAACCATGCTAAATTAACAAAATAGGATTAAGTGCAAAGTCATTCTAGATCAGTGTTCTTGCATGTATTGGTATTTCCTTTGAATTTATTGCTTTATAGATGATAGCTAATGTTAGAAACTCGCATGTATTCTAAACTTGCTCGAAAGAGAGGCAGATATTAGGAAAAGAAAATAACAATAGTAATTTGAAGCTACTAACCTTTATCTAATTAACTTGAGCCATAACTAGGATAGTTAATCTGAGAGCATAAAATTAGGGTTAGTAATACGACACTCTAAGTCCGAAAGAAGAAAAGTGAAATTCACTCAAATCAAGGCCGAGAGACGATTTGTGTTACATATCTTTTTAGATTTTGCATGCAAGGCATCAAGATAGTTTGTTAAACCCTAAACAACCTGTGGAGTTATGAATTTATGAGGAACACAATTCTAGTGTTCGTATCATATGGATCACAATCAATTAACTAGCACCTGTTACTATCATGCTTACTTTTGAACACCCCTCCCCCCCTTTTTACAAAATTCCCAATTACATCAGTAAACTCTTGACAGGTTTTTGGCCTATTTCTCGTGGGATCAATCTCAACCTAGTTGGATTCTATATTTTTATGACTATTTTATACTTTATTACGAGGTGTAATTTGGGTGCCATCATAAGTTCATAATAATGTTTTCACCTATGAATTATTCTTGTGTTCTTCCAATCATGAGTAGATAAACACCATAACTAAGGTTATGGAACCATGATGAATTAAAAAAATGGATAAGTATGAAGAAATTCTAGATTAGTATGCTAGCATGTATTGATATTTCTTTCATTAAGATTGCTCTTCTAACAATTGCAAATATTAGGGACTTGACTATATTCTAAACTTTTGAGAGAGGGGGGTCAATATTAGAAAGAAAATAGCAACAGAAACTTGAAGTTATCAACCTTCATCTAATAACTTAAGTCGTAGTGGAAATAGTTAATATGAGTTCAAGAACAAGGGTTAGTATTGTGACACTCGGAGTTCAAGATAAGAAGAGTGAAATTCATCTAACTATGATCGAGATACGTTTAGATAAACCTATCCTATTAAATTTTACATGCAATGCATCAAAATAGTTTACTAACACGGGAAACCCGTGTAGTTATGAAGTCCTGGGGAACAGAATCCTAGTGCTTTCTCATATTGATTACAAATCCAGCAACCAATAATTGTTACTATTGCTCTTTTCTTTCACAAAACTCCATATTTTACTTATTTGTCAATTACCTAGACAAACATTTGATCAGATTTTGTCCTATTTCTTGTGAGTTTGACCCCAACCTTGTTGGTTCTATATTTGATTTAGCAACTACCTAATACTTTTTGAGAGGTGAATTTAGGCAAAATCAGAACTCCACCGCCATGTGACCATTTACTATTAGTAATATATATCCTTAACATAAATTGTTGAGAGTAGTTCTTGTATAGACTTAAGGCAGGCCATTTCACGAGGAAATTATTTGTCATGGTACTGTTACAATTAGAGTGAATTATGGGTGTATGTTTCTATATAAGGATAATGTGGGATAGCTAATTATTGATTAGATAACATAATTATAATGTAAGGAAACTAATAAAAATAAAGTAATCATGAGGCAATGATGACAATAGGATGGACAATCATTGTTTTTTTATGATTGAATGGTTATTGTGTAATGGTTTCTATACATACAAGAGTATTAGAGTGTGTGTTTTCCTTTCTCACTTAGTTTAAATTATCAGATTTTTAAATAATCATGATTTTGTCAGATTAGGTTTTAGGTTCAGAATTCTTAGAGTAAAAATTCTTAATTAGGGATCACATAATGACCCATTTTAATTGAAATTTGATGTACTAGTACATACTTTTATGGAGATTATAAATTTGAATAGATTTTAATCATTCAAATTTTTTATGGTAGGTCAAGGCTCTTGTAAATTAGCTTGCATCCAAATTCTTCGGTTGAAGTAGGTTATGATTTAATTGGAGTTTAGACTCAATTTAATTATGTGTATGCTCCTAAATTGGATGTCTGTTGATTGGTCTTTGCACATACTTGAATTTGATGATATTTGAATTATTAATATTTGTATGGATAGTTATTGAAAATCAAACTTGATCGAATTGCCTTATGATCTTAAGTGCACTTGTAATTTTGTACGACGTATTATATCTAGAGAAATAGTCTGAATTTGATAAAACATATATGATATGGTTATGATAGATCGGATAGCACGTTGGTATGGATATGAATATTGATATTACTTATTTATGGAGGATCAAATACCATGTTGGTACGGTACATGAACTTAGATTGTCCCCTGCCGGTCATGACTAGTTGGACAGATAAGTTCCTTAGCATGTGTGTACAAACTAGTATTAATTTTGAGAAGTGTGGTTTAATAAGTTGATAATGAGATAATGGTGTTCTAATTGCGAGATTGAGAAGGACATAGTTATTATTTATAGTACTATTGTTGATTTTGTGGTTGTTTATGGTATGGTTGATACTTTTTATGATTACGTGGCTTGTTTGTAATCATTGTATGATCCGTCATTGATGTATTTGCTAATTTATTGAATATTTTCCATGTGTTGATGTATATCTACTTGTTATTTTATTTATGTTGTATACTAGTACATAGTGGCTTGTACTGATACTATCTTGAACTCCTCTTTTGTTGAGTGCAAAAAGTGTCCCAGAGGCTCAAACATGATTTTATCTCTAGCATTTGATAGTTGAAAGGTGTCTCATAGGCCCAAACGTGACTTTATCTCTAGGTTTTGATAGTTGATATCGATCCATGGGTGAGCACTCCATCACCAAGCTTCCATGAGTCATCATAGTAGTTTGTGTCCTTTCGGGCAATGAGACACTCTATATCTTTCTTTATTTTTGAATATTTTTTTAGACATGACTTTTGTTTTAGAAGTTCTTGTATTATGACTTTTGGGTCTTGAGGATTTTAATAAGTAATTTGTTTGATTTTCGCATTAACAATGATTAATTTTGAATTTCTTTATTATTAAGTTGATTTTTATGATAAGTTCATCCTAATATTGACTGCATGGCTAGGTAATAATTTGGGTTAGATGGTTTTCTCAACGGAGGACTAGTGTGGGTGTCACTCACGGCCATTTGAATTGTAACATAATTTAGAACTAAACATCTCTATTTTATGTTGTTTACCCTTATATTTATGTCAAATCAATAAATGTGAAACATATACTTTTCATACACTCATTTGCTACTTAGACATCCTATGTTAATACTTATTTAAGTATACTAGTTACTAATAGCCCGTGCAAGGCTCGGGTCCAACAAATATTTTTTTAATTTATTTTAATTATTATAATTTATAACATATACATATTTTTTTAAAATATATAACAAATTATTTTTTTAGATATTTTAAACTGTTAACTATTGTAATTTATAATACTTTTAATGTAATTTTCAAATAATATATATCGCTCTCCTTGTCCAAACTTTTATGGCATTGATAGTCAATTATATTTTATAAATATTTAAGTTTTAAATTATTGAGATTTATAATACTTTTTCTTTATTTAAGTGGAATAATGCTTAGATAACCATAATAATTAATTATGGATGATATAGTAAAGTCACGATTGAGGCAACGAAGCAGACATGTCTTAATGACTCACAACAACTAATTAGAAGTGATATAGCAAAATTACTATAAAAAATATTTGTATTTTTTTTTTAAGTGGACCTCATATATGACGTCAAGTTAATTTAAAACATGAAGAGTTAACTTATCATTTTATATCTATTTTACCTATTTTATCAAATATTATTAATTTTTAATAGTTAAATAATTTATAATAACTAATTATGGGTGATATTTAATAAATTTACGATTAAAACTGTTGAAGCAGACATGTCATAAATGTTCATTTTATTTTTATTAAATTTTCTTAATTTTTTAATATATAAATAACTTATAATAATTAATTAGAAATGATATAGTAAAATTACGGAGCAAGCAGCTGATGAAGCAGGCAGGAGAAGCAGGCATTTTTTAATATATAAATGACATATAATAATTAATTAGAAATAATATAGTAAAATCACGGAGCAAGCAACTGATGAAGCAGGCATGAGAAACAGGCAGGAGAAGCAGACATGTTGACGGAGAGTTGTCGGCTTCTCCTGCTTCTCCCCTCTTATTAGATAGTAACTAGATTTACTGCACGAGTGATATGTTGATTGTTTTTGTTGATAATTTGATGATTCTTTTTTTTGGCAGTTTGTTACGTGGAAATGACCATCTTAAAATTTTTTTTCCTTACTATTACAATTTGATATAACTTATTAATGTATGCCACATTAATTGGTCCTATGAATGTGAATGAGTACTTAATATCTATAATACATTAGGTAAGTAATCGTCTATGGCTCTAGTATGAATTATGTTCAAACTGAAAGAGAAAAAGTAGGCTAGGTTTGTGCAATGTGTGGTGCGTAGTGCTTGGTTCATAAATTAAGTTGGATAATAATTTAAATCTGAAGTAAATTCTGTAGGTGATAAATCGTGAATGATAGTAATGTTAGTAGGATTAACAATTTTAAATTTCTATTTGGCGAGTTAATGGATTTTGACATTGAATTGCCATGGTTGTTTTTATTTTTGAAGAGGTTGCATTGTAGTCGTGGAAATGCTGAAGTTATTTTTGTTTAGTTTTGTATATGTTGTATTACTGATACAATTTGATAGAACTTTGGAATAAATAACTTATCACCAAACAATATAGTGGTGTCTCTGTTAAGCCTACTCAAAAAATTGATGATATCATTACAAAGTTGCAAAACATTAGTAAAATAGATACATTCTTAAAAAGTTGATTGCGGAAGGTTATGTCACATCTAATTCACCTGAGCCTGCGAAATCAACATAATGGAAGTATTACGTGTAATTTATATATTTATTTATATCTGATGAGTCAACTTAAATTAATTAGTATGGTTGTTTTTTGTAGAAGGCCTGCAAGCATAGCATATTTATATTGGTAAATTTTGGCTGGACTTCCACCTGTACCGACAAGACCTTCATGGATATATTTAAAAGTTATTGAATCCATAGTCTCGTGAACTCATCAACTTCACTCTTTTGTGTATCAACTTAGAACCCTATTGCTTAGCTACTTTTTAAATGTGTAATTTAATCCTCAACCCCCATGTTCTTCTCTGTAGGGTCTAGTACTCATTGCGGTGAAAATTTGATAAAATAAATAAAATATGAAATGGGAATAACTCATTTTTTATTTTAAGAAGATGATGAAAGAAACTATACTGTGACATTATTTGTCAGTGTTATGAACAGTGTTATGAACAAAGTTAATTTTATTGTGGCGGTTAAAGTGTCGGGAATAATTTTTATTTGTGATGCCGGCACAATTAGAATCTGAATCGATTTCTAAAACTACTTGGTGTTACGCAGCGTGTTTATGTGAATTATGTCGAAGCTCTTGCTTTTTGTTGTCTTTCATTCCCCTTCTTAGTTCTAGTATTATCCCTGCTCCTACTTACCTTTTCTTAATGTTCCTCGATTTAGTATTTGTAATTTAATGTAATTTGAGTTGTGGTCCCTAGTGGTTAATTACACATTATATAGTCTCATTGATACAGTAGATTTGGTGGCAAACATCAATTACATCATGGATTTGTTAATGAATTAGTATATAAAATTCTGTCGAAACTATCAACTGCTCTCTTTTATTACTATATGGTGAGAATTCTACAGGAAATCAAAACAGCTATGGTAGTATACGTGGAAAAAGTTTGGATTTATTTTTTAATATTATTTGTTAAAATATATATATATATATATATATATATATATATATATTCATGTATATATATATATAATTGATTTTTAAGAGCATGTTTACATGTAAATAGTTATTGATCAATACGTGAGGATTTTAGCAACCATGACAAAGTCAGCTAACATACGGCGCATACGATAACTCCTATAAACCTTTTGTATTTTCATGATAGCATTGAAACAAAGAGCTCTCATTCCAGCCACCACGCCATCGAAAAAAACACATGCATTTGAATGTTTTATATAAGAAAGCTGATGATCATGAGAGTTGTTTTAAAAAGTATCCACACAGAGTACTGAGTTTTCATCTCAATTAAACAACATTAGAGAAGGAAATCGAGGACAAAAGCAGTATGAAAAATAAAGTTTGTAACTGAGAGAGTAAGGAGTTTGGGAGAGGCCAATTGAAGTTGATTATTTTATTTTAATACTTTATTTAAATGAGTACAGTAAACAGCATTACTATTTTGACAATAAACAGAGTAAAGTCATTATTGCCGGAAATTTTGGTCACTGACAGTGACTACACTAAAAGATGTAGAGAAAAATATAGTATTTAAAAAAGCTCATCAACCGTGTGGGAGGAAGAAATTATAGAAAAATTTAATTTGGTAAGGAGGCTAATATGAAGGAGCAGTTAAATGAAATGACCTTGTTGATAAAGCAGATGTCGTTCCGACAAAGTGTCATAGTGGAATTTATAACATTTTTTTTCCTTTTTGAATTGACATAATTTACGTTTTAGCCGGTAAAGAGATTTGTTATAGTAGAAGAAAGAATGTATGTTTTTTATTACCGTAAATTATCTCCATAACATAGTTAGAGATGATTGTAAAATATCACACTCAATCCTTAGAGTAAAACAACTAGCAATTACAACAGATTTAATTAAAATTTCATAGTTTAAAGGTAAACATATGTCAACATAATATTTGTACTTCAATGAATATATTCACATTTATTCTTTAAATGACGGATGCAGGTGCAACCAAATTCTGTACAGCTTAGGTAGCGCCATAGTTGTTCCAAATAGGAATGTGAAAATATGTGCACTCCTTAATGAAGGTGTTGTTTGTAAACATCAGTTTCAATTCTTTATGCACTAAATAGTAGTTGGGGTTGACGCAATTGAAGCGACCATTGGCAATATAGTAAAAATTATTTGGCTTTAAGAAGTCCCTCCATATTTCAATATACTTCTTGAATAAGGTTGCCTGAATCTTTGTCCCCTATTATTGATGTAAGAAATAGTTTATGTGATGAATAAAGTAAATACAAATGACAGTTTAATGGGGTAAGAAGTTAAAATTATATTACCTCTTCATCAACTAATAATACAGTTCAGAAAGTGTCAAGATACGTTGGGGACTTATAAGGTATTACTGATCCCCTTTGAAGAACTAATACAGTCAAAAGAGTAATTGGGTATGTTGTTGATAGGTACACTTTGTTGCTATAATTCTGCTTCGGTCAACATTTTGGACGAACCTGAATGGAAGAGACAGATAGTTATAAAATAAAAACCATAATAAATAGGTAGTAAATCATAGATAATTGAATATCACAGATTTAGGATTTCGAGATAAAGTAAATTAAAACTGTAGAAATTACAAGTACAAAGGTAGATAATAACGAATGGCATCACATGACACAAACGTACTGGATTATACTATGATTTGATATGTGTGACAGTTTGTTGGTTTAGTTGAAATTTTACCCACAAAATAATGACTCCTATTTATTGTCATGAATTAAAAGTCATAATTTTAAAACTGTATACTAAAGGATTCAACATTTTTTAAAACATTGCCACGAGTAGAGGGAACAACTGGACTAATCAAGTGCTCTATTTTTCTTTTACCATTATGGATAAAGAAAATTATTTTGTTTATGTCGTTTATGATATCCAGGGGTTGGATAAATTATGATTAATTCTACTACTATAATTTAATACAGTTGTCTAGACAAAAAAAAATTGAATGCTTGCAAAGATATATAATTTAAAGGCTGGAACCTATTTAAGGGACGAAAATACAGGCAACATGAAATGATATCTGAATTTGATGATTGTAAGGGATGCAAAACTAATGATGAGTATAAAAGTTGATTTCATAATCAAGGTCGATTTAACCTAGTTGATTTCACAATTGAGGTCGATTTAACCTAACACTTCTTTTAGAGAAAGAAAACATCATATGTGCATTTAGAAAAGTGTAATTCTTCCATGTTTTACGGAAAGGTGAAAGCATAAAGTTAAAAAAAGTGAAGAGTGATAGTGTTTCAAGAAATTTAAGGTTGGATAAAGAAAAGTGGAAGGGAATACCTGTTTGTTATTGGCAAAGTTGAATATTGGGCTGAAAAGTAATATGTGGCGGAAAAATGCAATATGATCTGAATACTATATGATCTAAAAATGCAAATTGCAAGTGACGAAAAGTTGTAGTATCAATCAAAAATGATCAAAACAGCGTGATATAGAGAGTAGTGGAGGTTTATTTTAAGAAATACAATGTTTATTATTTGCCACAAAAGTACAATATGATTTGAATTTGGAAATTTCAATACTCGATAAGCTGTAGCGACGATAAAAAATGGTAAACATGGCATGAAACTAAGAATGATGACTTTTATTAAGAAACAATAAACATGGGTGAAGAGGAGTAAGAGGGCATGTGTGTTGGACGGAGAAGTTCAATATGATCTGAATATATGATTTGCAATAGACAAGAACTGGTAGTGACCAAGGAAAAAGAATGCAAACGATGTGAAAAAAAGTGATATAGTGACAAAGAAATAATTATCATAACAAAGTGAAACCGAGTGATTTAGATGGCTTGTTTAAAGAAATAGCAAAGTTGGTTATTGAGGAGTAAGGATGCTAATTTGTTTCTCAACGGAAAAGTTGGTTAAAAGAAATTCTAGAAGAACATGCCAAGTAGCATATCCATGAATGCTGACATTTCATGTTCCCATTTGTTACTTTGTCTAATTTTATACAAGCAACAAAGAAGAGAAAACGATTATTGAGTTTTGGGTGTGATCTCAAAAAGTGATTGTAGCATAGTTATTGATCCAAATAATTTATCAATTTTAAAATTTTGCAACTTTGGAGTCATAACAGGGGAATGGGGACAATTCTTTATTCGAAGATCTCAAACATTATAGGCTGGAGAACCAAGAGAAGAGAGGAACGAGTTATCTGCAGAGACTTATTTTGGTTGTTCTTGCTTAGGGCCCTGGAAAAAAATTACTCCCGAAAATGTTAGAAGGGCCTTATTTTAATTGATAAGAAATATTCTAGGAGGTTGGTGTAGAATAAAGAGTCAACTATAGTGGATAAATTTGTAAGAACCAGAAGTAGTTGGGGTGAATCGAAAGTAGAAAAGAATTAATCGCTTTCTTTGAACGATGAATTCGTCACAGTTCATGATTTTCCTTGTGATGCTACGTGAAAGTAGATTAGAGAGTTTTACCAAATGGTGGCTTGTTTTAAGAAACACAAAATTTATTTTATTTTTGTAAGAGTGTAATATGATTTGAATACTATATGATCTAAAAATGCAAATTGCAAGTGACGAAAAGTTGTAGTATCAATCAAAAATGATCAAAGTAGCGTGATATAGAGAGTAGTGGTGGTTTATTTTAAGAAATACAATGTTTATTATTTGCCACAAAAGTACAATATGATTTGAATTTGGAAATTTCAATACTCGATAAGCTGTAGCGACGATAAAAAATGGTAAACATGGCATGAAACTAAGAATGATGACTTTTATTAAGAAACAATAAACATGGGTGAAGAGGAGTAAGAGGGCATGTGTGTTGGACGGAGATCTGAATATGTGATTTGCAATAGACAAGAACTGGTAGTGACCAAGGAAAAAGAATGTAAACGATGTGAAAAAAAGTGATATAGTGACAAAGAAATAATTATCATAACAAAGTGAAACCGAGTGATTTAGATGTCTTGTTTAAAGAAATAGCAAAGTTGGTTATTGAGGACTAAGGATGTTAATTTGTTTCTCAACGAAAAAGTTGGTTAAAAGAAATTCTAGAAGAACATGTCAAGTAGCATATCCATGAATGCTGAAATTTCATGTTCTCATTTGTTACTTTATCTAATTTTAAACAAGCAACAAAGAAGAGGAAAAGATTATTGAGTTTTGGGTGTGATCTCGAAAAGTGATTGTAGCATAGTTATTTATCCAAATAATTTGTCAACTATAGTGGACAAATTTGTAAGAACCAGAAGTAGTTGGGGTGAATCAGAAAAGAATTAATCTCTTTCTTTGAACAATGAATTCGTCACAGTTCATGATTTTCCTTGTGATGCTGTGTGAAAGTAGATTAGAGAGTTTTACCGAATGGTGGCTTGTTTTAAGAAACACAAAATTTATTTTATTTTCATAAGAGTGTAATATGATCTGGATACAATATGATTTGAATATGGGAATTGCAATAGTCAATAAGCAGTACCGACAACAAAAAATGATAAACAACATGAAACAGAGAACGATAGCTTTTATGAAGAGACAGTAAGTGAAGAGGAGTAAAAGGACATGCCTGTTGGATGGAGAATTTCAATATGATCTAAATACTTGAATTCCAATAGATGAAAATCTAACAGCATCAAAAAGAGTGATGTAGTGTCAAGGAAACATTGATTATAACAATGTGAAACATCCTGTGTTCAACACAAAGTATAGTTCTGGCAAAAGAGCACATTGTATGGATCAAAAGAATTATAGAGTGTGTTGTACAATTATTTTATTGAAAGAACACATCCTATGTTTAGTATTTATTGTTCTTTCCACAAAAGAACAAAGTCTATGTGTACTCATGGAATTTGACTTCATAAAAATTGATTTCATAATCGAGGCCGATTTAACCTAACGCTCTCTTTAGCAAAAGAAAGCATCTTATGTGCATTTAGGGAGAGTGTAATAAATCTCATGTGTTACAAAAAGGTGAAAGCTTAATTAAACAGGTTGAGTATGATGTATTATTTCTGGAATTTTTAAGGTTTGATAAGGGGGATCGGCAGGGCATAGCTGTTTGTTATCAGCAAACTTGAATATTTGGAGGAAAAAGTATTATTTGGCGAAAAAGTGCAATTTGATAAAAATACTATAAATGGAAATTGCAATTGATCAAAAGCTGTAGAGTAAAAAATGATTAAAACAGTATAAGATAGAGAATGACGACTTGTTTCAAGAAACACAAAATTTATTATTTACTGCAAAAGTGCAGTATGATCTGGATACAACATGATTTGAATATGGGAATTGTAATAGTCAATAAGACGTGATGACAAACAAAATTGACAAGCACAGCGTGAAATAGAAAACGGCGACTTTTATGAAGAGACAGTAAGTAAAGAGGAATAAGAGGGAATACCTGCTTGACGGAGAATTTCAATAGGATCTGAATAGGTGAATTGTAATAGATTAAAACATGGTAATGACCCCAAAAAATATAATATAAACAACGTCAAAAGGAGTGATTCAGTGACAAGGAAACAATGATCAAAACAACGTGAAACAGAGTAATTTAGATGCCTTGTTTAATGAAACAGTAAAGTTGGTTATTGAAGAGTAAGGATGCTAATTTGTTTCTTAACAGAGAAGCTGATGGAGGAAAGCAGCAATAGTCCTTTCTATATGTAAAAAACATAACAAAGTGAGAAGGTGCATCTCTTCAAGTGTGTTGTTGTTTAATGAAATAGTAAATTTGGTTATTGAGGAGTAAATATGATAATTTATTTCTTACCGTAGAAGTTGATGGAGGGAAAATGGTAATAGTCGTACATAGCAAACTGAGAAGTTGCATCGCTTTAAGTGTGGTGTCTGTTAAAGTAGAGAGAGGTGGAACAGACGACTATTTGCAAGGGTGAAAAAAAGCGTGATTTCAGCGGTGGGTTTTTTAAGTTAGAGGGTAAATTAGTAATTTCACTTTAAGTTTTTTGAGTTGTTGCTTTTAAGGTAGTATAGATATAGATATAGATATAGATATAGATATAGATATAGATATAGATATAGATATAGATATAGATATAGATATAGATATAGATATAGATATAGATATAGATATAGATATAGATATAGATATAGATATAGATATAGATATAGATATAGATATAGATATAGATATAGATATAGATATAGATATAGATATAGATATAGATATAGATATAGATATAGATATAGATATAGATATAGATATAGATATAGATATAGATATATAGATATAGATATAGATATAGATATAGATATAGATATAGATATAGATATAGATATAGATATAGATATAGATATAGATATAGATATAGATATAGATATAGATATAGATATAGATATAGATATAGATATAGATATAGATATAGATATAGATATAGATATAGATATAGATATAGATATAGATATAGATATAGATATAGATATAGATATAGATATAGATATAGATATAGATATAGATATAGATATAGATATAGATATAGATATAGATATAGATATAGATATAGATATAGATATAGATATAGATATAGATATAGATATAGATATAGATATAGATATAGATATAGATATAGATATAGATATAGATATAGATATAGATATAGATATAGATATAGATATAGATATAGATATAGATATAGATATAGATATAGATATAGATATAGATATAGATATAGATATAGATATAGATATAGATATTTCTCACTTTAATCGTTGTTTGGTCTAGTAAAAATATATGTTCCTACTATACGTTTTATACTCTCTTCAGTGTACTATTATTGATTCTCTAATCTATTGAATTTGGACAAAATAAGTGATATTTTAAATCTAAAACATCAAGGAATTATTTTCTTTCGACAAGTTTACCCTTGCTTAGTAAATGGTCTGGAAAATTTCTGAAGAGTCTTTCAATACTTCTTTGCTATTTTGTATCAGTAAATTAAAGAGGTGTTTTTCAATACAATCGAAGTAATTAATTTAATGTTGGTTTCACATCCCTAATGTTAATTTTTATTTCATTTCGTCTCTTCTTGTAAATCTAATTTTTGAAGCTTTTTAGTCAACAGGAAGATCCGTGGTATCCAGAGTGAATTTTGGGATCCATGAGTTGAACAAAAAGGAGGAGAAAAACTAAAGATTAATGAATAAGATATCAAATATAAAAAGCAAAATAACAATTATGCCTTAATTCTAAATAAATCAGGTTAACCGTACGAATTCTTCTTGACCAACTTTTTAAGGTCATCTTAAATCAATATTATATAAATAAATAAAATGAATGAGATACCATATATAAATAGAAATGATGCCTCAATGTTAAATAAATCATGTCAATTGTATGGATTCTTCTTGACCATATTATCTTATAAGCCTGTCTTAGATCAATATTATATGAAGTAACAATAATAACAAAATAATTTCTTTATACTAACATAGACTTTTGAAAAACTAAACAATTCCTTAAAAGCATATGATGTAAGGTAAGTAGATCATAGGCTTTTAACTTACATCAAGTGCTAACATATAATAGAGGATATTAGAAAAGAGAACAATGGGTTAGACAGAAATTTCTCCCCCTTCTCACTACCTTCTGTACCTTACTATCTTGGCTTAGCTTCCTTAAAATCAATACTAGCATGCAAATAGATACTATGAATAAGGTAGAACCACCAGCAGATGGGAACTTATCCTACCTGCAAAAGTTAATTACATCTCCTAAACTACCAACTATAATAGCTCCACCCTACCCTGCAAGTAGACATGGCGAATGAGATAGTATCAATACAGGATGACTTAAATTTCATACCATTAACTTCAGAGGAAAAGAATCGTATTTAGAAAATGTGGAAAAATTCCCTAATTGTCAAACTCATCGGACGAAGATTGGATCATCAACTTTTGAGACAAAAGTTAACAAATCTTTTGAAGCCATCAGAGGAGTTATATCTGATTAACTTACGAGCAGACATCTTCCTAATTAAATTTACAAATGAATAGAACATGCATTATGTACTGCACAACGGACCATGGTTTGTGTTGAATAGCCTGTCAATGCAAAGATGGGAACCAAAGTTTGTGGCTTTGCAAGCAAAAGTTTCTTACACAGCGATTTGGCTTCGACTTCTAGAATTGTCGAGTGGATTCTATGACTTAAATATCCTACACAAGGTTGGACAAAAAATGGGAACCCTATTAAAAATTGACTTATGAACTTCTACAACTTCTAGAGGTAGATACGCACGGCTATGCGTTCAAGTCCATATGGAACAACCGTTGATTCAATACATCTACATAGGTACACATAAGCAAGTAATACAATACGAAGGCTTCAGCCTACTATGTACTACATATGGACGACTTGGCCATCACTCCAAAGTGTGTCCCCACACTTCATTACCTCAAAAGTTTTGCATAGAGGATAAGACCAGAAAAAACATAAGTAATAGCCCAAATACGGAGTGAAAATTAGTGGAGTGTAAACAATTCACGCGTTAGAGATCCACAAATTGAGCACAACAGCTTGATGGAAATACTAAATGGATCAATTAGCGCAATAAAGGTAAGATCTCTACCAAACTGCGGAACCACCGGCGGCTGTTATAGGAGCGCTGAGTAAGTTGAATCCTACTAACCCTAATCCCTCCACCTCTAATAATTTTCCAGCTAGCAAAGAGGCAGGGCCCTCTAAATGTTTAAAAACTATTAATAAAACTTATACACTTGAAGAACATAATAAAAATATAAATTTTCAAAGCTCCTTTGAGTTTTTAATGAATGAAAATGGGGACCACATAAACTCCACAATATTAAATCCCTTGATCAGCAAAAATTTTCTACTCCATCGTCACACGTGGCCCCCATGAAAGAGACCCCTCTTTCCAATACTTCTCTGTTATCTTCTCCATATCTATCTCTACAATTAATACACAAAATCAAGTTAATGATTACACAAATAAATAAAGTTATATCCAACCTGTAGACCAATCCATGGATATCCAAAATATTGTGTCTAACACCAGTGTTCCTACAGATATAAATGCACCTAACATCATTAAAGACCATAAACATAATAAAACCACTCCACTATATAATGTCTCTCCATCACAACAGTTGCCCTAACACAAGGTGTCACAATTCGAGGCTACCCCCTAGTTGTGACAACGGTGCTTACTGTCACAAGTGACCACAAGCTAACTCATAAGCTGGTACCTGCTGTAAGCACTGAGTAAACTGATAATGAACAACATATACAGAAATAACTGAGTAAATCCATAAGGTTTAAAAATACTAAAATACTGATAAATCATAAATCTGAGAACATACTAAAAAGACTGATGAAATAACTGATAAATTGGCTAACTATCTGAATGTTTGAAAAGCCTCTGACTGACTGGGAATTGATGGGACAAACCCCCCAACTAACTCCAAATTAACTCAAATAGAGAAATACTAAAATACTGAATGAAGATAAACTTGTCCTCGAAAGATAAGGACTCACCACTGTTGCTACTACTGAAGTACTGAACTTATCTTAGCGTAGTCAGGAAACTGTACGTCCTAACCTATGATCTAAGACATTATAGCGCGAATAAAGTATGTGGTTGGTATTTTGAATGTACTGGTATATGAGATGAGGTTAGGCTGAAATGCATAGGTTCGTGATTATAAAATACTGACTGACTGAATAACATAAGATAATAACTGAAACATAGCATACGTAAAAGCTATAAAATCTAAGAATGCATGACCAAGCATATAACCTGATACTGAAGTAGTCTATAAAATGAAATACTAAAATCTGATAATAGAATGACTGATAAATTGGATGTTATGGTCAAGCAAACCAGAACTGAATTTTGTACTGAATACTAAAATGCGACTGTGAAAGCTAGCTATAACTGACATATCCCAAATCTATTATTGGGATCCAACTTGTAACCCTAGTTGGAAGGGTGTTAGTACTATGCCACGAGTACTAACGTTGGCTGTATGGATCTACTAAGCTGATGTCTCGAAGGACTAGGGTGTCATGCCTAACTGATGGAGGACCCCTTAAAGTCTATAGTAGCGTCGTAGGTCTGGAACTTAGAGACTGCTACTAACGTCTCATGCTTAATTGATGGGGGAGACAAGTGCCTCATGCCTAACTTACGGGGGAGACAAATGCCTCATGCCTAACTGACGGGGAAGACGTCATCCCTATGTTCACTTGGTGTTAAGATTTACTACCAACTGAAGACACTAACTACTAGACTAAACTGATCTTAACTTAACCAATCAACTGATCATAATAACGGTCTAAATGATAATGATCATGGATTATTTGAAACCATTTTGTAAATACTAAAACTATGTAAACAACTAAATTTCAGGTATTCATAGCCCCCAACACTGAATGGGAATAATAATAAAGACATATGAAAGCTTTGAAATAATAATGGGAAATCATTATTCAAAATACATCACTATGGCATTTTAGCAAACACATGGGAGTCAAGAACTTAAATATGAGAATGGGTAAATCATGTGATAATAACAAAATTATAGCACTAAACCATGAGTTATGGATTTAAAATGAAAATATCATCATTTAAACGTGTAAAGGTCCCATTCCATCAAAACACTTGTAAACACAATACAAAATCAAAATTCATATGAGCTTTATGGAGGTAATTCATCATAAGCATGTAAAATTTCATAGTAACTCATAATTTAATACAAAAATAGGTTCTTGGACTCCATAGGTTAAAAGGGCCCATTGATGAACATCACACATACCTTTGATGCCTAAATCTTGAAAGAGAACAACTTTCTTGAAAGTTCTTGAATGGTGAAGCTTGAATTCTTGAGTTTTCTTGAAGTGAAAGGAAGGGAATTGTTGAACTTGGGGGGATGATTAGTGTTTGTTTTTAAGAGTAAATTTGGATAATTTGGGCATATAATGCCCTAACTGGAGCAAAATCCTATGTTTTTATGAATTGGGGCGATGGGAAAAGACAAGACTTCCCCTCAAGACATTAAATTCGTAACTGGAATACCAATTTGAGGGACACCATGATGCGCCAAGAGCCTCATCGCTATACTATAGCGAAGCACCATAATTACGGTGAGGCTCTGGAATTGAAATCCAAACGTGCCTCAATCCTCGTCCAAAAAATCCAAAATTTCCCTGAGACATGCCCCTTACACCCCTAAACATGAATTAACATAAAAACTTACGTCTCAGGGTTGGGAAGACCACTTTAAAAATCCTCGAATTTAAGAGGTCAAAATAAGGCTAAGTCCCCAACACTTAGTTAAATTTTCAGGTCCTAAGCCTCTTTTGTATGCACTATGAGCTGAACTAAACTAGGAAAGAGTATGGGGTATTACACAAGGCTTCATATACATCAACGCCCATTAGGCCCTTTCCATCAACTGATATGCCTTGTTTGTATGGAGAACACAATTTTGATGGAGATTAATCCTTGTGTGATAGACATATCGATGAATACGCAACCACCTCCGCCGCCCAGCTCTTGGATGGATATGGGGTTGTGAGGGAATTCATTAACTTTCAACCTGCACATCAATGGAGAATAGGTTCTTATAATTATCCAACATCCAGTGAACTTAGGACAAATAATCACAGAGGGAATGACATTTGGTATGGATGCCTTCATACAAAATCAATGGTCAGTAATCCAACCATCCTTCCCTCCTCTCCTGAATGCTCAAGTGGACTTTTCTTTCTACCCTTAACTACCACAGGGAGTGGAAATCGTGCCTTAGATTCAGCAGCATACAACCATGTATTCAACGGTGGTGATCCTCATACATGTGCCTCCATATGCATTGTCACCCCTGGGAGCACCATTTCAGACTCCACCTGTAATACCCATACTTTTCCTAGCTTAAAAATTTTTCCCAAGAATGTTAGAAACTTTCTTTGAAAGATGAATCCACTTTTATAGATGTGGTATTTTCAAGATTTTCACTTTTTGTAATATGGTAAATTCCATAAGATTTCCATCGATACCAAATTTGCCCAAATCGGACACCCGGGCAAAGAGTTAGAGACTTTTTAGTGAGACAGTGTATCACCTGAGCCATCAGCGCGTCGCAGAGCTAGCTTAAATAGAAATTGTCAATTTCCAGTGTTTCTCCGCGATAGTGGTGTGTCGCACCAAAATTCTAGGTCTTAAACAAGGTTTCAATGCGATAGCTCCGTATCGCGCCACCGTGCAATTTCCCATTTGTCACTTTCTAGAGACTTGGCGTGATAGTGGCGCGTCGCGCCAAGGATGAAAATCAAGAAATTTTCTTAGAATTAAAATATGTGTCCTAGGGTTAAAAATGTCAATTTCCCTACCTAATATAAGCTCAAAAACACGAATTTGAGCCTCCATTACACCTAAATATACTTTATTCTCTCAAAATCCTCTCAAGAACACATTAGGGTTTTTCATAGAAGATTCAAGTTCAAGAATTTCCTCCGTCAATCTTCGTAGAATCACAAGCTAAGGTATGTGCAGTGTTAATTCATGGACTTTTTCCATCCATTAAGCCCAAGAATCTCTTTTCCACCTTCAAGTTTATGGATTTCTTTATGAGTTTCATGTTGGGTTTATTTTGTTCATGTTGAGAATGATTAATTGAATTCTAATCCATGTTGGGTGATCTTATATAGAATTGCTTAGTATAGATGTATATTCATCTGAACTTATGATTAAACCCTATAATGATGAAATTATAATTGAACCATGATGTCTAATTGTTGTACAATGTTGTTTGCATATACTATGCCTATTATGTGTATGATTAAATGCCTAGATGAAGGAACAATGCCCAACTAGTATGATATCATGAAATCCCCATGTATGTACAAGCTTATGCATATCACATGTTTCATGAAGTGCTTCAATATATGAATTATGAATTGTGTTCTTGGTCATGTGTTCAAGTAAGCCATGCCATGTCAGTTTCTTCTCATCGAGTCCTGGGGGTACTTGCACCCGAACATTTAGCTATGTTCCTAGAGCCACGTCATGTTTTTCATGATCTCTTCAGTCAAGCTATGATCCATAGAACTCAGTCAATCATGTGACTTAGGAAATCTCAGAAATCTCAGTAATCTTAGTAGTTCAGTAATCTCAGTGATCTCTGTACTCAGTAATCTCAGTAACCTCAGTATTCCTAGTCAATCTCAGTAACTTCAGTATTCGCAGTCAGTCCTCAGAACTCAGTACATTCCGTCAGCCAATGGAACTCAGTAAATTTAGTTTAGCTCCACTAAATAATACCACTAGTATCAGTTCAGTTTAGCTAATTAGTTTAGTTCAGTTAATCAGTTCAGTGTCTTTCAGATGGGAGTAGGATTCAGCACCAAGCGAGCCTAGGGATGGGGACTCACCCTCTACATAGAACTGAGATCAGTAGAAGCAATCCCTAAGTTCCAGAACTACGTAGCCAGCGTAGGTTGAGAAGCAACCTACGTGTTTAGGGACATATGTACGTCTCATTTGGGTTACCTACCAGGAGGGGATGACGAAAGAGCTCCCTGTCAGAGAGGGTATACTCACAGTAGGTCTTTACCCGTGGCACGGTATTGATACCCATCCAACTGGGGTTATAGATTAGACCCCACTAATTCAGTTCTAGGGTATGTCGATTAGATGATTACCTCTCACAGTCTCAGTCTCAATCTCAGTCTCAGTCTCAGTCTCAGTCTTAGTCTCAGTCTCAGTAAAAGAACTCAGATAGTTCTTCAGATTTTAGTACTGTCAGATACAGCCAAATTCAGATACAGTACAAAACTCAGCTAGTTCCATCAAATTCAGGATTGTCAGATATAGTCACTCATTTTATCAGTTATATCAGTTCTCAGAACTCGTGTTATCAGTATTCAGCTTCAGGACTGTCAGATACAGTTAACCAGACTAGTTCTTTATAATCAGAACTGTCATAAATAGTTATTTATGTATCAGTAACATAGTATCAGTCCCTCAGATATCAATAATTCCATGTTATTAGTAAACTCAGTCATCAGAACTTAGCATTCAGTCCTATCATGATCTCAATTACAGTTATGTAGTCATGCATGTATTCTCATGTTCATGTTAGTCAGTCAGTTAGTATTATTCATGCATATGAACCATTTGCATTTAGCCTACCTTACTTGCATACCAGTACATTCAAAGTGCTGACACATTTGCGCTATGGTGTCTTATACCATAGGTTTAGAAGCATGATCTCCAGAGAACCAGTAGCATCCTAGTTCAGTGATCAGAGTTAGCAGTGAGCCCTCATCCTTTGAGGACATGATGATTATATTACTATTTCAGCTTTCAGTTTAATTCAGTTATCGGAGTTAGTTGGGTACATGTCTCATCAAACTCCTTATTCAGACAGTTTAGAGGCTTTCAAACTATAGCATGGCAGACAGTTACTTCAGATTTGTTTTGGTATTTGTTGTACCATTTTTAGATATTGGTTTATCATATGTTTATTCAATTTTGAACCTTATGGCCTTACATCTTTTACGTATTCTGCATAATTTTAATATATTATTCAGTGCTTAGTTACAGATATCAATCATGGGTCAGCTTGTGGTCCTTCGGGGTCATAGGCATCGTGTAGCATTCCAGGTACCAGATTCGGGGCGTTACACCACCCTAGAACAACCTAGGAGAAACAGAAGCTATAGTGGAAGGGATGTGTTCCACAGAAATAGATTCAGTCCATCTGGGTTAGGTACAAATCTTTCTCCTAAAAGAACGGCCTGAAAAAATATTCATATAAACTGTCCCTTAAGTATGTACAAATGCTCTCTCCAGATACGTACAACACTCAATCCGAGAGTAGGAAGGTACGCATTAGTTATAAACCCCTCAGTGAGAAAGATGACTGAAGGAGATATTATAAGCCAACTTTTCTTAATGAATTTTATTATTTGGAATTGTCGTGGGTCGAAAAGAACCAACTTTAGAAGGAATTTTAGAGAACTGCTAGATTATCACAGGCCATCCTTGGTAGTTTTACTTGAAACTCACCGAGAAAATCACCAATCTATTCCTCAAGAGTTTCATTTTTCAAACATTATAGTGGTCCCTGGAACAACTCATGCGGGTAGAATTGCTATACTTTGGCATGAGGATATCCTCATTGTCACTGTTGTGGGACTCACTCCCTAAGAAATTCACTGCAAAATTCAGGTATTATTCTCAGCAATTTACACTAATAATAATATTAGCAACCACCACTTCTTATGGAATAATATAAAAAGAGTTATAGACACTTATAAGGGCCCCTATATCTTAGGAGGTGACTTCAATGAGATTTTATTTAACTAAAAAAAATTGGTGGAAATAACCTTAGTAATAAGAAAGCTAATAGATTTTTAGATTGCTTAAACTATTGCAAAATGGTGGACCTTGGATACATAGACAACAAATTCACTTGGTCAAATAAGCATAAAAGTGGCCATACAATACTAGAATGTTTAGATAGAGTGGGTTGTAACTATGAATGGTTGAACCTATTTCCAGAATCCTCAGTAACACACTTGCCTAAAATTCAATCAGATCATACACCTCTTTTACTTAAATTAACAACCTCATGACACATCCTAAACAAACCCTTTCGTTTTGAAAAAATTTAGACCTCTTATCTGGAATTTCCTAAAGTCATCTCATCTGCATGGGAGGATACAAATAACATCTTTCTATTAGTTGTAGATCTTTTCAAACAAAATGTACAGTTATAGAATAAACATGTTTTTGGCAATATATTTGCAAAGAAATGGAGTCTAATATCTATAATTGATGGCCTACAAAAGTCACCACACTATCCCACTAGCTCTTTTCGGCAAAATCTAAAGGATAAGCTATAGATTGATTACCAGCGTATACTTATTATGGAAGAGGATATTTTGGAAACTTAAATCTCATTTCCTATGGTTAGACGAGGGTGAGTCAAACACAAAATTCTTTCATCAAACAACCCTCCAAAGAAGGCAAACGAATCATATAGCCTTAGGGACAGTGTCAAAAACTAGCTAACTAGCTCATATCTCATATTATTGATTTTTATTCTACTATATTTAAATTCAAGATTCTTTTTTCAAATCATTGCTATTTAATATCAAATTCACGCTTTGTCCCTCCCATTACTACCTCTACTTTAATAGCCTATTTCTGTCGTAGAGAGGTTATGGATTCCATCTTTTTCTTCAAAGCTCGAGGCCCGGATGGTTTACATCCTTTTTTCTATCAATATTACTTCAATGTAGTATGGGAATCAGTCATAAATCTTTGCACTCAAATTTTCAATACCTACCGAATCCCCAGAGAAATTAATACTACTTACATATGTTTAATACCAAAAACTATAGGTGTGTCATCCATCACTCATTTTGGCCCTATAAGTCTTTGCAACACCATTTATAAAATAATAATAAAGATTATTATTAATAGAACAAAGCCCCTACTCCCTGAAATTATAGGGCCCGCGCAGTCTAGCTTCCTAACTAATAGACGTGCGGCTGACAATGCGATTGTTGTGCAGGAGCTTCTATATTTCCTTAAGCATACAAAAAATAAGACTTTTTATGCCCTAATAAAAATATACTTAGAGAAAGCATTTGACCGGCTGGAATGGTCTTTTATTTATTATACTCTTCTTTATTTTAGATTTCTGGGAAATTTAATGAACCTCATAATGTCTTGTATTACAACGACTAGTATATCCATACTCCTCAATAGAAGCTCATTTCCTTGTTTCTACCCAACAAGGGGAATTCGACAAGGGGACCATTTCCGCCTTATATTTTTATATCCTGCATGGAAAGGCTTTCTAGAGTAAATGTTGCTCAAGTGAATAAGAGGTTATGGGCACCTAGCAAAACATGCCCACTAAGACCACCTATATCACACATATTGTTCACAGACGACATTATTTTTTATAGTGAAATTTCTGAAAGAACGTGCCAAAACATGATTCATACACTCTCCATGTTTAGTGTCACATCAGGACAAAAGATAAATGTCACCAAATCACGTTTATTCTTCTCTTCAAATACAACTCAAGAAAACAAACGTTATGTTTATAATTCTTTTGGGATTACCGAAGGTAGTACTTTTGGCCGATACTTAGGCTTTCCTATTACCTATTCAAAACCTGTCATAGCTGACTACCAGTTTTTGTTAGATAACTTTAAGCAAAGACTCGCTGGATGGAAAAGAAAATTTATTACCATTGCAGGTCGTGTAATGCTCATAAAATAGGTAATCAACAGCCTACCAAATCACATTATGCGGATTAATAAACTACCTACCCAGGTCATTAAAAATTGGAAAGGTATGAACGCGACATCTTTTGGAGAACAACAGAATTCCACAAGAAAATCAACTTAGTGAAATGGACCACCATAACTACTTCTACAAAGAATGGAGGTCTAGGAATTTAAAATTTGGAAAAGAAAAATCAAGCTTTACTATCATCTTCTGCTTGGAGATTGTTTCACTCCCAAAGATCGATATGGGCTCCCTTATTAAGAAAAAAATACCCACATTCATCCCCTACTTCGACTTCTAGATATCATATTTGGAAAAATCTCCAATTAGGATGGAAATACTACCAGAAAAGGCTTATTGGCACCCAGCGAATAGGAAATATATTAATTTCTGGAATCAACCTTGGATAAAACTTGGAACCCCTCTTCGTGCACTTATCCATGGACCCTTTCCACAAAATAAGGATTCCAAAACTATCGATGACTACTATCCAAACAACTCATGGAACCTATCATACCTTCCATTTAATTTATCCGAACAACTCACAAACCAATTAATGGAAACATAGTTTCCTAAATATACAAGTAATTATGATCGGATCAGATGGGGTCTTACTAACATGGGTAAGTTCATAGTGAAATCATACTACAATTGCATAATCTTAGATAATATGGCAACCGAGCATCCGATGGGATCTTTCACTTAGCTATGGAAACTAAACATCCCTCCAAAACTCAAGCACTTCCTTTGGTTACTAGTGCTTAAACGCCTCTCAGCTGCTTTATTCTTGAATCATATATAGCATAAGAAGGATATAAAGCACAATACCTAATATGATTAGAGATAGGACAAAGACATGAAACAGACTTAGATAACTTAGTGACAAAATCCTAAAGCCACATAGAAGGTCTACTTTGTTAGGTATATCTTATCTTCTCAAGATAAGGAGATAGAATGGAAGCCTCAAGTGAAATAGTAGTAATATCATGAGGTGAAATTATAGTGCTTTGAGGAAGGATCTTAGAAGGAGTAGGTGGTGAAAGAGATAGAAGCAGAAGGTGTAGTGATGATGCTGATGGCAGTTGATTCAATAGGTAGAGAATAAAACTGCAAAACTAAAAATATAGATAAACCTATAGTAAATAAATGATAGAAAGGAAAAACATTCTCTTTAAATTGTACATCTCTACTAACAATGATTTCTTTAGTATGTGGATCATAGAGCTTATATCCCTTTTCAAAAAGAAAAGTACCCTAGAAAAACTAAAGGAATGGTTCTGGGAAAGAGTTTGTCCATTTTTTTAATACTTGAGTTTCATAACCTAGGCGATCAAATACCCTGAGATGTTCTAGGGAAGGAGGTGTATAGTATAAAAGCTCAAAATAAGTTTTTACTTGAAGCACATAAGATGGAATCGTGTTAAGTAAGTACACAGTTGTTAGAGCACATTCTCCCCAAAATCTTAAGGTAGTACAAGATTGAAACCTTAAGGATATGGCAATATCAAGTATATTTCTATGTTTTCTCTATACCACCTCATTCTCTTAGGGGGTAAACACTGAGCTTTGATGCAATATGCCTAAAGACTATATAAGTCCTATAATACCCCGAGAGTACCCTCTGGACATCACACGATGCCTAAGACTATGAATAGTCCTAAGCTAACCCATGATAACTACTTTTCCCTGAACTCACAAGAATATAGACTAAAACATACATAATAACTGAAGGAACAATATTTAAAATCTCAATTTAAACTTGTAACATAGAAATCTCTATAAATCTATTTAAACTGAACGAAACATAGTCTGACAAGCCTTTAATCTGAAAACTGGGGAGTCACTAGGACCAACTGACTAGAACTAAAATTAATAACTAGAATTAACATTAATAAATATCTAAAACTATGATAATCTTGGTCCTCAGACTATGAGGACTCATCAAATATCGGGATATAGGAAGTGGTGACCGTGGTGAATCGTACTGCTAGGGACGAACACCAGAACCTACATTAAAAGACAATGTAGCACATAAACATATATGTGAGTCAGTATTTCTGGAATGTACTGAGTATATGAGGTGAATGCATAAGTAAAACAGAATTGTACATACTTTCAAATCATGCATGCTAAGTATAAAAGGACTCACCTTGGACATGATTAAAACTAAAAGTTGAAAGATCATAATACATAAATAATAAGGCATAATGAGTAAGCTCAGTGAGTCATTATACTTAGTTTCTAAATTCTTCACTTTTATGGGAGATTTTTATAACCGACATAAACCATGTAAGCTATCATAGAGTCTAATATTTTATCCACATTGAGGAGAGTTATTCTAACCTTGACATCGAAATAGAACAATAACTTAAAGTTATCACTATACTTAGCCTAAATGGGGTGAGGAGACACTTTCTGGAGAGGTCCCTTAAACCTACCGAGGCTCGTAGTTTCTAGAAATTAGGATGCGCAAAACCCACATTCCCTTCTAGGTTCTAAATAATACTCCCAAAGCATATATATATTTTCTCATACATATGAAATCCACCGTAAAATAGCATATGGGTATGTGAACTAGAAACCAACTATGCTTCTCTGATTTAAATCATGCTCGTGAGAAAAAATTTATGGATTTTGAGTCTTAACTGAGATCATATGATCGAACTGAACCTTAAATAATGTTATGATAATTGTCAATTGAACTTATAAGCTTAAACTTCTTGTATCTCAATAACTTATGCTTAAGTCTTGAAATCATGCATTATTTCATAGAAATATTATATCAAAATATCATACTCAATGCTTGATAATGCTCAAGCTATACCTTTACTCCAAAGGTTATGCGGTCGCTATCAAATATAAAAAACTAATGAAGGTTGGGATTGAATCCCAAGGGAGTACGTGGAATCATGGATCTCAGCTATTGTAATTAATGGGCAGAATAGGAAAGGTAAATAGGGGGTTTTGAGTAACAATATCGAACTAGTGGCGAATATCAATTTCAGTTGTAATCAGTCGTAGGTGAACACTAGGATTGTGTTCTCCCTAATTTCTCAACTCCGTAGGCTTATGTGCTTTGTTGAACCAATCTGATACCTTGCATGCAGAATTGATAAGTTATGTACTATCTACAGTCTTTTGGACGAGTAGATAGATTTTACCCTTTACCTTTTGAGTCTCAAGATGTCGCCTTACTAACCCTTATCTTGATCCCAATTAACTATTACCTTTTGAGTTTTTAGTTATTAGATGAAAGTTATCCATCATACTTAGATAATACCTAGTAGCGTGGATCGACAACTAACCATTAAATTATTGTTGTCAGTATCTTTTCCTAATCACTACTCCTCTTTGGAGTAAGTAGCAATAATATAGGTGGTATCCTAATGTTTGCAACTGCTAAAATAACTATTAAAGTGAAGATAATACAATGCATGCATGGGTATCAGTTTAGAACAACAATAGCACTTTCCCTACTTCGTCAATCCGCTAGGGTTCCCACAACCCTACCTAAGGGGTTTTAGCCGCTCAGGCTTGTGAAGTAATCAATAAAATTCATGATTGAAAGCATAAGATGAAATCACAATAATCACAAGTAAAAACCCAAAACCATAACTGAATTAATCAATCAAAATCAATACAAGAGGATTCCAAGATCAAAAACAAATCTTGAAATCAAAATATGTTTGTAAGTATCAAGAGTGTGTAACTTCTACTAAAAAACACATAAGAAGTATTTATAGTGCATGAGAAAACCCTAAAACCAAAGCCCAAACGATAAAGGAGAAAAAAGGGTCGATTGTTGCATATGGTGTCCACATGCGTCCTAAGGTTGGGCGCATGTGGCCACCACATGTGCTCAGACCAAAAATTCCTGTAGGTCTGATCTTGGGATTTTGGACTTCTTTTTCCTACATGCAGTCCACATGTGCTACATATGGTCTGCATGTTGACCTAGGTAGGTGCCGGAAGTCTTTTTCAGCTCTTCTTTAATTCCTGCACATGCTTAGTCACGAGCAATCCGGAAAGTGTCACGAACACCCATAATTGATCATGTAAGTAGTAAAAAACACCTTTTTCATCTTTTTCATGAACTTAGCATCCAAAACCTAGTTTCCTGCAAAACATACCCAAAACACATAACAAAACAACCTAAGAAACTTACATATTTTCATAGTTTTAAGCATCGAAAGTGCTATATTTCTATAGCACATCAACACCCTCAACTTAGAAAATTTGCATGTCCTCAGGCAACAAAACGCAACAAAACAAAACAAGACAAAACACGATGCTTACTTAGGAGAAACACAATAAAACAAAACAAGACAAAACACGATGCTTACTTAGAAGAATCTAAGTTACTTAAGGCAGTTAATCAATACTTAATGCTCAAATCACAACACCCCCTACTATCTTATCTTATCAAAACCAACTGTGTATAAATATAAAGCACAACAATGTGACACAATGAGATCAAGGTATGGCATTACATTAATAATAGACAACCATGCATATGTACAAGTTACACTACCCAAACACATAGACGGCTAGCAATATGGATCATGTGCCCTCATAACAAAGAATTCTCACTCACTCATATAAATAATGCATTTCAATACAGGGACAGTCAAGAGGCACTCACACGCAGAAGAGAAGTTCCAATCAATGTGCATTAAATACCATATGCTTTGCCATATTTTCTTTACCTTAGCTTTCAGACAGTCAGGCTAGGATCACTATAGGACTTTTCTCGGCTTGTAATTTAGGCTTGAGAGGCTGGTATGGTACATATGGACATAAGTGACTAAGCCTCATTGGCACTACACTAACCTTGGGGTCCCACTTATTAGCCAATTTTTCACTATATTTCTACCCTTATTTCTCCCTTTTTATTTTAAAGCACATTCAGGTTAGGTGTGGTTTTTTATTCTTTCTTTTCACTTTTTTCATAATTTTTCTTTTCCTTTTCTTTTTCTTTTTTCCCACACCCGGCCCTACTAATTTTTTCTCTTATTTTACCCTTCTACAAATCCACTGTACACTACGCACCCCATGATAACCACCCTCAACTTAGGAGTTTTGCCTAAGTTGAGGTACATAATTTCTAAGGGGGGCCAGGGCCAAAATAGGTTCATTGTAATACAAATGGAAAGGTGAAATGTGTAATAAAAAATAGACTATAAGGCTCAAAATAGGGATCAAGGGATACTATTTCACATAGGGAAGGTCCTTTATGCTAAAAGTGGACTAAAATCTAAAATGGTCTATGATCCTTTCCTAATCGACTATCCTACAACCTAGGCAAGACTAACGGGCAAGTTCTGAATTCAAAACACAAAGAAAACTAAGTGGAATCTCACACGCATATGGCACAGAGACAATATTATAAGCTACTACTTATCCAGTTCATGCAACTGTTAGCAAGTGATTATCATGTCCCTAATCCTAATTCCATAACAAGATCCACAATGTTCACACATATATACATTCACACAATTCTAAACACACTTTGGAGGGGTATCATTTTTCTCAAAAATCAATCAAAACATAACTACTCCCCTAAATACTTAAAAATCTCCAAATTACACATAAACACAACACAATACAAAATAAAACACAATACGACACAAATTAACCTAGACATGCTGGTTCTACAATCAAACCATCGACAGAAAAAGAAGCATGACAACAAAAATCCACGGCGGTTATGGTATACCCCACCCCAAACTAAAAACTATACACTGTCCCTAGTGCACTAAAATAATATAAATCAAAGGGAATAGGGACATACTTGGGATGCACTAAGCGTTCGTGTCATGAGCATCCCCAGATAGAAGCATATAACTTGGAAGAGGCAGCGATGCACTACTAAAAGATGCACCCACTGCTATCGTTGCACGCCTCTACCTCTCAACAACTATAAAATTTATCGAATCATGTCTGAACTTTGTAACTTCCTAGTCATATGGCATATCATGATCCTACAAGTCTTCTATGTTACCTCTCTTGTCCCCAACTATCAGGACCTCCACATCATCCTCCATAAAAAAGACAAAATATTTGGGTACGCGTGGAGGTAATATTCGAACCACTGGGGGTATGACTGAAGAAGTGGCTACTCATAGATCTATATGAGAGAGCGTACCTTTGCTTACAATATATCCATCTCCTCCCTTATCTGGGATAGATCTGATGCCTTTGTCTTTGTAAATTAGGTTGTAACACATCTCTTAAACTTATCAATGCATGCCTGTAAATCAGCACGTAGCTCATACAAGGCAGTTCTCTATGTAGCTTCCTATCTAACCTCTGTCATCTAGTCCAAAACCTTAAACACATTTGCTCGTAAAGAGTAATCATCTCGATCTCAACAACCCGCAACCGAGCATTAGTGACCCTCTGAGTATCCACTAAGCTCTACAAGAACTCTTGATATATAGTAATCATAATGGTAGTAGGAGATAGAATGGATAGGCGAGTGGGCTCTAAAGATACACCAACCAGATCTGAGGTCAAATTCAGGGCTAATGAAGAAGTGGTTGGTGTCCCCTAACTATGAGTACTCAAATCTAGGACCTCTCTCTACTCCTCTATCTCAAGATCAATACTAACTCATACATCACCCCCATATACATCACTAGGATTTATGGAAACTGATGGACCCTCAGTCTAGGGACGAGGTACTATGGCAGGCTTACTAGATCTCCTGGGAAGGCTTGAACATGTTAGATCCTTAATACTCTTCATTTGCATAGGTGTTGCCACACGTACCCCCTCATCTACACCTACTATCTCAGATATACCAACCTCATCATATAATCTCTGAATCAGGTGAGGGAATGGTAGATTCATCATCTCCTTAAGTAATTTATCTTGGATCTCAAGCCTGAGAATGGCTGCAAAATCTATAGCATATCCGACCATCATACTAGCAACCATAGTTACTCTCTCCCAAGTTAACACATCATCTAAAATGGTAGGAAATAGTCGTATCAGATGAGCAACCAGCAAAACTTAGCATCAAAGTTCAACAAACCCTTATTTATCATACTATGACCCTCAATCCATGGGATCTCATCACCCAGAGGTGAAATATAGATAGCTATCCACCTAGACATCTCAACTCTCTCTCATTTATGTTCAGTCTCCCGCATAATGTATCTATCACGTGTGAATCTCGGTCTGTAGTCACACTCAATTGTGGATGCAAGAATGATACAATCCTGACCAAAAATGATCCAGTGGATAGTCTCTGTTGAAAGATAAACCCTGGCCCCTCTCACAAGGGTCTGATCAAGTTATGGTTACTCTATGTATCTCATTAGGCCTAGATAACTATGCATTGAAAGAACTATTATAGCACGGTATTATGCATAAACTCATTACCATAGCCGGGCTATAAGAACTGAGTGGTCTAGTCATCCACTCAAACTAATAACGATCAAAGAAAGTTGATGTTACGACGTTTGACGTAATATTTTAGGCCTTTTTCTTAGGATAATTGTGTGTTTTCAAGCAACGATTGTCGTATTTAACATGGTGTTTTTAGTGTTTTCAGGATAAGAATTGAGTATGAAGAATAACTTGGATAAACTGGAAAAAGTAAAGAAAAAATAATTAGCGATGGCTCAGGCGATGGCCCGTCGACCTTGAATCGTCGTCCTAAACCATCACCAGGAAATAAAATATAGGACTACTAGAAGTTATGCGATGGTCCAGACAATGGACCGTCGGTATTGCGATGAATCGTCGGCCTACGCGTCGCCCGGAAGCAGAACATAGACTCACTGAAAGTCATGCAACATATCATTAGTGTTGTGACGAACTGTCGCCCTACCCGTCACCCAGAAGCAGAACATAGATTCACTGGAGCTGCAGTGATGGTCTCGGCGATGGACCGTCACCTCAGCAATGAACCATCGCTCGACCTGTTGAGCATGAAGCGGCAACTTCGAGTTTGAATTTTAAAATCCCAGTTATGAAAACATATAAATACCAAGTATTAGGGTTTATTCTGAATTTTTTATGAGTAGTATCATACTTTCTTCTCTATTGAGAGTTGTGTAACACTTTTTCTTGAGATTGGAAGCTAGAAATTAAGATCTGATTATTATTCTCTATTTGTTTTCATTGAAGATTGAGAAGAAAAATATTGTAACTTTTGTAAGTACTCTCTTGAAGTTAATTATGAATATCAATATATCTTTGATATCTTATATGGAGATGAGTAGTTAAACTCCCATAACTAGGGTTATGGGAGCCTTGATGTAGAGAACTATTTGGGGTTGTGAATCCATTTGATTTCTATCATTTATCTAAATTGCATGAATCTCTCTTCATTTTAATGACATCTCTTGGTTGCAAACTTGAGAAGTGAGCCCATGAACACCACTTGTCTGACAAGAAAGTGGATGTTGGGAAAAGAAGTGATTCATATGAAATCCATGGGTTTACCCTTTGGGTCACAGGTTGATGCCCTAATAGGATCAACCCTCATGAGAGTTCTATTGAGTGATACATGGATCTTTTAAGTTCAAAAGAAGAAAAGGGTAAAACAACCATTAGGTTGAGAAACAAGTGGGTAATTCTTAGATTTCAATACTTCTTACAATTGAAAGTATAAGTTAGAATTCAAGCACAAGTTCACAACCCTAACTGTTTGAATATCTTGGTGAGTATAGCTCTAGTTAACTTATTTTCATTGAAATTACACCTTGCATTAACTCTCATTAGCTGGACCATTGTGTGATACAAGAACGAAAGAGCATTATTAACACATCAAAATCCCCTTTTACTAAGGAACCTTAGATCAATAGTCTAATAGCATTCACAATACTTAGTGAACACAGTATTCCCTGTGGGATTTGACACCCAACCCAGTTGGGTTCTATATTTGACAGTGACCGCTTACACTTTTGTAAGAAACTTGTAATTTGGGTGTATCAAATTTTGGCGTTGTTGTTGGGGAATACGGTTGTCAATTAAGTTTGTTCTTATTAATTGACCTTTAGTCAAGTTTTCAAAATTTTACTTTTGTTTGTTGTTTTTGTTCTGTGCAGGGGAGTTATTGTGTATGCTATGTACAAGGAGATCGAGTCCACCATTATTACCAATACTTCTAAAATTGTAGTTAATTAGCAGAATGGGAGATCCCCAAGATGCTGAAAGACTAGCTGCTCTGGCTAGAGCTCAACTAAATCAGCAAAATAACGGCCAGAAGGCACGTCATTCTAATCCTGATAATGATGATTAGGGGGATGATGACTTGTTAGATCCTACTAATCCAAGGCATGTAGAAAATATGGCTGCACCAGTGAATTGGAATGTAAACAGAAATTGCCCCTTTAGGGCAAGGCAAGAGCGTCAACCAATGTAGTTTAATCTAAACGACGACGAAGATGGAATGGATGGAGTAGGTGCAACTGGAGCTATCATTCCTCCACCTCTAGCACCAGGATCTAAATTCAATATTACCAGTACGATGATTCAACTCCTTCATCTTAAGGGGTTGTCCGGTGGTCTTCCTAGAGATGATCCAAACATGCATTTGGTGAATTTTGTCACCATTTGCAAGTCTTTTGATAATCCAGGAGTGGGCCAGAATGTTATCCGCCAGTGTTTATTTCTGTTGTCTCTGTATGTGGAGGCGACACTATGGCTAAATAAACTGACTCCCGACTCTATAACCAACTGGAGACAGTTGAAAGAGGCTTTCCTAGAAAGGTTCTTTCCACCCTCCAGAAGGGTACAGTTGAGGGATAAAATTAGTAACTTCCAACAGCTTCCCACTGAAGCTCTTCATGAGACCTGGGGAAAGTTTTAAAAGAAGCTGATACAATGCCCAAACCATAACATGACGTATATTCATTTGATGGAGACTCTTTATTGAGCTTTGATCTCTATTATGAAGCCAATCGTGGATAATGCTGCAGGGGGTCATTTGTTGACCTTACTTTTCCAGAGGCCTCAGAGATGCTTGATCGGATGACCAAACAGAGTTGAGTTTGGCATACCAGGGATTCTGTGGTAGCAAGCCCTACTATGGCTAGTAGTATGACTACAAAGCAATGCAAGAAGGAGGAAAAATATGACAAGGATATGGTACATTTAAAAACACAGATGGATTTGTTGACTAAGCATCTATTTTTTGGAAAAATGGAGAAGGTGAAAGCTATTATATCCCTGGGAAGAGCTGATTCTGATTCAAAAAAGAGGCAAACTATCTAAATAATCAGGGGGGTTTTGAGGCAATAGCCAAGGAAATCAAGGTTGGAACTATTACGATAAAGCTGGTTATAAGGATAGAGATCAAGAAAACTGGAAGAGAAAAAATAATAGGAGTGGGCTATATATACCTCTTGGAAGCAGAGATAATGTTGCAACTAGCTCTGGCAAGATGTCCATAGAGGACATGATGGAGAAATTATTAAAGGGATTTGAGACTACCAACTCAAGGGTGACTACTATGAAGAGTGATTTGTCTTCCATGAGTCAGTTGGTAAACTCACACTCTACTTCTATCAAGCAGTTGGAGTAGCAAATAAGCCAACTCTCAGTAACATTAAATCAAAGGAAGAGAGGAACTTTGTCAAGTGATATAGTCCAGAATCCTCGAAATCATAGCTCCTGCATGGAAATTACCACACGGAGTGGTAAGGTATTTCCAGGCTCGTCTATGGGAAAAGCTATGATTGCATAGGATATTGAGCATGAAGAAACTTATCTAGTGGAGTCTGAAAATCTGGATGAATTTATTGATAATACACCATCCAATCATCAGCAGGTTGATGAGTTGGAGAAGAGCCAGGGAAAGGAGACCAAAGTGGTGGTTACTACAATCCCAAAACCACCTCCTTCATTTCCCCATCGGTTGAAAAAAAAGTCCAACGACATAAATTTTGGAAAGTTTATGGCCATGCTTAAGTAGTTGACAATCAACTTTCCATTGGTGAAGGCATTGGAGCAAATGCTTGGGTACGCAAAGTTCATGAAAGACCTTGTTATGAAGAAATGGTTAGTTAGTTATGAAATGGTGTATAATCTTAATTATTGTGGTGCTATTTCCACAAGGTCGTTGGTGCATAAGAAGGCAGACCCAGGAACATTTACTATTCTCTACACTATTGGGCCTCTTGATTTCGCAAAAGCTCTATGTGATTTGGGAGCTAGTATAAATTTGATGCCGCTTGTTGTGTATAAGAAACTGGGTTTGGGAGATCCTACTCCTACGAATATGAGATTAGTTATGGCAGACAGATCTGTGAAGCGGCCCATAAGGATTCTACATGATGTATTAGTTAAGGTGGCCAGTTTCATATTTCCAGCTGCTTTTGTCATTCTTGATTGCAAGGTGGACTTAGAGGTGCCCATAATCTTGGTTAGAACTTTTCTCGTAATCGGGAGTGTACTTATTGATCTAAAGGCAAATGAGCTACTATTCAGGTTAAATGATAAAGTAGTTTGATTCGATGTATGCCAGTCCATGAAACAACAAAAAGATATAAGTGTATTTTCTATTGTGGATGTTTATTATGAGGAAGAGTAGGAAGTACCTATAGAAGAAAAATTTGTTGTGGAGACTTTACCTGCTGTATTAATGAATTTTGATCAAGACAGTATTGAAGATTATGAGAAGACTATGTGTGCCTTGATAGGCATGGGGTCTTATTATTATGCACCTAAGAAGCTGGATTTGGATTTGAAAAATCATCCCAGTCCACCAGTCAAGCCGTCTATTGAAGAGCCACCCACATTGGAGATGAAAGAGTTGTCTGGTCTTTTGAGGTATGTGTTCCTGGACAGCGGGAATTCACTACCTGTTATTTTTGCGGCTGACTTAGGTAAACAACAGGTGGAATCCCTCATTTTTGTTCGTAAGATATATAAGAGGGCTATTGGTTGGACAATTGCAGATATTATCGACATTCTCCCGGTATATGCACATGTAAAATCCAGATAGAGGAGGATTATGTCCCGACTATTAAGCATCAGTGCTGTCTTAACCCATCAATGCAAGAGGTAGTGAAGAAATAAATTATTAAGAGGCTAGATACAGGATTGGTATACCCCATCTCAGATAGTAAGTAGGTAAGTCATGTTCAGTGCGTGCCAAAGAAAGGGTGCATGATAGTGGTGGCTAATGAGAAGAATGAGTTGATCCCACTCAGGCCTATTTTTTGGTGGAGAGTGTGTATGGATTATAGAAAACTCAACTCATGGACATTGAAAGACCACTTACCAATGTCTTTCATGGATCAGATGCTTAATCGGCTAGTGAGAAGGGGTTGGTACTGTTTCTTAGCTGGGTATTCTGGTTATAACCAGATCTTTATTGCTCCTGAAGATCAGGAGAAGATGACATTCACGTGCCCATATGGAACATTTGCTTTTAACAGGATGCCTTTCGGGTTGTGTAATGCACCTGCCACTTTTCAGCGGTGCATGATGTCGATATTCTTAGATATGGTTGAAGACACCTTAGAGGTGTTTATGGATAATTTTTCTGTGGTAGGAGATTCGTTTAAGCTGTGTTTGGTAAATCTGAGTAGGGCCTTGTAGCGGTGTGAGGAGTTCAATCTTGTGCTTAATTGTGAGAAATGCCACATCATGGTGAAGGAGGGCATCGTTCTCGAACACAAAATTTTACCAAAGGGGTTTGAAGTTAATCGAGCCAAATTTGAGGTTATAGAGAAGCTTCCACCTCCTATTTCAGTGAAGGGGGTGCATAGTTTCCTTGGTCATGTTGGCTTCTATAGAAGGTTTATAAAGGACTTCTCAAAGATTGCAAACCCCCTTTGCAAACTCTTGGAGAAGGAAGTTAAATTCTCCTTTGATGATAATTGTTTGAAGGCATTTGAATGCCTTAAAAGGAAGATGGTTGATGCCCCGATCATTGTTGCACTGGATTGGTCAAAACTATTTGAGATCATGTGTAATGTAAGCGGTGTTGCCCTAGGAGCTGTGCTGGGATAAAAGGACATATTAATTCATCCAATCTATTATGCCAGTAATGCACTGAAAGGAGCTCAAAAGAACTACACCATCACAGAACAGGAACTTTTTGCAGTTGTCTATGCCTTTGAGAAGTTCCAAGCTTATTTGCTAGGAACCAAGGTGGTGGTCCACACTGACCACGCAGCCTTAAGATATTTGATAGAAAAAAAGGATGCGAAGCCAAGGTTGATTAGATGGGTGTTGCTACTTTAAGAGTTTGACTTTGAAGTCAAATATCAGAAGGATTGAGAAAATCAAGTTACAGACCACCTGTCTAGGCTTGAAGAGGAGAAAGCAGCTAGATATGAATTTGAGATCAATGATGCATTTCCAGATAAGGAAATCTTGGCTGCTGTTATAGAGAAAATACCTTGGTATGCAGATTTTGCAAATTATGTGGTGAGCGAGGTGATACTAGAGAATCATTCCTTTCATCAAAGGAAAAATTTTCTCCATAATGTAACCCATTACTTTTGGGATGAGTCGTATCTTTTTCGGCGATGTGCGGATGGTATTATTAGATGGTGCATCCCAGAAGTAGATGTGTTGAGCATACTGGAAGCGAGTCATGCTTCCCAATTGGAGGTCAGCATGCAGGTGATCGGACTGTAAAGAAAGTGCTTCAGAGTGTCTACTATTGGCCCTCTTTATTCAAAGATACCTACGAGTTCATGAAAAGGTGTGACCAATGTCAAAGGCAAGGGTCCATCTTAAAGCACCATGAGATGCCAATGTCTAAAATGCTGGAGGTAGAATAATTTGATATCTGGGGCATTGATTTCATGGGGCCCTTCGTGAGCACATTTGGGATGAATTACATATTAGTAGTCGTTGACTACGTGTCAATGTTGAGGCAGTGGCTCTGGCGGATAATGAAGAAAAATGGGTTGTTGCATTTTTAAAGAGAAATATCTTCTCTCGCTTTGGGGTACCACGTACCTTCATAAGCGGTGGAGGATCACACTTTTGCAATAAGATATTCAGAGCCGCCTTGATAAAATATGGATTCAAACAGCATAAGGTGGCTACCCCATACCACTAACAGATCAGTGGGTAGGTGCAAATCTCTAATTGGGAAATCAAAGTTATCCTTGCCTAGACTGTAAATGCTAGCAGGAAAGATTGGTCTAGGAAGCTGAATTATGCCATATAGGCATATAGAACAGCTTTCTAGACACCAATTGGCATGTCACCATACTAATTGGTTTATGGCAAGGCATGTCATTTGCCAATTTAACTGGAGTATAAAGAACTATAGGCACTGAAGTGGCTTAATATGAACTAGAATGAGGCAGCGGACATGAGACTGGGGCAGTTGAATGAGATGGATGAGTTCCATTATGGAGCTTATGAAAGGTCTGACTTGTACAAAGAAAGAATGAAGAAGTACCATGACCGCAGAATTGAAAAGTGGGATTTTCAAAAAGGTGACTTAGTGCTCCTTTTCAACTCCCGACTCAAGCTTTTTCCAGGTAAACTTAAATCCAAATGGTCTGACCCATTTAGAGTTAACCAAGTCTACTCATCTGGAGTAGTGGAACTCGAAAATGAAAATGAAAGTGTCTTCAAAGTTAATGGACAGCGTGTAAAATTGTATATCAGTCCAACTGACTCAATAAAGAGAATTGTGATAATCTATCTCGATGAAGTCTGAGTAATCAAGATAACTGAGTCATGTTGCGATAATAAATCAGGCGCTAGTGGGAGGCAACCCACATTATGTGTTGTAAAGCATTAGTTTAAGTTATTTCGTTGTTTGTGCAAACTGAAGGGTTTGTGTAAGTGTACAGGTGTAACAGTGTAGGAAAACAGAAGCTGAAAGAATTCAGGGAGACCGATGAATTACCTGACGGACCATTACAAGGTCGACGGTCCATCATGGGAACCGTCGCAACAAATTCCAGAAACCAAGATACTGGAAAAGTAGCAACGAGTTGATCGATGGTCCATCGCAAGCTCGATGGATCGTCTGCCCAACCGTCGCCAGTATGTCTCCAGGTAAGTTCACTTAAAAGGGAGGACGTATTGACCGATGGATCATCGCATATGCGATGGACCATCAATGGAACCATTGCATGAAACCCTATTTCAGTGGGTCAGTCGAATTAATTTAAATAGCCGGATTTTCATTCTTATCCGATTCAAACGGGTTTAAATGGATAATTTAAAGTAGTTAAATAAAGCCCCAATGGTTCAAGTGCCTGAGACTATTTAGTTTCCCTGCATTCAACGTATCTGAGACTTTCTATTACCATCTTAAATGTCTCCTATTCCTTTCCCCCATCTATTTAAACTTCTTGTCCTCTTTGTTCTTTCAATCATAAGCAACAAAAGTCCTCACAAAAGTAAGGTGTCATATTATTTTTTGTATTTAGAGTGTAAGTCAAGATAGTGATCAAGTTCTGCAATGTATGGTATGATCTATCCATTACTCTTTATGTTATTCAACACTAAGAACCATGAAAGCATGTGAAAGCTACAATGTTGAAACAATACTCTTTAATTTTGAGTCATTCTGTGGTGGTCTGATCTGAGTTAAAATCTATCAAACTTTATCATGTGTGAAGTCAGAGTAGTCCATGGATCAAGTAAAGTAAAATTAGTAATGTATTATTGATGAAAATTCCCTGAGAATCATGTTTATATTAAGAGCGTGCAAAATATTTGATAAAATGCTGAAATGAGGCCTGAAGTTAAAAATGCCAGGAGACAGTCAGTGCGATGGACCATCGGATACCCAATGACCCGTCACCTGAAATCGACGCCACTTCCTCAGAAATAGAGTTACTGGAATATCCCCGACGGTTTGGGTCAACGGACCATCGCCCTAACCGTCGCTGGTAAAAACATTTTACTGTCGTCTGGTTAGAGTCTGTGGACTAATAAATGCTGCACTTTAAGGTACTATGTCTAACAAATTACCACATACCAGAGGCATGGGTAAAGGACAATAATCCAGGTAAGGGCCACCAAAAAGTTTGGACGTACCAACATGCAACACTCAATGAAATCGTCAGGTGATTTCTTTATCCTCCTAGTCTGATGAGGAGAGTAACAACAGTAGCAGCAGCAGCTCAAGTTCCATTTTGATTAAAGAAGGGGTTGAAACATCTAACCCCATCCGAGAGGAGATTCCTAAACAAGACCCAAACATGGTTCGACGTAAGGACCCACAACTGCGGGAGGGTATAAGATGGAAATTCGAAGGGGTTCGGGAGCATTTCTACAAAGGGCTCATACCAACAGATAGGTTGGATGCAAAGAGACCTATTTTTTAGGAGTATCAAGTTGTGACAACAACCTTGCATGAGTACCCAGAACTTGATCGCCGATTCAACGAATATAAGTTGGCATTGATGAGCAGGCCAATCACATCCTATCAACCGAAATTGGTACGTGAATTTTTTGCCAATTACTTGGTGTTATTGGAGAAGAACCATCCCTCAGGTGCGTCAGCAACTAACATGAACAATCTAGATACAGTTCTTATTCGCGGAATTGATATAGATATCTCAAAGCGCACATTGAATAGATTCTTGTTAAAGCCTGAATACCAGATACCGGGTGCAATCATGGAATTAAAACATCAACTGTTCTCAGAAAAGACACAAAGGTCGTGGCTAGCCAGAGTATTGACAGATTAAGGAGAGCCTACGTGATTGCATAACCCATGCGAATGGATATCTAAGTTGTCCCTGAGATTTAGGTCCAAGTTCTGGTGGGCAATTGTGAGATTAAGCTGATACCAACAAGATGTGATGACTACTTAGAGATCACAAGATCTGTAATCATTGTTGTATTGATCGAGGGATTAACAATAGATTTCGGCCACCTTATTGCTGATGAGTTGTTCTTCTAAGCTCACAAGACCATGACTGCGCTTCTATTTCCATGTCTTCTCAATGAGTTTTGTAAGCAAGCAAATGCTCCTTTGATTAGTGGACTTGATAATGAGGTTTGGGTAGTACATAGGTAGGATATTGAAAAGACAAGGGATGACTCAAAGTTCGATATGCGAGTCAACAGGCCCCCAGCTCAGCAAACTCAGTCGCCGCCAATTCCTGAATCATCTGAGGTTGCTTCAGGTATGTCATTGCCTCTTTCTACGTACATGCCACCTACCACCTCTGCAAGTTCAGTTTCGATGCCTATGGGTAGGACTACTAATTCTGCATCAGTTCCTCCCTAATATTCTGAATACAGGCTGAATCAGAAGAACTTTACAAAGGTAGTCCTGGCACAGAAAAGGGTTGAAAAGAAGTTATCTATATGGGGGAAGATTTCAAACCCTTTGTTGAAAGAATTGTAGAGGAAGCGATACGTCCTTTCAGGAACATCCAGCTAAGAATGGACAACATGGAGGAGCGAATTAATAAGAATTTGGATGCCATGTCTATTCCGGAGTTTACAAAATTGATTGAGGAGGTTAGATAAATTCAGGCAGATGTAGATAGAATGAATCAGCAGCCACAGCAGGCAATATTTGATCCAGTCCAGGTTGAAAGTGATAAAGTAAAGGTCTTGTTGAATTATTGGGGTGACCGATCAAAAATAAGGGTAAGAAGGTAGTGAAGACCGATGAAAAAGTTATACGAAAAGCTGCTAAAAGAAAGAGAATCGAAGCTATGTCACCAGAGGAGCGAGAGAAATATGAGATTAAGGAAGAAATAAGTAAATCAAGGAAAAATGACAAGAGAAGAAAGAAAATACCAGAGGACGAAGCAGCTAGAGTGTCTACCAGTTCTGCCCTAGTTAGGAGGCAAGCTGTAGATCCGGCCAGAGATGTTATACCTCCGATTCTGGAGGAAGAGATTATGAGCACTCCCATTACCATGGGGGTCAACATTTCACCTGGTGAGGACATTATATCCTCACCGTACTTCACAGACGCCTCAGATGAATAAGGGCACTATAAGTTTTGCCCCTTCTTTGTACTTAAATTTTATGCATTGAGGACAAAGCATTATTTTCTGTGGGTGTGGGATGTTCTTCTACCATAGAGGGTTGTGTTACCGATATTCTTAACCCTACCATGTGCTATCTAGCAGAATCGGCATGTCTGGGATTATGTCATATGTCTAGGTTTATTTTCATATTTGCATTTTTATTTTCTGTGGGGGTTGGATGTGCTTGTACATAGAGGGTTGTGTTTCCGATATTCTTAACCCTACCATGTGCTATCTAGCAGAATCGGCATGTCTAGGATTATGTCACATGTCTAGATTTAATTTCATATTTGTATTTTTATTATTTTTAAGTCTTGTTAAGTTGCTGATGTTGGTCCATGAAATAAAAGTATTGTTTTCATTAGTATCTTGTTGTAAATATGGATGATGAATGATGTCGGCATCAAGCTATAACTCTTTCCATTTGACTCTTTACTTTTGTCTCCTAGGATATGTTATCAACTGTTAGTTAATCTGTAGTTGGTATTAATCTGTAAATTCACATGACATGTGATGCACATCATAAGAACGGTAGAATGAGTGTGAATCAGTTGCCACTGTGTGTGTGAGTATTTTGTATTAGTTCTTACATAGTATAGTACCTAAAACTTGCCTGGTTCAATTGATATTATTCTGTAGTTGATGGGATGAGAAGTGATGGCAGGCCACCTTTTGCTTTTAGTCCACTTAGCCAAAAATTAACCCCACCAAAGAGAATTTTCCATGTTTGAATCTTTCTTTAAGCCTTTGTAAATCTTTCTTCATCACCAAGTATTCTAGTTAACTCTCTTTAAGTTATTGTCTCCTAGCTCTGGCCCTGGCCTAGTAATGGGCAATGTGTACCTAAACTTAGGCAAAACACCTAAGTTAAGGATGGTTATTATGGGGATGCTAACTGCATAATAGATAGTTGGTCTAGAATTTGAATTAGAGTATTTGGCCATGGTCTAGTTAAGACAATGTACACCTTGAATTATGACATCAACCTAAGTTGGGGGTGGTAGATGTTTGTTTGTGTATATATATATAAAAAAGGGAAAAAAGTATTTACTGTGGTAAAGCATAAATGAATGAGAAATGGGTAAGTGAGGTAGCAAAGTAATGGCCTTGGTAAGAAAAAATTGAAGGCAAAGAGAGTTAAAGCCTAGTTCTTAGTCACTTTTACCCAAAAAAAATCCTTCTTAACCTAGTCGGATGCCTCATTTCTAACCTAGAAAAGACCTGCTTGATCTTAAAACACAGCTATAAGGGGGGAATTGGATGATAAAGGCAAGTCTATGTGTACATGTGCTATGTTAGTAACTTCTTTGATGAGTGAGAGGGTTTTTGATTTGTATCCACAAAATATTCTGAACGATGGATTTTCTTGACTGTGAGGGCAACCTGAGTACACTTAATTTGGCTGATTTTTGTAGATTCTTGTATCCATGTTTGTGTAGATGAATTGAATTGGAAACAATGCCATTTATGGACTCTAACATGTTAAACCATGTGATCTGGATGACAAGTCAATGGTTGTGTGAAAACTTGTTCAGTAGGAAATTCCTGTCATTATGTTGTTCATATTTGTAATTTGGTGTTGAGTTGATTAAGGACAAAAAATTGCCTTAAGTTGAGGGTGTTGATGTTAAGGATTTTAACTTAATATTGTAGGTCTTTTTCTTAGGATAATTGTGTGTTTTCAAGCAATGATTGACGGATTTAACATAGTGTTTTTAGTGTTTTCAAGATAAGAACTGAGTATGAGGAATAACTTGGATAAATTTGACAAAACAAAGGAAAAATGATTAGCGATGGCTCAGGCGATGGCCCATCGACCTTGCGATGAACCGTAGGCCTAAACCATCACTGAGAAATAGAATGCAGGACCACTGGAAGTCATGCGATGGACCGTCGGTATTGCGATGAACCGTCGGCCTACCCATCGCCTGGAAGTAGAACATAGACTCACTAGAAGTCATGCGACGGACCAGGAAATGTACCATCAGTGTTGGGATAAATCGTCGCCCTACCCATCGCCCAGAAGCAGAACATAGACTCACTAGATCCCCAGCGATGGTCTAGGCAATGGACCGTCGCCTCAGCGACGAACCTTCGCTCGACCCGTCGAGCATAAAGCAGCAACTCTGAGTTTGAATTTTAAAATCCCAGTTATGGAAACATATAAATACCAACTATTAGGGTTTATTCCAAATTTTTTGTGAGTAGTGTCATACTTTCTTCTTTATTAAGAGTTGTGTAACACTTTTCCTTGAGATTGGAAGCTAAAAATTAAGATCTGATTATTATTCTCTATTTTTTTCATTGAAGATTGAGAAGAACAATATTATAATATTTGTAAATACTCTCTTGAAGTTATTTATGAACATCAATATATCTTTGATATCTTATATGGAGATAAGTTGTTAAACTCCCATAACTAGGGTTATGGGAGCCTTGATGTAGAGAATTGTTTGGGGTTGTGAATCCATTTGATTTCTATCATCTATCTAAATTGCATGAATCTCTCTTCATTTTAATGACGTCTCTTGGTTGCAAACTTGAGAAGTGAGCCCATGAACACCACTTGTCTGACAAGAAAGTGGATGTTGGGAAAAGAGGTGATTCACATGAAATCCATGGGTTTACCCTTTGGGTCACAGGTTGATGCCCTAACAGGATCAACCTTCATGAGAGTTCTATTGAGTGATACATGGATCCTTTAAGTTCAAGAGAAAAAAATAATAAAACATCCATTATGTTGAGAAACAAGTGGGTAATTCTTACATTTTAATACTTCTTACAATTGAAAGTATAAGTTAGAATTCAAGCACAAGTTCACACCCCTAACTATTTGAACATCTTGGTGAGAATAACTCTAGTTAACTTATTTTCATTGAAATTACACTTGTATTAACTCTCATTAGTTGGACCGTTGTGTGATACAAGAATGAAAGAGTATTATTAACATATCAAAAAAACCTTTTACTCAGGAACCTTAGATCAACAGTCTAATAACAGTCACAATACATAGTGAACACAGTATTCCCTGTGGGATTCGACACCCAATCCAGTTGGGTTCTATATTTGACAGCGACCGCTTACACTTTCATAAGAAAGTTATAATTTGGGCGTATCAAAAGCCCGCAACTATGGTACTCCACTCAGCCCAAATACATCAATGCTGCACTCCTCATAAATAAGCCTATTGGGCCTGCCAACCTCCGAAATATGATTGTCTATATCAAATATCTATCGCATCCCCTCTACATACCACCTTGGATTTTTCTCCTCAAGAGGTGTCTCTGAGGTATGTATGGGTGCGGGACTCTTCCCCTGCTATACTGGTCCCTCATGGTTAGCCTGCTCTACATCCTCCTCAGATTGGGGTACATCTGACTGCTATACATAAGTGGCGGTACCTTCCTCAGACTAGGGTACCACTGATGACTCCTCCTGCTCTGTAGCCTCGAATGAATCCTGGGACCCCTTCTCAGACTGGGAGTCCTGAGATACTCTTTGTGGATCTGACATAGAATCTGCCATATCCTTATTATCATGATCACTCGATGGAGGAGAATGCGAAGGTGATCTTTGTGCTGACTTCATCCTCGGTTGGGCTAGATTTTCCTGGATAACCTTAACAATCTGTACAGCCTCGGTCCGAGAGCTGGGTCTAGTAAAATCTGGTTATCTCCCCCACTCTGACTACTCAGGTAGCAGTTGTCCTATAATTCCCATCAAAATTGTCACGGCTATGTATTTCTTCTATCCTCGCGTCACTCTATGTGTTACACCACCACTTACAACCTCTCTAAGTCATATAATCGAGTACTCCTCCACTAAACCTCTAGGCTCAGGGGACTCATCCTGTCTTCTTAATGTCTCATACTTCTTCTTCTTAGCATCATTTGGTGCAATATGTACTTGAAAAATTAGTCGTTAGCTTCCAACAAAAAGGAGGGATTGCAAAAGTTGAAGAAAAACTTAAAATTTGAAAAATTCAAATTTTTACTCAATTTTTGCACCCCTATAACTTATTTGAAGTCCTTACAAGTCCAGTGTACACACACATATCAAGAATCATGATTTTTAAAGCAAACTAACATGCTCAACCTTTGGTATTACTCTACTGGTTCAAGTTCAACTTTCGATTGGGACCTAACCTTAGAATTTAATTTAGAACAAGGACTTACATTAAGACTTTAGGCTACTTCAAGGCTCCTACATACAATCATGATAAATTCTATATATTTTTCATGGGAATGAACATATCAACTTGCTTATTCGATAAATAAATCAATACATAACCTTTAGGAGCTGAAAAAGTTACCTCTTTTATGAAAATCCAGAAATTAACAATGAGGAAATCGAGAATAACCTAATTTGGAACTTGTTTTTAATGTGTTGAGACAAGTTGGTACCTCAGACAAGTTTAAATTTAGCCTTTCTTTAAGTACAGGATTAGCATATGATTTAAGAGGGAAGTTTGAATTTAAAGAGAAAAGTGAAGTTTTAAGGATTTGAATAAGTTATAATGAGATTTAAGGTGTTTAAATATAGGTGGGGCCAATTTAGGTCTTAAATATGTGTTGGTGTGCCCAAAATTTTAATTAAAATTTGGCCCCACAAGTTGAGAAATTTCAGCACCCACTTGCGGCCTTCCATGGGGCGCATGTGCCACATGCAGCTCGCATGTGAGCCAAAAATTTTAGCCCACTTTCCTGTATTTTGGACTTGGTGTTTTAATATGTTCCCAGCTACTTATGGTCCCATAACTGGAGTTTACTGTCTCAAAAGTACGATATTGTACCAAAGTCTACAACTTTCTATTCTCATCCTCAAAAATTCATCTTTTAAATAATTGCTCAATATACCTGGACTTTGTGGGACTTGTGACCCTGATAGGTTGGCCACACAATCCCATTACATGTAAATTTATGAATTTAACAATGTTACCATATTCTGGGTAAGTCCATGAGCTAAAACCCTACAAAAAAAAAACAAAAAAAAGTGAACACTAAAATAGTTGGTTGCCTCCTACCCAACACTTGATTTAACGTCGTGACATGATGTGGGTACCTTAATTACTTAGAATTCATCAAGATACCTATAAGATTACCCTCCATGGTCATCAATACAATCTATCACCAGCACCACCCTCATGTCGATTGGATGTTTTATTAATTTTTGGATGTTGAATTGTCCTCCTTACCATTGAATCTGAACTTCAGCTCTATCTTTTCTATGTCAACCATTTCTCTATCTGTGGACATAAATGGTCTCCCTAATATTATAGGTATATTGATGTAAACCTCACAGTCTCAAATGACAAAGTCCGCTGAACAAAATGAAGTTATCAACTCTTACAATCACATCAATTGAAATGCCCATAGGTTTCTTCACCATACGGTCAACCATCAATAGTTGTATTGAAGTCCGTTCAGGAGGTTTCAATCCCAATTTATTGAATACAGCCATCGACATCAAATTTATGATGTCTCCTAAGTCTCATAAGGCTCTGGCAAATCGGGATGACCCAATAGTACATGCTATAGTGAATGCTCCGGAATCACCATTTTTCTGGGCAAAAGACCTAGTTGTGACTGCACTGCAGTGATGCAAGCCATCTACATCCTTAATAATAGCTCCTTTATTCTTTGTAGCCAATTTCTTCATAAACCTGGCATATCCAGGTATCTGCTCTAACGCCTCAAGAAGAGGAGTATTCAAGCTCAACTCTTTCAGCGTCTCAATAAATTACTTAACTTTTCCATCCTCTTTTTTCTTCTTGAGTCTCTTAGGAAAAAGTAGGGGTGTTCTTAGAATTTGTCTCATTTCTTACTCAACAACTGAACCCTTACCTCTGTCCTTACCAAATACATCATCATTACCTATTTCCTTTTCTGTCACCACCATAAGTGTCTTTTCAATATTAGCCTCATTATGACGTGTCACTTCCACAACAGTTAATGAGGGATCTATAGTATTCATACCACTCCTTGTGGTAATGCTAAGAACATGATCGTCATTTTTTTGTTTTTGCATAGTGTTACACATAAGGTTACCTGGTTTCTTGTGGTTCAATGTTGCTGACATCTGATTGAACTGGTGCTCCAACTGCTTAATAGTCGTGGAATGGGATTTAACCTTCTGGGTCAACCCTAAAATGTCAGCCTTAATCTCTTTAAGACTTATTTCCTAATTTTCTTGACCCTTCACCAGCTTAATCAGCATCTATTCCATTCTTTATTTAGCATCTCTTTTGCCAGGTGGAATGTACCAATCCCGCTTCTCTCTCTAGTTATCCTTCTTCCTTCAGTCACTTTATCACTCCCTACTATGGTCTCTGTATCTATCATAATTGATCTGACCTTGATTCCCTTTCCCTTGGGCTCAAAGACCCGCAAACTGATGATCCAGATAGTTTGCTTCCTCTTTTAATTCTGACTCGTATGATTTGGAAGCTGAACCCTGTACTCCTATTGTGTTCACCTTCTCAAAACTTGTTACATCAAACTGCTTTTCCAGTAGCCCAAGATCAGTTCTTAGTAGTGCAATCTCTTGTTCTACTAAATCATCAGCTACTTTCTGGTCGTAGGAGGCACCAATAGCCTATGTGCCAGATCCCCTCTCAGCCTCCCGAGTTTTCCACCCTAGGTTTGTGAGTGAGATTTGATATAACATATCTGTAGCTGTCTCCTAATGTAGTCTCATAAAACCTGCTCCAGAGATGGTGTTTGTTATGGCTCTGGATCTGATGGTCAAGGCATTGTAGAATATCTCTAATAAGCTCATCCCTGACATCCAATGGTTGGGCACCATACTCAACTTCTTCTTGAACTTGAACCATGCTTCGTACATAGATTATGAATACAGATGACTAAAATTATAGATCTCATCCTTAATCTACAACATCCTAGATAGAGGAAAGAATCAGATCAAGAATCACCTGCGCAACTCATTCCATATAGTGATAGATCTTTTTAGCAGCTCCCCTATCGATAAAGATGTTTCTCCTATAAGTGAGTAGGGGAAAAACCTCAGTCTAAGCGCTTCCTAATTCACCCCTAAAATGGTATACAAATTGAAGATCCCAATGAAATTTGCAAGGTATATATTTGCATCATATGCAGGTAATCCAGCAAATACACCCTTCAAGTTTAGGAATTGGATCATTGCGCTCGTTATATAAAACTTAATGTATGGGGGTAAAATAGGAAGGATAATGGATCCATTATTTGTCAGATCAATGTATCCCAGATCTTCTTCATCATTTATATATGGTTGCACATACTTGTATGCTGGGATCACTTGACGACAGCCTCCTCTAGCTTTGTTCTGATTTCCATCGAGTGTTGCTAGATGGTGTGCTTCTTGTCTCTGCTCAGCTAACTCTACTTCCTGAGATATCCTCTTAGTTTCTTATTTTGCCCTTTTCTCATTTTTAGATTTAGCTAAAAGCTCACCAGTCTGTCGATCAATAAGATCATAAACTCCTTCGGGAGGAGGGGGAGGCATATCATCTCGAACCCCTTCAGGAATATCATTTTTTTTCAATTCTGTCATCCTACTAGGTGTTTGTAGAATCCTCTCTGGATTCTAATTCAATGTGAGTAAGGGATTACCTCTACACCATGTATTAGGAATACATCGGCGTATACCCAACTATGAACAAATATTAAAAAAAAAACTCAAAAAATGAAACAACTTTAATTCACAAATCAACACCATATTCCTCGGCAACGGTGCCAAAATTTTGATAACGCCTAAGATATACCTTCAATCCGAAGGTTATGCTATTGCTGTCAAATATAGTAACCCAATGAAGGTTGCGGTCAAATACCAAGGGAATATGTGTAATCGTGGCTCTCTGCTGTTATAATCAACGGGCAAAACATAAAAATATATGGGGGGTTTTGAGTAGCAATATCGAACTAGAGGAGAATATCAACTTCGATTGTAATCAGTCATGGGAGAATACTAGAATTGTGTTCCCCCTATTTTCTCAACTCTTTAGGCTTATCGTGCTTTGTTGAACCAATCTGATACCTTTTATGCAGAATCGATAAGTTATGTACCATCTACAGTCTTTTGGATGAGTAGATAGATTTCACCCTTTACCTATTGAGTCTCAGGATATCGCCTTACTAATCCTTATCTTGATCCCAGTTATCTATTACCTTTTCAGACTCTATTTATTAGATGAAAGCTAACTATCTTACTTAGATAATACCTAGTAGCGTGGATTGAAAACTAACCATCAAATTATTATTGTCATTATCTTTTCCTCGTCACTACTTTTTTGGAGTAAGTAGCAATAATCTGGGCAGGATCCTAACATTTGCAATCTCTAAAATAACTATTAAAGTGAAGATAATACAATGCATGCATAGGTATTGGTTAAGAACAATAATAGCACTTCCCCTACTTCGTCGATCTGTCAGGGTTTCCACAACCCTAGCTAAGGGTTTTTAGTTGCTTATGCTTATGAAGAAATCAGCGATATTCATGATTGAAAGCATAAGATGAAATCACAATAATCACAAGTAAAAACCCAAAATCATAACTGAATTAATCAATCGAAATCAATACAAGAGGATTCCAAAACCAAAAATAAATCTCGAAATAAAAATATGTTTGTAAGTATCAAGAGTGCATAACTTCTACTAAAAATATATAAGAGATATTTATAGTACATGAGGAAACCCTAAAACCAAATCTCGAATGAAAAAGGAGAAAAATGGGTCGATGACTGCATGTGGTGTCCACATGCGGCCTGGCCTTGGGTGCATATGACACATGCGGCCTGATGTTGGGTGCATGTGGCCACCGCATATGCTCAAACCACAAATTCCTGTAGGCTTGCTCTCGGAATTTTGGACTTCTAACACATTCTTTGGCTACATGCAGTCCACATGTGCTACATGCAGTCCACATGTGCTATATGCGGTCCATATGTTGACCTAGGTAGGTGTCAGAAGTCTTATTTTATCTCTTCATCAATTCCCGCTCATGCTTTAGTGACAAATAATCTGGAAAGTATCACAAACATCCATAATTGATCATGTAAGTAGCCAAAAATACTTTTTCATCTTTTTCACAAACTTAGTATCCAAAACCTAGTTTCCTGGAAAACATACCCAAAATGCATCATATCTAACAAAACAACCTAAGAAACTTGCATATTTTCATAGTTTTAAGAGTCGAAAATGCTATATTTCTATAGCACATCAATGCTCAAATTGGAATCATTTATCAACTCATCAAACGTTAAGTCAAAACAGTGAAAATCATACCATAATAGAAATCATGTATGTCAAATCTTGAAGAAAGGAAAATTCTTGTGCAAGATAAACTTCAAATTACATGATAATACCATAATTTCAAGAATATAGAAATTTGGGTATGAACCCTAATTTAAATCACATCAATTCAACTTTAAAATCAAGTATTTGGGCACAAGGATAAAAGGTTATCCTTGCTCAAACCCCCCATACCTGAATTTCTTGACTTCTTGAAGGGAACTTGGATTTGGAGCATTGGGAGGTGTATTCTTGAAAGAAACCCCTAGCCTTTAATTCTTGAGAGTGGGAGAGGAATAGATTTTCTTAACTGACTGATAAAGAGGCAAATAATGCCTATTTTATATTATAGGTCGTGGGTAGAGAGTTTAAAGAGGAGAAAAGACTAGAAATCTCTCTACCCTTAAATGAATAAAATAAAGGTTGCACGATTTTTACACCTCGACGTGGCATGCTGCTTAGCACAGAGACTATTCTTTGTGCCATATCGATATCGCGGAGACTATCCTTCATGACACGGTGATATATCGTAGGCACACTGCCTTCGTACCGCACCAATATCACGGAGGGTAACCTCTGTGACACGGTGAAAACACAGAGTCTTACTGCTTCCAAATTTAAAAATGACCCCAAACCTCATCCAAAAATTCTGAAACTCTTCTGAGACACCCTATTAGAATACCTGAACACATTTTAAGTCAAAGATTAATGTTTCGAACACAGGAAGTCCAAAAATAAAATACTCAAAATTTTGAGGGTGTCACATTATCTCCTCATTGGAATCATTCATCCTCGAATGAGAACTATCTAGGATGAGGATTTTGGGAAAAACTGGCATATCCTCACTGAGTTGATAACTAAACTTATAACTAATACATGTACTTAACAACTCAAGAACTCATGACAGGATATGAAAATACTTAGATGATCTGAGAGGAAAAGTACTTGCTGAAGAGAGAAACAATTTACCTCCCGTAGGGGCCAAATCTAAAGAAAAAAAGTGAGGGTAATTGATCATCATATCTGTCTTTGTTTCCCAAGCAGCTTCTTTAACCAATTGGTTTCTCCAAAGTACCTTCACTGAGGCCATCTCCGACTTTCTTAGCCTTGTTGAAGAGAAAACAATTTACCTCCCATAGGAGCCGAATCTAAAGAAAAAAAGTGAGGGTAATTGATCATCATATCTGCCTTTGTTTCCCAAGTAGCTTCTTCAACCAATTGGTTTCTCCAAAGTACCTTCACTGAGGTCATATCCTTGTTCCTTAGCCTTCATACTTGCCTATCAAGAATTTCAACTGGGACTTTTTCATAGGACAAGTCATCCTTGACTCCAATACTTTCTATAGGGACTACTAGGGACAGATCTCCAATGCACTTCTTTAACATGGAAACATGTAAAGCTGGATGGATAGCGGCTAACTATGGCGAAAGGTATAATTGTAAGCAACCTCTCCAACACGCTTTACTATTTCATACGGACCTATAAATGGTGACTCAACTTTCCTTTCTTTCCAAGTCTCATTATCCCTTTCCTAGGCGACACCTTAACGAACCCAATCACCAACTTCAGACATGAGTTCCCTTCTCCTCACATCTGCATATGATTTTTGGTGACTTTGAGCAGTTCTTAACCTTTCACGAATCAACTAGACCTTTTCCATGGCCTCAAGAACAGATTCGGGCCCAATTAAAGTCGCTTCACCAACCTCAAACCACTCTATGGGTGATCTACATCCATGCCCATACAGTGCTTCAAATAGAGCCATCTGATTGCTAGCATGATAACTGTTATTATAAGCACATTCAATCAAAGGTAAATGATCATCCCAACCTCCCTTAAAGTCTAAAACACATACCCTCAACATGTCTTCTAATTTCTGAATTGTATTCTCAGCCAGGCCATCGCTCTACGGATGAAAAGTAATACTAAGCTTAACCTTTGTACCAAGGCCTTTCTGAAATGACTGCCAAAACTAGAAAGTGAATTGTGTGCCTCTATCTGAAATAATGGACAAGGGTATCCTATGAATCCTTACTAACTCGCGAATATACACTTTGGCATAATCTTCTATTGTATTTGAAGTCTTAATGGGTAGGAAATGAGCTAATTTGGTCATTCGATCAACTATGACCCAAATTGAATCATGCTAACGTCTTGTGTGAGCAACCTTATGACGAAGTACATATTCACTACTTTCCACTTCCAAGTAGGAATGTTGATCTCCTGAACAATACCCCCAGCCTCTAATGCTCAACATTAACCTGCTGGTAATTGGGATACTTGGCTACAAACTCTGCAGTGTCCCTCTTAATGTCATTCCCCCAATAGATTTCTCATAGGTCACGGTACATCTTAGTATCACCAGGGTGGATCAAATACTTCAAAATGTGAGCCTCAGCTAATATTCTTTCCCTCAACCTATCCACATTGGGAACACAAAGTTGACCCTGATAGAGAAGTACACCATCTCCCACTTGGTAGAGAACCTCAACCTTTTACTATTGGACTGCATCTAATATCTGGCTAATTATAGGATTGCTACACTATTTTTCCTTCACTTCTACTACCAGAGATGATTTCAAACCATTATGAACCACTACTCCCCCATCATCCATATCAAGCATACATACTCCCAAATACGTCATCCAATGCACTTCCTTCGCTAACTCATGTTTTTCCACTTTCATATGAGCCACACTACCCATAGACAACTTACTCAGTGTGTCTGCCACCACATTAACCTTACCCAGATTGTAAAGCACATGTATGTCATAATCTTTCAACAATTCCAACCACCTTCTTTGATAAAGATTCAATTCCTTTTGTGACAATACATACTAAAGATTCTTATGGTCAGTGAAAACATATACATGCACACCATATAAATAGTGCCTCCAGTTCTTCAAAGCAAACACCACCGCAGCTAACTCCAAATCATGGGTTGGGTGGTTCTTTACATGGTCCTTAAGCTTCCGGTAGGCATACACTAATACTCTCCCATTTTTCATTAAGACACAATCTAACCCAACTCTAGAAGCATCACAATACACCACAAATTCGTCTAACCCTTCTGGTAAAGCTAACACTGGATCCAAAGTTAGTCTATCCTTCAACTCTAGGAAACTCTTCTCACACTTATCTAACCATGCAAACTTCATCTTTTTTTGTGTCAACATAGTCAATAATGAAATTATGGAAGAAAACCCTTTGACAAACCTCCTATAATAACCAGTTAAACCTAAAAATCTACAAATATTGGATTGAGTAATGGTCCTAGGCCAGTGTTTCACTGAATTAGTCTTCTGGGGGTCTATGAATACTTGCCCCCGAAATAATATTCCCCAAGAATGTAACAGACTCCAACAAAAACTCACACTTACTAAACTTCACATAAAGCAGACGATCTTTAAGGGTCTATAACACTGTCCTCAAATGGTTCGCATGGTCCTCCTCACTCCGAGAATACACCAGTATGTCATCTACGAAGACAATGACGAACATGTTTAAGTACTGCTTGAAAACCCTGTTCATTAAATTCATAAAGGTTGTAAAAGCATTTGTTAGTTCAAATAATATAACTACAAGCTCAAAATGACCATACCGGGTTCTGAAAGTCGTCTTCGAAATGTCATTCTCCCTGACTTTCAACTGGTGGTACCCCGACCTGAGATTAATCTTGGAATCCACTGGGAACTCTGAAGCTGATCAAACAGATCATTAATTCTAGGAATGGGGTACTTATTCTTGATGGTAACCTTGTTTTGCTGTTTGTAGTCTATACACATTCTGAGAGTGACATCCTTTTTGTGCACGAATAAAACTGGAGCACCCCACGGGGAAACACTGGTCTAATGAAACCCTTATCTAAAAGATCTTTAAGTTGATCCTTTAATTCTTTCAGTTCGATCGAAGCCATATGATATGGAAGAATGAAGATGGGATGAGTATCAAGAAGGAGATCAATACCAAACATTATTTCTCAGTCAAGAGATACCATAGGTAGATTTTCTTGGAAGACTCTGGACGTTCATTAACTACATGGACTGACTGAATAGTTGGGGCTTCAGACTTAGTATCTTTAACTCGAACTAAATAGTAGATACACCTCTTTGATATTAGTTTTTTACCCTTAAGATAAGAGATGAAATGACCTTTGGGAAGCACCAACTATCCTCCCACTCAAGGACTGACTCATTAGGAAACTAAAACTTCACCACGTGGGTGTGTCAATTGATTGATGCATAACATGAATAAAGCCAATTTATGCCCAAAATAACATCAAAATCTATGATTTCTAACTTTATTAAATCTGCTAATGTGACCTTATAGAGGACGGTAATAGGATACTTTTTATAATTGACTCACCCACTAGAGTAGAGACTAAGAAGGGCTTAGAAATATCTTCAGGACTTACGCCAAAATTTGTAGCAAGTAGGGTCACATAAGAGAGGTTTGATCTCGAGTCTAACAACACATGTACATCAAGGTGAAAAGCATGAAGCATACTAGTGAAAACATCTAAAGAGAGCTCTTATTCTTGGCAGGATGGAAAAGCATAAAATTGATTCTGATGATGCCTGCCACCAGTACTAGATGATGCACCCTGCGAAGGACCTGGGCAGCCTGGTTGAGCCACTAGATTTGTGGCCTAAATCTGAGGACAAACATCCCTACTTCCTTACTTAGCATATAGACATTCCTTGGTCATGTGGCCCATCTTGCCACAACCATAACAACCTCTTTTGCCCATCAGGTACTCACCCAGATAGGTCCTACCGCATTTTGCACAGACTAGATGATAAGTGGGCCTCCCGGCCGCACTCCCTTGGGATCTTGAATCTGAAACTCGTCTCCACTGCTCTTTCCTTGTTTTGGGTGCAGAGGAGCTGGACGAGGATGGTTCGTGTGCTAATGAGTGACCCTAAAACTACAAATGATTTCTCTCTACTAACCTCTGCTGATTATACTCAAGTTGTCCAGTCTTAGTTCTCTTGTTCCTCCTTTATTGATCATTTAACTTCTCCATCTCAATCTACTGAGCATGAATCATCAACCGAGCAATATTTATATGCCCGATCAGCATGGCAGTCTTATACTCCTTGACTACCAAATCGGATACTCTAGTGACAAGCTTACTCATACGAGCTTTAGAGTCCGACAACAACTCCTGGCATACTTAGCTAGCTGGGTTAACTTAAGGCAGTACTCCTTCACTAACATAGAGCCCTGGCTCAAGTTCATAAACTCCTCTACCTTGGCCTCCCTTATATCACGAGGAAAGAACTTGTCTAGAAAAGCACTCTAGAATCCCTGCCAACTCATAGGAGTTGTATTCTCACCCCTACCATCCTTCCATATGGTAACCCAATCGTAAGCAATATCCTTCAATTGATAAGACGCCAGTTCCACACTTTCCTCTTCAGTAACATGCATAATCTGAGTAATCTTCCTCACATCATCAATAAAAAATTGAGGATCCTCATTCACCTTTAACCTGAAGAAATCAGGTGGGTTCATCCTCATATGATCCTGAATCCTGGCTGCAGCTAAATTACCATTTTACTAAAGTTGGACTTGAGAGATATTTTTATTCAGAGGTTCTGCATGCAGTGGTGGTGACTGATCCCTATTTCAGCGTGCATAAGCTCGGTGGGGAGGCATTTTCTGTCACGTGAAAGCATAAATGAATTAGGGTAGATAGAGATAACTTCAAACACGATAGAGATCATAAAAGAAAAGATGGTTCCTAATTCATCATGTAGCCTCTTGCTCATGAATATGGCGCGCTTTAGATACATGATCAAGACCCTACGTAACGTGGTGTGTCTAACTCCCTGGGACTCTTTAAAATCTTAGGCTATGATACCAGGCTTGTAATGCCCCGAGAGTACCCCCTGAACATCACACGTTTTCTGAGACTATGAATAGTCCCAAGCTAACCCAGGATAACTACTTAGCACTGAACTCACAGAAATATAGACTATAACATACATAATAACTGAAGTAAAACCATTTAAAATCTCAATTTAAACTTGTAACTTAGAAATCTCTATAAATCTCTTTAAACTGAAAAAAAAAACATGGTATGACAAGCCTCTAATATGAAAACTGAGGAGTCACTGGTACCAGCTGAGCTGAACTAAAATGAATAACTAGAATTAACATTAAAAAATATTTGAAACTCTGATAAGGTTGGTCTTCGGACTATGAGGTTTCACCAAATATCGGGATATAGGAAGTGTTGCCCGCGGCCAATCATACTGCTGGGGACAAACACCAAAACCTACATTATAAGATAATGTAGCACATAGACATATATGTGGGTCAATACTTCTGGAATGTAGTGTATGGGGTAAATGTATAAGTAAAATAGAACTGTATATACTTTTAAATCATGCATGCTAAGTGTAAAAGGACTCACCTTGGTCATGATTAAAATTGAAAGCTAAAAAATCATAACAAATGAATAATAAGGCATAATGAGTAAGCTTAGTGAGTCATTACACTTACTTTCTAAAATCTTTACTTTTATGGGAGATTCTTATAACTGACATAAACCATGTGAGCTATCATGAAGTCTAATGTCTTACCAACATTGAGGAGAGTTGTTCTACCCTTGCCATCGGAATAGAACCTTAACTTAAAGTGATCACTATACTTAACCCAAATGGGGCGAGGTCCCTTAAACCTACGGGGGCACGTAGTTTCTAGAAAATAGGATACGCTAAACCCACATTCCCTTCTCGGTGCTAAATATTACTCCCAAAGCATATATTATTTGCTCATACTTATAAAATTCACCTTAAAATAGCATATAGGTTTGTAAGCTAGAAACCAACTATGCTTCTATGATTTAAATCATGTTCATGAGGAAAAGTTGTGAATTTCGAGTCTTAACTGAGATCATATGATCGAACTGAACTTTAAATCATGTTATGATACTTGTAAATTGAACTTATAAGCTTAAACTTATTGTATCTCAATAACTTATGCTTAAGTCTTGAAATCATGCATTATTTCATAGAAACTTTATATCAAAATATCATACTCAATGCTCAAATTGGAATCGTTTATCAACTCATCAAACTTCAAGTCAAAATAATAAAACTCACATCATAATAGCAATCATGTAAGTCAAAGCATAAATAAAGGAAATTTCTTGTGCAAGATAAACTTCAAATCACATGATAATATCATAATTTCAAGAATATAGAAATTTTGGAATGAACCCTAATTTAAATCATATCAATTCAGCTTTAAAATCAAGTTTTAGGCACAAGGATAAAAGGTTATCCTTGCTCAATCCCACAAACCTGAATTTCTTGACTTCTTGAAGGGAAGTTGGATTTAGAGCCTTGGAAGGTGAATTCTTGAAAGAAAAACCTAACCTTTAGTTCTTGAGAGTGGGAGAGGAATGGATTTTGTTAACTGACTGAGAAAAGGGAAAATAATGCCTATTTTATATTATAAGTCATGGGTAGGGAGTTTAAAGAGGAGAAAAGACCAGAAAGTCATTCACCCTTAAATGAATAAAATAAAGGCTGCACGATGTTTACCCCTCGGCGTGGCACGCTACTTATTGCGGAGAATATCCTCCGTGCCATGTCAATATCGCAGAGACTATTCTCCATGACACAGTAATATTGCAGAGGAACATTACCTTCATTCCATGACAATATCGTGGAGGGAAACCTCCGTGACATGGAAAAAATGCGGAGGCTTACTGCCTCCAAATTTGAAAATGATCCTGAACCTCATCCATGAATTTCGAAACTCTTTCGAGACACCCTATTAACATACCTGAACACATTTTAAGTCAAAAATTAATGTTTTGAATATGGAAAGGCCAAAAATAAAATGCTCAAAACTTTGAGGGTTTCACAAGATCAGACACATGAATATTGAAGAACTCACACTCATTATCAGTTCTCAACACCTTAATAGAGGTGTTGAACATACTTTTGATCATAAGAAGAAAGCTTCTGAGTGCTACTATCACCTCAAACTTATAGTTAAAAGGAAATATCCAAGTGTACCTTGAGAAGTCATCAACCGAGGTTAAAAAATATCTTTTACCATCAAATGTAGGTATCCTCTAGGAATCCTAGACATCACCATGAAATAAGTCAAAACGAGCTGTAGAAGTAGGTGTACTAAGAGCAAAAGAAAGTTTGCACTACTTTGCCAAAGGACATACAGTACAGAGTTCAACATTATCATCAGATTCATTTTTAAAGCAGTTCAGCTTTCTTAAGGCACTAGAAATGCGATTAATTTCCTGTGCCAAAAATACAAGTTCAAGCTAGATTTTAATACACTAGCTGCAACAGATACACCACCGCTAATATAAAGAACTTATGTTGTCACCTTGCAATCTGCATACAACACATATAGTTCATTCTTAAGCCTCCTGGTCCCCCTTATTTTCCAATGTAGAGGTCCTGGATATGGCAGAAATCTAGGTAAAAACATAGCACAGTACTGGAGTTCCTTGGTTAATTTTGACACAGAGAGAAAGTCATACTTGAACTCAGGAATGTGCAATAAAATACTAATCCTAGAACCATGTAACACCTGAGAGTGCCCTAAATGACTCACTTTAACCCAATTGTCTATTGGTAGATGCACTTTACCGTCTTAGATGCACCTATAGTCCTAATATTACTTAACATTGCTAGATTGTTTACATATGCTTATTAGATGCACTAGAATTCATAATCCAGTTATCATCAGTGGTCGTAGATGAATTAGGAGACATGATACATGTTGCTCTCACTTCATTATCAGAAGCATGATCCTTTCCTAACAGCTGAAGTATTTATAACTACTTCTCATGAGTGAACTATGGCGGCATCAGCTGAGTTCCTCCTCCTAGAGGGATCTGTTGTCCTCCACCTAAATAGCCTCCTCCAGAGTGATTCATACTAGATCTGCCCATAGAGAAAAAACCTGTGTAATTAGCAGTATTAATGTAAAAGTGTGTTCTTCTTTTTTCCTTTAAAGTTAGGGGGATAACCATAAAGCTTATAGTAATTCTCTTTGGTATGGCCTTTCCAATTACAAAAATCACATAAGAGATTTCTTTTCTTCAGCTCTTAGTTGAAAATGGATGAGCTAGAGGGAGGATGCATAATAGACTTTCCATGAGGCTTTCCATTACTATAGTTGGATGTACTACCTTGTCCACTAGAGAAATTATAGGTTGGAGCTCCATTATAGTAAGTAGTACTCTGCTAGAACTATTAGGACTGCTCTGACCACCTCTATAACTGCTATCAATTGGGTCTCCACCACTTGAGAACATATGCCTTTTCCACTAAAAAAAGGCATTCCATCATGCACATCGCTCATGCCAACAGAGTTGGACTTAGCCAGAATTCATTGACATTCTTTATAGATTACCAGCGAGTAAGCTTTATTGACAGGAGGATAACAAAACATCATCATGATCTGACTGCGACACCGATAATATGAGTCATTAAGGCCCATCAAAAACTACATCAGATGTTAATATTTGAAATGTGCAACATAGATTTGTGATTCTTCATAAGGAAAGCTAGGGCATGGCATAACAGAATCAAAATTTTCCTATAACTCCTTCATTCAAGAGAAACAACAAGACATGTAAGATGTTCCTTGCGTAAGTGTAACAATTTTTGTATGTAGAAAAAAAAAATTCGTTGTCAACCTTATCAAAACACTCCTTCAATTAACACCAAACCTTTGGGCACTGGAAGCATAAACGATACCGCTAAGCTCCTTGCTCACATCGTCCATCGACAAATCCAAGTTTAACTTATCCTTCGTACATCGTCCATCGACAAATCCAAGCTTACTCCTACCTAGGAGTCTAATTCTCATGGATCTGTTTCATAAAACATAATCCCTCCGTTTCAAAAAGAATGACATACTTTTCTTTTTAGTCTGTTTAAAAAAGAATGATCCCTTTCCTTTTTTGGCAATATTTTAATTTCAACTTTCCACATGGCATGTTTAGGATCACAAGATTAAAGGGTGTTTTGGTACATTTGACACAACTTTAATTCAAGTCCACAAGATTCAAAAGTTTCTTTATTCCTAAACTGTGTCAAGTCAAAATAGGTCATTCTTTTTTAAACGGAAGAAGTAGTTCTTAGCTCCAGTTAATTGCATGGGTAAATTAAGCTATCTAGAGTGTCGCGCAAGCTAGTAAAAACAGCAGATGATGTTGATCAATCACCGTCATAGCACCACTAGTAGAAGTTGTTCCTTCACTCGTAAATCTATTCACAGTTGCCATTGATGAAGAGATAAGAATCAAATGAGAATTTGCAAAATTAATGATGCACCTTAAAACACAACCCCAAATTAACAATGCACCTTCAACAAAAAACATTGCGATTTTATGCTACGAGAACAAAGACCTCAACCTTTATTACTCTGATCGTTGCACGCATGTCTAGAACAAAAATGGAAGCTCAGATCGAGAACTATGATACCATGATGAACTTCATCAATGGAGGTTACAGAGTTGAGAAGAAAAGGGAAACTGTAATTTGATATATGAAAATAAACACAAATTATTTGATCTGTACAATATTTATAGACTAGGCTAGCTAACTCTACCATGATTCTAACCGACTCTAGTATAATTAACTCTAGTTAGATTACTTACAGGTAGTTGTAACTAACATTAACAGCTAACACTAACACACTAGCAGCTAACTAGTGTAGGTACAGTGCCTTATCATAACAAGTTGGTTGGTCATCTGAACTTTCATCTTGTTAGTTAGGTTTGATTTTTCACCTTGTAATCTCCTACCACATTTTTCTTACGACCATTTAAAAAGAAAACAATCAATGATAAGAAGTTAAAAATTAAAATAATCGCGAAGGAAAATGACATCCATCAAAGTGAAAAAAAAAAAAATCTCTCTTGGTGAAAAATGCTCTCTGAGGCAACCAAATACACAATATGACTTGAGAAAGATATTTATGTCATACCATTTACCAAACACACACATAAAATATAGAAATTACAAAAAAAAAAAAAAAAAAAGGCTTTACCAAAAAAAATAAAAAAATTGCTTCAACAATGGCGGAGTCAGGTAGGCACAAGGAGAAGGGAGTTCATTTGAATCCCCCTCGAAAAATATATTGCATGTCCTTACTTCTTCATTTTAAAATTTTCTAAATAAAAATTTTGACTCCACCATTATTTATCCATATATCTAATTAAATCTTTTAAAAATATCTCACTGCCTCTCCCCTCAATTATTATCACCAAAACTAGAACACCCCGCTACAAGATTTATCCCTACGTGGGATAGTGTTAATTGGTCAAACACAAAACATCGTCGAACTTTTAGAAACAAACATGAACATCCCGTTGTTGCTTTCATGTGATAATACATATTAGTTGACGAACTTGTATGGGTTCAGATGCCCTCCCCCATAGCCATCACATCTTATTCCTCCTTCACCAAAAATTACTTTTCTTTATCCTATTATATTTGAAAAACATGATTAGGAAGTTTAATTAGGTGAGCAATAAGTCCACATTGATCTTTAAAATAACCAATTCTATTAAATTAGGATAATACGTTCTTTGTCAAGTATACCACATCGGAAAAATGATGGGTAATTGGTCTCCTTATAAAGACTTGGACAATCCTCCCCTCTTGAGCTAGCTTTTGAGGTTGAGTTAGGCCCAAAATTCATCTTTTGAGGTTGAGTTAGGCTCAAAATTCATTCTTTCATCCCAAATCTTTGTTCACCGATGTTGGACCTCCATATTATATTGTCCACACTCCAATAAACGAGTTAACGAGGCCTGGACGTGCGGGGGAGTGTAAAGTATACCACATCGGAAAAAGGGATGGGTAATTGGTGGACAATCCTCCCTATAATCTCGTTTTTGAGGTTGAGTTAGGCCCAAAATCCATTCTTTACATTCTTGTCGTTTATTTAGTCAGAGAAGTTAGCACATTCCAATTTCCAATGAACCATTTTATATCTTTTTCTTTTTGTGTTTCCGTCTGATATTTAGTACCAGTATTAGGGTTCAACTAATTTGAATTCATGCCAAAAAATTTGCATAGGAGTATAAAACACTTCTTAATAAAGGCAATTGTATATCTAACAGAGCTCGAATATGAAACCTCCAATTAAGAATGATAAACTACTTATCGTTCCAACACATTCTTATGGATTGACAAACAAATTTTCTGTGACATCATGGTTGAAAAAAGAAATAATAGTAAATCTATCTTTATCCTTGGTGTTTCCAAGAATAATGAAAAAGTGCAACATAGATAATATAACTTGAATAGTTGATTAAGGCCTACCATTTAATTAATTAGTCGCATTTTTCTCCCATAAGATTCGATGAGCCAAACACAAACGTGCAAAATCCTACAAAGCAAAGTATGTATATATGTATGTCTACATTCCCTAGTTGTCACAAAGAAAATGATAGCTTTGATCAAGTAATGAATTTATATAGGAGTGATGAGTTGATAGTTGAATATGATACGTATAGCCAATTTTTAGATCTCATTCTCTAAAATAATTCTCCACACTTATATTTTATTTGGTTTTTAGCTTTTATGGATATGCAAATGATACCACTAAGGTGAAAGAGTTGGTTGAGCATGTTATCTCTCAAATAAAGAATTTCAAGTTTAAAATTTTCTACATGTTTTTTCGATCGAACTCATCACAGAAGACTTGCTAATTAGATTTACCTCTTCTGTTCAATTTGCGGATATTACAATACTGGAGCAGAGCCGATTCCTTGTCAACAAAAAGGACGCTATACTATGGCATCCTCGCCTGTTCTTCAACTTTTTGTGGCTAATATTCGTATATATTAGTTTGGTCATTATATTTTGTCTTATTTTAGTTAATACTCTACTTGATATCAAATATTAGTTACTTTGAATTTGATATTTTCACAAATATAGCAAGTTATTTCTTTACTTTATTTTTCGTATCAATCCATATTGCTTCAACTAGTTATAAAAGTAATTAATTAAGTGAGATGTTTAAGAGAAGGATAAAAAATAATCCAGACAAATACTTTGATGATTAAAGTTTTTTCTAAAATTAATTATAGGACTGTGCAAAATATCTTTTAAAACAATTAGGGAAAAGGCTCAAATATGTCACCGAATTATTAAAAATGACTCATATATATTATCCGTTATGAATTTGGCTCATCTATGCCACCGTAATTACAAAAAGGTTCATTCCTGTCATTATTTTGTAATGGTGACTTTCTAAAAGCATTTTTGCCACATGACCTCTTATTAAAGGTACACGTCATCAAATCTAAATCAACCAATATTACTTCAAATCAAAATTTAAAATCGAACTCATTTAAATAAAATTCAATCCACATTGTTAAAATAAAAATCAGACACTTTAAAAATAAAAATCAAACTCATTAAAAATAAAAATCAGATTCATTAATTGTGTTGGATTTTATTTTATGGGTCAGTCTTTTTATTTTGAATTTAAGTAATATTGTTTGATTTAGATTCGGTAACATGGACTTCTAATAGGTCATGTGGCAAAAATAATTTTGCAAAATTATTTTTGTAAATAAAGGCACAAATGAACCTTTCTGTAATGATGGTGACATAGATGAGCCAAACTTTTAACGGCGGTAGCATAGATAAACCTAATTCATAACGGATGATATAGATAAGTCATTTCTAGTAGTTTGATTGCATATTTAAGTCTTTTTCCAAACAAATATCATCAATAAATACACAAGAATATGCATAGATTTTTACACCATATATCAATAAAGTTGGCTTAAGTCATCGACAGACACTTAAAGTTGTCCCAAAAATTCACTTAGACCTTCAACTAAGGTCTGTACCTATTAGGACCTTAACCCACCCAAATTTTGATCCAATCAGGCTTTTTTGTCAATCAGCTAAAAGCTAAAGTATGTACAACACACACGCGATGATGTGGCAAAAATGACGAATTAAAAGGTGATACGTGGCATTAAATCCAATAATTATTAAAAAATCATTATAAGATTTTAAAAAAAAAAACTGAGTATTAAATAGTAATTATAAATTTTTTAAAAAAATGAAAATCAAAAACTGGTCCCCCCCCCCTTTCCCCAGCCCGTCCCCCTTATTCATCTTCTTCTCCATTTGGTCATTTTTATTCCTTTTCTCCATTTTTTTCGACAATCAAATTAAGACAACAAATTAAAAACTAAATTATCTTCTCTATTGCCAAATACCATTGAAATTTCAATATTTGGACAAGAAATCTTAACCTTGAGATTTCAAGATTTGGACAAGAAAAATGATATCTTTCTTATACCATTGAGTGTTTAAAATTACACTCAAATACCATTGTCAAAAGTGGCCAGCTATTTTTCTGTTGCTTTAATTTTTTTTCCTCTAAATTTCATAGTTCAAGAATTTTTCCGTGTTCCTGTGATAGTGGGTTGGGAGAAAAAGGAATGTTGAATGTGGATTAAGAGTGAAGAAAGAAAAGAAAGAAATAACGATAAAAATGTATGTGAAGACGACGAGGACTGAGGTGGGATGGGATGGGAGTGTGAAGATGACGAGGGGGGTTGTGATGACGACAGGACTGGACTGGGGGGTGAGGGGTGGGGGTTGTGAAACGGAGTCTATCGTCACTAAACGGCGGCAAATCGTGGTTGATGATGAACAGGGGTGGGGGTAGGGTGGGGGGTTGACGACGAACTTAGGGGTAGGGGTAAGGAAGACAATGAGGGAGGGGGGCTTTTCTTTTAAAAAAAAAATTAAAAAGTTATAATAATTAAAAATTATATTAATAAAATAATTTAAATATAAGTTTTTTAATTAAAAAAATAAAATATTATTTATTCTACTATTTACATGCCCAAGGAGAGTAGGGCTGTGAAAAATTCGGTTCAACCTATTAACCTGAACCGATAATTTATCTATCGGATTAATGGGTCAGTTTAATTAATTATCGATTTGGGTGTCGGTTTTAGTTTTTTTGTTATTGGGCTTTCGGTTCGGGCCGCAATTTTGTTGATATTTTTATTGGGGTACCCGATATCCCGATAAGCATAATAGGCTACACTCTACAGGACACCGCACTGGCCTAATTATTCAAGACAAAAGCGACCCAAGCCCAAGCCCCAGAGGGCAATAGGGTTTTAGGATTTATTCTACACTTAGCGCCTCTCTCCCAACTTTCACTTATTCACTCTTGAGTCTCTCTCTCACCACTCGCAAGTCACAAAAGCTCGGGTATTGCTGCTCTCAAAAGCTCAATTTGTACGTCTCACTCTTAGTCTCCCTCTCACTATTCACAAGTCATAAAAGCTCGATTGTTGCTGCTTACAAAAGCTCAATTTTTTCTCAAAACTACTCAATTTAGAGAGATAAAAGGATTCTCATCTGTTGCTGCTCAGTGCTCACAATCGGTACGCAACAGGTAATAATTTTTAGATAGTTTCTGCTTCAGCTTCAATTTTTGTCCAGTGTCCAATCTTTGATGTATGTACAATTTCTTTCCAAACTATAATTGGTGCTTCATGCTTGTGAATCCACTGTTTAAGCCAACATAAAAACACTATCAACAAATGCACAAGGAGGTTTCATAAAATTGAGATTACAAAGAAGAGAAAATCAGTAGAAATATAGCTTAAAGTTGGATTGTTGGATTGAACAGAAAGACAGTATAATTATTGGGTATTATTTTGAGTTTATAGGTTTGATTGTTTACCAAATGTTGGAGTGTGTGTATGTTACAACTTTTCCCTTCACTGTGTGTTATAGGAATGGATGCGCAAGTTTACATCATTGTTGATTGATGAATTGTGCTTTGAATTTTGGTTCAAAATTGTGTTTTAGGGATTGTAGTCAGAACACATAGTTGTTTTGATTGTGATTTTGTATGTGCAGATACATGTGTTGTGAATGTGTTTGTTTGAAATGACTACTTCATATTGGTTAATTATTCGTATCTCATAACTAGCATTATATAATATTATTCTCGCTCGTGAAGCAATCATGGTAGTAGTAAACTGTTGTTCAAGATTACTGAATGCAAGTTTGTACTCTTTAAGTTCTGTTGGAATAGGTTCATAAATTGAAGGGATATTGTGTAAGTTTAGCACTCGAGGTAGATATTGTTGTTGATATGATGTGAATTGTGTGAAGATTGTGATGTGATAATCACTGTACTTTGCTTGAAGTCTGAGCATTGAAGGATGGAATTATGAATCTACGAGTGTGAACTTGACAACATAATGGTTGAAAGCTTGCATATATGATCAGGAGATGTATGGGAAGATTACTCGTATTGAATTATCTAGCACAGGAGTCTAGTAGGTCCTGATAAGGATATTCAGTTATGTAAATTTAAAAAGCTAATGCTCTCTGTTTCTTGCTCATTTTAATTGATGACATTTGGACGTATCCCTTTTGAATAAACTTATGATCTTTCTATTATTTTAGTATTAATATTTTCTTTTTCACTGGAGTAGGCAGTAGCTTTGTACTTTAAATTATATATGTTTAATGTTAACGGTTAATCCGATAACCGAATCGATAACAACTAAAAATCGATAAACCGATAACTGATAATCGATTAACCGATATCTTAACGGTTCTTTAACGGTTTATCATATATACAAATCAATAATAAATAAGTAAAATCGATAATTTTCAAAACCGAACTAAATCGACCGATATGCAGCCCTAACACTCTTCTTGCCAAAATAGCATTTTGTGCCTGATAGGTACCAATTTTAGCACTTGAGGTATCTAATAGGTGCAGGCCTTAGTTGAGGGTTCCAAGTGAATTTTCGGGATAATTTAACGTGTCTATCGATGACTTAAGCCTTTCAATTATATACTACCTTGGCAGATTTTCTGATCGTTCAAACAATTCCCAAAGATAATTACTTATTCGTGGTGGTTGTTAACACAAGATCATACTAAAATTAAACCTTAGCAGTCAACTTAAGTTAGAATGCATGTCACTTAATCATGATCAAGTTGTAAAAGATCCTGTCTTGCATTTTTTGTTTGGCATAGTTACAATCTTTACTTTGTTTCCAATGACACAAGGCTTGGAAGCCTAATGGAGCACAGAAAGAGGTGAAATCAGTATTTTAATGAATTCTTTAGCATGAGCCAAATTATGTTATTGAATGCTGCTGAACCCCCAACAATCACTATAACTCTGCTGCTGACTGCTGAACGATCTCAACTTTTACTATATATTTCGTGGTGGAATGTAAATAAAGCAGTTAGCTTGGTTTCATGTTGTTTTGACCTATTCATGGTTGTCGTATGCTAATGTCCAAACAGTAGTATCTAGATTTCAAATTCATGCCCATAGTGACAGTGGAATACAGGTAATCAAATTAAAAATAGGCTTAAGTTATTGACAGACACTTAAAGTTATCCCGAAAAATCACTTAGACCCCTTAACTAAGATCTGTACCTATCAGGCCCCTAATCCATCCGAATTTTGATTCAATTAGACCTTTTTTGCCTAATCAGCAACAGGTATAGAGTGTGTGTTACACACTCGTCTGACGTGGCAAAATTAAACAATTAGAAAAAACACGTGGCAAAAAAAATAATTATATAGTGGAATTGTTGATTTGTCTATTTTTCTATTTAAATATCTATTTAATAATATTTTTTTAAAAAAAAAGTTAAAAAGAACAAAAGCACATCCCCACACCCACCCAATCGTCATCTTCACATCCCCTCCCCCGGCGTCTTCACAGTTCACACACACATACACACACGAGAGCAGTAACAATATACTTCCTAGTTTTGATTTTTCGACGAGACTCGTCGGAGTCGAAAAACGCACACATCAGAAAAGATTATGTTATATTTGATGTTGAATTATTATTCATGTTTTATGTTATTCATCAGAAAGGAAGCACAAATTCAAGATTATTATTCATCAGAAGGAAATGTTGAATTTGTGTTTGAATTTACTATTGAATGTTGTTAGTTTTGTGGGGATTGAAGACGACGATGACGAGGTGGGGTGCTATGAAAACGATGATGACGCGGGAGAGGGTTGAAGACGACGAACTGGGGTGGGGTGAAGACGATAACGCGGGGTGGGGTGAAGACGATAATGCGGGGTGGGGTAAAGACGATGCCGCTGGGGGGAGGGGTTGAAGATTTTCTTCATTTTTAAAAATTAGAAATTATTATAATTAAAAATTATATTAATAAAATAATCTAAGTATAAGTTTTAAAATTTAAAAAATAAAATATTATTTTTTCTTCGATTCACGCGTTCAAGGAGAGTGTAACATACTCTTCTTGTCAAATCATCATTTTGTGTCTGGTAGGTGTCATTTTAAGCAGTTGAGGTGCCTGATAGGTACAGGCCTTAGTTGAAGGATTCAAGTAAATTTTCGGAACAACGTTAAGTGTCTGTCGATGACTTAAGCCCAATAAAGTTAATTGTTTTCTTAAAGTAATTGATTAGTCGAAGTTAAAAAAGAGTATGTGAAAGTTAAATCCACCAAAAAAAAAAATTCAAAATAATTTTCCATTGACTTTTCAAAATATCCAAGAGCCAATGTTCTTGTTTATCTTTTTGGAATAAAATATCAGTGATAACATAGCAGTTAGACGAACACATAATTAGAAAATAGGTGATGTTCGTTAATATGTGTCCACTGCAAAAGGACTTCTTACGTACGTAATTAAGGATTCGTGGCAAGTCGATAGATACATTTACCTAACAGTGTTTTAAAGCTCGAATCTACGGCAATCGATAACGATTGCGATAAAGTCATTAATTTTTCTTTCTTCTTTCTACGTATAATTTGGGTTTGAGCCCTATTGAGTATGGAGTCAATTTTATTAGAAAATTTTTTTTATCTCTAATATGAAACTTTCTTACGCGAATTTAAATTTAGTCGGATCTTAATACAAACACATGACACTTATGAGAGGATCAAATCTTAATCAATTAGGATTGCGGTTCAATAATAAATACCTTTTTGTCCTTAATCAAAGATCTTAGTTTGAGCTATGTTAGGTATAAAGTCGACCTTCATAGGGAGTGATTCCCCCCCCCCCCCCCCCCTACACACACAATGTGACTTTCTTGAGCAATTTCAAATAGTTGGATCTTAATATGAATATCAAACACATATGAGAGAAAAAACAACATGAAACTCAAATCTCAATCAATCAATCAACCAGGGGATCTTGATGAAGTGATAATTACTCTTTGTACTTAATTAGAGATCTTAGGTTTGAGTCATGCTGGTACAGAGTTGACTTTGTTATATATGGAGTGGTCTATCAATTAATGTGGTACTTTCTTACATAAATTGAAATTTAATCGAACTCCGATACGATTATCAAATATCCATGAGGAAACCAAAATAAAGGTGAAATCTCAGTCAACTAACGAGGATTACAGTGTAGTGGTACTATACTCTTATGTTCTTAACTAGAAATTTTGGGTTTGAGCTTTGTTAGATACAGAGTCGATTTTGCTAGGGAGAGTTTTACCCCCTAACATAAGACTTTCTTATGAATTTGAATTTAATCAGACTCCAATAGATATATCGGACACCTATAAGAAAATCATAAAATAAAGCCCATCTTAGTTAATCAATGAAAGTTGTGGTAGAGTAATAAGTACATTTTGTCCTTGATCAAAGATCTTGAATTTGACCTTGTTGGTCTAAAGTTGACTTTGTAACAGAATATTCTACCCCATTAAAATGAAATTTTCTCACCTAAATTCAAATTTAATTGGATTCAAATTATATGAATATCAAGAAATCAAAAAGAGGGTCAAATCTCGATTAATATTTATGATAATAATCAGGTTTATTTATTCTAATTGGATGAGTTTTAAATTCCTTAGTCTACATTCCCCGGTTGCAATCACCTGGAGTAGTAATCGTTTCTATAAAGGAACTAGTTACAACGGGCCCCAGTTACCCCTATCCTTTGTAAATATAGGAATGCTAGAGCTCCTGCAAGGATGTAATTAGGGGGACTTCATGATTTGGTTAAAAATAGATTCGGATTGAAAAGTAAAAAAAAAATCGATTAAATGAATCGATTTTATTTAATTTTGATTTGATTTAGATTTAAGTTTTAAAAGTCGACAATACTTGATTTGATTTGATTTTATTTAAAACAAACCAAATCGAATTGACAAATTATATAAATAAATTTTATAATTATATATATGCAATATATTATTTGTTACAAATAATTTTAAATATTTTGCATCTTTTCATGAAAATTTTATTTATCTCTATTAGGATAATGAACTTTACACCTTAAACTCATTATCTCTATTATATTAAAAGTGTGAAACTCCTTGGAAATATTGTTTGCATTTTTTGTCCTTCACTAAAAGTCTTTGTTTTACACAAAATCGTCTTTTCATTATTTTTTTAATATTTAAGAGCTAAACATTAATTAAATCTTTATAGTAAAATCTTTCATTATTAGAAGTCATTAGAACTAATGACAACTAATACATTTTTCAATAGTTTAAGAATTCTAAATCAACTAAAGCTAATTTTAAGAAGATTTGAAAAATCTAAAAATAAATATGAAAACTTTAGAATAAGAAAAATATAAGAAGTACCAAATTTTTAAAAGTTTTAAGCAAGTAATCAAAGATTTTCTAAAGATTTAACTTTTAAAATAAAGAAAGATTTTAAATATAGAAAAAAAAATTAAAAAAAATAATCATACTACAAAAATAGTTCAAATCGATGCGTCTGTCTTAGCCTCTAGCAGCAAGGAAAAGTGGTATTGGATGACAAACACAAAAGTGACAATCCATTAACCACTTGAAACTTCTGAAGGTAAAATATATATATGCTTACAATAAAATATATGTTATGTTTACATTATTATATTAAAGTGTGAAGGATCTTTGAGAAATGATTTGACCTTTTTCCACTTTATTAAAAAATTTCACATAATACGTGTGAGGCACGTGCGGTTAAACTAGTTAATAGAAAATGATGAAATCAAACTCATTTATTTAAAGAAACAACTAGTATGAGGTATATATAGAGAGAGAGAGTGTATTTCTTAGCAACTTTTCAATTGATTAAATCTTCTAGATCTTTAAATATTGTCTCCATAATTCAAGAAAATTGTAGTCACCACAATAAAAGGTTGATGACGGACTATAAGTTGAAAAAATGATGGAGAATTTTTAAAAATTATAATGAAAAAATTGAAAAGAGAGAAATATTATCTATAATCTGTATATACAAATATAATATATATAATAACAATATAATAAACAGATAATAACAATATATAGAGACAAGACGGATAGATAATAATATTAGGTATATATATATAATATTAAAAGTATGAAAACTCTTAGAAAAAACATTTAAACAAAATGGACTTCTTACTATTTTCTCAAATATTTATTATTTCACTATTAACCATATATTTAGAATTTAGATCCTTTTTAATCAAGATAAAAATTGTAGTGTTTATCACTTCTAAATCAATTAGAGTTTTAGTATACTAGTTCAATGTACGTGCGTTGCATATGTATCGAACGTTTAATAATAAGCTTGTATTAAAACATTGCTAAAAAATTAATAAAGGTAAAAATTATATTTAAATAGTTTACCTGATTATTTATTCTAGAGATGTAGTTGAAGGTTGATGATCGGGATCGGAATTGAAAGTTGAGTCAACCCTGAGTCGAGACGTTGGACCCAGGATCCAACCTTAACTTAAGACCCCACTCTAAGCCCTAATTTGAGCCTCGACTCCTAGAATTTGACCTCGATTCGATATCTTGTACTTGACCCAACCCAACCTCAATTCAAGAGAAACTTTCGATATTAACTCAGGTCCAACCACAAAAGAAGAAGTAGGGTCGATCTTGACCAGACTCCCGATCTTTGGTTTGACTCCAATCCCGACCTCGACCCGAAACCAACTCTGAGACCCCAACCCAACTCCCGATTATCAACCCATAGACAAGGTTCAACCTTAATCAAGAGTCAGGTTAGGTATTGAGTTAGGTGTTGAGGTCGGGTCTTATATTGAGAGTCGAATCCTGAATTAGAAATCGGGGTCGAGTCTCAAGTCAGGATCCAAAGTTGGATAATATGTCGAGAGTCGAGGCTAGTTTTATTTTGGAGTTAGGAGTCAAATTTAGGTCATGAATTGAGAGTCGGAGTTTGATTCCTCACCGAGATTGAGGTTATCGGGTCCTAGGACCTAGGTTTGGAGTTGGATACTAAGTCAGGTGCAAGCTCGGGTCAAGTCCAGTGTTATAAGTTGGGTCTCAGGAGACAAAGTTGGGAGTCTAAAGTTGAGGTCAGGTTCTAAATCGAGAGTCGAGTCAAGATTCTAGAGTCGGGGTCGTTTCCCAAGTTGAGAATGGGTTAGGATTGGTTCTCGAGTTTGGAGTCGGGGTTAGGTTTAAGTTGAGAGTTAGGGTCGTGGTCAAATATTGAGATTAGACGTGTTAGGTTTAACGTTAGGGTCATGTCTCAATTTGGGAGTCAAAGTTGGATCCATATCGAGAGTTGTAGAAATGGGATCGGGATCGATAGTCAAATCATCAGTTGTTGTCGAGATCAGGTATAAAAGTCGAGTCTTGGGTCAAGGTCAGATCTCGAATCTCAAGTATCGAGTCGGGAGTTAGATCGTTGGTCGGGATCGAGAGTCAATTGTTGAGGTAGGGACTTGTATCTCGGGTCGTGGTGGGGAGTCGATACTCGTATTGGATCGAGTAGTCGAGGTCTCAGGTTGAGTCTCGTATAATTAATATTTTTTCATGTTATACTTAAATATTCTTGGGACGACAAATTTTTCTTACTAACCAAACAATAGAAAATAAGTAAGAAAATCACTTATTTTTCAAGAAAATATTTTTTAGGAAAATAATTTCCTTCATACCAAACAGACCCTAGGAATAGATCTACTTTCTCATAAAAGATATTTACTTTGTGCCTCCGGCAAATTGCATCCATTATATTAAAATTTATATAAGTATTTTCTGAAACTATATTTGTATTGATATGGGATAAAATAAAGGTTTTTGTACAAATATTATATTAAAATATTGAATTGAAGTTATTAAATAAAACATATATTTCGTACATGAATGTTGATTCTATATACCTAATTCAATAAAATAATTGATTGTCTCCTAAAAATTCTCAATATATTAAACTAAATTTATTTCAATTATTATAATTTTATCGTTTTAAACACACAAGTCATCATATGCTTTTCTCAATTAATCAACTTCAAGATCCAGATATTAAATATTCCCTCGAAGTGTTTGCGTTGAGAGCATAATATTGCATCTTAATATGTGAGGAAGTATATTATTCCTCCTTTCATAGGACCCGGAGCATTATCATGTTGCACTCTCAATCTAACATAGGAAACTAATCTTCTATCATCCTTAAGAATTGTGCATTCTACCTGATCAAACACCACCAGTTACTGTGAGATTTTTATTTTTTGAGTGACACTTAAGAGTTTTAACTCTCCATTAATATGAATAATTAAAAAAAGAACCTTAATTTCTCTAAAAAAATATTAGAAGACTCTTTTTAATTTCGTAATTCAAGCCAAGAATGCAATCCACTTGGCGGAAGTTATGGTTGATGGCAACAAACGCGTTCATGGAGGGAATTGAATTTACTTTGTGATATTTAATTCTATATCTTTTTCTTATAGTCCGACTCATTTATCTTGACTACCTTGTTCAGTGCTTTGCAAAATGTTGTAATACATGTTTGTAACAATGAATAAATTACACAAATCTTGAATGAATTACACAAATCTTGACCAGTTGGATAACTGCACCTTCCATTGCTTTTTATCTATTCGAACAAGTACTTATGAAGTTGAATTTTGTTATAAAGTTGAATGTTTTCTTGGCCATTGTTTTAAATTTCTCAACCAATACGATAATAATAATGAGAGTTGCATGAAAAACTGCATTGAAAACTTTGCACTGATGGCAATATTGCTCTAGGAAAAGCTTAAGAAGAAGCATTAAGTTGCTCTAAGAAATTATGGCGACAAAGTATGTGCCATTCATGACAGATGATAATATTACATGAACATAAATACTTATTTAATGAATCTAACAAAATTATACATACAGATAATAAAAATTTAGTTCACTAAATATGACTTAGAAAATTAATTCAAGACAATTATGAAGCAAGATTAGGCGCATCACAAAAAAATTGTAGTAATGGAATTTCTATAGCTTTTAGTAGGTTGGGACACCATTTAGTCAAATTAATAAAGTGTTATAGTATAGTAAATCCAAAGTTTAATCTCTTTAAATCTTACTGACAAATAAATATACCTAATAGAGGCAGTCTTAGGGCTCGTTCCGGAGTAGAGCGCTGATAAAATATCTCGAGGTATAGGTGTGAGGCCTAGTCTTGTGGGGCTTACACCTTAAGTGTCCAACTGTACGCCCTAAGCACGCCTAACATCCAACGCTCAAAGCTCGAGGCTCGACTAACAAGTCTTAGACAAATTATGTGTTGAATTCCTTAATTGACATTATTGACCCTTATGATTTTCTAATAAATAAATGATGCTTAATAATTTTTTCATCTATAGAACTAAAAGATTGAGAATAACTCAAATAACAAGTCATTGTATTGCATATTTATTATTTAAAAACATTGTGAGGATGAATATCATTTAATATTTCTTTAAAAAATACTTAATTAGCTGAATTTTACAGCTTCACTTACCATTTGTCTTCATATTATTTTCAAACGACTCAAAATTTTCATATTTTATCATTTGTCATATGTCTCAAAATCATCGCTATTTAAAAGTATATTGTATTTTATTATCTCAAAATTATCGTAAGGGAACTAAGAAAGTTTATTGATTATTTTCTTTTAAAGATGTAAATTACATAGTACGATAGTAATATATTTTATAAAAATATATTTCTTTTATTATTTAAAAGTTAAGATGTTAGAGTTGATTTGTATCTCATAGTATCTATTATAACATTTCTTTATTTATACTTGTAAGATTATATTAGAAGTTTTATTTTTATGAGTTTGCTTAATCATGTTTTTATTTGTTTAGCTATTAATTTATTGTTTATAATATTTACTTATATTATAAATTAAAAATTTAAAGATTCATTGGGCTTACGCTCTATCGCCTCGAGGCTTATGCCTCATCCCATACTAAGTAAAACATCCGCACTCACGTCTTCGTCTTTTAAAACAGTGAATAACACTAATGAATAAAGCAAATAATGCATGTTTCATCTTTTGAATGTTATCAATGCTCTAATCAACTCGTTTTGCTAACCAAATACGCGGATCTATCAATTATAGTGTTATAAAAATGAGAAATTTAAATAAGAAAAGATAAACACCGAAAACTTGAATTCGACAGGCAACTTATTTTGCATCATCAAATGTTTCAACTTTACTTCCCGTTCAATTACACTTGAAATTTTGTAGAATTTTAAAGATTGTCACTTTAATACAATTTATATAAGGTAAAGTTTGTGTTGATTTAAAGTCTTAAATATTAGAGTTATGTTAAGATTTTTCGTTTTACAATTTATGACTTCTAAAAATATATTTTCTCAAAAGTATTTTTTTCTTAAAAAGGCGACGATTTACTATAAATTAAGAGAAAACTCTTAGAAAATTAAAGGAATGACACAAATCAAATCATAAAATTCAAGACATAAATTCAAACAAGTAAAATCATAGAAAAAATAAAACCACAACAAATCAAAATAACAAATAAGTATGATTACATAATTCTACAAACAATAAGTATTTATCGATTGAGAGCACAAGTAGTAAAGAAAAAGAAGCGAGATGCTTGCTTTTTCATTATTGGAGGTAGGTTGATGTTTATTGTAGGATTTTCAAGCACATCTAATATCTGTAACAATAATGTATATGTACACAATTGTCACTTTAATACAATTTATATAAGGTAAAATTTGTGTTGATTTAAAGTCTTAAATATTAGAGTTATGTTAAGATTTTTTTTTTTACAATTTCTGACTTCTAAAAATATATTTTCTCAAAAGTATTTCTTTCTTAAAAAGCGACGATTTACCATAAATTAAGAGAAAACTCTTAGAAAATTAAAGAAATGACACAAATCAAACCATCAAATCCAAGACATAAATTCAAACAAGTAAAATCATAGAAAAAATAAAACCACAACAAATCAAAAGAACAAATAAGTATGATTATATAATTCTACAAACAATAAGTATTTATCGATTGAGAGCACAAGTAGTAAAGAAAAAGAAGCGAGATGCTTGTTTTTCATTATTGGAGGTAGGTCGATGTTCATTGTAGGATCTTCAAGCACATCTAATATCTGTAACAATAATATATATGTACACAACTTACTCCTAACCTATTATTACTAAGAGTTATTTTCGATAGATCATCAATTAAAATAATAATAAAAATTAAATGAAATAATAAAATAAAAAATTATCAAAAAATTATACTTGTCTGAGATGACCAAACGCTGCAAAAATAAAATAGAAAAAAATAGTTAGAGTTGATCGACCCAAGCATTAGTTGATTAGAACCCATAAGTGTTCTACGATGCAAAAATAAGGAGCATAACTATTTACTATGCAAAAAAAAAAGAAGAAGAGAAAACGACGTTATGAATGTCATTATAATATTCTAAGAATAAAAAATCCTTAATTTATAGAAGACAAAAGCCTCTTTCGAAAAATTTTACCTTAAAAAGTAAAAAATATTTATGGTAGATTTATTTTTTTAGTTAAATTTAATATATTAACCTAGTATTTCAAGACTTCTACTATGACATTAATAGTTGGGTCTACTAATTTTGGAAAACAATCAAATTGTAAACCTTAAAAAAGTCCTACACTTCTACACCTAACATTAATATCATTCTAACAATGCTTTGACGCCTAAAGTTTTACTTAAAATAAAATTGTAGCATTTATGACATTATTTGAATTTCAATTATTATATTTTAATAATTAAATGATAATTATTTAAGAAAATAGTATAAAGATGATTTTGTCTATTACAGAGTCTTTTAATGAAGGGTAAAAAGTTCAAATCACTTTCATAAGGGCCTTCACACTTTTAATATATTATAGATATTAAAAAAATTCTATAAGTCCTATTATTTTGTAATTATACTGACAAGCGGTAGGATTTTCTTCTCGAGGTCTGAAAAGTGGCATTGAAGTTCTAAAGCAAAAGTAAGGTGGTCGGTCTATTTACACTCAATGTTAACTTTTCCGATTTCAGAATATTGAGATTTTGTACTTTGTCCTGTAGATTTAGATTCAAGTTTTTTTCTTGAATTAATTGTCATTGTATTTCCTTTTCTAATTTCTTTTAGTTTCTAAATTTTAGAATTATATATGAATTATATAAAATTAATAGTAGATTCTCCTCTATCGTGTTTTTCTTTCTGTTGAAAATTATTTATCGAAAGATTGGACGAAACAAGCATATTATCAAAAAAGCAAAGATTTAATTCTTTTCTTTTTAAATTATTTTTAGGGGAATTATTCTGGGTATGAATAAGTCACAAATTAAGAGAACTCTAATTTAGTTTGAAAATATTGTTTTGTGCAACCAACTTATTTTCTTGCTATATTAGTCTCTTGGTTTGATGGAGTACATATGTTGTCCTGAATTGAAAAGATTTTCTCTATGCGTAAGTGTGGCCTGTAGCTTTTTATGTCTTTATTCATGCATTCAAAAGTGTGCTCATGTTTAAGATACTATCTAACCATTTTCTTTGTCAAAACGATTTAATAAGTCTCTTTCACCCTATTTGTGACTAATATTATATTTTTCTTCAAACATTATTTGCAGTAGACACTCAATTTCATCCGACATCTAAGGTATGGTGTTACTCTAAAATAATAAACGTGTAATATCTGTCTATTCTAAATGGTTCCCACCTCTCACCTTTTTCTTATAGTCATTTATTAGTTTCTTAAATAATTGTCATTTAATTATTATCTTAGGCTTTAAAATAATTAAACGTATGCCTCTTAAATCTTAATAATTAAGAGGAAAATTAAGGTTACTATAAGGAGATAAGTTTAGTCAAAGACCAAAATTTTTTATATGGAGATTGTTGAGAGAAAATTAAGGATGCTAATTTTTGAAGTCTATTCAGAAATAAGTGACAAGCTCAAATAATTGAATCAAAGTTAGAGCCCTTTTACGAATCCTATAACAGTTTATGTCACACCCCTTTTTTTGTCCTAAGAGTTATTCAAATTAAAGTGACGATATTGAATATGGATTAATTTATTTACAGAGTCGTCACTTGGAATTGAGTTATGGTGTTCCAAGTCACCTTATTGAATTCATATTTAAAAGGAAATGACTCTTTATTTTGGTCTGTGAAAACAGAAGACCGGTAAGAAATTCTGTTGATCAAGGAAAAGGTGTGAGACACCCCTCGAGTCCCGTGGTTCTAGCACGGTGGCTTTTATTGACTTATCTTGACTTAAACTATTTTGATAAATTATGTTAAGACCTAAATTCGTTCACTTTTATTATACTAAAACTTGTCTATTATTTTATATTAAATAAATCGGTGAAAAGTTAATTTTAGAAAAACATTTGTCAAGATGCATTATTTCATCCTTGAATTTTAAATGTCTCTAAAAGATGTGTACGCCGCATTCTTAATTGAGACGAATATTTTAAACGTGCCTAATATTTGCCTAGCGTTAAAAGCATTGGTTTATCTCTTGTGACTCGTAACAATTTTATCTATTTGAAACATTGTTTATCCTTAACAGTAAACTAAAGCAATATTCATTTAACGCGATAAATTAATTTAACAAATATTTATTAAATTTTGTTAACGACAATGAAATAAAATAAAATAAAATAAAATAAAAATAAAATAATAATAATAAAAATAAAATAATACAAATACACAAAAATTAATCATGTTATATTAATTTTATTATGATTCTCCAAAATTTATTCACTTTAAAACAATACAAACTGAAATCTCATATATTGAGACAGATTAAATACATAAATTTTCGAGATATGGGTCGAACACAAAGTCGCGAAGAAAACAAGCAACCTAAATCATATGATATACTAATCCAAGCAAAACTACAAATACTAAATATTTAAATACCAGTTTTGGGAAGAATGGTGACTTCGTTTTTCGGTGGGCTTTGTCGAACCGAAAAACATGGGGATCCAGTTATCTGCTCGTATTTGATGTAGTCAAGTGTTTCGTTAATGGAAGGAAAAAATAAAATGATGGGGAGAAGAGGGGCTTGTGTGGTGATACTGGTCGGCGATGGAGCTTGCCGGAATGTGGGTTTCACCGACGATATTTTGGTAAATAGAGACGGGAAACAGAGAAAAGAGAGGCGGCTCCGGGGTGTTAGAGCGGCTGGAGAGAGGAGAGAGACGAACGACCGACGGCATGACTGTTTCGCCGGTGAGAGACTGTTTCGTCGGGGGCAGTGGTGATTGTCGGCGTACGTTTCCCGATGAAATTTTGCCGGAAGTGAGAAACAGGGACGATTGGGAGGTTTATCCGGCGGGCTTCACTGTGACAACGACTGATAATATTTCCAAGTGGAGATTCCGGCGAGTTTCCACTAAAAAATTCATAAGCTACCAATTTTTTTTATCCCGTTCAACTCTCGATTTTGCTCTCTGCTTTTTCTCTCTTCTCTCGCAATCTGCCATTGTTAAATACAAATATGCTACAAAGATAAATTGAAATTTTGTTTTTCGTGTGTATGTGTTTTTTTGGTGGGCTTTTTGTGTGTCTATGTGTGGTATGTGTATGAGAGTTGAGGGATGTGTGTGTCCTCTTTTCACTATGTGTGTTGAGTATGAAAGAAGAAAATAAAAAAATAGAGAATGATGTGATTGTATGTGCGTGAATTTTTCTTTTTTTCTATTTTTCCTTTCTGTTCCAAATTTTTAACTTGACAGTATTAACAAACAGGATTTTAATAGTCAATACATCTACTGAACAAATATATAAACAATTAATAGTATAACATGTAATAACGAACGTTCACATAATTAATCAACTACACATGCTAAATAATGCATGAAATCACTTGAACGTTTTCATTCATGCTTGTTCACAATAAAGTTTACAAAATAAATGAGACATTATTGAATAGAACCTGTGATGAATCAAAAAATCATTACCAGAAATTCAAACGGATACCGAACTTGATTCTCTTCTTTATTTTTTTTGTGTTTTTGCTTTTGTCTCCCACTTTTTTCTTCTGATGTTTCTCTGTTTCTCTATGTATTTTTTTCAGTCTCTGTTATCTCTGTTCTCTCTGGGTTTTTTTTTCTGGTTCAATGTACGTATTCCCCTTGGGAATTGGGGAGTTACCCTTTTTAAAGGGGATGTGGGGAGGGAAGTTGAGGAATTTTATCAAATAATGGGGAGATGTTGGGTAGTTTAAGGATTTTAATTTTTTTTAATTTAATTCTTTTTATTTTTTAAGACAAATAAAAAATTGAAAATAAAAATAAAAGAATATTGACTAATTAATTAATTTTTTTTATATTTTAAGAAAATACAATAAAAGCTTATAAATAGACTAGAATAAATCTAATTAAGATAATACGAAAATTAGTATCTTATTTATTAAAATTAAAAGGGAAATATATTTTTGAATTTTTTGTGTTATTTTAAAAGAAAAAAGAAAAATAAAATAAAAATATCCCAAAATGTAACTTTAATTATTTATTTATTTTCAACTAAAACTTACTAAAAATAAAATAACACCTAAAATAAATATTATATATACAAAATATAAATATTTAATGCCAAAAAATAAGTTAAAATTTGGAGAGGGTAAAAAATCACGTGTCTACATTTTACCCCTCTTTGTTTGAAATCTCAAAGAGTTTACATACAAATAAGTAGACAAAAATATGATTTTTGACCCTTCGATTTTTTAAAAGATGAGAATAAAATAAATGTGATGTGAGCGAGTCCTGGTTTTGGACCGCCCACATATCCCGGGTTATAAGAGAATCAGATCACGTGTAGTTCAAAGAGGTAAAATGGTGAGACAATGAGTTAGAAGTTGAGTCAGGTCCCGTCGAGTCTCTGGCTCAAGACATTTTGCTTTTACATTCAAATGAATAACAAAAAATAAAATGAAGATACAAGTGAAAGATCCTATCTATGCTACTTTTCTAGAATCTTGACTTGAATCTTCATGACTTCTCAAATGGTGAGAAGTCGTTATTTTGAGTTGAATCTTGAAAAAATGAAATGTTCATCCCTTTTGATTCTTGGTATTTGAGAGAAACTTGAAAATTATCTTGTTCTTCACACTTTCTTCTGACTTGAATTTGAAAATCTTCACCATATTCTTCATGCGGGCTCCTGAACTTGCAACTGATAATCTTCACTCTATTCTCCAGGCGAGCTTCTGACTTGCTATTTCTTCACCTTATTCTCCAGAAGGGCTCCTGACTTTCCATTTCTTCACCCTATTCTCCAAGCGGGCTCTTAACTTGATATTTTTTTACCCTGTTTTTCAGGCGGGCTCCTGACTTGTAATTTCTTCATTCTGTTCTCCAAATGTGTTCCTGAACTCAAAGTAAAAGGTGAACTAAAAAAAAGAAAAGTCTCATTATCCAGGAGGGTCCTGAGCAGAAAGTAAAGTCTCATTATCAAGGATGTCCCTGAGCAGAAAGTAAAGTCCCATTATCCAGGAGGACCCTGAGCAGAAAGTAAAGTCCCATTATCCAGGAGGGCCTTGAGCAGAAAGTAAAGTCCCATTATTCAGAAGGGCCCTGAGTAGAAAGTAAATTTCCATTATTCAGGGGGGCTCTGACTAGAAAGTAAAGTCCCATTATCAGGAGGGCCCTAAGCAGAAAGTAAAGTCCCATTATTTAGGAGAGCTCTGAGCAGAACGTAAAGTCCCATTATTCAGGAGGGCCCTGAGTAGAAAGTAAAGTCCCATTATTCAGGATGGCCCTGAGCACAAAGTAAAGTCCCATTATTCAGGACGGACCTGAGCAGAAAGTAAAGTCCCATTATTCATGAGGGCCCTGAGTAGAAAGTAAATTTCCATTATTCAGGGGGGCTCTGACTAGAAAGTAAAGTCCCATTATCAGGAGGGCCCTAAGCAGAAAGTAAAGTCCCATTATTTAGGAGGGCTCTGAGCAGAAAGTAAAGTCCCATTATTCAGGAGGGCCCTGAGTAGAAAGTAAAGTCCCATTATTCAGGACGGCCCTGAGCACAAAGTAAAGTCCCATTATTCAGGACGGCCCTGGGCAAAAAGTAAATTTTTGTTATTCAGAAGGGTCCTGAGCAGAAAGTAAAGTCCAATTATCCATGAGGACCTTGAGTAGAAAGTAAAGAACCATTACTCAGGAGGGCCTTGATCAGAAAGTAAAATCTCATTATTCAAGAGGGCCCTGAGCAGAAAGTAAAGCCCCATTATTCAGAAGGGCCCTGAGCAGAAAGTAAAACACAAATAACATGAACAAAGTTTTTTGCCCCAGTTTATACTAGAAAAAAATTGTAAGTGTTATTTGATTATAACTTTTAGAAAGGTACAGTAAAGAGGGTGAGACAAGGCCTTGAATAATTTCAGGAAGTATGTCACCTGACAGATGAAACTTGAATTACCTAAACAAGAAAAATGCATCTCGTAGGGTGAAATGAAAGGACTCGACTAGAAAGTACATCTTCTAGGAGTGAAGATTCAAGTTAGGAAGTGTGTCACCTAATAAATGAAAACTAAAATACCCAGACAAGAAAGTGTGTCTCCTAGGGGTCAAATGAAAGAACTAGACTAGAAGGTACATCTTCTAGGAGCGAAGGTTCAAGTTAGGAAGTGTGTCACCTAACAAATAAAATTTGAATTACCCAGATAAGGAAATGCATCTCCTAGGGGTTAAATAAAATTACTCGACTATAATGTGCGTTTTCTAGGAGTAGTGGTTCACGTTCGGAAGTGTGTTACCTAACAAATGAAACCTAAAATATCTAGACAAGGAAGTGCGTCTCCTAGGGATTAAATGAAATGACTCAACTAGAAAGTGCGTCTTCTAGGAGTAAAGGTTCAAGTTAAGAAGTGTGTATCCTAACACATGGAACTTAAATTACCCAGAGAAAGTGCGTATCCTAGGGATTAAATAAAAAAATAAGACTAGAAAGTGTGTCTTCTAGGAGTAATGGTTCAAGTTAGGAAGTGAGTTACCTAACTAATGAAACCTAAAATACCCAGTCAAAAATTACCCAGACAAGGAAGTGCATCTCCTAGGAGCATAGGATGATGAGTTTTCACCATGATTGTGATTACTAAACATGTGTAGCAATATTGTCTCTTGCATTTGCAAAAATGAGGAATTGCATCTTTCCGATATCTAAGCTTTAAAGCATTTTGATTTGAAGTCAACATTCATCTCTGTTTCATATAATGAAAACTTGTGAGTTTTTTTTTTAAAATACAGTGGTTGATTTGTGGCATTTGGCTATTGAGGCGATCATTTTTGTACATGTCATTCTCAGCTCCATTGCAAATCGTTGATAGGTATTGTTGACTTATTGTACTATTGATCCCAAATTCTGGCTACTGAAAGTATTTGACTCATACCACATTTTCCTTGCATGCTGCCTCTGTATTTAACTTTCAATACACCTTTTATATTTTCACGAGTCCAAAAATTATCAGATGACAGGCATTCTTGGGTACCTTACTTTATTTTGAAATATGTTACCTTTGTGCTTCCGCTCTTTGTCTTACTCTGTGCAATTGAAAGAGTTGGTAGCAAGTTTTGAAATCCTTTCTCACTTGACTTGACATGAATTTGACTAAAAAATATGAGAAAAATGATGATCACAAATTTTCATTTGACAACAAATACCCCAAAATAAAATAAAAAATAAAAATGTAGAAAGAAAAGAAAAGGACAATAGACATCTCTTTTTCAAAAACGTAAAAAAAATAATAATCTGGGTGTGGTAGCCGGTTCCAGTGATATTGATATGAATCTTGAATTAAACAACCTAAACTACCCATACTAATCATTTATCGACTTTTGCCAACTTATTGAGTCTGAAATCGAGCCTACTCTAGAACTTGTTGCCTCTAGATTACGAACCTCATTTGGCTAGTGGTGCCCCAAAGGGGTTTTGCCAGCGAGACTCTATCATTTTCATTTTCTCTCAACTCACTATTGCCTTATGGTGCCCATGAGGGTTTTCACCAATAAGACTCTCTCATTTTCATCATTTTTTTCAACTCACTGTCGCCTTATGGTGCCCATGAGGTTTTTCACCAATAAAACTTTCTCAAGTTTATCATTTTTCTCACAACTCACTATTGCTTTGTGGTTCCCAAGAGGGTTTTCACCAATATGACACTGTTGAAGTAAAACGACGCCCAAAATATGAAACGTCATGCACCCATAACATGTTTAGCCTTGATATTCTCAAAGATTGATCTGAAGGTCAAAGATTAATCTGAAGGTCTTTCTTTGGTTGTAACTTGACTTTTGGATAGGGTTAGAAAAAAAATGACGGCATGGGGCTCAAACTATACATAAGATAGGGTTAGATTTACAACTTTGGGAATCGACTTTTAAGGAAAATAATTTTTTTTGCCCCAGTTTTATTTCATATTGGGTAACTTGAATTTTTACTTGGTTGGAACGAACCCCATAGTAGGGTTGCCTATGTATCTTGTCATTGCAAGAATTAGGTCAAACGTAGTTCAGATACATCATTCTTTTGCTTGTTTTTTTTCTTCTTTTTTTGAATTCTTTTTCCTTTTCATTTCTTAGACTTTTCACTTTTTGAGAATTTTTTTTCTGACTCTACTTTTTTTTCTTGACACTTTTTGTTTGAATTTTTTTCAAATTCTATTTTGATTCCAAAAGAGGGGTACAGAAGAAATAAAACCAAAGCTCAAAAGAGGTAACAAAGGATGACACAACATTTGGATGACATGTAATATGAGAGTGGAACATGAAGATCATATGCATCTTTTTCAACATTGATCATGACTAAGTATATGCACGTGTGTCACTTCTTTCGTGCTTGTAAAACATACAGGCTTACTTGTATTATAATTTCCTCACAATAGTCCTTTTTTTTTTCTTTTTTTTTTGTAGCTAACTTCCTTTTGCTTCTCCTGACAGTGGAAAATATATATCCTCTAATTGATCTCATTCAAAATACATGATATGACTCTTCTCATTAAGACCAAGTCATTTTTATTCACAAAGAAGTTGTTATATTCAAGTGAGGCTGTAACTAGGTTCCCAAATACCTGATCACTTTACTTACTTCCTAATATCTTTTTTTTTAATTTAACTTCTTGGCTCAAAGTTTCAGGATTAGATTGAGTTTAAATATCAATATGTGAATTCAACATGCATATCACATCACTAAAATCACCATAGAAAGAGCTCTATTAAAAAATAAAAATAAAAATAAAAGGGACACACATTTGTTGAAAGAAAGATAGAAGGATTTGAATAGAAATGATAATAAAATAAGACAAGATAGATCTCGAACTACAACCCTAAAATAATTCAGTTAGCAAAAAGAAAAGCAAAACAGACTACCAAAACTCCTTCCACATGGAGAGCGGAGTGACTTTCAAATTGCCGAACTTAATATTTAGCTATTGATTTGCACGTCAGCCTTAATGGAGTCTCCACAATCATTGATACATCGTCTATTTTTTTTATCTTTTTTCCCTCAACACTTCTGAATTTATCACTGTCAAACTCTCTCCAAAGTAAGCCTTCACTAGTTTCTCTTTTCCCCTACTCCTCTTAATTCAATACAAAACCTTTTCAGATGAGCCAAAAGATCACCATGACCCTCATACATGTCCCACTTTGGTATTTTTGACTCTAGATACAAGTGAATATTGTGAAACATGTACAAATCCTTGTAAGAAAATATCTTTTTTTCTTCCAGTATTTGCATGTTTCTCATACTTTGCTCCAAATTTCTCATTTTCCAGGCCATTTCTTCTTATTCCTCATTTCTAACAGTCTACACGAACTTATCTTAGAGCCTATATCATTTTTTATGGGTCATCTTGCCTGTTTTTTGGACCTGGTGTTGTATGGATAAGATGTCAGCTTAACCACAAACTAACCACCTTAATACTATTTTGACTTTAGAAATAAAGAATGTGTTAGGATTTCACACTTTCAAAACTTTTTTCTTTAAGAATATCACTGAACTCGCTAAGGGTTATCTATGTATCTCATTACAATGAGAATAAGGTATGCGTAGTTCGTGAAAACTGGAGATATGAAGAAACATACTCTTTTTATTTGAATAATGAGAAATAATTTTTTTTTGAATTTATTAAAAAATAATTTTTTTATTTTTGAAAACAAATTAGTTTATATATATATATATATATATATATATAAATATATATTAGAAGAAAAGACAACCCTTTTTTTTAAGATTATCGAATCCATGAAGGACTGCCTACATATCTCGTTAAGATGAGAATCAGGCGTGCGTAGTTCTTGAAAATTGGAGATATTAAGAAACACACCTTTTATTTATTATTATTATTATTATTATTTATTTGAATAATGAGAAATTATTATTTCTTTTTAACCACAACCAACCACCAACTACTTTATCTTTTTTGTACCAAGTAGCAAATGGGTGAGTGTTGCATATTTAACACATTAAAATGACATGTTGTATGTTATGCCTTTATATGCATTTTTCCAGCCTATCATGAAAGGTTTTGGTATTTCATCCTGGATTTTCTAGGCGCACTTGTTTTTCGAAAAGTTTTGACTGAACCCTTTGGAGGATTGCCTATGTATCATGCTAGGACATGAATCAAATCTTTGCGTAGTTCAGAAAAAACTTAACAAAAATGTTTTTTTTAAGTAAATACAAAGATTAAATGAAGAAAAACTTATGTAATATATATAGAGAGAAATAAACGGCTCACTTCATTATATTCAGTAATTTTCAATACAAGTATGATAGAACAAATGACATGACTCCTAAAAGTAAACCTACTAACTGACATCTGAAAACTAAACTTAAACAAACAAGATTAACTAAAAGACATAAAATCTAGAAAAGAAGTTCTAAGACTGAAACTGAAATACTGTAATAAAAGAAAATAAATATCCATCCCTACAAATAAACTCCAATGTCTCAAATTCTTCAACTGATTTCCACAAACTTAACATGCTCGATCAAGGAGACTTTGGCTTTATGTGGCCTCCCAAACCCAAGTATATGTTTTCCAACGAAGCCGTGAGACGTTGGGCGAACGCTGATATTTGTGCCAGAAATTGTTCACGATTCAGCTCTTGGTAGTCCAAACCCATTCTGGAGATATCATGTTCCACACGATGGACTTTCTCTCCAAGGAAACTGAAGGCCTAATTTTATCCTTGGGCTGGCCGATCACGGGAATCAATCATCTCTTTTGCATGTTGGTCTCGAGCGGAAGCTACCTCTAGTTGTACTCGTAGGATTTCTCTTTCGCGTATCCACTGAGATCTCTCTTGATCGAATTCTTCTTGCATTTTGTTTTCAAATTCTTACAACTGTTGGCAGCGAGATGCGGCAAGTTCTGTGACATGTGACCCCTTAGTTGTGGCCAACTTGATTTGTCCTCAAAATACAACCTCAATGTCTGTCGACTTAACTTTTTTCTCAAGAAATTCCCAGTGTTGTTATTCTATTCTTTCCCTAGCTCATTCTAAATCAACATTTAGTACCTAAATAGTGGACTGATAATCCCTCTCTATCTCCAATTGTGGTTGCTTAATTCTCGCCTCATTCTCTGCATCTTTATCTACTTGTTGTTGAGTTAAGGCTTCCCTAGCATGCTCTAATTTTTCTCTCAAAGCTTGATTGACATCATGATGTTCTCGCATGGCCATCTCTATCCCTATTCTTATTGCAACCTCTTAATCTATGGGTCCCTTCACTGATCTTTCAGGTCTGACTGGTGAAGGTGGTTATTTCTGAAACCATTCATAGTAGCCTAGATGTACTTCTCCTTTCTCACATTCTATTACCATTATTTTAATTCCCATGAGATGATAACCATCCCAAATCTGTTGTGCCAATCCCTCTGGAAGGGGAATCTTTGGTCTTGCCTCAAACACAAACTCTTTCATATTTTCTGTTATGGGAATTATTTGATGTCTGCCTAGATGACGTAGAACACGCAATGACACATATGGTTGAACACCTCTAATACCCATCAATAACAAGAAAGGCCGAATAACATAATTATGTATGACCTGCCTCCAAGGGAACCAAGGGAGATTCCAAGTGATCTTATCTGTCGTTGGTGAGCGAAAAAACTTATCCCAATCACTAACTCCTTCTGGACACTTATATCTCTCCATTCTTTCTTCATAATCTTTGATTTGATTGACTTGTTTAGGAACAAATCTTGCCATCATAAGATGTTGATAAAGATGCTTTACAATCCACATTTATAGAAAGATGTTACATCCTTTGAAAAAACCTTTTCCCTTCTGACAAACGGTTAGAGCTTGATAAATGTCAGTCAAAATCATTAGTACCATAGTGTAATCCTCTCATATAATTAATACATGTACCACTCCAGCTAAACGAATATTAATTTTTTTCTCTTTCCTCGGGAAGACCATAGTTCCTAAAAAGACTACTATGACTGCAAATCGTCAATGAACTTTCCAAGCCTCAAAACTTTTCTTGTTACAAAGTTATTTACCGAACTCCTCAAACCCTTTTCTCTTCCGTATCTTTCATACAAAAACTGTAAGGAGACCCAATCTTTTTCCATTGATTTTTCTTTTGAGTTACATATGTTCAGGAGCTTACAAAATTTTTTTATCGAGATAAGTCTTGGGGCTATGAGTTTTTTCCGGTGCATATTCCTAAATCCAATATAAATCGCTATATACTGTAAAGTCGGAGTCAATTCAAAATTTAAGAAGTAAAATACATTGTTTATTGGATCCCAGAAAGTCAGTAATGCATCAACCACCTCCCTGCTAGGGTTTATTGTCATGATGCTTGTCAAAAAACCTAAATACTTATATATCTTACCATGATCAAATGAATCCATCCCATCCCACCATGTCCAAAGATGCCAGGGGGTACAGTTTACAACCTGTAATAATACATTCCCATCTCTTTCCCTTTTTAACACTTTTTATAAATTGGAGGAGACATGTTATACCTATGGATAGGGACATGAGATTAGAAAATGTCTAGACTTAGGCAGAACTTAATTCACTAATTTTTGAATTTTTCAACTTGACTCGTGAGAGTCAATGCAACCATTAAATTTGACTCAGATGTAAAAATGATTTTATTCAAAATAAAAAGTGAGAGAAACATGAATGCTAACATTTCTTTTAAGGGGTGACACTTATTTAGACCAACTCTACCAGAAATTTTGCAACGACAGATCCCTATACAATTTCAACTATAAGTTGAGGAAAAATACAACTAAGTACTAAATAAAAATAATAACTTAGAAAGAAGGAATGAAAAGAAAAGAAAATGATTATTTTGTATACAATGTTGTGTAAAACTCAGTCTCACGACCCCTAAAGGTTCGGGACTGTTAAGTTATAAATTTACATGTTTTATTAATTTATCAAAACTTAGCTCACGACGCCTAAAGGTTCAGGGCTATTAAGATATGTATTAAAATTAAATTTGAGGATAAAAAGGAAAAAGAATAGATGAAAGGGGAAAATAAGATAAAATAATAATAGTAATGAAAATAGTCATTTTTCATCATTTTTTATTATTATTTTATTTTTATTATTTTTTTTCCAAAATATCCTTCAATAAATTTGTGAATAATAATTTTTAAAAATAGGGTCATATCCCGGGAAGGATTTCCTACGTATCTCACTAAAGAGTGAGAATCAAACTCTCGTAGTTCATGAAGACCTTAAAAACTATATGTATTTTTAATTTATTTGAAAAATGGTTTGTTAAATTTGAGGAAAAAATACTCCCTTGCGTTTTACAAAGTTGTCAAAAGCCGGTCAACAATTAAATGGCCTTCTAAATAAATGTCAAAGAGCACGTAGGATGCACATGTTGATCATTATAAAGAGGAACATCTATACTAGACAGACCCGACCCCTGTGTCGAGTCCCGTTAAGTTAAATGCACATGATGCAAATAAAGCAAAACCTAATAGGGATAACCAGTTTCTAAGTTTCAGTTCTACTAAGCTTAGCCTGATAGGGATAAGTATCTAGACTGGCTTACCCGAGCGAATACTCGAGTCGGGGAAGGACAACTTGTTTGGTAGCAGTGCTACTCTGAATTCATTATTAATCCAAACCCCGCCTAACTTGTGTGACTAATAATCCTTCACCAAGTGCCTTGACACTTCGGCTATCTCAAAAAGAAGGTAGGATGCATATTCTTCATTCTTTCTATCCTATTTTCAGAGATTCAAAGGGGTGCGCGAGAGAAGATAATTTATAATATAGTTCAACAATATCAAAGCAATAATTGAGCGACAAGTAGCACATTAATCCAACAAACACAATATCAAAATGATTAAAGCAAGTAAAGTCAATATCAAAAGCTCAAATTTTGGTTATTCCCCAGCGGAGTCGCCAGAGATGTCACACACCTTTTTTTCCCTCGAAAGATTTTTACAATAAAAGTGATGATATTGAATAGAGATTAATTTATTTACAGAACCACCACTTGAAATTGAGTTTTGGTGTTCTAAGTCATCTTATTGAATCTCTATTCAAAATAAAATGACTCTTTATTTTGGTCTGCGAAAATGAAAGACCGAGTTAGAAATTTTATTGACCGAGGGAAAGGTGTGAGACACCCCTCGAGTCCCATGGTTCTCGCACGGTCGCTTTTATTGACTTATCTTAACTTAAACTATTTTGATAAATTATGTTAAGGCCTAAATTCACTTGTTTTTATTATACTAAAATTTGTCTATTATCTTATATTAAATAAATCAGTGAAAGTTAATTTAAAAAAAAATATTTGTCAAGATGCACTATTACATCCTTGAATATTTAAATGTCTCAGAAAGATGCGTACGCTGCATTCTTAATTGAGACGAATATTTTAAACGTGCCTAAAATTTGCCTAGCGTTAAAAGCATTGGTTTATCTCTTGTGACTCGTAACAATTTTATCTATTCAAAATGTTATTTATCCTTAACAGTAAACTAAAGTAATATTCATTTAACGCGATAAATTAATTTAATAAATATTTATTAAATTTTATAAACAACAATGAAATAAAAATAAAACAAAATAAACTAAAAATTAAATAATAATAATAAAAATAAAATAATACAAATACATAAAAATTAACCATGTTATATTAATTTTTTTATTATTCCCTAAAATTTATTACTTTGAAATAATACAAACCCAAATCACATATATTGAGACAGACTAAATACATAAATACCCGAGATCTGAGTCGAACACAAAGTCGCGAAGAAAACAAGCAACCTAAATCATATGATATACCAATTCAAGAAAAAATACAAATACTAAATATTTAAATTCCAATTTTGAAAAGAATGGTGGCTTCGTTTTTCGATGGGCTTCGCCGGATTAATGCCAAAAAATGTAGAGATCCAGCTAGATCTGTCTCGTATTTGATGTAGTCAAGTTTTTCATTAATGGAGGGGGAAAATAGAGTGGTGGGGAGAAGAGGGGCTCGCGTGGTGGTGCTGATTGGCGATGGAGCTTGTTGGAATATTGGGTTCACCGATGGTATTTTGGTCAGATGAAAATGGGAAACGGAGAAAAGGGAGGCGACTTCAGGATGTTGGAGCGGATGGAGAGAGGAGAAAGACGAAAGGATGACGCCATGACTGTTTCGACGGTGATACACTATTCCGTCGGCGGCAGTGGTGATTGTCGGCGTACGCTTCTCGATGGAATTTTGTCGAAAATGAGAATCAGGGATGATTGGGAGGTCTATAAGGCGGGCTTCGCCATGACAACGACTGATAATATTTCCAAGTGGAGATCCCGGAGGGTTTTCGACGAGTTTCCACCAAAAAATTTAGAAACTACCAATTTCTTTTTATCCCATTCAACTCTCGATTTTGCTCTCTATTTTTTCTCTCTCCTCTCGTGTTCTGCCATTGTTAAATACCAATATGCTACAAAGATAAATCAAAATTTTGTTTTGTGTGTGTATGTATTTTTCGCTGAGGTTTTTGTGTGTCTATATGTGGTCTGTGTATGAGAGTTGAGAGATGTGTGTGTCCTTTTTTCACTGTATGTGTTGAGTATGAAAGAAGAAAAGAAAAAAAAATGGAGAATTATGTGACTATATGTGCGCGAATTTTTCTTTTTTTCTATTTTTTCTTTCTATTTCAAATTTTTAACTTGACAGTATTAACAAATAGGATTTTAATATTCAACACATCTGCTGAACAAATAAATAAACAATTAATAGTATAACATGTATTAACGAAAGTTTACATAATTAATCAACTACACATGCCAAATAATGCATGAAATCACTTGAACATTTTCATTCATGCTTGTTCACAATAAAGTTTACAAAATAAATGATAAATGATTGAATAGAATCTGTGATGAAGAAAGAAACCATCACCGAAAATTTAAACGGAGAGCGAACTTGATTCTCTTCTTTATTTTTTCTGTGTTTTTGCTTTTGTCTCCCTTTGTTTTCTTCTGATGTTTCTATGTTTCTCTCTGTATTTTTTTTCCAGTCTCTATTCTCTCTGTCTGTTCTCTCTATTTTTTTTTTCTGGTTCAATGTACGTATTCTCCTTAGGAGTTGGGGAGTTACCCCTTTAAAAGGGGATGTGGGGAGGAAAGTTGAGGGATTTTATCAGATAATGGGGAGAGATTGGATAGTTTTAGGATTTGAATTTTATTTTTATTTTTTAAGACACATAATAAATTAAAATAAATATTAAAAATAAAAGACTAACTAATTTTTTTTTTTAATATTTTAAGAAAATACAATAAAAGCTTATAAATAACATAAAATAAATATAATCAAGATACTACTAAAACAAGTATCTTATTTATTAAAATTAAAAGGGAAATATATTTTTGAATTTTTCGTATTATTTTAAAAGCAAAAATAATAATAAAATAAAAATATCCCAAAATGTAACTTTAAATTTTTATTTATTTTCAACTAAAACTTATTAAAAATAAAATAAGAGCTAAAATAAATATTAGACAAAATATAAATATTTAATACCGAAAATAAGTTAAAATTCAGGGAGGGTCAAAAATCATATGTCTACAGTTCATTGATCACAACTAATAAAAAAACGTGTTTGAAAAGTTGGGTATAATTATTTGGCAGGGTAAATAATTAAGAGTATCATATAATAATTTCTCATATTAGATTTTTATATAAAGATATATCAAGTAAAAAATAACAAGTAAACGATGGTCGGAGAAAATCCATTCTTTCATATAAAATTGTGTGTGTGTGTGAGGTGGGGGGGGGGTGAGGGAGGATGAAGTGTAATGTTATTTCTATTCAGCGATTTAGCTCAAATATTTATAATTGATAGGTCGAGGAACAATGTTTTGTGATAACATAAGCTATGTTTTTATGTTCCTTTCAATTGTCACTTTAGATTTAGATACTGCATTAGCCAAATAGGTATGCTTACCGAAAATTCTTAAATCTTTTAAAGATGCGCAACATCAAATATCTATATTGCTCTTCATCGGGTTAGTTGTGATATTGTGATGTTTATATATCTTTACAAGATTATTTGGGGTACTTGGAGCACTAATTACTGGTAAGCATCTTATTTTTTGGTGGTAGATTTATCAATCATTCTATATGTCCACTATTTAGAATATCTTCTTCTTTCTTCAGTAGTGGTGTACTTTTTAGGAGAAACAAATGGTATATTTATCTCACTTTCAATTTTTGCAGGGGCAAATAACACGAAAATGTTCAGTAAATTTTCATTAGTGCATGGTTTGTTGGATAGTAAGAGATGTTCAGTAAATTTTGGATATATTTATCTATTGATATTTTAGTAGAAATCTTATCTAGAGTCCAAAGAATCTAAAAAGAATGACAAGAGGGAGTTTGCTCGGACGGTAAATGCCCTTCACTTTCAAATCTAGGGTTGGAAGTTCGAGTAACCAAGGGAGTAATAAAATGTGGGACCTCTTAGAAAGTGTTTAAAAAAGTAACAAAAAAGAATCTAAAAATGTTGTAAGGTTTGATGTTATACTGTTTCATATAGTCGTTAAATGACTTAAATTTGAAGCTCGAATTAATTAAAATGAGTAATTTATTTTTGGAAAATAATCAGGTAAAAATTGTAGAAAGTATTTACCACACATGCCCTGATTATGAAAAATAGAACATTGATAAAAATATATCATGTCTTTCATAAATAAAATTTTATTATAAAAAAATTAACAATAAATATTTATTCTTTAAAACTCTCTTACACTTAGATTCATTCGGATGAATTTAGTTATTTGAGGCTATGTTTAATTCAATAGTTTTTTATTTTCATTTTTAAATGTCATATGTAGATCAATTGATCAAATTTATTTAATATATTATAAGTCTTCTTATAATTTCTCTTGGTTATTGTTGTTTAAGATTTCTTTATTAACTTTCACACGACATAAGCCTATTGTATCAATCTAAACAACATGCTCATGAATTTGAGTCCAATGATATTCTAAGGGTACATTGGTAGCTTGGGTTAACTGGATAATGCAATTTGCGTGAATATTGTTATGCTTCTTTTTGGATTTGAAAAAAATGAAGAAAAGTATACTGAAAAGAAGAGGAAGTTAAAGCGATCATTGTGTAGCTTTAATCAAATTTACTTTATATTATAGTTTATTGCTCAAGCTCTAAAGGTAGGTTATGCCATATGTAAAAAAGATTAGAAATTTTCCTGTCTACAATACTTTACTCTTCTTTTTTTGGTTATTAGACGTGTAATTCTATAAACTAATATTATTTACAACCATACATTTATTATTGTTTGTTTATAATTATTTATATATTCTAAACGCCCTATTAATGCAAAACAAGTTGATTCCTACATTTTTCAATTTCGTTCGGAGTCCGAGCCCCACCCCAACAGTAAGGGTGCGACTTAGGTCAACTAACACAAAAAAGATAGAGTTCACTCAACGATTGCCTTTGGGTTTCGAATTCCACCCAAAGTTACGGGCTCATTTTGCCGAGTTCTCTCTAAGACTTCGATGTACTAGTACCTGCCACCAAATTCTCTTATATATCTTTCAACATTCATAAGTTCATTAATTATTTATCGTCAATATTATCAATAGAATTAGAATAAGTACATTTTTATGTATTGCTACTTTAAAGTTTTTTTTCCAGCTTGTGTATATAATTTTATTAATTGATGTATGATACATGTGAAAAACACGTACCCTAATCTTGTTATTTTCTAAAAGAAAAACTGATCACATGTACCCATCTACTTCAAAAAAATTGGCTAAGTATACCTTTCATCATACTTTGGTATCAAATTTACCCTCGTTGTCATACTTTAGAGTCATATTTATCCCTTTACTTTTAAAAATTGGTTAAATATACCCTTCATCATACATTGAGATCAAATTTGACCTCGATACCATACTTTAGGGACAAATTTATCCTTGTTGTTAAGAAGCTTTTCACTTGTACCATTCCTTTAATAGAAAAGTCCAAATCAACATTAAATGACCCATTTTTTAAAAATAAAACACACCTCGTCTAACCCGTCCAATTTGACCCACAAGATATACACAAATAAATATACCCCTCCCTCAGTTTTGTTGGTCAAATTTTTTCGACGTACAAATAGACTTCTCTTTCTATGTGCAGTGCGGGTAGGTTGTTTACAAATGAAAAAAATAAAATAAAATGGGATAGCACAGAAGTATGAAACTGGAGAAAATGTCTATTACAAATTCTGGTCTTGTTACAATTGTATTCAAATTTTAAAATTTGGTATACTGTTCTATGTCTATCTAGATTCTAGAATCAGTGGATAAGTTTTCTAAGCAAATAACATGATGAAAAATTTATGTAGATTTAAATTGTATATAAAGAGATAAGAATGAAGAGTGTCCCGGTTGACACATATGGAGACCTCTTAAATCAATCATCCAAGAAATATGCAGTGGCCTAATTTATTACATTTGACCACTAAGTGTCATTTTTCTTGAGCGTTGCATTGATGCAGATCCATGAACTTGGAGAGGGATATATTTATTTGTGTTTGAAATGATGCAGATTTATTTTTTTCATGAGCTATGCAATGATAAATATTTAGTGGCATAATCTTGTTGAAAAAATTTGACCAGCAAAACTAAGGGGGATATATTTGATTGTGCCTTTTTTGTGGCTCGAGTCAGATTGGACTGATCAGATTAGGATGTGTTTTATTTTTTTAAAAAGGGCATTTAATATTGATTTGGGTTTTCTATTAGAGGAAGGATACATGTGAAAAGTTTTTTAACAACGAGGATAAATTTAACCCCTAAGTATGACATCGAGGATAAGTTTGATTCCAAAGTATGACGAAAGATATATTTAGCCAATTTTTTAGTATGTGTGTGGAGGGGAGGAGGGGGTAAATTTAGCTCCAAAGTATGATAGCGAGAGTAAATTTGGATCCAAAGTATGACGAAGGGTATATTAGCCAATTTTTCAAAATAGAGAAATAAATTTAACCTTTTTTCTATTTTAAATACCGAAAAAAATCAAACCAAATCGCCAACAACCAAACCAATGGATATTCATTATTTTTTATTTGATTTATTTCAATAATTAAAAAATTGACTAAATTCTTTTCGCTTTAGTTTTACCCCGATCAAAATTGAAACATGAACATCTCTAAATGTAGTTATGCTTTCTTTAATATAAGTTCCCTTAATTTATCACCCAAAAAGAAATACCATTCGTTATCCAACAGGAGATGAAGCTAGTGTACAATATACTTCTTTATTTCTTTTTAGGAAAAAAGGCCAAATTCACCTCTCTACTTTGGAAAATTCGCAAAATATATTCTTCATCATATTCTTCATCATATTTTGAGGCTAAATTTATCTTCGTTGTCATACTTCAGGGTCAAATTTATCCTTGACATTAAGAAACTTTTCACATGTATGATTTTCTTTAATAGAAAAGCTCAAATCAACGTTAAATGCCTCATTTTTTTAAATATAAAAAAGGTATTTACATAAATAGTATAAATATGTTGTCTTATTTACCAATTTTAGTACATATTTATTCTTTAATTGATAGCATAACTTATTTTTTACTAAAAATAGCAAAATACATATATGATACATTAAACACAATTTTAACATTATTAATAAGAGAAAAAATAAACAATAATTTTAATACACTTTGGATTCAATATATTATACCTATAAAATACATATTTCAATATATGTGGTGAATATATATAGCTAAAACATTTTCAGTATAAATATAGTATAAGTATTATATATGAATTTCAAACAACCCCTTATAATTTAAATTAGTTTTTGTTGTTAGAAATGTATTATATTTGTTATGAAATAATAATTTTCAAAATCATAAAAATGTATCATATTGAATTCTAATTGTATTAGAACGATCATTTACGTTTAGTACAATTTTAATACAAATCACACTCCTACCACACCATACTCCACCCTTTTCCATCACCACCACCAAACTCCAGTCAGAGCTACACTACCACCAACAGATTTGTCAACTCCCTTTTTGCAATTTCTTGGGTGAACCAGCCACTAAACAGCCAACCAAGCAACTCTTGTCTTCTCTGTTGAACTCACGTCGCCAGAACAATCAATAACTTCGCTACCAACTTCATTGACAGATCTTTTGGCTTCTTCATTTTCTCCGGTGCGGAGCTTTAAGCTCCGATGAACCGCAGGAAACCAACAACGACAAACACCCCCTTCCTTTTCAACTCTCCACACCGTTTTTTCATGGATTAAAACTCCAACAATAAATTAAAATTATTGAAATGAATTTTTCGGTCCGATCTGAAAAAGTCAACAGGATTGCTGGAATATCATCTGAAACAGAGAAAACTCATGAAAGAGAAAACGGAAAAGGGGATGTTGTTAGTTTGTTAGCTCCGACTCACTGGAGCTTGATGCTCCTCGCCGGAACTATGTAAAAAAGGAGAGACAATGAGCTGCGTAGGATGTCATTGCGTTGATTATTGATTACTCCGGCATCACGAGTTCACCGAAGAAGAAGAGGAGGGCGAGAGAAGGGAGAGACAAAGTGAAGAATAAGAAGCGAGTTTGGTAATTAAAGCTAAAGCTAAGCTGTAAAGCATAATAAATTAAAAGTTATACTATACACAGCAATAAAATGCATTAAAAATATTATGTAAAATTTTTAAAATAAAACACTTTATTCTAGGAGAAAGGACAAGACTAGCCACTCGGCTAAATCAATTGCCACGGAGTGATCATCGATTTTTAAATTCCAAAATATAATTATTTGGGTCTTTTTTTCGCTACTGTCTTGATATTTTTTTTTTTTGCTGCCGTTTAAGCTATTCTCTTGTTTATCTATAACGTCATTACTCAACGGTTGATTTGAATCATAAAGATTTTAAAGTTTGCTAGCTTCAAAATAAGCTATGCAGTTTTAAGCTTTTAAAAAAAGAACTATTCTTCTAATTGGTGTAGTTTTTCTAACAATCAAATACAATTTTATAACATTGTAATTGTTGCTCTTCTTTTTTATCAATCAAATAATATTTTGATATCAAATACATGAATTTTTGATACCAAATATAAATATATATTTTATATAATAATTGTATAAAAGTGTATCAATGCGGTATCAAAGTGTATCAATGTAGTATGAAAGTGTATCAATATAATATAAAAATGTATCAATATGATATAAAAGTATATCAATTGGGTGTAGAGACTGCATGCGACCGACGGGCCAAATGACTAAAAATTGAAATTAAATTGGGCCAACTGAATTCAATTATCCAACTTTTACATTGGCTGACCATTTCTTTTCAAAATGGTCAGCCCATATCTTTTTCCCTTTATTCTAACCCACCACACCTGATTCGGCCCACAAAAAAGACACAATCAAATCACATTAAGGAAATGATTCTGCAATTCAATATATAATAATGGTCAGACTACTAACACGCTTATGCATTTGCAACATTAATCAAAGTTACCTGGTAAATACCTAACGAATTAGAAATCTAAGGGAAATGAAACAAGTAGATATAGAAATCAAGATGTTGAGTTTGGCATAAGCCTCTAAAATTGATGAGACATGCATTGGATTATGGTTATATATTCATTGAGAGGTGTGCAAGTGCCTAGCAAGGCTGCATGGAGTTTTTTTTATTTATTTTAAGGGTGTGTTTGGTATAATGGAAAATGTTTCATGAAAAACAAGTTGATTTTTACTTATTTTCTCATGTTTGGTTGGTGAATGAAAAATATTTTTCAGAAAATATTTTATAGTGTTTGGTTGGTGAGTAGAAAATATTTTTCATATTTTCTAGTATTTGGTTGGTGAGTGAAAAAATATTTTCTAGAAAATACTACTAACTGTTAACCAGTATAACACAACCTCTAGCAACTCAACAACTTGTAGGAACTAATTTAAGCACAAACAATACCAATATTGAATACCAAAATATTACAAGTCACTAAAATGTAAGCAATTACTAATTATATAATTCAGCTTCCTAATCGATATTCCCTCAAATCCATAAAAGGGAGAACTTTGGTAGCAAAAACACAATACATTACCAAAAATAAAAGTGCGTGAATAGTAATTGTTTTCAAATCCTATGAAGCTAAGTTCTTTCAACCCATATAACTATTGTTGTCGCTTGAATCGTCCCAACCACAACTTACGGAGATTTTGATTTTTTGCCAGGAATGCCTTTGCTAAAGTGTCGCTTTGCACCAAATAATCAAAAGTGTCACCAAGGACTACTCTTCCTTATAACCTTCCATTTCCATAACTTCTTCGTGCAATTTTGTCACATCTAGGCGACTATCAATTATCTTACCAATTGTTATTGCCACTTCTTCAAATTTTATTGATATATCGCCTACGACGTCTTGCAGTTCAAAAGAACGCTTTCTTTTGGGAATTATCTTGACTTGAGAAGTTTCAGTTACTTGTACATCTTTTTCTATGGTGGTCGTTCAATGCCAGTATCATTATCTTTCTCAGAACAACAATCCAAATTTATATTTTCAAATGACTTAGCACAATCTCCCTTATCTCAATCATTTCCATACACAAGAGATATTTCATCAAATATTTTAATTATTTTATTGATAAACTTGTCATTATTGGAGTGTGCCTACAATATAAATATAGAAAAAATTAGTATCAAGTTCATTTGATTCTAATTGGATAATTTAACATAAACAAACCATAACAAACGCAACACCTTAAAAATGTGAATACAGTGAAGCATAAAAAAATTTCTCAACCAAAAATAAAAAGTTGGTTCAAATATTTATAAAATTGACACTACAACATTGAGGAAAACATAAAATAGAAGAAGACATACAAACACATTAATAGACTCCAAAATAATTTGTTCATTAACAATATAACTAATCTTTGCCAAAAAAACTCAAGAAATATCAATTCACAAGAAACTACAACAGCTATAACGTTTGGGCATTTTTGAGATATAAATATATATAAAGAAAAGAAAAGAAAAGGTTTTTGTTGCTGCCTTGAGTTCTTAAATGTCAATAAGTAGTAGCATTTACTGCAATTTCACCTGCAAAAAAAGATGCAACTTCTTTTTTTTAACACCTCCCTAGGAGCTTCCACCCTTTATTACTTCCTTGATTTTTTTTAATTATGTTTTTATTAACTCATAAAGAGAAAAAAGAAAATAAGAGAATAGATGGGCATTGCATTCACCATCAACAAAATTGAGAAAAAGATTTACATACAGTTACAAAATGACTCAAGAGATAACAACAGAACAACATTGATAACTTTATTGCAACATAATCTAAAGTTTCATTTCTATTGGATGGTTTAGTTTAGAAAGCAATGAAATTAACATGGATGCCATCAGACAAGAAAATTGCAAGTTAATCTTTCTTGGTGACCTTTTTTTTTTCTCAAAACAAAACACCACCAACTTATACCATAGCAAATCTAAATTGAAATTAAATATTGTTCAGATACTTAAAACATAAAAAGAGGATAAGAGAGATACTTAAACTGAAGATAAATTCATTATCATAAATAAAGGTAACAACAAGACCATATGAGAAGGTCCTGATTCCTAGTTTGGCAAGAAGGGAAGCTTCAAATGAACCAACTTTGTCACCTTTCTTGATAAGCTCCACAGGGGTGATAGTTTCAACAGTTCCCTTTTCAATCTTAGCAGGGATGTTGAGCGCCTGGAAGAAAAAGGTTTAGAAGGGATCCAAATCAGTGTTGCCAGGAGGACAACAACATCAACTGGTGCAACCAAACTAACACGAGCAGTTGCACCAACCTTGTAGTTTGCAACTTCCTCGCTTACTTCCTTCAAATCACCCTCAATCCAACATTTTCAACAAATAGAGGGATGAGATTAAAGATAGTTGCATTTACTGTTTTTTTAGCATGAACTCTGATAATCCTCTTCATCATAGCACTCTTACCCATCAGAATAACCTAAGTTGCTCGGACTCTTCAAAAATATCTACGGGTGTGTGTTGGATCCTTCAAAAATAGTGTATTTCTAAAGGATTCAACACGAGTACAATAAATTTTTTAAAGAGTCCGATAAACTTAGAGAACATTGGAATCACCTCTCAAACCTTTCCTAATTTTCGAAGCTGATTGGATCCAACATTATCAGCAGCCACAAGCACTTGCGTATACTCATCCAGAATCTCACTGGATCCAACATTATCTTTCTATGCTCTATTAATACATAAAGCATTTTCTGTATTTTGTTGTATCGATGATAACCACCAAAAATTGGCATATGCACACAATTTCATTTAACAAAATCAAGAAATAGAACTACCAAATAAAATTTCAAAAAAGAAACCAATACCAGGTAAAACAAATAAAAATATAAGAAAATAAGCTAACAAGCACATTTGACCTGAATACCTGAATATGGACAACATAGACTTTGAGACTGGTCATAATCATCTTTCAGTTGTCATCCCATCCAAGGCCACTTTTGTTTAGTAGAATTTGCATTGTACTCCATATGATTCTTATTATTTTAAGGTGATTCTCCACATGCTTAAATGAACCATCCATTCCTAGGTGTTCGTTAATTGCATTTACAATACAATTGAATGAGCTGACCTTAAACTAGTTAGTCGATTTATTCCCTTGCTTCACTTCATCAGCTAGAATTTTCAACATCAAATATTCCATTGTTTTGACCACCTAAACTGCTTCTCTCTTTTTTTCCCATGATTTACTATTACAAGTCAAGAAACTACAATGAACAAGCCACACTCAACGGAACACAAATGCAAATTAGCAGAAACCTGTCAGCTCTACGTATACCAAACAAAAAAAGTAAAAAGAAGAAAACTCAAAGCTAAAAGAAAAATAATAATGAACCATAGAAGTATTTCTTTCATAAAGGATCTGGCCAGTAACTACAACAAAAAGAAGAAATAAAAAAATATCAATAGAAAAAACAAGCAACATTATCGATTTAGCTATCAAAGTTTCTTAATACACTAAAGTCCTCCATTTTTTTGCCTATCGTAATTTATAAACATGGCATGAGCAATTGCATTTTTTTGTGATGAACGTTGTCTAGCTTCTTTACATCTTTCTCTTTGTGTTTGATAGCTTTGACTTCCTTGAGAACTTTGAGTAATTTGAATATTTTGAGGTTGAATTAGTGGTTCAACATTTACTTCTTATATTATCATGTCATTTGAATCCAAATCAACAATGTGATTATATAAAATGCACGATGCTAATACCACATTCACTTGTGTCTTAGAGCCCCAAAAGGATTCATTGTCAATCATATAAAATTGTCTCTTGAGAATAGCAAAGGCACGTTCAACTGAGGATCTGAATGACGTATGACGAAGATTGAATAGTTCTTTTTTATTTTGGGGAGGACAATTACTATATTCTTGCAAGTAATAGTATATTCCATGATAAGGAGGAATAAACTCCTTACGAAGTCCATATCCCGCATCTACAAGATGATATTTATCTACAAAGTCAAACTAAAGTTAATTAATATACATTGTTCACCCACTTCTTTCTATAAACTACTTTTTATTGAATAAGATACCTTGGGGGATTTGGAGACCATGTGGTCTCTCCAACACATTATTTAATATGCAAGAATTATGTATAGATCCTTCTCAACCAGCAAGCACATACGTGAAATTAAAATTAAAATTGATGGCAGCTGATACATTTTGTGTTGTGATGCCTTTCCGACCATAGAATCTATTTTGTTATTCAATAAAAACAGATACAAGCACATATGTTCCATCTATTGCTCCTACACAATCCTATATACAATTTAAGTTAATAATATATAACATTTTTTTAATGAAATGACTTAAAATATAAAATCTTAGTATGTTACTTACGGTAAATCAGGGAAAATATCGGCGATTATTCATTATCTCCGATTGGATAGTTCCATCCGATGATTTTACAAGGATTGGATAGAGTTTCAAAACTGCTTGAAGTACCGTGTGAAAGCATTGATGAATAGACTCGGTTGACCTATAAAAGTATGATTCAATCTTTCAAAATTGTTCATTAAACCAACAATTTTTAAAAATATTAATACTTGTTCTTGAACATACATATTTTTGGTTGAAGACAACAAACTATTTCTTCTAAGAGCATTGCATAGTTCATAAAACACATGTTTACTCATTCTTATCTGACCTACACAATGAACATCATTTTCATTCAAAATACTATTCATGTAGAATTCTCGTTCTTGATCTTTATTAATATAAGGTTTTTTAGCAATGTTATTCTGATGTTCGTAGGCAACAATAATTGCAACTCCGACAGCTAAAATAGATGTGGTTGCAGATTCGATTATTGCATCATCTTTATCTTGATTAGTCAAACCCATCTGTTGTAGAGAAAAAACATACAAATTCGAAAGTCCTAAGATACTCATATAGCTTGAGTCTGCTGCTAATAGTTCAATTACCTCACAATATCTTATCAATGTGCATTGGAAATCAAACCTAAATTTCAATTTTCAAAAAAAATTTAAACTCAAATTAAAAATCCAAACAAGCGAAAAAAGAAAAATTTGAAGGAATCTTTGACTAAAAATCGTTAGATGAAATTAATTATGAAGAATACCTTTGAGATTTTTGTAAAAATTACAGTACGAAGGATAGAGAGGAAAACCCTAAAATTAGAGAGAAGCAACACTGAAGTATGCTTCTGAAATTTAGGATAAGGGGTAATGTAAGTTGAGTATTGTTAGGGGTGGGAGGAGAGGGGTGGGAGTGGGGGTGGGTCATAACTCATCCACAAAATTTTATCTGGAAAATGGCTTCCCTTGGCCCATTAGGAAAGTCATTTTCTGTCAAATGGAGAAAACTGAGTTGCTTTGAAAATATTTTTCCTATATTTTATTACAACCAAACAAGGAAAAATAGAAAAATATTTTCCAAAAAATATTTTTCATCATACCAAACATACTATAAATTCATTTTGAAGAATCCACATCAAATACCCATACACGTCATAACGATTCTATACGGGGGCATTAAGGCAAATGAAGTATCTATGTTTTGTAAAGAAAGGTAACAACAATAGGTGATAATAAGGTTCAAATCAAATTGTAGTTCGACACTTTTCTTTAATTATTACATCTTGATGGATCAACAAGATGAATTCACAAACAAAATTACAAGTATAATCAATGTCTTATGATTTTAGTTAACCACTTTATGGTAAACTTTCACATCTAAAGATAATTTCTCTTATTTATTACACGTTCATAGAATATAAAGATGAAAAGGAAGACCAACCTATGATCAACTTTTTATGATGCTAGTGGAATACTCTATATTAGCTTTCCTGACAACGATATGAGAAAACTAGATTCACCTAGCATAGCAGTCGAGTCGGCAAGTTAGATTAGAGTATAATAACAACATATCCAGTGTATATTAGGATTTTATCTTGATTTTCTTACCAAATTTTTATTTTATATTTATCGAAGAAAAATAAAAGCGATACCGTAATTGCTTTTACTTTTCCTAAAAGAAAAATATTAATTCTCTCCTATAATTGGATAACCTCTTTATTAAAGAAAAGATTACGAAATTTTATAAACTCTTATCGTATCAAAACACTATAGAATCCGCAGTGTAGTCTTTAAAGAGTCTTGTTTATAGGGAATTTTTTCTCTTATAATTTTTATAATATTCTTATATTAGTTTTTCATATGTAGGTCAATTGTCCAAACCATATAAAATTATTTTTTAGTATATTTTTCTTGTCATCTGATTTCTCACAATCACGGTTTGCAGCTATAAGCTTCCGCATGACGCTATCTTAATTTCGAATGCAATAAGTGGTATTAGAGCATATAACTCAATGATCCAATGATTCTATGAGTCCAATGGTCCATCAATATTGAAGATAAGTACAAAGCAAGTTTGCAACAAAGTTGATGAGAATGAAGAGTTATTTTTGTAAAAAAAAGTAAAGATACTGATGTGTCGTAGTTTCATGGCACATTCAATGCTTAAAATGGTGAAAATATGCATTGACTTGGGTAATTTCTTCAGATATGATGTGTGTTTTATGTGTTTTACCGGTAAACTAGGTCGGAAGAGGTTTTGGAATAAAAAAGGAGAAATGAAAGTTCTGATAAGTTAAAGTACTGGTCAAGCTATGAGTTGTTAAGTCACATTACGACTCGTAGCCAGAATCATCAGGATACTAGTAGCTAAAGCTAGACTGAAAAAGCTAAGTAAAGACTGACCACGACTCATAAAGAGTGACTACGAGTCGTGGTGTACAACCATAGTGTTAACAAAGGGTAAAGCTAAGTTCTGGAAGAGAAGTCATCGAAGACTAAGAATTGTAAGGTCAGACAATAATTCATAGTGAAAAGTCATAATAATAAAAGTGTGTGAAGAATCGAGGATTGATTCTTCAGCGGTAACAAGTGAAGACCACGAGTCGTAAGGATTGACGACGACTTACGGTGAAGAGTTTTAAGGATAATAGATTCAAGAGACCTAAAGGTGAAAAACTACCGGAGTGACAAAGATTAGTAGTATACAACTCATATGGTGACACTACGAGTTGTAACCACTGAAGCCTGAAGAGATATACGACAACAGACTATGAGTCGTAACCAGACCTAATGACTCGTTTCAAGAGGCGTAACCGCTGCCGACAACGTTTTCCTATTTTATTTTAATTATGTTTCCTTTGTTATTTTGAGATAATATAAATACCCTTGGATTATGATTTTATTAGGTGACGTACTTTTGATATTTTTTCTCATGCATTAACTTCGTGATACTCGATATTTTTGTTCATGGATTTTTGATTTCGTATTCAGTTAGAGATTTTAGATTTTATTCTTTCATCTTTTTGAAATTAATTTCATGCCTTCTTCATTAATTTCCATGGATTGTTGCATAAGCATGAGCGGCTAATTTCCTTGACTAGAGTTATGGGAATCCTGGCGGAGTAACAACTAAGGAAAGTAGGAGATTTATCTATTTTACTAGGGCTGTGTGTATTGTGATTCCCTCTGTATTAATTGTATCCCAAGCTACTGCAGAAGCTTGGGAATTATTTATATTCGAGATCATCCTCACAAGGGAGTTCAAGATTTTGAAAAAGGAGGTTATGACCGTGATTCGAGGTTATCAACCCTTGTATAATAAACTTGACATCTAAAAGGTGATAGTTGTACTGGGGACAAGGACAAGGGATAATAAGGCGATACCCCGAGACTCAAAAGGTAAATGGTAAGATTTATTAACGCATTCATAAGATTGTTGATAATATGTAACTTGTCAGACTTTGCATGCAGAGTAGTGGGATAGGTGAGTTGAACGCAAGAATCTTATGGAGTTAGAAGCCAAATAAAACACAGTCCTAGTGTACGTCTTTTATTATTTACAACCTCAAACACTCAACTTCAGTTACACGTTACTGTGACTTTTGAATCCCTCTATTACTTTTCTACACTGCCTGTAATTTCAACAAGTTTGAGATATAAGTCCATGTATTCCCTGTGGGTTCGACCCTAACCTGATTTGGGTTACTATATTTGACATCGACCTCAACATACTTCTTTGCAAGTTAGTTTTGGGCGACATTAAATTTTGGTGCCGTTGTAGGGGAATACAATGTTAAGTTATTGATTAGATTTGTTGAAGTTTCGAGAAGTTACCTGCAGAGTTATTGATTGGATTTGTTAAAGTTCTGAAATGCTACAGCTAAAAGATAAGATTTATAATTTCCATAAGTTGCCTGCAGAGTCCATGTATGAAGTATGGTTTTGGTTTTAAAAAAAGTTTAGCATGGTACCTAATCGCCGAATTCCAAGGTCTAATTTGCTGGAGATATTGTATAGATCACTAAAAATAAGTTCTAGGGTGATGGCTGACACTATATCTGGAGGTACACTTATGCATCTATGTTAGGATATGGATCAGGAATTGTTAGATGAGATCTTTGTCACTAACCGAGGATGGCACACTCGGGAAGCTGATAGTGATGCTGGTACGTATGCTATTAGGGATGCTAGTGACTACAAATTTGGTGATGATTTGGTAGCATAAGACATTGCACAACTTAAAACAAATATTGGGTTTCCTAAGAAGCAATTTGCTGCGATGAATTCTAAAAAAATAAACACAGTAGGGGAATATGGGTCTACTTTAAGAGCTTATGAGTCTGATGTGGATGGGGAAACAAATTATCTGGATCGAGAAGTAGCGGGTTTCTAAGCCAAAGGGAAAGGAAAATAAGGTTGGAATATTATGGCAACAAGTATCGAGACAGAATCAGAGAACGAGATAGTGGTCAGAGGCACAAAGATGACTTTAAGGAGAAGAGTGATAGATATGTTCCACTGGAAAGCTGAGATACCGAGTCAAGAATGGAAGCAATGTTGTCCAAACTGGTGAAAGGCCAAAAGAGTCAAGAGATTTTCCTTAAGGAGATTAGGGCGGACATATCAGGATTGAATTAGAAAGTTGAGTCGCATGCCACCACGATAAAACAACTGGAGCAGCAGTTTGGCCAAATGTTAGACACATTGAATCAGAGGTAGCCTGGCACTCTTCCCAGCAATACAGTGTAAAATTTTAAAAATAATAGTCATTTTCATGCTATTACCACTCGAAGTTGTAGACCACCATGTATCCCCATGTACCCACTATAGTTAAGTCAAAGAATGATGGTGATAACACTGATATTGAGGAAGCACCAGAAGTTAAAATTAAAAATTCATCAGGTGTTGAGCATAGTGATACAAAGGATAAATGTAAGGGTATGGTTGATAAACCTATTTCGAAGATTATTTCAAGACCCCCTCTTTTTCCTTAGAGATTAAGAAGAAGTATGAAGAAGGTAAATATTAGAAGTTCCTATGTTAAAGAAGATGTTTGTCAATATTCTACTTGTAGAGGTATTGGAGCAGATGCCTAGCTATGTGAAATTCATGATAGATCTAGTCACCAGAAAGCAGCCAGTGAGCTACAAGCCCACTGACAATGTATATCACTGTAGTGTCGTTACTTCTAGATTGTTTGTAGAGAAGAATAAGGACCCTGGAGCCTTCACCATTCAATGTACCATTGGGTCCTTCAACTTTTCTCGGGCTTTATAAGATCTGGAAGCCAATATTAATCTTATATGTCGCTGGTTGTGTCTAAAAAATTAGGGTTGGGGGCACCCAAACCAATATCTATGAGGTTGTTGATGGCAGACCAGACCGTGAAAAAGTTGGTCGATGTTCTTTGTGATGTGTTAGAGAAAGTGGCATCCTTTATCTTTCCAGCTGATTTTGCGATATTTGATTGTGAGATGGACTTCCAAGTCCCTATCATCTTAGGTAGACCCTTCCTAGCTACGGGTAGGACATTAGTAGATATAGAGTTGGGACAAATAATGTTTAAACTCAATGATAAATAGGTAATCTTCAATATATATCAGTCGATGCAGCAGCCGAATAATATGAGAGTTGTGTCTGTGATAAAAACCATTGATGACGAGGTTGATGCAGTAACTGGTCCAATTGAGGAGAGGCTGGATGCTGAAGTATTGATATTGTAATTATAAATTTTAAGAGCGATGATATTGAGGAGTATGATGAGATGGTGAGTGCATTGTATGGGAGAAGGTCTTATACCTGTGCTCCAAAAAATCTTGATCTGGATCTGAAAAATAGAACCACTTCTCCTGCTCGATCGTCTATTGAGGAGCCATCAGTTTTAGAGTTGAAGGCCCTTTATTCTCTCTTGCACTATGCATTTTTGAGGGCCGATAACACCTTTCCCGTGATTGTTGTAGCTGACTGAGTTGAAACTGAGGTAGAGGCATTATTATTAATGTTACAGAGGTTCAAAAGAGCTATAGAGTGGATCATTGCAGATATTATGGGTATTTCACAAGGAATTTGTACTCACAAGATCCATCTTGAATCGGACTACATCCTAAACATTGAGCATCAGTGCCGGCTATATTCTCCTATGTAAGGAGATGGTAAAGAAAGAAATCATCAAGTGGTTGGACGCTGGTGTAGTATACCCTATTCCTGATAGCAAATGGGCCAGTCTTGTTTAATGTATCCCAAAGAAAGGTAAAATTACTGTAGTGCCGAATGAGAAAAATAATCTCGTGCCAATGAGACCATTCACAGGTCGAAGAGTGTGCATGGACTATAGAAAGCTGAATACATGGACTCGGAAGGACCATTTTCCTATATCATTCATGGACCAGATTCTAGATAAGTTAGAAGACAGGGTTTGGTATTGTTTTCTTGATAGGTATTCGGGCTATAATCAGATCACAATTGCACCCGAAAACCTCAAAAAAATGAACTTTACCTACCCTTATGGGACTTTTGCATTCAAGAAAATGCCATTTGGGTTGGGCAACCGCCATCTTTTAGAGAAGCATAATGTCAATATTCTCTTATATGGTGGAAGACACCATTAAGGTATTTATGGATGATTTTCTATGGTTGGTGATACTTTTGATGACTGTTTGGTCAATTTGGCCAATGCTCTTCATAGATGTAAGGAATGTAATTTGATGCTAAACTGGGAGAAATGCCATTTCATGGTAAAAAAAAGAATCGTTCTTGGGAACAAGGTCTCAAAAAGAGGAATAAAGGTGGATAAGGCAAAAATTGAAGTAATTGATAAGCAACCACCACTAGTCTCGGTGAAGGGTATCCGGAGTTTTTGGGACATGTTGGATTTTATAGAAATTTCACCTAGGATTTCATAAAGATTGCAAACCCTCTATGCAAGCTTCTTGAGAAAGAGGTAAATTTTGATTTTGTTAAGACATGTATAAAGGCTTATAAGTGCTTAAAAGAGCGGTTGTTGTCAGCCCTATTATAGTGTCCTCCGACTGGTCCTTACCATTCGAGATTATGTGTTATGAAAGCGATGTGGCTTTAGGTGTTTTCCTAGGCCAAAGGAGAGAAAAGATACTTCAACCAACTTATTATGCAGCAAGGCATTAAACCCTGCCCAAAAGAATTATACTATTACCGAGCAAGAATTGCTAGTAGTAGTTTTTGCCTTCCAAAAATTCTGGTCCTATCTGATTGGGACTAAGGTTATTGTTCATACAGAACATACAACATTGAGATACCTAATGGCAAAGAAAGATGAAAATCCAAGATTGATTTGTTAGGTTTTATTACTACAAGAGTTTGATTTTAAGGCGAAGGATCGAAAAGACACAAAAAATCAAGTCGTAAATCACTTGTCCAAACTTGAGGAAGAAACAATGTAGAAAGTAGGGGATGAGCTTTAAATCGATGATACTTTTTCAGACTAACAGATTTTGGCAGCATCGAAATACCTAATTCCCTGGTTTGTTGATTTTGACAATCACTTGGCAAGTGATATTATCCCAATAGACTTGTCCTTCCACTAGAGAAAGAGATTTACGCATGAGGTAAGGAAGTTTTTCTGGGATGAGCCTTATTTATTCAGGATTTGTGTGGATGGTATGATTCATAGATGAATCCCAGAGGTGGAGGTGATTAGTATTATTGAGGCTTGTCATGCTTCACTAATTGGGGGTCACCTGAGGAACCCACACAACTCACAAAATCTTGCAATATGGGTATTACTGGCCTACAATCTATAAGGATGCTCATAATTTTGCACTAGCCTGTGACCAATGCTAGTGTCAAGGAAATATTTCATGATGCCATGAACTCCCTATAACACCTATTTTAGAGTTGGAGCTATTTGATGTGTGGAGAGTTGACTTTATGGGTCCATTCTTAAGCTCCAACAGTATGAAATATGTTCTAGTTATGGGTGACTATGTATCCAAATGGGAGGAAGTGGTAGCTCTCCCCAACAATGGAGGGAGAAGTGTCACTGTATTTATGAAGAAACATATTTTTTCTCAATTTGGCACTCCACGTGCAATAATTAGTGACGATGGGTCACATCTTTGTAATCGTCTATTCTAGAGTTTTCTTGAGAGATATGGAGTAAAGTATAATGTGGAAACACCTTATCACCCTTAGACAAGCGGACAGGTTGGTGTCTCCGTTAGAGAGATCAAGTCTATATTAGCAAAGACAATGAATGCCAATAAAACTGATTGGTCAAGAAAATTAGATACTGAATTATGGGCCTACTGTACATCTTATAAAACATCTGTATATGCCTTTATGTACCATCTTTTGTATGGAAAAGTGTGCTATTTTCCTATTGAAATCGAGCACAAGGTACTATGGATGCTAAAAAATTTGAATTTTGAGTTACATGATATAGCAAAGCTGAGGATGAGAAAAGTGAATGAGTTGGATGAATTCTGACTCTAGGCTTACAATAGTTCTTCTCTATATAAGGAGAAGATAAAACTGTATCATGACAGAAAAATTGAGAAAAGAGTATTCAAGGCCGATGATCAGGTGTTGCTGTATAATTTGAGACTTTGCTTATTTCTAGGCAAGTTAAAGTCTAGATGGTATGGGTCATTCACTATGGTGAGGATGTTTCCATATGGTGCTATTGAATTGAAGCGTTGATAGTGAAGCCCCGTTCAAAGTGAATGGGCAAAGGGTCAAGCACTCTATGGGTAACACTGAGGAAGTAAAATTAGTTGATGATTTGAGCCTTGGTAAAGTCTGAGTAACTAAGGCAACTGAGTCATGCCACGATGTTAAATCAGGCATTGCATGGAAGGCAACCCGTAGGGCTGGTTGGTGAAGTCTAAGTATCCAACCTAGCCACGTCGTGCCGCGATGTTAAATCAAACGCTTCATGAGAGGCAACCCATGTTTTGTACTTATTTGATTATAAGGTAACTTATGTGTTCAGGGTGTAGGGCTGAAGTTTGTAGAAAGAGATTAGAATAATTTCTAGTGCCAAGCCTCATGACTCACTTAATGATTCGTAGTCGAATTTTACGATTTGTTATCCGAGTCGTAAGGACCTGAAGCTTGGATATATCTCAGATTTTGGTCTCTGGAATCATTACGACTCTTAGAACGAGTTGTTGACTATGACTCGTCACCTTAAGTCGTGATGACTAGAAACTCAAGTAAGTTTTATTTCACCATGGAGGGAGTGTATGACTCATATAGTCACTGGCTACGAGTCGTTATGTCAACTCGTAACTACGCCCAAAATCGCGGGCCTAGCGTGTCAACCCAATTTGATCCAATTAATTTAAATAGGGAGAGCCAAGTTAAATGATCCATATACCCATTTTTGAACACCAGTGACTCCCTACACTCTCATAAACTACCCTCAAAATGCCTAAACACACTTTACAAGTCATCCCAATTATTAAAGCCTAAGAATTTCAAGTCATAACTAAAGTATCTCTCAGAGCACTAGGGTTTAATTCTACAACAAGTTTTCTTTTCAAGGATCCAAAGATCCAAGTCAAGTAAGTGCATGGTTTAGGTTCTTTAATTCTTATGATTAATGATAAAAATGCTAAAGAGTAATATGGATTCGTTGTTATGTTATATGTGGTTAAAGTTAAAACCCTAATGTTCTTGAAGATAGAAATGGAAATCAGGTATAACTTGATTTCTTGTACCTTAATTGGAAGTGTATGGGTTCTGTTAACATTATGACTCATCTAAACGAGTCATAATCACATTATACGACTCCTAGTCAGGAGACATAATGACTAAAAAGGGTATTGCATAAGGAAAGTATTTCTGGTTAGATAACAAGTGTTGGTAACAAGTCGTAGTCTAGCACTATGACTAGTTAGGAGGACTCTTGCCTGACCAGTGAATATTGATTAGGCATACTTCTACCTTATGAGTCTCCGAACGACTCGTGACCTGAGGATTCGACTCATACCCTAAGTTGTAGGGTGCCTAGATCCTGCTACACTGACACCAAATTTTCTTGTTTTTATTTTTTCCCCTTAGTACTCACTAATAGGTTTGTTTTGATAGAATTCAATTACACCAAAAGCTAATTTGACAAAGAAGCAGACTTCAAGGAAAGAAAAGAAACCTGCCCCCCAAACCACTCGTCGTCTCAGAGAAGAAGATAATAGCGATGAGTCAAGTGGCTCATTCAAAGAATACCCAGTGTGGAGGAAGATAGTGCCAAGAGAAAAGAAACCTCATGGTGAGAAAGCAGCCTAAGAGGAGGTCATACCACCAAGAATAGGGCGTAGGATGAAAAATCCTAGCAAATCATCACTTTACTCACTATCCCAGTCTAAAGAGGATGGTGATGATAATGATAATGAAGAAGAAGAAGAAAAAGAAGATGGTGTGGATGTAGGTGTAGGTGAATCCATCCCTGAGGAAGAAAACACTAGGAATAGTGATGAAGAGAAAGATGGGTTTGCATCTAGAGATGAGAGTGAGAGTGAGAAGAGAAATATACCAGTTCAAAATCCACCACCACGAGTACCTCCTACTCTACTGTCCATTGAGCCTGCTCCCGTTCCCATTATTGAATGATGGCGGTACTGGAATGGAGGCCTTATATAATGAAGGTATTTCCATTAACCATTCCACTAGAAATCCACAAAGAGGGATCTATTTAGAGTGAAGGCTAACTACTATAGGCATGTTTGAAATGCCTAAATTTGAGGCCTAATTTAGACAGTACCATTTTGAGTGGATGAACACAACTCCCAACCAATTCAATCCTACATTATGACATGAGTTCTAAGAAACATATAATATGTATCTCAAGAGATTATATCTATAAAGGCAGTTGTGGAAGGGTGGTGACCCATTGAATCCTGTGATCATCAGAGGATTTTAGGTGTGCATCTCCCCGAGGACCATTTCTAGAATACTTCATAGGCCAGAGTTCTAGCCACTGGTGAATACAATCGAGAATGATTTTTGCATGGATGAGATGCGAAAGATAATGAGAAAATAAATTGGCACTGAGGATAAATTGGTTCACTTTTGATAGATGACCAGTTTTATTGCTTCCAATGGAGAGAAAGTTGGTCGGATAACTGGTAGAACAGGAGTTAACTCACAACAGATTACAAAGAATACCCTAAATTTTATAGCAAAGGTGTGGTGGATTCTTGCACAGCATACGTTGTGTCCCATATCTGGGGCCAATGTACTCAATCTAGTTTGGGCAGCCTTGATAGCAGGGATCATGGTAGGTTATGAAATGGATATAGCGCAGTTGATTTTTGGAGAGTTCCATGATCGAGCAGTAGGAACCGACAAAGTTCTGGCATCTCCTTATTTGTCAATGCTGATATGCATATATACGGGAGTGCCAAAGATTCCTGATGTTGATCAGTTCATCCAGTCGAGGAATACTACAGATTTGGGGTTGATACGTGATACTGCAAATCCCATATCCAAATAAGCAAAAAAGGAAAAACATTGCTTTCTGAGGTATTTTGTACTAGATGGTCTAGTATTGAAACACCGGGGTTCACCGACATAGGTGATAACCCTAATAAAATAACACAGTCTGAGCCTCAGGATTCAATTACAGTAGGGACTTTCCATACACTGACACCATCTACCACATCACCATGACTATCTATATCTATGACAACCTTAGCTGGTTGTGCTTTAGTACTGCAGTTCTTCCTGAGTGAGGTACAAAAGAGATTGAGTACTGTAGAGGCTAAGGTAAAATTGATTGAGCAAAGAGTTAAGACATGGGTTGACGGTCGAATTCGTGATGAGGTACGGACCATTCAGACTAGGTTTAATGGGTTTGAGCGATGGATCAATCGATAGCTTATGGGGGTACAATCCCCATATTTATCAAAGGTAAAGGATGAGCTGGCTGAGCTTAAGAAGAAAGTAGAGGAGATTTATACCAGACCATTCATATCGATGCTTATTATTGAGGAGATCCAGATAGAGGAGGAAATACCAGATATTTGGGTTGTACCGTATGTTGAGGCTAGTGAGAGGAGTAAGAAGAAGAAAAAAAAAGAAAGAGAATAGAAGAAGAGAATATTGAGGTTGTGAAAGCAGAGAGTATCCTGAGTGAGAAGGATGGAGGCTGTGAAAGAAGAGAGTGTCCTGAGTGAGAAGGATCAATAGGTGAGGGTCTATGAGATAGCGACAACAGCTGGTAGTTCATGGCCTGTTGATACTGCTGATCTGAGCAGTAGTGCAGCTCTGCCATCAGATCTACTATTGAGAGCACAAACCACAGTCGGTGCTATTGTTGATGCAAGCATCCCAGCCCCCACTGGGACCACTGATGCTTAGAGTGGGGTACACTCTAAGACCCTTCATACTAATAATGTTTGAGGTGGAACCTAGCGTTCTCAGGTATATCCTCGCCCCTTTTGTTTTACATTATAGATGTACTTGAGACAATGCATAGTTTCTCTATTGGGGGTAGGGGTGTACCGCATAGCCGCCGCGGGCTGTTGTTACCGCAATTCTTTTTCTGTCGACTGCAATTTAAATATAGAACCGACATGTTTTAGTTTAAATATGTAGTTTTTTTTGTGTTTTGTTTTGTATGTTTTGTGATGTTTAGTTGGGAAGGAACTTTATATCAAGGGTAGTTGACATTTTTCTTATGATTTGTGCTAAAATGTGAATGCTGTGAATCTAGTAATAGCATTATAATTAGGGATGTAATAACTATGACGAACAACTGCAGGAGCTGGATAGGTAGTGACTAGCAATATAACCATGTATAATGTGTATATAAAGCGTTGTCTAGTTCCCGGTGTGTATGAAATCCAGAACTTGCATGGTTGCTCTTTCCTAGGTTGTAGGATGGTTGGTTAGATGATCATAGGAATTTTTTCGTGATTAACTCAACTTTTTCCCAAATTGCCCAACCAAATGAAATAAAAAATCCCTTGATCTCGATATTGAACCTTAATAGACCCATTTTTTGTTTACATTAATTTACCTTCTTGTTTAAACTGCAATGAACTTGTTTTGGCCCTGATCCTCCTTGGACATTGTGCACCTCAACTCAGGAAAATCACCTAAGTTGAAGGTGTCTATTATAGGGGTGCGTAGTATAAAGCAGGTATGAAGAAAGGATGTAGATAGAAAAAATGAGTAAGGTTGGGTGTGGTAGACAAAATGAAAAGAAAAGAAAAGAAAAAAAAGTCAAAAATAGAAATTGCAAAAGAAGAAAAAGGATGAATAAAAGAACCCAGACCTAGCCTGAATAAGCAGTAAGAGAATAAAAAGGCAGAAATAAAGGCGGACTAAACAGAAAGTTGGTAAAAGAGCGGACCCCTAAGAAATCATAGTGTCAAGGAGCTAAGTCACTAAAAATACTCAATTGTACCATACCATCCCCAAGCCTACGTTATAATCCTAATAAATGTCCAACAGTTATCCCAACTAGATTGTCTAAAAACTCAGGTAAAGAATATATTGGCAAGCCTATGGCATTTTGTGTGCACCGATTGGAACTTCTTTGTGAGTGAGAGCATATCTTCACTATAACTTTATGAATATGATTATCTAATTAAGTGATAGGGACTTCTTTGTCTGTAAGGGTGCATGGGTGTAACACCCCGCATTTTCCAGCTAGAAATCAAACTGTCATTCCTACATGTGTAAACTCTAATTCTATGATTTGTATTTTGAATACATGTTCCATGATCATTATCCTAGTGTAAGGAGTTCTTATTAGGAGAAACAAATGTTTGTAGGAATTATATAAAGCAAGGTTGAACTAAGAGCCTTTGATTCAGCCAAATTTTGGTATTCGATTCTACAAGGGTCAACTTTGAACTTGCATAAATTTTGACATAGGCGGTATATTTCATTCCAAGACCCACCAAATAATAGATAATTAAATTAAATTTCCAGCGATTCTAATTTTGCCTTAATTCGATACCCGAGAGAAAAGTTATGACCATTTTTGTGAGAGATAGTGAGGGGTCACGATAGCCTCGCACCGCAAGGGATATTCCACCTTTTTGGGGGTCACATCATGAGGGCTATTTTCCGAGACTAGGGGTCACTCCACGAGGGTTATTTACATGGGAAAAAGAGAAAAAAGGGCAGTTTAGTCCTTTCCCTTCAACCCCAGCCGTCTAAACATGATTTATAACACAAAAGGGGTATTATTTCCCATCTTCCTCAAAACAACTCATGTAAAAACCCTCTTCTTTCTCAAGAACAATAATCCAAGCTTTTTATATTAAGAACTCACAAATTTAAGCTCTGATTTTAAGATTTCTTCAAGAATCCATTCAATTAAGGTATGTGGGGTTTATGAACAAGGATATTCTTTCATTCTTGTTCCCAAAACTTATTTTAAAGTTAAAGTTCTATGATTTACAAATTTGGGTTCATACCCAAACTATCTTGTCTTGAGTTTATAAAATTATCATGTGATTAAAGTATTAACGTGCATACTTGTTCTCATCTATTTATGTTTTGACTTGAAGATCCTCTTATTCTTTATTATGAGTTAAATATCATGAGTTTGATTTGAACATTGATTAAAGAGTTTCAATTGAGTTTTAAGCAAGATATCATATTATAAATTATATGAAAAGAAGTATAAGATTTAAGGATTATGTTTAAGCACTAAGTTACAAGAAAGGTTGACCTTTTGATTCAATGACAATACTTGAAATCCATATTTGTTTACCTTACTTATGATTTAAAGCAAAGAAAAGTATAATTGGTTCCTAGTATACTAACCCTTATGCTATTTTAAGGTGGATTTCCTAAAGTATGAGCATATAAGTAATATAGGAGTAGTATTTAACATCGAGTTGGGTATGAGTCTGAGGTCACATGCCCCAGAACTATGTTCCACTGTAGGTTTAAGTCCCAATATGGGTTAAGTATAATGATCACTTAAGTTAATATTCTATTCCAATGGCAACAGTAGAACAGTTCTTCCCAACATGGGTAAGACGTTGGACTCTATGATAGCTCACATGGTTTATGTCGGTTAGAAGAACCTCCCTAAGAAAGAATAAAAGTAAAGATTTTAGAACTAAGTGGTATGGCTCACAAAGTTTTTCTTATGCTTCATTACTCATGTTATGATTTTGTAGTCTTTGTTTTATTCAAGCTCAAGGTGAGTCATTTACACTTAGCATGCATTATTTGCAAGTCTATGTATATATTAAGTTATTGTTTTACTTATGCATCACCCCTATATACTCAACACATTCCAGAAGTACTGACCCACATATATGTGTATGTGCTACATTATCTTATAATATAGGTACCAGTTGTAGTTCACACATCATAATCAGACAGTTTGCAGCTTCTAGTCAGTAGGTGATGAGTTCTTTTGATTCGAGGACTCGAGTCAGCTATAGTTTCAGTATCATTCTTTAAATTTAGTCGTATTGATTTGGGATGGTTGGGGGTCATCTATCGACTACCTATAATCAATATTAGTAGAGGCTTTATAGACAATCAATAGAGTGGATGTATTTGATTTTAATTTTGTCTTGTATAACCAGAGTTGTAATCATTTTAAATAGTTTTGTTTTGAATATGTTCAACTAAAGACATCTCTTCCGCTTACTTCCAGTTTTATGTATATTAAATTAGTTGATCAATCATCATAACAGTACATGGGTTAGCTTGGGATCACTTGTGGTCCTAAGCACCGTGTGATGTCTAGGGGGTAGTCTCGGGGCATTACAATGGGTTGCATTGTTAGATTGCTTATCTATACGGGTAGTGTACTCTATATAAGCCTAGTTGTTTGTTGCTAATGTAATGTCATCACTTGATTCCGGTGTATCACATACTTGTACCTAATCACATGGTCACAGTTGAGGTTTGAAGAATAAAAATAGGAGAGATGGTAAAGTGTTTATGCATTGATTTATAAGTCGACTGCCAAAGGTATCTTAGGATTTTCCTGATTAAGCATCATTTGTGTTTTTGTTTTGTGCTTTTGCCTGAGGACAAGAAAACAACCTAAGTTGAGGGATTTGATATGTCGTGGTTTCATGGCACATTCAATGCTTAAAATAATGAAAATATGAATTGACTTAGGTTGTTTCATCGGATATGATGTGTGTTTTATGGGTTTTGTAGGTAAACTAGGTCAAAAGAGGTATTGGACTAAAAAGAAGAAAAGAAAGTTTTGAAAAGTTGAAGTACTTGTCAAGCTATGAGTCGTTAAGTCACATTATAACTCGTAGCCAGACTCGTTAGGATTCCAGTAGCTAAAACTGGACTGAAGAAGCTAAGTAAAGACTGACCACGACTCATAAAGAGTGACTACGAGTCAAGGAGTGCAATTGTAGTGATAACAAAGGGCAAAGCTAAGTTCCAAAAGTGAAGTCATAGAAGATTACGAGTTGTAAGGTCAGACAACGACTCGTAGTGAAAAGTCGTACTGAGAATAGTGTGTATCCTGAGAATTGATGCTCCAGTGTTAACGAGTGAAGACCACAATCGTAAGGATTGATACGACTAATGGTAATAAGTCGTAAGAAAAATAGATTCAAGAGCCCTAAAGGTGAAAAGCTACTGGAGTGATGAAAATTAGCAGCATATGACTCGTATGGTGACACTATGGGTCATAACCACTGAATCTAGAAGAGAGATACGACAACGGCAAAGAGTTTTAACCAGACCTAACAACTCATTGCCAGAGGCATAACCACTGTTGTCAAAGTTTTTCTATTTTGTTTTAATTACATTTCCTTTGTTATTTTGAGATAATATAAATAACCTCGGGTTATGCTTTTATTAGGTGATGTACTTTTGATATTTTTTTCATACATTGACTTCATGATACTCAATATTTTTGTTCTTGGATTTTTGATTTCGTATTCAGTTGGAGATATTGGATTTTATTCTTTCATATTTTTGCAATTAATTATATGTCTTCTTCATTAATTTCCATGGATTGTTGCATAATCACGAGTGACTAATTTCCTTGACTAGGGTTGTGGGAACCCTGGCGGAGTAACAACGTAAGGAAAGTGAGAGATTTATCTATTTTTTTGGGTTTGCGTTTATTGTGATTCCTATCGTATTAATTGTATCCCAAGCTACTGCAGAAGCTTGGGAATTGCTTGTATTCGAGAGCATCCTCACAAGAGAGTTCAAGATTTGGAAAAAAGAGGTTACGACAGTGATTCAAGGCTATCAACCCTCGTCTAATCAACTTGAGATATAAAAGATAATAGTTGTACTGGGTCAAGGACAAAGGATAGTAAGGAGACACCGTGAGACTCAAAAGGTGAAGGGTGAGATTTATCAACGCGTTCACAAGATGGTAGATAATATGTAACTTGTCAGACTTTACATGCAGAGTATTGGGATAAGTGAGTTGAACATGAGAATATTATAGAGTTAAAAAACAGGGGGGACATAGTCCCAGTGTCTATCTTCTATTATTTACAACCGTAAACACTCAAATTCGATTACGTGTTACTGTGACTTCCAAATCCCCCTATTTACTTTTCTATACTGCCTGTAATTTCATCAAGTTCGAGATATAATTCCATGCATTTCCTGTGAATTCGACCCAAACCTGGTTTGGTTACTATATTTGACATCGACCTCGTCATACTTCTTTGGGGGTTAGTTTTGGGTGACATCAAATTTTGGTGCCGTTGCTGGGGAACATGGTGCAAAGTTGTTGATTGGATTTGTTGTAGTTTTGGGTCTTTTATTTTCTATTCATAGTTGGGTATACACTGGTGTATTCCTAACACTAGAAGTTGAGGAAATCCCTTAATCCCATTGAATTCTAAACAAGAAAGACTACTACAGCCTGATCGTATGATGAGTGAGAAAGTATGGGCAGGAAATTTAAAAGGGGTTCGAGATGACCTTCTTATTGTACCTTTTCCTGCTCTAGGTGATTCATAGAATATTAATAATAAACAAATGAAGTGGATGTTAGTAGAGGCATCTGAACAATAGAGAAGAGCGGCTAAGAAAGCCCGATCGGCTCCAGCAGGCCGAGCTAGCCAGGTTAAGACTAGTAGTTGAGCGTTGAGCAGTACTCGACAGTAATCGAGATAGAACGCTTGGTGGCAGAGCTCAAGTAACCTTATTAGTATCTATTGCCATATGATGAAAATGAGGACATGGAATATGTTGAGCCTACTGAGATGGGAGACATTATTCCCACTACTGTACCTCTAAATATTAAGTTTGATATTACCTGTGCAATAATACAGCTGCTGAATCTAAAAGGTATATTTTTGGGGTTGTCGACAGATGATGTGAGCATGCATCTTCTTAATTTTACTGGGATCTGCACTTTGTATACCATCCCAGGTGTACATCAATAAGCATTGAAAATGAGGTTGTTCTCATTCTCGTTGACATGAGAAGCATCATTACGGTTGGGAGAGCTTCCTAGAGGCTCAATCACAACTTGGAACAAGTTGCGTAGACAATTTTTGAACTGATTCTTTCCTCCTACTAGGATGTTACAACTAGAAGATGAGATTTATAATTTCCAGTAGTTGCCTTCAGATTCCATGTATGAAGCATGGTTTCGGTTAAAAAAAAGTTAAGTGTGGCACCTAATCACTAAATTCAAGGGTTTAATTTGCTGGATATATTCTACAGATCCCTGAATATAAGTTCTAGGGTGATGGCTGACACAATATCTGGAGGTGAACTAATACATCTTCATTGGGATATCGCTCAGGAAATATTTGATGAGATCTCTGTCACTAATTAAGGATGGCATAATCGAGAAAATGAAAGAGGTACTGGTATGTATGCTATTGGGGCTGCTAGTGACTATAGAGTTGGTAATGATTTGGTATCACAACTCAAAATGGATATGGGGTTGCTTACAAAGAAATTTGCAGCGATGAATTCTAAAAAAGTGAATGCAATAGGGGCACAAGGGTCTGCTTCAAGAGCTTATAAGTCTGATGCAGATGAGAAAGTAAAGTATCTGAATCAAGAAGTGGTGTCTGAACCAAAGGTAAAGAAAACCAAGGTCGGTACTATTATGATGACAGGTATCAAGATAGAAACAGAAAATGAGATGGTGATTGGAGACACAAAGATGACTATAAGGAGAAGAGTCACAAATATGTTCCACTGGGCACCTAAGATACCGAGTCAAGAATGTAAGCAATGTTGTCCAAGCTAGTGAAAGGCTAGGAGAGTTAGGAGATCTTCCTTAAGGAGATTAAGGAGAACATATCAAGGTTGAGTCAGAAAGTTGAGTTGCATGCCACCGCGATAAAATAATTTGAGCAACAGTTTAGCCAAATGTCATCCATGTTGAATCAGAGGTAGCCTATCACTCTTCCCATCAATACAGTAAAAAATCCAAAAAAATGATAGTCATTGTCATGCCATTACCACTCAGAGTTGTAGACCACCACGGATCCCCTCGTACCCACTGTGGTTGAGTCAAAGAATGGTGGTGATAACACTGATATTGAGAAAACACCTGAAGTTAAAGCTAAAAAATTGTCAGGTGTTGAGTGTAGGGCTGCAAAGGATAAAGATAAGGGTACGGATGATAAACCAATTCTGAAAACTATTCCAAGACCTCCCTCTTATTTTCCTTAGAGACTGAAGAAGAAGTAGGAAGAAGGTAAATATTAGAAGTTCCTGTCGATGCTGAAGGAGCTGCTGTCAATATTCATCTTGTAGAGGCACTGAAGCAGATGCCTAGATTGTGAAATTCATGAAAGATATGGTCACTAGAAAGTAGACAGTGAGATACGAGCCCACTGACAATATACATTACTGCAGTATTGTTGCTTTTAGATCGTTGGTAGAGAAGAAAAAGGACCTCAAATTTTTCACCATTACATGCACCATTGGGTTCTTTAACTTCGCTCACGCTTTATGTGATCTGGGAGCTGGTATTAATCTTATGACGCTAGTTGTGTTTAAGAAGTTAGGGTTGGGGGCACCCAAACCAACATCTATGAGGTTTTTAATGGTAGACTGGACTATGAAAAGTTAGTTGGTGTTCTTTGTGATCTGTTGGTGAAGGTGGCGTCCTTCATATTTCCAGCTGATTTTGTGATACTTGATTGTGAGGTGAACTTCCAAGTTCCTATCATCTTAGGCAGGCCCTTTCTAGTTACGAGTGGGGCATTGGTTAATATGGAGTTGGGACAGATGAGGTTCATACTCAATGATGAATAGGTAATCTTGAATGTATGTCATTCATTGCGGCAGCCAAACAATATGAGAGTTGTGTCTTTGATAGACACCATTGATGATGAGGTTGATGTAGTTATTATTCTAATTGAGGGAAGGCTGGGTGTTGAAGCATTGGCTGTCGTGATTATGAATTTTTAGAGAGATGATATTGAGGAGTATGATGAGACGGTGAGTGTATTATATGGGATAGGGTCTTATACCTATGCTCCGAAAAAGCTTGATTTGGATTTGAAAAATATAACCACTCCTCCCTCTCGACTGTCTATTGAGGAGCCATCATTTTTAGAGTTGAAGGCCCTCTCTTCTCACTTACGCTATGAATTTTTAGGGGCCAACAATACCTTGCTAGAGATTATTGCAGCTGACTTAGTTGAGACTGAGGTAAAAGCATTGTTATAAATGTTGAAGAGGTTCAAAAGAGCTATAGGGTGGACCATTACAGATATTGTGTGTATTCCGCCAGGCATTTGTACTTATAAGATCCATCTTAAACTGAACTACATCTCAAGTATTGAGCATCAACACCAGCTAAATCCTTTTATGCAGGAGTCGGTAAAGAAAGAAATCATCAAGTGGTTGGACGCTAGTGTAGTATACCCCATTGCGGATGACAAGTGGGCCAGTCATGTTCAATGCATCCCAAAGAAAGGTAAATTATTGTAGTGCCTAATGAGAAAAATAATCTTGTGCCAATGAGACCAATCACAGGTTGGAGAGTATGCATGGACTATAGAAAGCTGAATACATAGACTTAGAAGGACCATTTTCCCATGTTGTTCATGGATCAGATGCTAGACAGGTTAGCATGTAGGGGTTGGTATTATTTTCTTGACTGGTATTCGGGCTATAATTAGATCACAACTGCACCTGAAGACCAAGAAAAGATGAACTTTACCTGCCCTTATGGTACTTTTGTTTTCAAGAGAATGCTATTTGAGTTATGCAATGCTCCCACTACCTTTCAGAGATGCATGATGTCAATATTCTCTTAAATGGTGGAAGACACCATTGAGGTATTTATGGATGATTTTTTGTGGTTGGTGATACTCTTGATGACTGTTTAGTCCATTTGGCCAATGCTCTTCATAGATGTGAGGAATGTAATATGGTGCTAAACTGGAAAAAATGTCATTTCATGGTGAAAGAAGGAATCATGCTTGGGCGCAAGATTTCTAAAAAAGGAATAGAGTTAGATAAGGCAAAAATTGAAGTAATTGAAAAGCTGCCACACTAGTGTCGGTGAAGGGTATTCAGAGTTTTTTGGGCCATGCTGACTTTTACTGGCATTTCATCAAGGATTTCTCAAAGATTACAAACCCTCTATGCAAACTTCTTGACAAATAGGTGTCACACCCCTATTTTTTACCACGTCCCACCCCACTAGGAGAGTTGATTTTAGAGAAAAATGGATTTTTTCAGTTAAAGTAATGTTTTGAAAAGAGATTATTTATTTTGTAGAGTCGCCATCTATCACACCCTATTTTTTACCACATCCCACCCCGTGAGGAGAGTTGGTTTTAGAGAAAAATGATTTTTTTTAGTTAAAGTGACGTTTTGAAAAGGAATTATTTAATTTATAGAGTCGACACTTGGAATTGAGCTTGAGTATTCCAAGTCACCTTATTGAATCCCTATTCAAAAGGAAAGAACTCTTAATTTTTGGTCTGCGAACTAGAAATTCAAATAAGGAATTCTATTGACTGAGGAGGAAGTGTGAAGCACCCCCCGAGTTCGTGTTTCTAACACGGTCTCTTTAATGACATATGCCTACCGTAAATTAATCTCTTGGATATATAATATTTGTTAGTCTAAAAGTGACTTCTATCCCGCTTTTTATTTATTTTGAATATGTTTAAAACTGTCTTATATTAATTTGTGGCTTACCGGCAACAGTACTTTCCACCCTTACCACAAATTTTTATATATTTCTCAGGTCTTTGAGGCATTTATGGATCGTGCCCATTTTCTCAAAGTCTAAATAAACTTTTAACATATTTAAAAATATACCCATCTTAATTAGATCGGCTTTAAAATGATATGTTAATTTTATTATAACGAATGGTCAATAGCAGTGCTTTCCAACATTATCGCTAACTTTCACTTAAATTAAATTTTGGACATTCATTCTTCTATACTTTTCAAATTTGCATTTAAAGCACTTGCCATTTTGTCAACACTCCTTTTTCAAAAGATGGAAACAATAAGTTTGGTCAAGTACAAATTTTTATAATATTAATAAAATATTTTAATATAGATTAGCTAAACAAGTTTCAGAAGAAAAAGAGAGAAATTGGTACATTAAGATAAATGCCCAATTCAAATTTAATAATGTAATAGTGATGACACATACTTCAGTGATAGTAATATGAAGGAAAAAAGTCTTTCAAGAACCGACATATATTTAGTAATATGACAAAAAGGTCTAGAATGAAAATTTTGAATTCAAATCCAATTAATAAATTTCTTTAACGGGTTCTGACAACTCCTAATGTCAATTACTATATATAAGCATAGCAATTGAAAATCCGAATTATATAGTAACAACAGAAAATATCAATATATCAATGTAAAGATCATTCTAGTAAAGATATAAATAAATGAATCTACAATGACTGAAGTTCACTCATCTCCAACTATTCCAAATTGTCATCACTAGCAGCCCCGTTTTTGTTCTCCATTTTCTGGGGTGGTTTGGAAGTCGTATCTGCTTCCATTCAAGTTTATCCCTAGCATTTTTTGCATTTTTGAACGACGGGCCGTAACGACTGGCTGGACCAAATTAAGTTGTCCAAGTGACAAGCACTATAGTACATGCCATTAGTCCAATTATTTCGCATTATACCCCACCAAATATTTTGCCGCTATCAAACTCAATGTCTAAACCCAATCTGGTCAGCAACAAACATGTTGTCCCTGCAAGTTTCCATACATGTACAAACTCTATATCTTTATAGCAGTAAAAACTAAACAAAAGATTTTAAAGACAAGAAAAGAAAGGTAGACAACAAAATAGTTATATGTTAATGCTCGATATAATATGTAGACATGTTGATAAAGTCTTACCTGCGTCTTGGTATCGTTCTTCTATTGTAGCAACCAGCATGTTTCGCACAAGAATAAACTCCTTTTCATCATTGGATGACTACCTAGTAGGTCCGAATACATAATTCTAGTCAGAACTATATTTTGTTCAAAAAAGGAATTATACTAAGGCATCATCCTTACATCTGAAAGCAAAGATATCAACACCACCACCACACCGAGTGTAATCCCACAAAGTAACATTAAAATTTTCAGCTAGTTTTGAATTTCTAAACTACTATTGTTCACTTGGATAACATAAATCAAATACGCATACTATACTACATCCAATTATGTGTGGTACACAAAATTCAGGTGAATCAATAGATGACTTGAGGTAACAAGATCACCAAGTTGTATTTGACCAAAAAAAGAGTTATTATTTCTTCTTTATGTAGTTATTATGTAATTCATGGATTACTTGTACATCATCACTTTCATTACAAAAAGAAAAAAATCACTTCAATACGCATTCTGCAATTTAAGAAATGACTTAAGGGCAGCCCGATGCACTACAACTCCTCCATGTGTAGGGTCTGGGATTTCACAAGAGGTTTCCACGGCTTGAATCCTTGAAGTCATGGTCACATGGCAGACATGAAATGTCTAATTTGTTGGTTTAACTTCAGCAGTCCCTTAAGAAATGTTTCAACAGATATCTACAATGCTATACATTTCTCAACAAGGCCTAGCTATAAATTAATGAACTCCATAACACATGACATGTAACTTTCATTTCCCAATTAGGGCAATCATAAACCGAAAATAAGAAGTACCCACTTCAATTTTTAGAACTCCTTACTAAAATAGCAACTATTTGCAAGCTAAAAGTAAAGCCAACAAAAGAAACAACCAAGCCCAACAACAATGTGCTTTGTTGAAGGTGGAGTCCTAAAGGTTACTAAAGGTGCTCTTGTTGTGATGAAGGGATAGAGAAAGTCTACAACTATGTATGTCCTACAAGGCTCTACTATTACAGGTGATGCGGCCGTTTCTACCTCCTCTCTATCAGAAAGTGACATTGCTAAACTTTGGCATATGCGCCTGGGGCATATGAGTGACAACGGGATGACTGAACTAAGAAGGAGAGGACTTTTTGATGGGCAGAGTATTACCAAATTGGAGTTCTGTGAGAACTGTATTTTTGAGAAGTAGAAGAGATTCAGATTCACTAAAGGCATTTACTCAACTAAGGGCACACTTGATTACATTCTCTGGGGTCCTGCTAGAGTACCTTCTAGAGGAGGCGCTAATTACTTATTGACTATTATTGATGACTATTCTTGAAAAGTTTGGGTGTTCTTTCTGAAGCAAAAGAATGATGTGTTTCCTACTTTCAAGGAGTGGAAGACTATGATTGAAAAGCAGACAGGGAAGCAGGTAAAATGCCTTCGGACCGATAATGGTTTAGAGTTTTGTTCTAATGAATTTAATACTTTGTTCAAGTCAGAAGGAATTGTGAGATGCTTGACAGTTCGTCATACTCTACAGCAGAATGGTATGGTCGAACGAATGAATTGGACTATAATTGAAAAGGTGCGTTGTATGCTCTCTAATGCTGGTTTACCCAAGTCTTTTTGGGATGAAGATACTTCTACAACTTGCCTTCTTATTAACCGCTCTCCCTTAGTTGCAATTGATAAAAAGACTCCACAAGAGGTATGGTCTGGTACTCCTGCTAGTTATTCTGATTTGAGGATATTTGGATCTCCTGCATATGCTCTTGTTGATAATGGAAAGTTAAAACCTAGATCTATCAAGTGCTTATTTATGGTTTATAAGCCTGGTGTTAAAGGTTATAAGTTTTGGTGTCCAGAAAGCAGAAAGGTTATAATTAGCAGGGATGTTGTATTTGATGAAATTGCCATGCTTTGGGCTTCTTCCGAATCTAGTGTTTAGCCCTTAGATGAGCTTAGTGACATGAATCAGCAAAAGTCAAGCACCCATGTTGAATTGCAGATTGGAGCAGAGTCTACACCAGTCCTTACTTCTCAGTCTAGCCCGGATATACAGAGTGGTACTATTTATTCTTCACCACCAGTGATGCCATAATATTCTATTACTAAAGACATGCCTAAAAGAGATATTAGGCCTCTTCAGAAGTATGCTGAAGCTGATTTGGTTGCTTATCCATTGAGTGTTGCAGAAGGTATTGATTCCGGTGAAGACCCTTCTTCTTACTCAGAGGCAGTTAGTTGTTATGATTCTGGATGATGGATGATTGCTATGCAGGAGGAGATATAGTCACTTTATAAGAATGGCATATGGGATTTGGTGAGATTGCCTAAAGATAAGAAAGCAATCCGTTGCAAGTGGGTATTCTAAAAGAAAGAAGGAACATCGGGAGTTGAAGATGCTAGGTACAAAGCAAGACTAGTTGCTAAAGGTTACAGTCATATTTCAGATATTGACTTCACAGATGAGTTTTCTCTAGTTGTAAAGCATTGTTCAATTCGAGCATTTCTTGGTATTGTGGTCGTATATAATCTCGAGCTTGAGCAGTTGGATGTCAAAACTGCATTCTTACATGGAGAACTTGAGGAGGACATCTCTATGCAGCAACCAGAGGGTTTTGTAGTCTCAGGAAAGGATGACTATGTATGCTTGTTGAAAAAGTCTCTTTATGGCTTAAAGCAGTTGCCTAGATAGTAGTATAAGAGGTTTGACTCTTTTATAACCTCTTATATGTTTCAGAGGAGCAGCAATGATAGTTGTGTCTACTTCAAGAGGTAAGTGATGGTTCATTCATGTATCTTCTCTTGTATGTTGATGATATGTTGATTGCAGCAAAGGATATGAGAGAGATAATAAAAGCAAAGCCCAGCTCAGTAAGGAGTTTGAGATAAAGGATCTAGGAGAAGCAAAGAAGATCCTTGGCATGGAAATTATGTGGGATAGAGAAAAGTGTAAGTTATATTTGAGTCAGAAAAGGTATATTGAGAAAGTGCTTTATAGGTTCAATATTAAAAATGCCAAACCTGTAAGTACTCTATTGGCAACTCACTTCAAACTCGTGGCCACTTCATCTCCAAAAATAGATAATGAGCGTGACTATATGTCTCGAGTTCCATACTCTAGTGCCGTCGGGTCTCTTATGTATGCGATGGTGTGTTCTCGACCAAATTTATCTTATGCCATCAGTGCAGTTAGCAAATACATGGCAAATCCTGTAAAAGAACATTGGAAAGCAGTTCAGTGGATTTTCAGATACTTGCATGGATCTGCTGATGTTTGATTGCAGTTTGGATGAAATAGAGATGGAGTAATCAGGTATGTTGATTCTGATTTAGCAGGAGATCGTGATAAAAGGAGGTCCCTTACAGGCTATGTTTTCACTATTGGTGGTTGTGCTATTAGTTGGAAAGCTACCTTACAGACTATGGTTGCTTTGTCAACTACTGAGGCAGAGTGCATGGCTATTACAGAGGCTTTCAAGGAAGTTATTTGGTTAAAGGGTCTGTTTGGTGAACTTAGTAAAGACTTACATATTACTACGACCTTTTGTGACAGTCAGAGTGCTATCTTCCTTACGAAAGATCAGATATTTCACGAGAGAACAAAGCACATCGATGTTCGGTATTATTTGTGCGTGAAATTATTGCTCGTGGTGATATTGTGGTGAGCAAGATTAGTACTCATGATAATCCTGCTGATATGATGAACAAGACACTACCAAGTGCCAAGTTTGAGCATTGCTTGGACTTGGTTAGTGTTAGCTATTGAGATGTGCTCTTAGGGGCTTTTGTGGAAGAGGTGGAGAGTTTGTCTTGAGATGGATTTGAATTCTGAATTAGAATTCGTGTCAAGGCGGAGATTGTTAGAGTTGTGACCCGAATTATGTTGAGTGGGCCCTGAATAGACCTTTATGTTTTTGGGCCTAGGACTTATTTGTATACACGTATTATATAAGTGCATTTAGTGGGTTATTTTGTGCATTCAGAAAATTTAGTCTTCTCCACGTTGTATCTCTTTCCATTATAGTGAAACCTCCTCTACCTCTGCCTATGGTTTTTCCCGCAAGGGTTTCTACGTAAATCTGTGTGTTGTTCTTGTTTTCTTTTACTTGTGGTTTGCTTATTCTGTCTGAATCCTAACATGTCAAAATACAAATTAATGAGTTCTCTAAATTTTTGAACCAGGTTTCAATATTGAGATTAATATTTTGTACCAGGTTTCAATATTGAGATTAATATTTTGTTTTACTTTTTTTTGAGCTGAGGATTTATCGAAAACAACCTCTCCTTCTGATAAGGTAGGGGTTGTCATGTAACAGTAAGGTATGAGTATCCTCTAACTTCTAGGGAGGACTATATTAAGTATGTTGTCATTTGTTTGTTGCTATTGTGAGATTTCCATGCATGGATCTCCACAGAGTGAGTAGAAGAAGAGGAGTCCTCAATTCAATTTCATTCTCCATCGAAAGAGCATAAATCACTATAGACCTAACAATTTTCTATCGTTTCAAAAAAGAATCTCGATATCATAAACACTAATATAGAGTAGTGAGATGGGGATATTGTAGAGCTAAAGTAAGAGTAACTGAATCCAGACTACAATGTTGGATAACTTTTCGCAATTGGTACAAACTATAGATATACCTATTGATGAGAAAAATAGTTCAATTTAAAAAAATGTGAACTCGGACAAGTCGGTAATCCGATATCTTAGTACATAAACCTTCACATCAGTCATAAATTTCAGCCATAAAATTGGGATAGAAAATTAGAAAGAATAATAACAATATCAAACTGGGAATTGAGTCATAACATCAAAGTCTGTAAAAAATTAGGAAAAAAATTGTAAGAAAATTTGAAAGAACATACCTAAAATTCTGAAGATGAAATTACTGACGACGGATAGTGTATAGTGGGTTGAACCCCTACGCAGAACCATATACACTTACCGTAAACTGTCATCAAGCTGACTATGTAAAATGATGGTGTATAAAGGTTATACTTCATCAACCAACAACTAAGGAAGAACGATACATTGGTAAAATAAAACAAGCCTCAATTGAAGGAGGAAATCATCTATATTTGGCATGATCAACCTATTGAAAATCATTCTAGAATTAAGACTACTTATAGAAAGGTGGCATCCTTATTTGTCTAAAAATGGAGAAGGATAATGTGATTCAATATGTAAGGCAGTGTGATATTTTCCAAAAGAATAAGTATGATCCCTCTCCATACCTTGGTTTGCTACTACCATTGGAAATTTTTCTAACATTCATTGGTCTAGCATTAACACGAACTTTGTGGAACGATTACCTATATTTAATGGTAAATTAGTTCTTTAGGTGGTAGTGGATAGACTTATAAATATGACCATTTTACAGGATTAGCCCATCCTTATGCACCTTCAGATATTTCCCAATTGTTCTTACACTACATCTACAAGCTTTATCCCTAACTCAAAATTGCAGGGGCTTAACACCAAGTTCCGCATTATTTTTTAAATCATCAAGTTAACAGACTGTGATTGTGCTTCTATTTGCAATAATACAGTTACATGTTTTACTGATAGTCAAATTGAAATTGATTATGGCAGTAAAGTACAGAATGAACCCTTTGGCTTCATAATAAGGGTTCCCCTAGCATTGTAAAAAAAAGCTATCTTTTCTTAAAGTTCAAAGTCCTTAATCCTACCAAATAGATAATAATACCATAAGCGAAATCTGGGAAGGGTAAATTGCACGCAGACCCTTGGCTCAAAAAATAATAACAGTAATAACAACACAATAATGAAAGTGCAATAAAATAATAACCAGAAACTCCCATAGTGATACTACGACTACATAGAAAGATCAGTTAGATAACACTCTACTACTACTAACCTCCCACTCTAATCAATTTCCTCCACAACCTCCTATCAAAGATCATGTCCCCAATTAAGCTGAAACTATGGGATAAATCTCCACCTCCATCCTTTTTGTTATTTTTTTTATCAAGAGGATAAATCTGAACCTCCAATAATATCTTTCCTGATTAGAGGTATAAGACCAAAAGAAACACCATGACTCTTTAATCAACTATTCACATGACACAGATACTCTCTTCACCGCACCTATATTACTGGTACTTCCCTGTGTTTAAAAAACACCACTATTTTAACAAACTCTATCTAATTGCACCATCCTGCTAACTATCAAAAGAAATATATAGAATCATGCAACTGCCGCGAGAACTTGTGATAATGAAAAACCGCGATTCATGCAACTAGGGTGACAGACTTAGGAGAATGCAAAACCAGCCTAGGAAAAGGAAATTCACAGCTATGACCACTTCATCCCTCTAGACTCACTGAAAATACTCACAGTACTTCTCCATGCTACCACTTTTCATCTGAACAATTGTCACTATTTTCCTATTTATTTCTCTGGTGGATCTGTTTGATAAGTTTATGTTTATTTATCTTTCTACTTTTAATAGATAAAAGGGCAGCCCTGTGCACTAAAGCTCCCACTATGTGCAGGGTGTGGGGAAGGGCCAAACCACAAGAGTTCATTGTACGAAGCCTTGCCCCACATTTCTGCAAGAGGTTGTTTACACAGCTTGAACCCATGACCTCCTGCTTTTAATTAATAGGCAAAAAGAAATATTGTACAACAGAGACATTAATAATTTTCTTAGAGGACATATAAGAATTATATTAACAGATGTAGTCATGCTTTTAATAGTAGTGTATAACATTAACAGTTGTCGTATACCTCTTCTCATTTTCAAATCCTGCATGTTTCCACAAAAGGATATCCACAATACAATTTAATAAATAAGTACCACTACTCAATTCTATAACAAACATTTATCTATGAACCAAACCAATAATTCAGTAAACATAGAAATATCACTGCTACAGAGTGCAGCCTACCACTAATTGTAACAACAAATTCCATTAGACACTCCTTCAAACATAAATAACACTTAGCACATAACAAATCAACTATTAGAATACTGAAAACTTCAAAATACTATCGGAGCAGTCCGTGGAGGTAACAGATGGGTTTCAAGAATACAAAAACTCCATTATTTACTACTGGAAATGAGTATTTACGGTGGAGAATTTATTCTTTGAGTGAATCAATATATCTACTTAAAGTGATATTAATATAATTGATCCAACTGTTGTCATCATTTTCTTCTGGTGTATCAGTTGCTGAAGATTTGACAAACATAATTTTGGACCCAATCATTATTTTGTTTGCCATTGGGGTGTTAGTAGTGCTGCCAGTGCTCATGTTCTTTCTCAGTAAATCCTTTTCTTTAAATCAGAAACTAACAAATTGACATTGCAAGTCATACAACTTCTAATATCACACTGTTATATTTCATTTAGGTACTTGATATTAGTTATTCCCTTATGCAAACTGATGAGAGAAGTTGACTTATAACCTTCTAGTGCGAAAGATCTGCAGTTCAGTAGAGGTTGGTTTAGTGATTGAGGGTGTTCAAAATTCACCTTGATTTTTTCAAGTTCTAATTGTAAGAACTATATTTTTATTTTTCGAACTCCTTTAGTGAAAATCCTGGATTCGCTACTACTCACCAGATTGGTCTTATTATCTCTTTCAATGTACCTATTTTTTATGTGTGTGCTGTCTCTGTTTCTATTCTTAAATCAATTATTCTTTTTCTTTCATGTTTACATGGCAACGAAACCAGCAAGAAGAGCTAACCACATGTAAATCAGAACAAATAGTAAAAATCAGGAAAATTTACTATTTATGCATAAATTGCTACTTCAAATACCACTTCTCTAAATAGTCATAAGTTTGATTGAATATCATAGGGATAGACCAGTACTAATTATAAAAGGTTGTCAAACCTGTCAAGCATCCATAGTGGGTTGAAAATCATGTAGCCATTATGTCTTGCGTGAGATCTGCGTTGTATGGATGATTATGCAGTGCATTTAGGGCTTCTTTTAAAATATTTTGTAGCTCCATGTTTCTTCTCTTTGGCTCTAAAATTTATCACCCCAAAATTATAGTACTAAATTGACATACACAATTCAAACATACAGGTACATGTGAACCGCAACTGCATTTAGAGTTGTTTAAGTATTGTGCTGTGAAACTCCAGAGTAATTTCCAAAGAAAAGGGGAAAGCAAAAGAGATTAAGGAGGATCGAGAAGACAGATGACTCAAGCAGTAACAGTGGAAGATTTTTTGTTAGGTATATTGATGATTTTACCCTTGGTCATTCCTTTGCTGATTCTTCTATATAGTAGAAAATTTGTTCACTATGAACGCGTTTTTTCATTTTTTTTCCTTGCTGTTTCTCCTATTTTTTTCATCTTTCAATTTTTTTTTCTTACTTATTGCTTTCTGTGCTCCCTTTTAAAATTTTGCTGTCTTTTTTCTATAAACTTTGTTTTTTCCAAATTTCTTTTCTTTACACTCCAGTTTTCTCTAACCCCTTTTTTGCATTCTATGTGTGTCATGCATTTGTTTCTTTTTTTAATAAATATATTTTTTGGTCTTTACATGCATGCATGATTCCTAAATTGAAATTTACAATACAACTATATAATAATTGTACATCAACGAAATATAATGTTTCAATTTTAATACTAGTAACTTTGAAATTATCTCTTTTAAATTTAAAAATCAAACTAACATTATTTAGAAATAACAAACGAGTTATAAATAAAGACTTACAATACGAGACATATAAATAATAAACTACACATACTAAATAATATAAAAAGTCATTGAAATAACTTTATTTATGCTTCGATTCACAAAAAAACTTTTACAATAAGTAATGTAAGATCGGATAAAAAACTGTATGACGAACTAAAACAAAAGAGAGGCTCTAACGTTAGCACCAAAAACTCGAATAGGAACCCTGAACTCGACCTTGTCGCTCTTTTTATTTCTCTCAGTTTTTTTGTTTCTTTTGCTATGCAGTCTATTTTTGTTTTTGTTTTTGTGTGTTGTATATTATTGTTTGTTGTTGCTAAAGAAAACGTGTTCAGTGAGGGAGTATAAGGATTATTATAGTAGTATGTTGTATTGGATGTTGTTTGCTGGAAAATGAATAAGGTGGGAGTAGTAGTCATATAGGGATGTAAAAGTGGTTGTAGTTGTTTAGCAGGAGTAGTTTTGTCATCCCCCTTTTTTGTGTGTGTGTCGTGTGTGTTATATATTGTGAGGAAGTGCATGCGGAGTTGAGGAAGTTGAGTGAAAGTGGGGATTGTAGGGTGGTTTGGATAGTTTAAAATTTAACTTTATCTATTTTTTGAAATATATATATATATATATATATATATATATATCTTCAAACAGACTGCAACAGATAGAAAATGGGTGAAACAACAGAAAAAGAAGGCATGAAAATTGCCAGATCCGGTTCCACACATTAGCCAATCTCTTACCAAAGCTTAAAAAGAAGAGAATTAAGACCCATCTGTTAATAAGGATGTGGATGAAATATGTCAAGGTCTCAAGGAAATGTTCTATGAAGTAAGCATGGTTCATATGGGTGAACGCCCTAGCTATGCCGAAGTTCATCAGACCAAATGTCAAGCTCACCAACTGGGAAACCACTCCTCTCCTCATAAGGAAAGAGTCTTATTAGTTTATTTTGTTGTTTTGTTTTTCTTTGTTTTGTATTTTGGATTATTCTCAGGGTTGTAATCTACTTCGTTTAGTTGCTTTACTTTGATGTTAACCCTCCTATCCTTTTCAATTCAATTCAATGAAATTCTAGTTTCCTAGTAAAATTTATCTTTCTTTTCTCTTTTAATTTTCATTTTTATTTTGTTTCAGTTATGTTAATACTGACTTTAACAACACGGCATGGTGCGGAGTTCACATCTAGATCCTAAAAAGTTGCCTAATCTCGAATCGACAATTCAAGAGGTATATGAATACGATGAAGATGAAACTGATAAGGAGGTAAAAATGGGATTGGATAAATTTGAGGATAAGCCCAAACCTAATTTAACTAAAACCGAGGAAATAAATTTGGGAACCAATAAGGAAATCAGATAAATAAAGATAAGTGTTCATGTAGAACAAAGTATCAGGGACGCTATTATTCAGATTTTGTTAAAATATAAAGATGTTTTTGCTTGTTCTTTTGATGATATGCCGGGTTTAAGCACATATTTAGTGGTCCAAAAACTTTCCACATACGCTGATTTCCCACTGATCCAACAAAAGAAAATAAAGTTTAGAGCTGACGTGAATGACAAAATCAAAGAGAAAATCATGAAGCAATTGAGTGCAAATATGATCAAGGTTGCTCAGTACACTACATGGTTGACCAATGTTGTTCCTGTACCAAAGAAAGATGGTAAGACCAGAGTTTGTGTTGGTTATAGAGACTTGAACAAAGCAAACCCCAAAGTAATTTTTAGCTACCCAACATTCATATCCTTGTTGATAATTGTGCCAAATATGAGATTAAATCTTTTGTGGATTGTTATACCGGGTATCACCAGATTTTGATGGATGAAATAAATGCATAAAAAACTACTTTCACCACTCTGTAGGGTACTTACTGCTATAGGGTCATGCCATTTGGTTTAAAGAATGCAGGAGCTACTTATATGAGAGCTATGACTAATATTTTTCATGACATGATGCATAAAGAAGTTGAAGTATATATTGATGATTTTATTACTAAATCCAAAACGCAAGTCGATCATGTATGTGATTTAAGATTTTTTTTGAAAAGTTGCGAAAGTATAATTTTAAGCTGAATCCAGCCAAGTGTGCGTTTGGAGTTCCGTATGGAAAACTCTTGGGTTTCATAATTAGTCGAAAAATCATCGAATTGGATCCCTCCAAGGTAAAGGCCATTCTAGAATTTCCACCTCCAAAGAATAAAATGAGGTCATGAGTTTTTTGGAAGGATGAATTATATAATTAGGTTCATCACACAGCTCAGCTTAACAAGTGAACCGATATTTAAGTTGCTAAAAAGGGAAGCTTCTATCAAATGGACAGACGAGTGTCAAGAATTATTTGACAAGATTAAAGAATATTTGGAAAATCCTCCGGTATTGGTCCCACCAGAACTTGGTAGGCCTTTAATTCTGTATCTATCGGTGATGGACAATTCCTTTGGTTTTGTTTTAGGAAAACATGATATCACAGGCAAAAAAAGAACAAATGATCCATTATTTGAGTAAGAACTTCACAGGTTATAAGATAAAATATACTTTTTTTAGAAAAAAACATGTTGTTCTTTAACTTGGGTTGCCCAGAAACTGAAGCATTATCTCTCTTCCTACACGATTTACCTCATATCTCGAATGGATCCTTTGAAGTATATTGTAATACCCTGTACTTTTCTTAGCTCAGTTTAGCTCCTATGTATCAAGGGTTAACTTCAAAATCATATAACTCTTGATACGTATAGAATTTTCCATCCGTAGACCCACCAATGTGTAGATAATTGAATAAGATTGCCAACGATACCAATTTCGCCTCAATTCGATACTCTGTTAAGAAGTTATGGTGATTTTAGTAAAAATAGTAGAACACCGCGATAAGCACCACGTCGGGGTGAAGGAAAAATTTGTAATTTTCTAATTTCCAGTGGAGCACCACGATTATCCCGCATCGCGGAGAAGTTTAAGTTCTCGTTCGTCTCTTTCCAGTAGCTAAATGTGATTTGCCTGTATCGCGTCAAAATTCCCAATTGGACAGACACCGCATTGCGGTGGAGTTTAAAATGGCACTTGTCTTTTTCCAGTGATGCAACGATTACGCCGCGTCATGCTAGAGCCCAAAATGGCATTCATTCTTTTTCCAGTGAGCCTCCGTGATTGTACCGCATCGCGGTGGGGCTCAAAATTGGAATTTCCAGTTTTGAATAAAAATTTTAAAGGGTAATTTAGTCATTTCCCATGCCCCCAAATCATGAGAAACAAGGAATTTCACCTATCCTAAGCACATTATGCATACTTTTTATCAAAATTGCTCTCCAATTAAACCCTAGAACTCAAATCTTAAACCTTAATAAATCCAAATTTCACCATTCTTTTTCTAAGATAACCCAAAATTCAAGATTTCCAATTCAAGATATTCAAGAAATCATCTTCAAAAGCACAAATAAAAATTCAAGTTCAAGCTTTTTTATCAATTTCATCAATTAAGGTATGTGGGGATTTCAACAAGGATAATTCTTTCATTCTTGTGCCCACAATTAGTTTTAAAGTTGAATTTTTATATGAAATTATATGAATTTCAGTTTAGGGTTTATACCCACTTATTACTATTTGAAGATTTTGAGTTTTTGAGAGATTTAGATGTTGAATTGCATGCCCACTTTCGTATTTTTATGTGTATTGCTGAAATTTTTAGATTTTGAATTGAATTATCATTATTTTCATTATCAAGCATGAACTTTATGATGAGTTGACATGAATTTAATGCATGGGTTGTTAAGCCCTAGTTTAACATTGATATTTTAAAAATTCACTTTACAGTTTTATTGATGTTTACAGAAAACAGATTTAGCTTTGCTTACAGTTTGAAATAGATAGATGCATAATTGGTTTTCATTATAAACCCTTATGCTAGTTTTAAAAGTGGATTTCTAATAGAATGAGCACACAGATTAAAGGGAGTAGTATTTAGCATCGAGTTGGGTATGTTCTCATTCCCTAGAACTATGAGCCAACGTAGGTACAGATTATCAGATTATTTCCATTTTTATATGAATGACAGTTATAAATGTGATCACTTAGATTAGGTTATACTTCTTGGAAAGAGTGTGACACCTCTCCTAACGTGAGTTTTTCCCATAAGGAAACTAGACGTTGGACACTATGATAACTCACATAGTGTATGTCGGTTAGAAGAACCTCCCTTGCAGAATATTTTTTAAAAGAATTGCCTAATAGAAAAGACTACAGAAAGGAGTAACAAAACAACTTTCAGAAACTAAGTGTAAAGGCTTACAACTTTTTTTAGATACTGGTTTACAAAAGACATTAGCTATGAGATTTCAACTTTCAATTTACAGATATAAAAGTGAGTCTTTTCTACACTTAGACAGTATGATTTCAAGATAGAATACAAGTATGGCTTTTAGAACTAAGTATTATGACTCACAAGATTTATATAGCATATTTTATCACTCATGATCATGATTCTCAGTTTTTAGTTATTCAAGTTATTGTGAGTCTCTACCCTTAGCATGCATTCTTTTGCAAATTTACACTAATGTTGAGATATTATTTTACTTATGCATTCACCCCCATATAATCAGTACATTCCAAAAGTACTGATCCACATATATGTCTATGTGCTACATTGTCTCATAATGTATGTTTAGGTGCTCAGTTTCAGCAGCGTGAGTGATTTCGAGCATCTCTATCTGCATCCTGACAGTTGGTGAGTCCTCCTAGTTTGGGGACCCAGTCATTTAGATTTTTTAGTTTATTACAGTAGTTGATTCAGTATTTTTCAGTCAGTTCAAGTTAATTGGGGACTTGTACCAGTGGCTCTCTGGTTTTTAGTAGTAGAGACTTGTCAGACTGCTAGTCATAGTTCAGATTTTTAGTATTTTTTTACCAGACTTTGAGTCTAATATTTTTAGATATTATGTTCAGATGATTTTAACTTAGATCAGATAGACTTCCGCATTGATATTATGTACATATTTCTCTATTTATGAGTATACAGATCTAGTAGAAGGCTTACAGGGTTAGCTTGAGGCTACTCATAGTCTTGAGAACTGTGTGATGTCTCGGGACTCATTTTGGGGTGTTACATATATCTTTCAAAAATCTATGCCCATAGGAAGACTAGCAAAGTGGTAGATTTTACTTACAGAGTTTGACGTTGTGTATGTCACTCGTACCGCTATGAAGGCACAAGCATTGGCTGGTCATTTGGAGAAAAACCTAGTTAATAATGAATATGAGCCTTTACGAACTTACTTTCCCGATGAAGAGATCAATTCAATTAAGGAAGAAGTTCAAGATGATAGTCACACATGAAAATTATATTTTGATAGGGTAATCAATGTCAAAGAAGTGTGGATTGGGGCAGTTCTTGTCTCACCAACCGGGCACCATCATCCCGCCACAGCGTGACTTCATTTCTTATATACTAATAACACAACAAATATGAATCTTATATTATGGGCTTAAATATGGCAATAAATCTGGATGTACGTAAGTTAGTAATGTTGGGAGATTCTGACTTTCTCATTCGACAAATTCAAGGTGAATAGGAAACTAGAGACATCATGCTCATTCCATACAAGTAGTGTTTAGAGAACCTTAGGTAAAGGTTCAAGTCTATCGAGTTTAGATATATTCCCAGATTCCATAATGAGCTGGGTGATGCTCTGGCTACCTTAGCTTTAATGCTTCCATACACAGGAAATACATAATTGACCCATTGGAGATACAAATTAAAGATCAACATGGTTATAACAACACAATTGATGCAGAGCCAGATGATGAGACATGGTACTATGACATCAAGCACTTCCTAAAGACAAAAGAGTATCCAACATACATCAATGCAGATAAAAAAAGGACTATTATGCGACTCGCTAATGGTGTCTTCTTAAATTAGGAAATTTTGTACAAACAAACTCCAGATTTGAACCTAATGAGATATATTAATATTCAAAAAGCTGAAAGAATCATGAATGAGGTACATTTGGGGGTATGTGGTTCGCACATGAATGGCTATGTTTTAGTGAAAAAAATTATACGGGCGGGATACTATTGGTTGACTATGAAGCGAGATTTCTTTTGCTTTGTTCGCAAGTGTCACCAGTGCCAAATTCATAGAGAATTGATTCACTCACCACCTTCAGAGTTGTATCCTATATCCACTCATTGGCCTTTTGTTGTTTGGGGCATGAACGTAATTGGTCCAATTGAACAAAAAGCTTCTAATGGACATTGATTCATACTGGTCGCTATCTAATACTTCACCAAATAGGTAGAAGCTACTACTTTAAAATCAGTCACAAAGAAAGCAGTAATGGACTTTGTTCATTCCAACATCATATGTCGTTTTGGTATACCAAAGACCATTATCACAGACAATGTTGTCAATCCTAATAGTCATCTATTGAAGGAGGTCTATGGGAAATTCAAGATTGTGCATCATCATTCTAACCCTTACTGACCCAAAGAAAATGGAGCCGTTGAAGCAGCAAACAAAAACATTAAAAAGATTCTTAGGAGAATGGTCTAAAGATCTAGACAGTGGCATTAAAAACTACCTTTTGCACTTTTAGGATATCGTACAACTATCCGCATGTCGACCGATGTAACTCCTTACTTATTAGACTATGAGAACGAGGCTGTAATACCTGTAAAAGTTGAAATTCCCTCACTTCGAATCATTGTTGAAGCTGAGATTGATGATACTGAATGGGTCAAGTCTATACTAGAACAATTATCATTGATAGATGAAAAAAGGTTAAGAACAGTTTGCTTTGGCCAATTATACCAGTAGAGGATGGCACAAGCTTATAATAAGAAGGTACGTCGTAGAAAATTCAAGGTCGTCCAACTTAGTGTGAAATACATCCTTTTGGATCAAGAAGAGGCGAAAGGAAAATTTACTCCAAACTGGCAAAGAGGGAGACCTTTGAGCTTTATTTACATTTCTCTGCTTCCCCTCTGTATAACCAGAAAAAAAGGAGGGAGCAAACTAAAAAAAGTGTATGTGTTTATTGAACTACGTTTGGCCTGATTCCTAAAAGGATATCTAGGCAGCCTTATTTTAGGTTTCGATCTGACCAAAATAAAATAAAATTAAAATCATCATATTTCTCAGTATTCAAAAAAATCGAGATGTAAATCTTACTGCCATGGTTCCTAAGTTGTAATTTATTCTAATTTTTTTTCCCTTTATCCCTTTAAGACCTTTTGATCAGTTTTTGAGAATGTCAAGCCTTGTATACTTTGAAAGTGCAAATAACGCCAAAAAAATGAGTCTTATAGGTGAAAACCCTCAGGGGCATCATAAGATGATGATTTAAAAAAATTAAAAATTAAAAATGAGAGAGTCTTATAGGTGAAAACCCTCATGGGCACCATAAGATGATGATGAGCGAGAGAAACAAAGTGAGAGAGCTCAACTGGAGAAAATTCTAAAAGAACATCATTAGTTGAATGGGGTTTACAATGGCATGAGAAAGATCACTTGATTCTGGATTGAAAAGTGCAGCCTACTTCGAGATTAAACAATCTAGATGGATTAAATGTTTACTCAAAAATGCATGTCACGTTTTATTGAATTCGATATACACCTCCAAATAAACTTCTTTCCTTTTCCTCCATAGAGATACCTTCTATTTAAACATAATTCTTATTTCTACACTTGCCTTTTTCTTTTTTTGTTCTAATGCATTCTTTGAGTCCTTTTTGATATAGTCTTACATCAAATGTTAAAATAAAAAAAGATCACAACATTGAATATGGTTTCCAGTGAAACTGAGCAAAGATTGTTAGGCATGCACCACATTGATATGGATTGAAACCCATTTGAGATAGTTTTTAATGGGTGCGGTGTCTAAAAATAAAGTACAAAATCATATTGAACAGACATAGATACAACATGATATGAAAGAAGAAGGGTCAAACTCTCCAACCATTTTGTTGAATCAATTGTATAGAAGCTTGGCAGAAATAAAGCAAACCTCCACGGGATTCAAGGCCATAAACCAACCACCAATTTTAAGACTTACAAATTTTTCTTTGTTTGGACAGGGATAAAGTAATTTTGTGATATTCGTGGGAAGAGAAAAACACCATAAAGTGAAGTTTCCTTGAATGTTTACTCTTTATTATACTCTTATGATTTCGAGTTCGAATCAATAGGGAATCAAAAACCCTATAAAGAGAAATCAAAACTCCTCACATTCAAAATTGGGTATTTTTTTCTTAACAAAAAAATTGCATCTTTGTCTTCATAGGTTACAACACACCCTAGTTGCATTTTAAGTCACAAAAATCCTTATTTTTCTTTGTTAAGTCCTCATAGGGTACGACATTCCCTAGTTTCTATTTTAGAAAACAAAAAATCCTATTTCTTTTCCTTCAAATCATTCATAAGGTTCGACATTCCCTTGTTATCATTTTAGGAAATAAAATTTTCTATTTTCTCCTTTAATCTTCATAGGGTACAACATTTTCTAGTTGTCATTTTAGTAAAAAACTATCCTATTTTTCCTTTTTAAGCCTTCATAGGGTACGACATATCCTAGTTTCCATTTTTAGGAAACAAACTCTCCTATTTTTCCTTTTTAGGTCTTCATAGGGCACGACATTCCCTAGTTGCCATTTTAGGAAACAAAATTTCCTATTTTCTCCTTTAAGTCTTCACAGGGTACAACATTCTCTAGTTGGTATTTTAAGAAAAAAACTCTCCTAATCTTCTACTTTAAGTCTTCATAGGGTAGACATTCCCTAGTTGTCATTTTAGAAAACAAAATCATATTTATTTTCTTCTTTAAGTCTTCACAGGGTACTATATTCCCTATTGTATTTTCAGAACAAAAATTATATTTTATTGTGTACCTAGCTTAGATTTCTATCATTTTCATTTATTTATTTATTTTTAAATTAGTTTATATTTTTTTTATAACTCATAAAATTTTCCTAGTGCAAATTGGTGCAGAAAATTTTGTTTGTTTTTGTTTTGTTTTCTTTGATGGCCTACAGATTTTTCTGCAAAGCACGGGTTTTATACCGAGAGTAGAATTTCATGTCTGCTTAGAGTAGAGAAGAATGTTTAATCTCGAAGATAGTTAGAGTTGGCTTTGCATATGTAGCAGCCCAACATCTCAAGAGTCATCTTGTTAGCTTCTGATTAAGAGAACAAACATCCAAGAGTATACAAACATCCAAGAGTATTCAATGAACTGTCCTTTGGAGGAGTGTTAATGACTCAATCCAAGTATCAAGTTCAAGTCACAAATCCTAATTTCAAGATCAAATTTTGAGATCAAGGTACTCACCAGAAGAAGGTAAGTCGATAACTGAAGATCCAAAAGGAAGATCTGAAGCAAGAGAATCAAGATAATTAGAATAGATAAGATCTTGCATTTTTCATTTCTAGTTTCATTTTTCTTTTTTTGATGTAATAAAAGGATCCGCAAATCGAAACCTAGACGGGACCTCACTCGATTCTACGACTCATACTTTCATTCCTACACCCACTTGAACTACACGTGACTTGGTTTTCTTATAACCTGAGATTGTAGGCTGCTCAAAGACAGGGCTCGGTCACATCTCTTTCCTATTATTTATTTTTCCTATTTGTGAATAAATTGTTTGGTAAAAAATCAGTTATGCTAACTTCTTTCTTGAAAACTCTCCATGTTTCCAAGCAAAGAGGGCATTATATAAAAACCTAATATTTTTTACCAAACCTAAGGTTTTACGCCATTTTAGTGTTTGAATACTTTTTTAGGTCTAAATTAGATATTTTTGACTTTGTCTTATTTTTACAAAATTTGTTTTAAAAGATTTGAAACTACAAAAATATAGTCACATTTTAAATAAATTGTTTTTATTTTTTAAAAAACATAATTTACTTAAAATGTGACTATATTTGTGTAGTTTCAAATCTTTTAAAACAAATTTAGTAAAAATAAGACAAATTTAGAAATTTCTAATTTAGAGCTAAAAAAGTATTTAAATACTAAAATGGCGTAAAACCTTAGGTTTCGTCAAAAAGTGGGTGTTTGTCAAAAAGTGGGTGTTTACAATAGGTGAAGTTTGATTTTGATGAGGCATGTCTGAAGGCTTTTGAGTGCTTGAAAGAGCGGTTAGTGTCAGCCCCTATTATAGTGTCCTCCGACTAGTCCTTACCATTCGAGATCATGTGTGATGCAAACGATGTGGCTTTAGGTGATGTCCTAGGCAAAAGGCGAGGAAAGATACTTTACCCAATTTACTATGCCAGTAAGGCATTAAACCCTGCTTAAAAGAATTATACTATTATCGAGCAAGAATCGCTAGCAATAGTTTTTTCCTTCCAAAAATCCCAGTCCTATCTGATTGAGACTAAGTGTAACGCCCCGAGTTTGTACCCTGGATGCTACACGATGCTTATGCTCCAAGGGACCATAAGCTAACCTATGACTGATATCTGTTGTGAGAACTGAATAATAATACTAAAATAATGTAGAAAATAAGCTAAAATGCCATAAGATTCACAATCTGAATACTGATAAAGAATAAAAATTATAATAATATCTACTAAAACATCTGAAATCTGAAATACTGCTTGAACTAGTCTAGTCTGAAAAGCCTATAACTGAACTATCTGAATGTGGAGTTGATGGGACAAGCCCCCAACTAACTTCGTCTACTGAAATACTGATAAACTGATAAACTGATATACTGGAATAAATTATATCCTCAATAGATGAGGACTCACTACTGACTTTTCTACTGCTATCTGAATCTGTCTAAGTGCAGTCAGGAACCTGAGCGTCCGAACCTATGTTATGAGACATCATAGCGCAAAAAAAGTGTGTGTCAGTACGTGGAATGCACTATTATGCTAGATAAGGTAAGGCTGAATGCAAGTGTTCATATGCATGAACAATAGCTAACTGAATGATATAGAGTAACTGAATATGAGAGAACATGGATAACTGAAACTGCTGTAAATACTGAGTATAGAATGCTGTGAATATACGTGTATACTGTATCTGAGCTTTTACTGAAATTGAGTACTAATTTCTGATACTAAGTAATTGATATCTGAGAATCTAATAATTGAATTTCTAAAAATGGAGTGACTATTTCTAACAGTCCTGATTCTATAAAACTGAACTGAGTTCTATGCTGAGACTGAAACTGTAGGGGGTAATCATCTAACCGACATGCCCAAAATAAGATAACTGGGGTCCAACCTGTAACCCCATATGGAAAGGTGTCAGTATCATGCCACAGATAAAGACAACTGAAGAGTCACCCGCATCTGGCAGGTTCCCTTAATGAGAATGGTGGTACCCTCAACTGGTAGGTTGATGTCTCAACCTACGCTGGCTACGTATTTTTGGAATGCAAGGACTTCTTCTAAGGATCACACCCTCTACTGGAAGGTGAGTCCCCATCCTTGGGTTCACTCGGTGCTAAATCCTACTCCCATCTGAATGACACTGATTACTATACTGAGCTGAACTACACTGATACTGATTTTTACTGAGTTTTGTAACTGACTGAGTTTATTGAGTTCTGTAACTACCTGAGTACTTACTGTTTTGGGACATGACTGAGACTATTCTGTAAGTACTATAGCTCTTGGTAAACAGCTAGATTGTTGGGTTTAAGATACCCCCAGGACTCGATAGCATGAAAATAAAGCATAGCATGATCTTGAAAAGCATAACAATGTCCACTTGTTCATAATTTATTCATAGAGACATTTTATCAAATACTTGTAGGGCATAAACTTGTACATGATTGGGACTACATAATGACATGTCATGTTCCACTAGTTACTTCAGATAGGTATTTTAGCAAACACTTGGGGAGCATGGGTTATTTCACATGATAATTGTTATCATATGAACATCATGAATACAATACTCAATTGCATTTTCAAGGGTTTAGCATAATATTCACATAATTTATCACATAAAATATTTTAATTTCATGAAAACATATAATTAATCATGAATTAAAACCGAAATACTATCCTGAACATGAATACAATCAATTTCAAGCATAAAATTCATAAATCAGAGATCTTGTAAGTTCAAAAAGGGGTTCTTGGACTTCATGGGTGAAAGGAACCCATGAATGAACACCTAACATACCTGGAAATATTAATTCTTGAAGGTTCTTGGAGGAATTCCTGAGTTTGTTCTTGATTTCTTGAAGCTAGGGTTTTCCCTCTGAGAGAGAATTTTTTAATCTTGAGAGAAAAGTGAGTAAATAATGATATAATAGGTTATTTAGGGGTTTAATTTTTTGTTTAGACTGATTAGGGTCGTGGAAAAAAAAACAAATTACCCCAGGGAATAAATTAAATTTCTTCACTAAAAATCCCGAGTTTGGCCTCCACCGCGATGTGGTAGCATCGCGGTGAGCCACTGGAATTGGGCTGACACTGTTCAAAAAGGGAAGAATGTGAAATGGGCCCTTGGCGCGATGCGACACCATCGTGGAGCCTTACTGGAATTTGACAACTGGGAAAATGGCTAGTGGCGTGATGCAATGGTATTGCGTTGCCATACTGGAACATGGAAATTGTGAACTGGAGCATTGGTGCGATGCGCCATTATCGCGGAGCTTCACTGGAAACTGACGACTGCTATTTGGTTGGTCTCCGCGATGCGCTGATGTGCTAGGTGGCATACTGTTTTATAAAAATGGCTCTAAATCTTCGCCCGGGTATCAAATTTGGGCGAATTTTATATCGTTGGAAAGCTGACTGAATTTCCTACGTAATGGTAAACTCTAAACTGAAAAATCCTGAGTACGTTGAATTTTTTTATATAGGATTAATCATGTATTGAGTGTTAAATTAAGATATGGAAATACAGGGTATTACAATATCTTCTCCTTGAGAACATTCGTCCTCGTATGAGACTGATTCAACTGAAAAATACTAATAGACTAAGTTTAGACACTATACATGCACAACTGAAACATGATTGCATGACTAAAATCACCGATATGCTGAGTTTTCATACTAAACATGCATATCTGATGCATGAGTACATGACTGAATTTTTTTTATAAACGCATGACTAAATATGCAACGGTAATGGGTACCAAGTTTGTAACTGTAACTGAACGTGGAACTGAGCATAGGTAAGGAAGACTGTTACCTTATGCTGAATCTGAATTTGTCGAGAAGAGGTGAGGATACTTGGTCTGCATATCTTCTTCTACTTCCTAAGTTGCTACCTCAACGGACTGATTCTGCCAAAGAACTTTGACCAAGGGAACTTATTTGTTCTTCAGTCAGCGAATCTGATGATCGAGGATTTGGACTGGAACCTCTTCGAAAGAGAGATCATTCTGAATGTGTACTCCCTCTAAGGGAACTATGACTGCTGCGTCACTAATGCATTTCTTTAGCAAGGAGACATGGAATACTGGGTGCACTGAAGCTAGATCTGAAGGCAACTCAAGCTCAAGGCTACCTTTCTGAAATGACTGAGAATTTTGTAAGGACCAACATATCGGGGACTGAGTTTTCCTTTCTTGCTGAACCTCTTCACCCCTTTCATGGGAGAGATTTTCAAGAACATAAAATCACCAAACTCAAACTTGAGATCTTTTCTCCTCATATCTGCATATAATTTCTGTCGGCTCTGGGCTTCCCTAAGCCTTTCCCTGATCAACTGAACCTTCTCTAAGGCATCAAACACTAAGTTAGGCCCTACTACTGCAGCCTCACCGACCTCGAACCAACCAATTGGAGATCTACATATCCTACCATATAGAGCCTTAAATGGAGCCATCTGAATATTGGAATGATAGTTGTTATTATATGCGAATTCAATCAAAGAAAAGTGGTCATCCCAACTACCTTTAAAATCAACAACGTATTCCCTTAACATATCTTCTAGAGTCTGAATGGTCCTTTCTACTTGACCATCTATCTGAGGATGAAAAGTTGTACTGAGGTGAACTTTGGTACCAAGACCCTTTTAGAATGCTTTCCATAAGTGAGAGGTAAAATGGGTACCTCTATATGATATAATGGATACTGGGACTTCGTGTAACCTGACCAACTCTCTGATATAGAGTGTGTCGTAGTCCTTGGCTGAATAGGAAGTATGGACTGGTAAGAAATAAGTAGATTTGGTCATCCTATCTACAATAATCCAAATCGAATCCTGCTGATGATGAGTACGAGGCAAACCCATCACAAAGTCCATGTTCACTTCTTCCCATTTACATATGGGAATACTAAACTCCTGTATGGACCCACTAGGTTTCTGGTGCTCAATCATAACCCGCTGTTACGTAGAGTACTTAGCTACAAACTCTGCAATGTATCCCTTCATCCCACTCCACTAATGGATCTCCCACAAATCGCGGTACATCTTAGTGGCCTCTGGATAAATCGAGTAACGCGTATCGTGCGCTTCTGCAAGAATTTGGTGCCTCAAGTCATATACACCTGGAACACATAGTTGACCCTGGCAACGCAACGCACCATCTCCCCCTTGGGAGTAAACCTCTATTTTCTAACCTCTGACTGACTCTTTTAACTTAACAAGGCTGGGATCTCTATCCTGCTTTTCCTTCACTTTGGAAACTAGAGATGATTCTGAATTATTCTGCACCCATAAACTACCCTCTACTAAATCGACTAAGCGGACACCTAGTCGGTCAAACTGATGAACTTCCTGAACTAACTTCTTCTTACCAATCTCAATATGAGCAACATTACCCATAGACAACCTACTGAGAGCATCTGCCACTACATTGGCCTTGCCTGGATGGTACAGAACACTCATGTCATAAGATTTCAACAACTCTAACCATCTTATCTGACGTAAATTCAAATCTTTCTGAGAGAACACATACTGTAAGCTTTTGTGATCTGTGAACGCATCAACATTCACCCCGTACAAATAATGCCTCCAAATCTTAAAGGGAAATACTACAACTGCTAACTCAAGATCATGGGTAGGGTAATTCTTATTATGGGGATTAAGCTGTCAAGAGGAATAGGCTATGTCCTTCCTCTCTACATGAGGACACAACCCAAAACTACTCTAGATGCATCACAGTACACAACAAACCCATCTGAACTATCTGGTATAGTTAAAACTGTAGCTGAGGTGAGTCGAGTCTTCAACTCCTGAAAACTCTTCTCGCATAAATCTAACCACTGAAACTTAGCTTTCTTCTGAGTCAATCTGGACATGAGGGATGCATAGATAAAAACCTTTCAATATACCATCGGTAATAGCCAGCTAAACCTAAGAAACTCCTGATATCTGATGGAGAGATGGGTCTAGGATAGTTTCTCACTGCCTCAGTCTTTTGAAGATCAGCTCTAATACCATCACCAGAAATAATATGACCAAGGAATGCTACTAACCTTAGCCAAAATTCACACTTACTGAATTTGGCGAACAACTGATGGGCTCTGAGAGTCTAATGTATAATTCTAAGGTGATCCACGTGATTATTTTTGCTACGGGAATAGATAAAAATGTCAGTGTTGAAGAATATAATGAAAATTTTCAATTACTGCTTGAACACGCGATTTATTAAGTCCATGAAGGCTGTTGGGGCATTTGTGAGACCAAAGGACATGACTAAAAATTCAAAGTGACCGTACCGGGTTTGGAAAGCTATTTTCAGAATGTCATAATCTATGATTCTGAGCTGATGATAGACTGATCTGAGGTCTATATTAGAAAAGTAACTAGCTCCCTGAAGTTGGTAAAACAAGTCATCAATTCTAGGAAGTGGGTATTTATTCTTGACTGTGATTTGTTTAGCTGGCGGTAGTCTATATACATCCTGAGAGAATCATCTTTCTTATGCATGAATAAGACTAGTGTGCCCCACGTGGAAACGCTGGGTCTGATAAACCCCTTATCTAAAAGGTTCTTTAATTATTCTTTAATTTCCTTGAGTTCTGCTGGTGCCATTCTGTATGGCAGAATAGATATAGGCTGAGTATTTGGAAGAAGGTCTATTGTGAAGTCAATTTCCCTTTCGGGAGAAACTCTAGGTAGATCCTCGAGAAACAGATCTGAGAATTCATTTACTACTGGAACTGACTCAAGACTAGGAGTCTCTCAATTAGAGTCTTTGACTCACACAAGATGATAGATACAACCTTCAGATATCATTTTTCTCGCTCTAAGGTATGAAATCAACCGACTCTTAATCGCTGTGGTACTACCCCTCCATTCAAGGAATGGTTCATTTGGAAACTAACAATGAAAAGTTTTTTTCTACAATCAACAGAGGCATAGCATGAATGTAGCCAATCTATGTCGAGAATGGCATCAAAATTCGTTATCTCTAACTCTACTAGGTTTGCTGAAGTGTCTTTCTGCGATATCATAACCGTATAGTTCCTGTATACTTGCTGAGCTATAATAGACTGACCCACTGAGGTAGATACTGAGAAAGGCTCTGCTAGGATTTTTGGTCTGACTTTGAAATTGACTACTATGTAAGGAGTTACGAAAGACAGAGAAGCTCCTAGATCTAATAAGGCATAAATATGTAAATGGAATATCTGTAACGTTCCAGTGACCACATCAAGAGAACTTTCCTGATCTTGTCTGGACTGAAGTGCATAAAGCCTGTTTGGGCGCTGCCTAATGGTGGCACTGGAAGCGGCACCCTCCTGATTTGAGTGACCGAACTGATCTTAAGGATAAATTTACTAACCCTGAGAACCTATCTAAGGACAATATCTGATCCTATGTCTTGGCTTGCCACACCTTAAAAAACATAACTGCCAGCCCTGCAGACACCCTGATGGTTTCTACCATATTTTTGACAATGAGGATTTATTCGAGCACTGCCGAATCTACCCTGAGATTTAGAGCCTAGCTCCTTAGTTTTTTTACCATTTATGAACTTAGGTACTGGAGCACTGGCTAAAGATAGAGCTGGAACTGAAGATTTTTGGTGAAACTGAGAATGGTTACCGCCTTCTGACTTAGGCTGAGTAAAATTAAAGCTACCTATTCTAGATCTCTTATTCTCCCTCTATCTCTTCTTATTATTAGCCTATTATATTTTCTAAGCATGGATCATGATCCTGCATATGTCCATATCCTTAATCAATATCACAGTTCTACACTCCTTAATCACACCCTCTGACACCCCAGACATGAACTTGCTCATTCTTGACCTATTGTCCGCTACTACATAGGGAGCATACCTAGTTAACTGAGTAAACTTGAGGGAATACTCTTTCACACTCATGCTTCTTTGACTAAGATTGATGACCTCTAATACCTTGGCTTCTCTCAACTCTAAGGAAAAGAATCTATCTAGAAAAGCAATAGTAAACTCCTCCCACTCTATGGGCTCTGCATCTGTGCCCCTATCTACCTTCCACTACTTAAACCATGTATGAGCTACATCTTGTAGCTGATAGGCAGCTAACTCAGCACTCTCACTTGATGTCACTCCCATGATATCTATGACTTTCTAAACTTGATCGAGGAACTTCTGTGGATCCTCTTCAGACTTAGATCCTAAGAATAGGGGAGGATTCATTCGAGTGAAGTCCCAAATCCTAGATGCAGTAGTATTATCCACTGGGTTAGCCTAAACAACAGCTGGACATTTATTCTGAGCTACTACAAAATTGGCTAGAGTGGTGTACGCAGCTCTGAATTATGCATGGGAGACATGCTCGTCGAAAGGATCTGCCTGAATGGGCTGAGGTGCTGGCTGGGTTCCTGTTCTTCTTCCATTGTTCTTTTTGAGAGGCATGTTCTGTAAGAAGAATTAAGAAAATGATTATACAGAAAGTTTAACTTGAGATCATGCTCATTCGCATGACATGAATACTGAAAGAAGGGAAACTTTCCTAAGAACGTCTTGTAGCCTCTTGTCCATAGTATAGCGCGCTATATACACATGCACGAGATTCTACTAGATGCAGCTTTCAGACTCCCTAGGATTTTGTTGAACCTTAGGCTCTGATACCAAGTTTGTAATGCCCCGAGTCTGTACCCCAAACGCTACATAGTGCTTACGCTCCCAATGGCTCACAAGCTAACCTATGACTGATATCTGCTGTAACTACTGAATAATAATACTAAAATAATATAGAAAATAGGTTGAAATGCCAAAAGGTTCACAATTTGAATACTGATAAATAATAACAACTATAATAATATCTGCTAAAACATTCAAAAATTGAAATACTGTCTGAACCAGTCTAGTCAAAAAAGCCTTTAACTGAATTGTCTGAATGTAGAGTTGATGTGACAGGCCCCCAACTAACTCTGGCTACTGAAATACTGATAAAATAAAATATTGGAATAAAATATATCCTTGATAGATGAGGACTCACTACTGACTCTGCTGCTGTTATCTGAATCTTTCTAAGCGAGGTCAGGAACCTAAACGTCCGAACCTATGATATGAGACATCATAGTGCAAGAGAAAGTATGCATCAGTACGTGGAATATACTAGTATACTAGATGAGGTAAGGCTAAATGCAAGGGTTCATATGCATGAACAGTAACTGACTGAATGATATAGAGTAACTGAATATGAGAGAACATGGATAACTGAAACTGCTGTAAATACTGAGTATGCAATGCTGCGCATATACATGTATACTGTATCTGATATTTTACTAAAGATGAGTACTAATTTCTGATACTGAGTAACTGATATCTGAGATTCTGATAACTGAGTGACTGGTTCTAACAATCCTGATTTTGTAGAACTGAACTGAGTTTTATACTGATACTAAAACTGAAACTATGGGAGGTAGTCATCTAACCGACATGCCCCAAATAAGATAACTAGGGTCCAACCTGTTACCCCAACTGGAAAGGTGTCATTACCGTGCCACGGGTAAAGACAACTGAAGAGTCGCCCTTATCTGGCAGGTGCCCTGAATGAGAATGGTGGTACCCTCAACTGGTAGGTTAAAATACCTCATCAACCCTTAACTGGCAGGTTGACGTCTCAACCTATGCTGGCTATGTAGTTTTGGAATGCAAGGACTGCTTCTAAGCATCACACCCTCTACTGGCAGGTGAGCCCCCATCCTTGGGTTCACTCGGTGCTGAATCCTACTTCCATATGAATGACACTATTTACTTTACTGAGCTGAACTAGACTGATACTGAGTTCTGTAACTGACTGAGTTCACTGAGTTCTATAACTACCTGAGTACTTATTGTCTTGGGACATGACTGAGACTATTCTATAACTACTGTAGCTCTAGGTAAACAGTTAGATTGTTGGGTATTAGATACCCTTAGGACTCGATAGCATGAAAATAAAGCACAGCATGATCTTGAAAAGCATAACATTGTCCACTTGTTCATAATTCATTCATAAAGATATTTTACCAAACACTTGTAGGGCATAAGTTTGTACATGATTGGGACTACATAATGACATGTCATGATTCCACTATTTACTTCACATAGGCATTTTAGGAAACACTTGGGGAGTATGGATTATTTCACATGATAATGGTCAACACATGAACATCGTGAATACAATACTCAATTGCAATTTCAAGGGTTTAGCATAAAATTCACATAATTCATCACATAAACTATTTTAATTTCATGGAAACTTATAATTAATCATGAATTGAAATCCAATTACTATCCTGAACATGAATACAATTAATTTCAAGCATAGAATTTATAAATCTGAGATCTTGTAAGTTCTAATAGGGGTTCTTGGACTTCATGGGTGAAAGGAACCCATGAATGAACACCTAACATACCTGGGAATATTAATTCTTGAAGGTTCTTGGAGGAATTCCTGAGTTTGTTCTTTATTTCTTGAAGCTAGGATTTTGCCCTTTGAGAGAGAATGTTTTAATCTTGAGAGAAAAGTGAGTAAATAATGATATAATGGGTTATTTAGGGGTTTAATTTTGTGTTTAGACTAATTAGGGCCGTAGAAAAAAAATACCAAATTACCCCTGGGAATAACTTAAATTTCGTCATATAAAATCCCGAGTTTGGCCTCTATCGCGACGCTGTGGCATCACGGTGAGCCAGTGGAATTGGGCTAACACTATTTAAAAAGGGGAAAATGTGAAATGGACCCTTGGCGCGATGCGACACCATCGCAGAGCCTCACTAGAATTTGACAACTGGGAAAATAGCTAGTGGCGCAACGCGGTGGTATCACATTGCCATACTGGAACATGACAATTATGAACTAAAGCATTAACGCGATGCACCATTATCACAGAGCTTCACTGGAAACTGAATTGAAAACCTAACTTGTTCTTGAGAGATAATTGAGAGAAACTAGTTTATTTTGGCTTCCAAATAGCTGAATCTCGTGTTAAAGGGATTAAATAGGGGGTGTGAAATTGACCCTTTTAACCCTAGATGCGTCTTTTAAATTGGTGAATATTTCCCAACCTGGACCCCTGGCACGCTGCGGCGCTATCGCACCGTGTCACTGGAATTTGACAATTGGAAAATTGGGGGATGGCGCGACACTGAGCCATCGCGTTACCACTTCATTTGCAACCTGGAAGTTTGGTGCAATGCGCCACTATCGCGGACCCCTACTAGAATTTGACAAATGCCATTTTCTCTTATGGCGCGGTGCGCCACTAACTAATATGGAGCTGTTTTACGATATGAACTTGAAATAGACATAACTTCTTACCCAGTTATCGGATTTAGGCTAATCTTATATCGATGGAAAACTTATTGAATTTCCCACATGACAAAAAGTGAAAATCTTAAAAATTCCACATGTACAAAAGTGGATTCATCTTCCAAAGTAAGTTTCTAACATTCTTGGGATGATTTCAATCCTGGTAGAAATACGAGTTATTATAATATCTCTTTCCTGAGAACATTCGTCCTCGAATAAGACTGAGTAAGAGAGGAGAAGATAAACTGATGTACATAATGAATATGAAAAACTGGAACATAATCTCAGGACCGACATGACTGATAATTGGAAAGTATATATATATATCATACTGAACATGCATAGCTGATGCATGTGTAACTGATTCATGAATACATGACAGAGATTTTGGATATCTGAATTTCTCACTAGGAGAATGCATGTCTGATGTATGAACACATGACTAATATGATGCATGAACATACGATTGAGTATGCAATGGTACTTAGTACCAAGTTTAAAATGGAATCCTGAACATGAGACTAATACCAAGTCGTAACTAAAATCTGGACATGAAAACCAAAAAGTTTAAGGAGAACTGTTACCTTGAGCTAGATTTGAGTTGGCAGAGAAGAAGTGAGGATACTTGGTTCGCATATTTGCTTTTGCTTCCCAAGTATCTCCCTCAACGGACTGATTTTGTCAAAGAGCTTTGACTAGAGGGATTTCTTTATTCCTCAGTCTACGAGTCTGATAGTCTAGGATTTCAACTGGAATCTCTTCATAAGAGAGGTTGTTTTGAACATCTATGCTCTGAATAAAGACTACAACTGCTAGGTCACCTATGCACTTCTTAAGCAAAGAGACATGGAAGAATAGATGAACTGCGGCTAGATCTGAAGGCTATTCGAGCTCATAAGGTACTTTGCCGAAGCAACTGATAATTTTGAAGGGATCGACATATCGGGGACTTAGATTTCCCATCTTGCCGAATCTCTTCACTCCCTTCAGGGTAGAGATATTTAGGTTAACATAGTCACCAATCTTGAACTCAAGATCCTTCTTACGCGCATCTGCATAAGACTTCCATCGGGTCTGAGCAGCCCGGAGTCTCTCTCTGATCAACTGGACTTTTTCTAAGGCATCGAATACTAAGTCAGGCCCTATAACTGAGGCCTCACTAAATTCGGACCAACCAAATAGAGATCTGCATGTCCTACCATAGAGAACTTTGAATGAAGCCATTTTAATACTGGAATGATAGCTATTATTGTATGCAAATTCAATCAATGTCAAGTGGTCATCCCAACTACCCTTGAAATCTTTTGCACACGCCCTTAGCATATCTTCTAAAGTCTGAATGGTACTTTCTACTTGACCATCTATACGAAGATGGAAGGTTGTACTGAGATGAACTTGGGTACTAAGAACCTTTTAGAATTCTTTCAAGAAATGAGAGGTGAACTGGGTACCTCTGTCTGAGATAATGGATAACGAAACACCGTACAATCTGACCAACTCTCTGATGTAGAGCTTGGTATAACTCTCGGCTGAATAAGAGGTAAAGACTGGAAGAAAATGAGTTGATTTGGTCATTCTGTCTATAATGACCCAAACTGAATCATGCTGATGACGAGTACGAGGCAAACCCATCACAAAGTTCATGTTCACTTCTACCCACTTCCAAGTAGGACTATTGACCACTTGGAGTAGCACGCACTATGCACTTATGCAAGAATTTGCTGCCTTAACTTATCTACACCTGGAACACATAGATGACCCTGACAATGTAAGACACCATCTCCCCATCGGGAGAAAACCTCTACTTTCTGATCCTTGACTGACTCTTTCAACTTGACGAAACTGGGATCTCTATCTTGCTTTTCTTTCACTTCAGAAACTAGAGATGATTCTAAACTATTCTGAACCCATATATTACCCTCTGAAGAATAAACTAGGTGGACACCTAGTCGGGCAAGCTGATGAACTTCCTAAGCTAAATTCCTCTTACTATCCTCAACATGAGCAATACTACCCATAAACAGTCTACTGAGAGCGTCGTTCACTACGTTGGCCTTGTACGAATGATAAAGGACACTCTTGTCATAATCTTTTAAGAGCTCTAACCACTTTTTCTGACAAAGATTGAGATCTTTTTGAGAAAATACATACTGGAGACTCTTATGATCTGTGAACACATTTACATGAACATCGTATAGATAATGCCTCCAAATCTTTAAGGCAAATTCTACAGTTGCTAACTCAAGATCATGAGTAGGATAATTCTTTTCATGGGGTTTAAGTTGTATGGAGGTGTAGGCTATGACCTTACCATGCTGCATGAGGACACAAACCAAACCTATTTTGGATGCATCATAATACACTACGAACCCATCTTAACTATCTAGAAGAGCTAAGACTGGAACTGAGGTGAGTTGAGTCTTCAACTCTTGAAAACACTTCTCGCAAGAATATGACAACTGAAACTTGACTTTCTTCTGAGTGAATTTGGACATAGGGAATGCAATAGAAGAAAGTCCCACAACAAACCATTTGTAATTGCCAGCCAAACCCAAGAAACTCCTGATATCTGATGGAGAGACAAGGAGAGGACAGTTTCTTACGGCTTCGGTCTTTTGAGGATCAACCTTAATGCCATCATCAGAAATGATATGGCCAAGGAATGATACTGACCTTATATAAAATTTGCACTTACTGAATTTGGTGAACAACTTATGATTCTGAGAGTTAGAAGTACAATTTTGAGATGGTTTGCATGATCACGCTCACTGCGGGAATAGACCAGAATGTCATCTATAAAGACTATAATGAACATATCTAAGTACTACTTAAACACACGGTTTATCAAGTCTATGAAAGCTGCTGGGGCATTGGTAAGACCAAAGTACATGACGAGGAATTCTAAATAACCGTACCGAGTATGAAAAAATATTTTCAGAATGTCACATTCTCTAACTCTGAGCTGATGATAGCCTGATCTGAGGTCTATCTTAGAGAAATAGCTGGTACCCTGAAGTTGGTCAAACAAGTCATCAATTCTGGGACGAGGATACTTGTTCTTGACCATAACTTTATTGAGTTAATGGTAATCAATACATATTCTAAGAGAACCATCTTTCTTTTGCACGAATAAGACTGGTGAACCCCACAGAGAAATACTGGGTCTGATGAATCCCTTATCTAAAAGATCCTTCAACTGCTCTTTCAATTCTCTGAGTTCTGCTGGTGCCATTCTGTATGGAGGAATAGATATAGGCTGAGTATCTAGAAGAAGATCAATATTGAATTCTATTTCCCTTTCGAGAGGAATTACTAGAAGATCTTCGGGAAAGACATTTAAATATTCATTCACAACTAGAACTGATTCAAGACTGGGAGTTTCAAAACTAGTGTCCTTAACTCGAACAAGATGATAGATATATCCTTTAGATATCATTTTTTGTGCCCAAAAGTTGAAAACAAGCTGACCTCTGAAAGCGGATACACTACCATTCCACTCTAGGACGGGTTCATTTGGAAACTGTAACTGGACTATTCTATTTCTACAGTTGACTATGGCATAGCAGTAATGAAGCCAATCCATGTCGAGAATGACATCAAAGTCAGTCATCTCTAATTCGACTAAGTCTGCTGAAGTGACTTTCTGAAATATCATAACCGGGCAGTTCCTGTGTACCCGTCGGGCTATGATGGTTTTACCCACTGGGTAGAGACTAAAAAGGGCTCTTTTAGAATTTTATGACTGACTCTGAAATCAACTGCTATATAGGGAGTAACAAAATATAGGGAAGCACCTGGATCTAGCAAAGCGTAAACATGCACTTGAAAATATGTAACATACCAGTAACCACATCAGGAGAATTTTCCTGATCTTGCCGGGACTGAAGAGCATAGTATCTGTTTGGGCGTTGCCCACTAGTAGCACTAAAAGTGGCACCCTGCTGATTTGGGTGACCAGACTAAGTTAAGGAATGGTTCTGCTGACCCTGAGGACCTGGCTGAGGACAGTCTCTGACTCTGTGGCCTGGCTTGCCACATTCGAAACAAATACCACTGCCAACTCTAAAAATACCCTAATGGTGCTTGCCATAAGTCTGGAAAAGAGGATAGGTATGGGTACTGCTAATACTGCCCTGAGACTTAAATCCTGGTGCTCTAGCTTTGTTACCATTCCTGAACTTAGGAATTGGAGCACCAACTGAAGAAGGAGCTGGAACTGATGACTTAGGACAAAAATGAGAATGGTTTCCTCTTTCTGATTTAGGCTGAGCAAAGTTGAAACTACCTGTCCTTGCTCTCTTATTCTGTTTCTCCCTCATCTTAATCTTTTTCTCTTCTATCCATTGAGCATGAGTTATTAGCCTGGCTAAAGTCATGTCACTATTCAACATCGCAGACCTATACTCGTTGACCATACTATCATTCACCTCAAAAACAAACTTACTCATCTTGGCCCTGCTGTCTGCAACCACATGAGGGGCATATCTGGCTAATTGAGTAAACTTAAGAGAATACTCTTTCACCATCATGTTGCCCTGCCTGAGGTTGATGAATTCTAACACCTTAGCCTCTCTCAACTCTAGGGGAAAGAACCTCTCTAAAAATGCGGTGACAAACTCCTCTCACTCTATAGGTCCTGCATCAACCGACCTCTCTGACTTCCACTGCTTGTACCAAGTGTGAGCAACATCCTGCAACTTTTATACATCTAGCTCAGCACTCTCAACAACTGACACCCCCATAATATCTGAAACCTTCTAAACTTGATTGATGAATTCCTGAGGGTCCTCATCTGACTTAGACCTGAGAAAGGATGGAAAATTCATTCGGGTGAAGTCCCGAATCCTGGCTACAGCTGAATTGGCCACTGGGTTGGCCAAAAAGATGGCTGGTTGTTCATTTTGAGCAGTAATTGATTGAGCAAGAGTAGTGAATACAACTCTAAACTTTGCATAAGAAACATGTTCTCCCAAAGGTTCTTCGGGCTGAAGGGCTGACTGATTCCCATTTCTTCTTTTAGGAGACATATTTTGTAGAAGAAGGGGAGAAACAGATTAGACTGAGAGATTGACTTGAGATGATGATCACTGGTATAACATGAATTCTGAAAGAAGGGAAACTGTTCCTAAAACATCTCATAGCCTCCTATACATAAATGTGGCGCGCAACACACCCATGCATAAGACTCTACTAGATGCGGCTTTCAGACTTCCTAGGATACTATTAAACCTTAGGCTCTGATACAAATTTTGTAACGCCTCAAATATGGTACCCGAAATTCTACACGGTGCTCATGACCCCGAAGGACCACAAGCTAACCCATGACTAATATCTGTGCCTATATACTGCATGATATACTGTATAATGTGGAAACAAGAACTGAAAGGCGATAAGGTTCAAACTGTGACATAATATTTGATAAAATATAACATCTAGGATGGGGTATAAATGCCCAAAACAAAACTGTCTAAACATACTGTAGTCTAAAAAGCCTCTAAAACATAACTGTCTGAATAAGGAGATGATGGGACATGTCCCCAACTAATTCCAACTAATAAACTAATTAATGAGATAATAAAGAAATGACCATGTCCTCGAAAGATGAGGACTCACTGCTAACTCTGACTGTGGAAACTGGAATGCTACTGATGCTCTGGAGCTCGTGCTTCTGAACCTATGGTATAAGACACCATATCGCAAATACGTCAGTACTTTGAATATACTGGTATGCATGTGAGGTAGGCTGAATGCAAAAGGTTTACATGCATGATCTATACTAACTGACTGAATGAGAATACATGCATGAATACATAATAAATGTAACTAGGGTCATGATAACATGATTACTGAGTATGAGTACTGATAATATAAGATACTGATAACTGTATAACTGAAATAACTGATACTGATCGACTGTATCTGATAGTCTAGTTTCTGATGGAACTAGCTGAGTACCGGACTATTCTAAGTTGACTGTATTTGACAGCCCTAAATTCTGTAGAACTATCTTAGTTCTATTACTGAGGCTGAATGAATGTATCTGATAGTCCTGATTCTATAACTGAAACTGTGGGAAGTAGTCATCTAACCAACATGCCCCTAATATGCCATTATGGTTGAGTTGGGGTCTAATCCGCAACCCCAATTACAAGGGTGTCAATACCGCGCCACTGGTAAGGAAAATCTGTGAGTAACCCTCATATAACAGGTAAATCTAGTGAGAACGGTGGGAACCCTCATATAACAGGTTAAGACACCTCATCTACCCTCATATAACAGGCTATGATGTCTTAACCTACGCTAGCTCCGTAGTTTTGGAATGAAAGGATTGCTTTTAAGAATCACACCCTCATATAACAGGTGATTTCCCATCCTTCGGTTCACTCGGGGCTAATTCCTACTCACATCTGAATAGACACTGAACATAATTAACTGAACTAGACTAGACTGAATTCATGGAGTTCCGTTAGCTGACGGAATACTATTGATATTACTGAATTACTGAGCTTTCTTGAGTCACATGACTGACTGGGTTCTATGGAACATGGATTGACTGAGGATATCGTGAAAACATGACACTAAATCTAGGAACACAACTATATTTTTTAGGTATAAGTACCCCCAGGACTCGATGGAAGGAAACTGACAAGGCATGACATTACTGAATATATGACCAACATCAATAATCCATAATACAATAGTTGGAGATATTTCATGGGTATATGATTATCATAGCTTGGTACGTGAATAAGATAGCATGTATACATAGCATGATTTCATAAGTCTAACTCATGAGCAATCCAACAAACAAATTTCAATACATAAGAATAACATGGAAGTTATTTTGGATCACAATTTAGCTATAGTGCATAATTTCTATCTTCCTAGGCATTTTATCAAACACCTTGCATGCACTCTTAGGGCATAGGCATAATCATCAAATTGACACAGTATAAATAACTCAATTTATGGATTTAACTCACTTGCTAATATAGTTTCATGAAAAAAACATAAATATTCCCATGTGGGAATCATATAACAAGATATACATGGTTACAACCAAACCACAACATAAATATCATGATTCATAATTTAAAATCGGGTTCCTGAGCTTTATGGATGAAAGGAATCAATAAATCAACACAACGTATACCTTAGTTCTTGATTTATTGAAGATTAATGAAGAGACTTTCTTGAAATTGAATCCCCAATTGAACCCTAACTTGTTCTTGAAAGAAAATTGAGAGAAACTAGTTTATTTTGGGTTCCAAATAGCTGAATCTCGAGTTTAAGGGCTTAAATAGGGGTGTGAAATTGACCCTATTAACCCTGGATGCGTCTTTTAAATTGGTGAAAATTTCCCAACCTGGACCCCTAGCATGACGCGGCGCTATCGCATCGTGTCACTGAAATTCAACAACTGGAAAATTGGGGGATGGCGCGACGCGGAGCCATCGCGTTGCCACTTCATTTGCGACCTGGAAGTTTGATGCGATGCACCACTATCGCGGATCCCTACTGAAATTTTACAAATGCCATTTTCTCTTGTGGCGCGCCGCGCCACTGACTAATATGGCGTTGTTTTATGATGGGAAGTTGAAATAGTCATAACTTCTTACCCGATTATCGAATTTAGGCAAATCTTATATTGATGGAAAGATTATTGAATTTCCCACATGACAAACTATGAAAATCTTAAAAATTCCACATGTACAAAAGTGGATTCATCTTCCAAAGTAAGCTTCTAACATTCTTGGGATGATTTCAAGCCAGGTAAAAATATGGGGTATTACACTTCTCAAGATTGATAAGTATACAAGTCATTCCTTCTCTCCATAAATTGCTCCACTAAACTTATCACGAGGTGAATGGCCTCAGTAGTCTAGTGACCTATCATAAAACTATACAAATTCTCAAAAATAGTCACTATCTTCCTCAACCTCAACTCTACCACCCTTTTCTAAACTTTCATAGTATGACTCACCTACTCGATACCCCTATAGTTTTTGCAACTCTGAGATACCCCTTGTTATTATATATGAATCATTGTACTCCATATTAAAGCTTCGGGCATCTTTTTCACCCTATGTTAAATAACCTTTTCAGCCACTCCACACCAGCCCTGCTATTGCTCTTAAAAAAATCTGTTGGAATTTCACCTGGCCTAGTCGTCTGGCCCCATTGCATCCTACCAATATCACCCTTGAATTTCTTAAAATTAATACACCTGAGTGCTCCAAGTCCCCTAGCACGAAACCTATTCCCTCTCATTGTTCAAAAGTCTATGGAAATAGGATTGCCAATGCCTCCTGATATGGGCATCCTCTACCAACACTTTTCCATCCCCCCTCTTAATGTATTTTACTTGATCAAGGTCATGTGGCCATCACTCTCTAGACTAGGAAAGCCTATACAACTTCTTATCTCCGCCTTTCTCTTTTAAAGTCACATACAAGCTCTCACAACCTGGTGTTTTAGCAACTGTAATTGCAAACTTAGCCATTCTTCTAGCTAACTTATATTCCTCTCTATTTGTATGCTTATTCTCATCATCCTTGATCTCAACCAACTTTACAAAAACAACCTTCTTAGTCTCTACCTTTATTTTGAATTATTTCTTACACCAGTCACCTCGGTGCTTGTCAGATCAGCCTCTCGAGACACTCAACACCTCTCCAGCTATCATCTTAATGCAACTGGAAGTCATTTTCCACATACTGTCCACATCCCCTCTACTCTCCCAAGACCTCATTGTCATCAACTTCTCCCCAATATCCAAAGAACTAGCCAAATTCAAGCTACCCTACTTAATCCTTAGTCAATCCTCCACACCCCTTTTCTTTCTACCTTTTTTGATTTTTAAGTCCATCACTAGGAGTTTATGTTGGGTAAAAAGATTCTCACTAAGTATGACTTCACAGTCTTTACATATTATTCTATCACCCTTTCTAAGGATCAAAAAGTCTATCTTAGTCTAGGACACCGAACTACGAAAGGTAATAAAGTGCTCCTCTTTCTTTAAAAAGCTCGAATTCACTACCCAAAACCCAAAGGCCCTAGCAAATCCAAAAGTGAAGCTCCTCCTTATTTCTTTCCCCAAAACTAAAACCTCCATGCACATCATCATAGACTCTCGATAAAGACCCAATATTCCCATTAAAATCCCCTCTTATAAAAATCTTCTCAGTGCTCTGAACGCCTCTCACCACCTTATCTAAAACCTCCCAAAATTACCTCCTTATCCAAGACCATTTGTGGAGCATAGGCACTAATAATGTTCAACGTATACCCTTCAACGACCAACTTAATAAATATCAACCTATAATCGACCCGCTTAAACTTCACCATCTGCCCCGTATGCTCATCATTTACTATGATACCTGCCCCATTCCTATTTCTCACGCTAACACAACTTATACCCGTCCACATCTCTCACCTTAGAACCTTCCTATTTGGTCTCTTGGGCACAAGATCTACTAATCCTCCTCTTCTAAAAATCTTCATGAGCCTTATGGACTTACTTTGAAGAGTCCTTATGTTCCAAGACCCAATTCTCAACCTAGAGGCTCCCTTATCCTACTTAACCAAACTATCCCTCGCTCCCAACCCCAAACTCGATCCTAGACTCAACCCTACCTTTACACCAGACCTAGACCTCGACCTTGACCTCAACCTCACCCTGATCCCTAGTCCCGGCCCTAATGCCAATCCTGACCTCTACCTATGACATAACCCTAGTTTGCCATCGATTACCATAGCCACTACTTAATAAAGGAGAAAAATAAGTTGGCACGCAAATAGGTAAGGCTAAAAACAAATAGGTAAGGCTATAATAATGAGTGAATCAGTAATAAAACTTGAAGTTTTAACCAGTATATGCAAAGAAAAAAAACAAAAATCTACAAGAAAGAATCAAGAATCAACAACGTATGCTTAAAATAATAAATCTACAAGAATTAATAGTGTATGCCACAAGCAATAAAATAATACACTTCAATGCAAGTTTTGATTAATAATAATCAATAACAAGAACTATACTACCCACAAGAATTTAGAAAATAGCAACAACAACAGAAAATAATAACCCATACGATAGTAAATAGATATTCTAGTCTCAACTAAAATGAAGTAACAGAGAAATAAAAAGCATTAATCCAACAAGAACAGTTACATATAATCAGGCAAGAAACCAAGAGAGAAAAGACTAAAATAAAAATATCAAAAGAGACGGGATATATCCGCCACCAATAGACAATAAACCTAGATAAGATAACTAAAGGAGATGAAACTAGTGCACCTGATCCGTGGAAAAAATAATGTGGTGGTATTTTCATGATTGATTCATCGGATTCCAGAAGTTGGTGAAAAAATTAGTCGCTGAAATTTTGTTGTCGTCACTTTTACCGACTATTGATACCACCCATAAATTTGGTCATCAAAAAATATGTTGTGAGTCATTAGAGAAGCTGCCCCAGACTTGTAGTACCTGAAAGGATTAGAAAGAAAAAGAAAAGAGAGAAGAGAAAAGAAGAAAGAGTGCAGATTTGTTCGTCGGAGAAGTCGTTGGAGGATGCTTTTCCAATTAGATTTGGACTCATAAACAAAAGACGTCACTAAGAAATTGAATGGAGAACATCGTCAAAGTTTTCTATAGAGAGATAATCGCTGGAGAAGCTGACTGGAGAATCAGTTGATAATGACAATCAGTCGCCAAAGTTCACTAGTGTAAATTGTTGAGATTACAGCAAAGCTGCTCACTAGAATAGCAAGAGTGATAACTCAATGTTAGCGGAGAAAGGAATCTCTATAAAAATAGATTGTCGAGAAAATAAGAAAGGAAATGCCAAGGTTATAAAGTTATTCCAAAATGTCACACCTATCAAGTTAGATTAGAGTGTGTTTTATTTTTAAAAAATGAGACATTTACGTTGATTTGGGCTTTTTAGTTAAAGGGTGGGTGGAGGTGAAAATGTTCTTAACAATAAGGATAAATTTCTCCCCAAAGTATGATGAATGATATATTTAATTAATTTTTAAAAGTATAGTGATAAATTTGATCATTTTCTTTTTTTTTTACAGAGTAGTACAACATATGAATTCATGAGAAGTCAGTAAAGTTTACCCAAATATTATATATATATATATATATATATATATATTAAAAAAAAATCCAAATATTTATAAATGTTGACTATATTGAAAGTAGTAAGAGGGGGATGAATTACTCCTTTTTTGATCAAGCGGTCGACTTTCTTTGACAGACACTCGACTATCAATTGCAGTTGTAAACCCTCAGAAAATAAAGACTTGAAGGTAAATAACACCATATATTTTATACTGGTTGGGACCTCTAATAGTTCATACTCCAGTCCCCTTGGGTTGCAAGAAATTCTACTAGTTCTTTGTGAATAAAACCAAAGTACTAGATTGAGTCAAGCTTTTTGTCTATGACTCACACTTTCTTTCTTTCTTTGTTTCTCACTTTGATACAATGCCTCACCAATTATATGTTTCTCTCCTCTATTTTTAAGTACACAATAAATCTTAATAGAATACAATGCTTGAATAAAGTAGAGCAAATAATTAGAGAAGGTTGAGACAAGTGTATATCTCTTCCATAGTTTTCCATTACTTAAATAGTAGTGATTGAACTACTACAAGCCATTGGAAAATATCAGGAAACTCAAGAGATTTTCTCCTTGGAAATAAGATATGCGAATCCTATTTCCAAGAATAAAATAGATCATACTAATGATCCCAAGCTACCCATAATCTTCTTCCATAGAAATAGTCTCACAATTAATGATATATCAAGGGTTTGGTACTACTTTCCATAATGACGTAGGCTTGAGATTACCACTAAAAGATGAGACATATTTCTTTTCCTTTTTGTCTTAATTCTTGGAGATCTTTCTTTTTGATTTGTAGCCAATCTTTCTTTTTTTATTGTAGGCAAGAATCTTTGATTTCCTTTCAATGTAACAGCAAAGAATTCATACATTAAAACATCACATTATTAATCTTCCCTCTTTTGATGGATGACAATACTTAAGTGAATGAAAATACGCTTACCCATTACTAGGGTTTGAAGCTCACCAGTATGCGTGGAACGAAGGTTAGCATAGAATAATTTGATAAGAGATTCATATGCAACCTTAGAAGTATTTGAAAAAATATTAGCCCACCTTTGAAAATCAAATAGGGGTTTTATATGACAATGAAGAGATTCCAAAAGCTCTAGATCTACAATTCTACCGTTAACCACAGAAAGTTCCTTCAGAGAGTAAAAAAAGGTTTCATTTGTAGGCATCCAAAATTCAATTTTGACATTAAGAGAACTATGAAAGTCTAACTTTACCTTTTTTCTTCGAATTTCAGAGACATCGGGAGTAGTGAAACACTTACCTAAAAAGAAACCAGAGGAATCAAATGAGGGTAAAGGGTTTTGGTCAGAGACATTAGAGTCAAGCGGAACAGGCGAGGATACCTACCCTTTACCTTTAAAATAAGAACTTTTCTGACTATCAGATAAGGGAGTTTTAAAGTCTGTTTGGGATTACTGTTACAAAACTGCTTATTTGAGAAACACTTTTATAAAATGACTTTTTAGAAAAGTGCTTTTAAAAAAAAGAAATTTGTGTTTGGTAAATTCATTTGAAAAGTGCTTTTGATAAACAAATTGTCTTTAGATAATCTTTTTCAAGAAGTGCTTTTTTGAAACAAATGACCAAAAAGGACATCTATCAATGACTTTTATTACTAAAATAAATTTATAGAGAAAATTTATTTTAAATATCTATTATAGTATTTTTAGTTAAATTTTTTGATGAAAAGGTCAAAAAAATTTAAAATTAGAATCTATCTATTTTTTGGATTCATTTTACTGTGTCAAAATTTACTAAAAGTACGCAAACACTATATTCATGCCTACAAATATCTAAATGAGAGTATATCTGTTATTTTTTACCTTTTCTTAAGGATATATTTTCACCGTGTCAATTCTAAAACGAAGTAACCACATTCATATACGTATACCACATGATAACAAATGTTTAAAATAAAATTCTATCTGTTATTTGTTATTTTTTTTTTGAATATATCTTAACTGTGTCAAAATTTACTATGAATAAGCAATCATCATATTCATATATGGACACTACATACATTGTAACAAATATGTCATTTTTCATGAATTATTTCTTTAAAATTAAATATTTGAGAAAAAATTTACATGTGTTTTCAAAATACGATATCATTAATAATAATAAAAAAAATTATATATTCTTCAGTCATCATCATCAATGATATTTTAAACTATTTTTAAAAAAATGAGTGAAAATAAAATAACTATATATAAATCATAAAGAATTATGACGTAAATATGAAATGTAAAATTTTAAAAATCAAACACTAATCAAACTTGTAAGATGTGTTAATTAATTAATAAGAAATAATATATATATATATATATATATATATATATATTTGTGTGTGTGATAGGGATATTTTTATTATAAAAAAATAATTTTCTGCTTCTACTTCTGCTTTTTTTGAAAAGCAGAAATTTCTTGCTTCTTCCCAAAAGCAGAAAAAATACTTCCTCTTATTTTTAAAAGGCACTTTTGGAAGTTTGCCAAACACCCCTCTTTTTAAAAAATGTATTTTTTTCTCAAAATAAGTGCTTATTGGAAAATAAGCAATCCCAAACAGACACTTAGAATGCTTAGCCATGAGTAAAAGTAATATAGAGAAAAAATATGAAAGATTCAAGAGAAATATATAAGACAAGAAAGGAGAAGCCGCCGAGGAGAACAAAGAGATTCCATAATTACTTATCATACATCCAATTTGTGTCAGGCAGCAAAATAGGAGAAGCATGTAAAGACACATACATCAATCATCTCAAGCATTAATCTAAGACATTTTTGCATATCTTTGAAAAAGAAAAAAAATCAGTTAAAAAGGTTTTGTAATAATACCAAGTGATTTTCCCAAAAAGCAAAATCTTTCTTCCAAATGAGATTTGGTATATCTGCTAATTTGAAATTCAGTGTTGACAAAAGATATATCAATATCACCTTATATGATCTCTTATAAATTGATGTTTAACATCAATTTGTTTTGACCTAGAATGATGCACAGGATTTTTAGACAGACAAATTTCACTAGAATTATCACATAAAATTTTCACAAGTTTAACAGAAATATCATTATCACTATACTGATGAGATATCTAAAGAATTTATGCACAATATAAGCCAATAGAGATATATATAGACTCAGTAGTAGAGAGAGAAACACAGTTTTGTTTCTTACTGCTCCACGATATGAGAGAATTTCCTATAAGCTGATATGAGCCACTGATTCTTTTTCAATGATTCTTGTCTCCTGCATAATCTACATTTGAAAAACCTTTTAGCTTAACATTATGTAATTTAAAATATCAAATTCCATGAGATATGATTTCAATCAAATATATAATGATTTCCTTAACAACAGTCAAATGAGACTCCTCGAGAGCTAACTGAAATCAAGCATACTTACACATACTAAATAATATATCAGGTCGACTAACTGTAAGATAAAGGAGAGAGCCAATCATATCATAATATTTTGTTTCATCAATAGTTTTACCATCATCATCACATGCAAACATACAAGTAGGACTCATAGGAGTGCTAAAGGATTTGGCATCCTTCATACCAAACTTCTCAATGAGCTCTTTGGTATATTTATTTTGATAAATGAAGGTCCCCTCAATCGAATGATTTATTTATAGTCCCAAAAAGAATGTTCATTCTCCATCATGCTTATTTTGAATTCACTTTGCATTAGCTCAAAAAATTTCTTGGATAAGATAGCATTAGTACTTCCAAAGATAATATCATAGATTTGAATAATCAGAATTTTGGAAGAAGTTCTTTTGATAAAAAGAGTTGTATTGATTTTTCCTTTTAAAAGGTTGTCATAAAGAAATTGCTCGATCTATCAGTACCAAGATCAAGGAGTTTGTTTTTAAACCATAGAGAGTTTTTCAAAGTTTAAAACATGGCATGAAAACTTAGGATTTTCAAAACCTAGGGGTTGTTTTAATTTCATCAATAAATCCATTTAAAAATACTTTTCACATCCATTTGAAAAAGCTTAAAACCTTTTTAAACAACATAGGCATGCAAAATTCGAATAGATTCTAACCTTGCAAATGGTGTGAAAGCTTCATTATAATCCACTCCCTCTTATTATGAGTATCCTTGGGCTATGAGACTGGCTTTATTTCACAAAATTTTACCTGATTCATCCATTTTAATTCTGAAGACCCATTTGGTTTTAGTTATTGAGGCATTTTTTGGTCCACACATTATTTTTGTCAAATTGCTCGAGCACCTTTTTATTGTTTTGGCCCAATTTTTGTTTTCTAAGGTCTCATTCACTTTCTTTGGGTCAAGTTGAGCTGTGAAGGAAATATTTGCATTTTTTTACTTGAAGCCCTTATTTTCACGCCTTCATTTTGATCATTAATGATGAGCTTCTTTGGTGATCATGTTCACTTCTTCATTGATTTGGCATTGCTCCAAGTTCAAATTGATGATTAGAGGCAGCAAGTGATTGATCAGTCTCAATAATAGTCAACTTAGCAGTAGAATCAACTTCAGTGGAGGATGAGTTATTTTTTTCCTGTTCCGTCTCATTAGCTATAGTACTTCATTACTTCTTAAATTTATTTTATCAATGTTGTCCTTGTCATTAGCTATAGTACTTCATTACTTCTTAAATCTAGCTTATCAATGTTGTTCTTGTCATTAGCTATAGTACTTCATTACTTTATTACTTCTTACTTCTGAAAGTGCACAATATTAGGTCTTTGGTTGTTTCAGAGTTTGTAAGGAGTTTTCTTTTTAAAAAATTAGTCTGTTGTGGTATCTATTGCTTTGCCTTAGGATTTATCTCTAAATCCTCCATCAAGATCAGTTACTTTTTCAAAAAAACTTTTTCACCATGTGAATTGAACCTCCACTGTCATGATACCGTTTCCCTTTTAGATTTTGAGTAGAGTTCCTGCAAAACAATTGTATTACTTATTTCTAGGCACCTTAGTGTTCTTGGATCCCTCATGATTAGTTCTTAGATTTTTTTACTTAGTTTTGGGTCTCCAAATAAACTTTCCAGGATTTTTAGATCAAAATCTGCAGTTATAATATTTGTGACCAAGCTTACCACAATGATAACAAAAAGTATAGTATTATTCAGCAGTTGTATAATAGATACTATAAATGTGACTGGTTTTTTAGTCGACTGACTAGAGTTAGTTGACTGTTAAGAGTCATTACAACTATAATATTTTCTATTATGACTGGGATTGCTCTTTTTGATCGACTTACTAGAGTTAGTTAACCGTTGAGATCCTTCATAGTTATAGAATCTATTATCACAAGTGCCACTATTAGATTTTTCAGTTGACTTGATCAACTGATTTGATATGATAATACTATGACTGATAGATTTTTCAAAGCTATTAATTTTTTTTTTAAATCATCAACTTCTTCTTGCAAATAATCTTTTTCAATTACACATACTTCAAGCTTATGTTCCCAATCTCTTCTTTCTCTTAATAAAGCCTTTTTTTCATCATGAGCTTTATTTAGATCAGCTATGGCAAGATCTAACAAATTTTGCAGTTTAGAACATTCATTACATGAGTTAGTTCTTACCTGGATAGATTCTTCAATTGTAATTAGGAAGCAGTCTCTAATATTATTGTTATCATAGTCTGATTGTTCTTCATCATCCCAGCAATTGGAGGCCTTTTGATTTCCTTTGTGTTTTTTATTCCCTCGTGAATAGCTTTCAATATGTTCCATATACTGTAGCAGTTTTACTAGAAGATATTTTCTCATATTCTTTTTCACTAAGAGCACAATGAAGTAAATAGATTTCTCTAGCATTTGCTTGCACAAAATAAAAATACTCTTTTGTGTAGTCAAATGTGACAGTCTTTTTTTCAAGCATTCTTTTCATTATTTTTTGGAATAGCGCTTGACCCATTCTGAATAACTATCTAGGATTTATAATCCATTGATTGAACATAAGTCTTCATTCTTATCTTTCAATAATTATAGTATAGTCCATTAAAGAAGGGTGGTTGGCTTATTGAAAGTCCCTCTAGAAATATAGCTTCAGTAATTTGAAGCCCTGCCATGAATCTTTGTTCACTTGATGTTAAGTAAAAATGAATATATTAGACGAGACTCTGATATCAATTGAAAAGAGTAAGAGAGGGGGTGAATTACTATTTTTTTTATCAGACAGTCAACTTCCTTCGACAAATAGTCGACTATTGATTGCAATAATAAAAAACTCAGAAAATAAAGAGCTGAAAATAAATAACATCAGATATTTTATACTGATTGGGACCTATAATAGGTCTTACTTTATTCCCCTTGTGTTGCAAGGAATTCTACTAGTTCCTTATGAACAAAATCAAAGTACAAGATTGAGTCAAACTTTTTGGTTATGACTCATACTTTCTTTCTTTTTTTTTTCTTTCTTTCTTTCTTCCTCACTTTTATACAATGCTCATCAACTATGTGTTTTTCTCCTCTCTTTTTAAGTATACATTAAACCTCGAGAGAATACAATACTTGAATAAAGTAGAGTAAAGAACTAGAGAAGGTTGAGACAAGTTTATATCTCTTCCATAGCTTTTCTTTGCTTAAATAGTAGTGATTGGACAACTACTAGCCGTTGGAAAATATCAGTCAACCTAAGAGATTTTATCCTTAGAAATGGAATATGAGAATCCTATTTCCAAGAACAGAATGGATCATATTAATGATCCCAAGATACCCGTAATATCCTTCCATAGAAATAGCTGTAAAATTAATGATATATCAAGGGTTTGGAACTTCTTTCCATAGTGATATGGGTTTGTGATTACCACTGAAATAAGAGACATATTTCTTATCCATTTTGTCTTGATTCTTGGAGATCTTGCTTTTTGGTTTGTAGTCAATCTTCCCTTTTTGATTGAAACTAAGAATTTTTTATTTTATTTCAATGTACTTGCAAAGAAGTCATACATTAAAACATCACATTATCATATATATCTACTAATGATTAGTAACCTTGAGATTAAGTAAATATACACTTTAAATTTTGGAAACTAAATAAAGAATTACTCCTAAGAAATTGCAAAATTTATCGTGATTATCTTTTCTCATTACTTTAAAGTTCAAACCAATAACCCTTTTGATAAAGGAACTCGCGATCAAAGTGAGATTCAATAACTAGAACGTGACTAAAATAAGCCACACTTCTATTGTGTAACCAAAATAAGTTTCATGAACCTTTTCTTCTGATTTGAAAAATTTTGTAATGGAATCATTAACGCAAAGAATAGTTAAAAAAAGTATAAAAAGAAAGTTTAAATTGCATTTTGTAAATCAGCACTAAAAGTAGCATTTTTGTTGAAAAAATTTGTAAAACATGTAAAAAATAAATGAAGGGATTTATGGGGGTGGGTTTCTTCTCGACTCAGGTTACTGTTCTCAGAATCACACACACAACAAGAACTAAGAAAAAAATACAGTAAGTAGTGCAGGTGTACAAAAAGTAAAGACATTGGTTTTTACGTTGAAACTCCTTGCTCAAGGGAGTAAAACCATGACCATCCTCATGAATTTCAAGCTCCACTATATTCAATCAAACTCTTGAATACAGACTCCAAGGATTAACCTTGTAATCCTTTGTTACCTAGCAATAGCTCTATTAGAAGAAAACCAAGCAGTAACTCTACTTGTTCCACCTCCACCTACCTTTAACTAGACTCCTCACGCTAACTCTATCTTGGACACAATCACCTAACTCTAGATAATTTACAAGATATGGTACACCACAACACCTAATACAACCATAAGCAATATAGTCAGACTTTTTAGAACAAAATTACAAGGATTCAACTATAACAAGGAAGTAAAGATCAACTCGATGAGTAACAACTTTCCTGCTATAGTTCCAGACTTTGATATGCAGAGCTGCGACACTTCAGAAAGATATTTAATTGTGAGTATATGGAAGTGTTGGTTTTTTTGTTGAGGAATATGAGAATTATATGTTATTACACAAGAAAACCTAGAAACATTCTCATTGGTTGAGGCAAACAGGTGGAAATAACCTTTCACCAACTTTTGTACTATGTGTCAGCTGGAAAGTTGACTATGACAATGATAGGTGAGCTCAACTTGTTCCCTAATGCGTAAAGGTCTTTGTCATTACAACAGAAGCTCATGAGAATAGGTTTCAAACTATGAATTTGTCAATCATCAAAACTAAGGATTTAACAATTTCCTCCTATTTGATGATGACAAACCCATTCACACAAATCAACATACTCAGTATCTTTAATCAATTTTTACACATCATAACCAATACTTCAGCCACACAACATGAGCCACAAGACCACACACTAGACCAGTTTGCCCAACTAACTCCCCTTGTCACTGATGCCTATAAGAATACAAGTATCCTCTACCTTATTCCCCCTATTAATGAGCATTTGAGTTCTCTCTGACTAAGAGAAGCCCTATTCTTATCAACACAACACCACCCACTACAAATCCATATAACATGCTACATATATACAACACATATACAATATTACAACTGACAGGCTACATATCTATACAGCATAATACACATATCATACTACGCATATCTATAATTATAGTTTATACATCAAAGTTCTTTCCGTATTTTGACACCATAAAAAAGGTTAGGAAGTAAACCAAGCATAAAAAAGAATATATGTTAATCCATGGCCATTGAGGCAACACTAACAGACATAAAGGAAAGCAGATAAAAGTAGAAGAAGTGATAGCATAAAAAAATGAGTAATGCCAAAACCATTCAAGGATTAGATCATTACAAAACCATTCAAAGATAGTGACAGTAAAATAACTTATCCATGTTCCAAAGTCATCACTGGAGTAGGAAGAGCTGAGGGAGAGGGAGTAAGGAACAAAGAAAAGAGATTCTAGGAAGAAGATTTTGACCATTCTTTAAGAAGCATCATCATCCTTTCACTTGTGTCGACGTGAATTTTAAGGATCTGATGAGTTAGGTCCTTATTTTTTACAGTTAATATTTCAAAATTGCCTTCAAGCTTTTTCACCCTTTCTTCCAGGGCAGTATTTTCATAACGCAACTTTTCTTGTGAAGATGTACCTCCTTATCCTCCCCTTGCAGATGATGCTTTTAGTGTAATAATTTCAGCATCCCTCAGAGCAATTAGCGTAGTCATAGAATCTAGTTCTTCCTTCAACTTCTTTTGTATTTCTACCAGTTTAAATACAAGAGACTTAGTTTTCCCACCACCCTTCCTGAGAACATATTCATTGTCCTTAAGAGTGGTCAAGTTGAACTCTTGCTTAACTAATCTGAGTTTTCCTTGACAACATACCACATTAAAGTGATCAAGAATCCTATTAAAACAGAACTCATAAGCCAGCCCATGTTTTCCATCCTTGGCAGTCATCATTATATGCTTGTGCTTAATGATGACTGTAGGGAGATAGTTTTTCTTAAACTTGGCAAACATCTCCAGGAGATATAAATTTGAGCCAATTACAGTGGTTATTTTCTCTGATCGAGGAAGAAGACACTTATTCACTAACTCAAACAGCAATTGGTACTCACCTTTTAGTGCCTTCTTAGTTATATTCTTTATATTTATGTCATTTAGACCACTGCATATTGTTAAGAATTTGGTAGATCCCTCTTTCTTTCTTACTGACTTTATCCCCTCATTAGGGACTCCCAAAATCTTATATAGTACTTTCTCATTAAATGCAATATTCATCTCATTTACTTGAGAGGTCAGGTATAAACAATTGTCTGAGAAAGTTAAATTGTAATAAAACTGATGCACTTACTATTCATAAAGAGGAGGAAAATTTCCTTCAAATAAGTGATCCCATCCTTGAAATATAACCCATTTCAGTAGTTCTCTCATTCTCGAAAACTCAGGATTTTTTGCCTTGCTTCCTTTGACAGACCTTTTCCCTTTCCGACAGAGGAAGATACCTTTTCAAGGGAGTTCTTTCACTTAGGAGATATTCTAGAACCTCCTATGATTTTTGCAACCTTGAGACTACTCTCGAATTTTTTGTTGTCCGTAGAGTGTTCCCTTCTTCTCTTCTTAGTCATCATAGACACATATTATTCTAACTGTACTTTCTTCTCTTTTCTTAGAGAAATAACTTTCTTTATTTTTCCAGGAGATATAGTCTTCTTTCCTTTTTTGGAAGACAAAATTTTCTTTCTTTTTACTTTGGCTCTTGAAGCTTTCAAACTTTTTTAATTATCTGAGTCAATAGAGTCATTGTTGAAGATTCTAACCTTATCATTATCTTCATGTATACTTTCAAAAAGGTCATCAATGCTATCAAATTCACTATCTTTACTATCATCATTCTCTGTCTTCTCATTAGATTTCTCAACAATCATTGGTTCAGTAAAAATAACTATTCTTTTTTCTTTCTCTATTCTTGTCCTTTTAGTGTCATTCTTATTTTTAAGTAAGGCTTCTTTCAGAGAAATTCTAGAGCTCACTCTAGTCCCTAGTATTCTGCCCCTTCTAGAAGAGGAAAATCCTTTTCAGGATAATTTCTATGCTAAAGTCTTATTATCAGCATGGTCTGATTCATTATGTACCATCTTATTTCCTCCTGAGTGATCAAGTATAGTGGGAAGGGTCTTAAGTTCATCATCACCACCAAAGGTATAAACATATGGTCTATTTGTAAGGAGAGTTACAAAAATGGTTTCCCATCTAGGTGGTTCTGCACTCAGGACTGTGAGTCCCTGTAATCCAATTTCTTTGTTTATAGCTTGAACATTAGATGGATCCTCACTAAAGGTTGGTAGATCATCAAACAGGGTTTCGTCCAAAGAGGAACTACCATATTTTCTTGAAAAAATAAACTTATCTAATGATATGGTTTGGTTTTTTTAGGAGGAATCAAAATCTTGACAAGAAAGAACTGGTTGATTATAGATTGATTCCTCAGATTTATTGTCTTGTGGGAAAAGTGCAGAAAAGAGACCTTTGAGAAGTTGAACCTTGGATTCTTCCTTACTAGGGGTCTTATTTTTAGATATTAAACCTTTGATTCATCCTCACTAGGGGTTTTATTTTAAAAGGACTCTATTCTGGATTTTATTAGATCATCAGTAACATCTTTTTCTTTTTGCATAGAAGCATTGAGGGTTTCAGTTTTCTTGGAATTAGAATCCCTAGAAATTTTGCATAAGGATAGAAGGGAAAATCTAGTGATGGTAAATCTTTCCTCCGACTCTGAAGGAATGGTGGGAGTATCTACATTTTCAAGGGAGTAGGTTCACTTATTTTAGAGGGTGAAGAGGAATTAGACATTAATAAGATTAAGATATTTTGTGCAGGCCTAGTTGATATGAGTTTTAAGAGTGTCAGGGCACTGATGAGTCTTGTAAGAGATGTAAGAAATATTTTACATAATGAAGGAGAGAGAATTTGACTAATGATTTAAATAGGACAAAAGGAATGGTTTAGATTTTATTAGGGGATGTGTCTAAAGAGACGTGTCTGGCTTGATGGGTGCATCACTTGGACTTAAAGAGAATGATAACTTCATAAAAACAGGGCGGGAGAGTGATGTGGCATACATCATTTGTGTTAAACATTCACAATATAACAATAGTAAGTGATACTGGCATAATTTGGAATTTGGTCCCTAATCAATTGTAATACCCCGTAAAAGTCTTTGCTTATTCCATCTCTCAATTGCATGTATAAGGGGTAAAAAGATTAAAAATTAGCCTAAGTGTTGGAACATAGTTATTTCCAAGTCCCCTAAATTTCAATAATTTTATTTTTAACCCTTCTGACCTCAGAATGTTAATTTTTGAGTTGATTCATGATTGGGGATATTAAAAGTACATCTCAAGTGAGTTTCAGAGTTTTTAGATGAGCATAGGGGTGTGTTTGGGAATCTAAAATAGTAGCAGTACTGGGATAAGCCCGCACCACATCCTACAGAGCCCGCGCCATTCCCTCCAATGCACCGCCCCAGAGCCCATGCTGCACTCTTTTTTTCCCATCCAACTTTTGATTCCTTGTTATTTAAGGGCATTTGGGTCAATTACCCTCACCCAAAATTGTGCATAACACAAAATTTAGGTCCCCAAGGAGCATTATTTTCCCTATTACTCATAAAATCTCTTAAGAAAACTATCTTCTACCTCAAGAACAAACCCTAACCCTTACTCAAGCAATCAAGGAATTAAAGCTTCAAATTTCAAGAAATTCTCAAGAATCTTCACGAATTCATCTAGTGAGGTATGTGTTATGTTAATCCATGGGTTCCTTTCACCCATGGAGTCCAAAAATCCCTTTTTGGTTTTAAATTATGAGTTTTCATGTTTAAGTTGAAATATCTCCAAGAATCTCTTGTGAATTCAATTACAAGTTTTGTTTATAAGTGTTTTTCAAGTGGGATGAGCCATTACATATTTTAAATGTTGTAATATTTACGTTAAATCCCTAAGTTATAATTTTAGTCTTGTAATCATGTTTTTCTTACATGGTTTACCCATTCCCATGCTTAAGTTCATGACTCTCACGTGTTTGATGAAATGCCTAAGTGTTGGGTTTTGAACAATGATCCCCTACTATGGTTTTAAAGCTTTTATATGGCATTATTGTTAATTCCATTCAGTGTTGGTGGTCTATGAACACCCGATACCTATGTGATTTACATAAATTTAGCTTTTCAACTATATAAACAGATAATCCATGAATCATATCAGTATACTTAGATATTCATATTCTTGATGAGCAATATCAATTATATAATAACATTTAGTTGAGTTTAGTTCAGTCCAGTACCAGTACCGGTTCAGTTGGGAGTAGGCTTTAGCACCGAGCGAACCTAGGGATAGAGGCTCACCGACAAGTTAGGACTGGGTCCTTAGTAGCATTCCCTAAGTTTTAAAACTACATAGCCATCGTAGGATTATGATATGTCACCCATCAGTTTACGACTGACACTCTCTTAGGAGTCACCCCACTAATTTAGGATTGACTCTTTAGTCCTTTAGGACACCAATTAGTGGGTCCACACAACCAGTGTTAGTACCCGTGGCACGATACTGACACCCTTCAAACTAGGTTACAGATTGGACCCTAATTAGCTCAGATTAGGGTATATTGGTTACATGATACCTCTCATAGTCTTACTACAATATTTCAGTGTATTCTCAGTTCAGGTTTTCTTGACCAAGTGTACAAGATTTTAATTATTCAGTTTATAGTTTTTCAGATTTCAAACTTATTTTAGATTATAGGTTTATGCTTGGTCTTGCATTCTTAAATGTTACTATTTTCATGCATTCATGTTCAGTTATCACATGCTATTTAGTTAGTCCTTATTTCATAGGAACAATACCCCATGTATATCAGCCTAACCTCATCTCATATACTAACACATTCAAATTACTGACAGCACACTCTTCTTTGTGCTATGATATCTCATATCATAGGTTCAGACACATAATTTCCCAACCTCAATTAGATAGCTCAGTATAATGCAGCAGCCTTAGTGGTGAATCCTCATCCATTGAGGACATATTATGTTTATTCAGTTATTTTAGTATTTTATTTTATTCAGCCAGTCAAAGTTAGTTGGGGTCTGTCCCATAAAATCCTCAGTCAGTTTAGAGGCTTCAGACGTTTAAAAAGTCAGTTAGACAGTCAGTCAGTCACTTTCAATTTTTATTAGGTGTTTTAGACTTATGATTGATTCGGTATTTTAGTATTCAGATTTATATTTCCTTCTCAGTTTATCTTATGTACAGATGTTATGTTCATAATTATTCAGTGCTCACAGCAGGTACCAGCTCATGGGTTATCTTGTGGTCACTTGTGATCGTAAGCACTGTTGTTGTGACTAGGGGTTAGACTCGGGTTGTGATAAAACTTGGTATCAGAGCCTAGAGTTTTAAAGTTTCCTAGAGAGTCTAAAAGTCGTGTTGAGTAGAGTCTTGTGCATGGGTGTGAAGCGTGCCACTCTTATGGATAAGAGGCTACAAGATATTTTAGGAAAAGTTTCCCTTCTTTCAGAATTCATGTCATGCTAAAGAAAAAAAGATATACTTAAACCCTCTTTCTAACCCATCTTTCATTTTATTTATAGATAATGCCTTCTAAAAGAAAGAACGGAAGAAGGAATGGAAATCAGCCCATACCATTGCCTATTTAGTAAGATCCCCTGAATGAGCATATCTCTCACGCCAAGTTCAGAGCTGATTTTACTTCCTTTGCTCATTAAGTAGCTGCTCAAAATAATTAATGATCTACTACCACATCCAGTCCAGTGGAAAATGTAGTTGCGATTAGGATTTGGTATTTCACGCGAATGAATCCCCTTTTGTTTTCAGGATCCAAGTTTGAGGAGGATCCGTATGAGTTTTTTTATATGGTTTAGAAAGTGAAAGATGTTATGTAGATCACATTAAGTGAGATCACAGAGTTGGTTGCAGAATGTAGCTCACACCTAGTTTAAGTAGTGAAAGGAGGGTAGGGGTGCTGACGCAGGGCCTGTAGAGTGGGAGGAGTTTGCCATGGTTTTTCTAGATAGGTTCTTCCTATTAGAGTTGAGGTAAGCTAAAGTGTAGGAATTAATCAACTTGAATAAAGGTAATATGAGTTTGAAGGAGTATTCACTTAAGTTCACTCAGTTAGCGAGGTATGCTCCTTCGATGGCGGCTGATAAAAGGTCTAGAATAAGTAAGTTTGTATCTGATGTATCTGATAGTGAGGTCAAGGAGTGTAGGACCATAATATTGATTAAGGAGGTGAATTTATCTAGACTTATGGTTCATGATCAGTAGATTGAGAAAGAGAAGCTTAAGGAAAAAGAAAGAGAAAATAAGAGGGCCAAGACAGGTAGTTTTAACTTTTCTTTGACAGGGTAAGATGGTGGTAACCGTTCTAAGTTCTATCAGAAATTCTCTGCTCCTGCTCTATCTTTAGCTAGTGCGCCAGTGCCAAAGTTCAAGAATGACAGTCAGGATACATCACCAGGCTCTAATTCACAGGATAACATGAACAGTGGTCGTACCAATCCGCTATGGCGGAAAAATATGGCAAAAATCATCAAGGTGTGTGTAAGTATAGTATTGATGTGTGTTTTGGGTGTGTAAATACAGGCCACAAGGTTAGAGAGAATCCAATAATTGCTTAGAGGGGTAAAGATTTACGCCAACAGGGCCAGTCTAATCTGTCATCAGCTCCAGCAGGTTGCCCGACTCAGTAGGGCACCACTTCCAGTGCCACCAATGGTTAGCGCCAGAAAAAACTGTATGGACTCCAGTACTGAAAGGATCAGGAAAGTTATCCTTACATAGTTACGGGTACGTTACAGGTCTTTCATCTTCATGTGTATGCTATATTAAACCCCGGAGCTTTACTTTCTTTTGTGACTCTTTATATAGACGTCAACTTTGGCGTCATTCTTAAAACATTAGCAAAACCTTTCTCAGTGTCTACTCTAGTAGGTGTCTCTATTATAGACAGGCAGGTATACAAGAACTTCTCGGGTATAGTATCTAGTAAGTCACCTTAGTTGACCTTGTGGAATTAGAGATGACTGATTTTGACGTCATTCTCGGCATGGATTGGCTCCACTCATGTTATGTCTCGGTTGATTGTAGAAATAGAGTCATTTATTTTTCAGTTTCCTAATGAACCAATTATTGAATGGAGGGGTAGTACTTCAGTGCATAGGGGGTCAGATTATTTCATATCTTAGAGCGAAAAAGATGATATCTAAGGGGTCTGTTTACCATCTTGTTTGAGTTAAGGAATCTTGTTCTGAGACTCTTGTTCTTGAGTCAGGTTTAGTAGTAAGGGAATTTCTAGATGTGTTCCCTGAAGACCTTCCTGGAGTTCCTCCCGAAAGAGAAATTGACTTCGAAATAGATCTCTTTCTAGATACCCAACCTATCTCTATTCCACCCTATAGAATGGCTATAACTGAGCTTAAGAAGTTGAAAAAATAGTTAAAAGATCTCTTATATAAGGGATTCATCAGGCCCAGTATTTCCCCATGGGGCGCTTCAGTCCTGTTCTTATGTAAGAAAGATGGTTCTCTCAGGATGTGCATCTATCACCATTATTTAAACAAAATTACAATCAAGGACAAGTATTCACTCCCCAGAATTGATGACTTGTTCGATCAACTTTAGGGTGTCAGTTATTTCTCTAAGATAGACCTCAAATCCGTCTATTATCAGCTTAGAGTCAGAGAATGTGACATTCCAAAAATAACCTTCAGAACCCAGTATGGCCACTTTGAATTCTTAGTTAAGTCTTTTGGACTAAGGCGCATCTTTCATGAACTTGATTATAAGGGTGTTCAAGCAGTACTTGGACATGTTCGTCATAGTCTTCATTGATGATATTCTTATCTATTCCCGTAGTGAGAATGATAATGCAGACCATCTAAGAATTATGTTGCATACTCTTAGAGATCATCAGTTGTTCACCAAATTTAGTAAGTTCTAATTTTAGCTAAGATCAATAGTTTTCCTTGGCTATATTATTTTTGGTGATGGTATTAGAGTTAACCCTCAAGAGACTGAAGCAGTGAGGAACTAGCCCAGACCCATCTCTCCATCAGATATTAGGAGTTTCTTGGGTTTGGTTGGCTATTACAGACAGTTTGTTGAAGGTTTTTCTTCTATTGCATACCCATGTATCGACTGAATAAAAAAAAGTCAAGTTTCATTGGTTATATTCTTGCGAGAAAAGTTTTCAGGAGCTGAAGACTCGACTCACTTCCACTTCAGTATTGACTTTTCCAGAGGTTCAGATGGATTTATAGTTTACTGTGATGCTTCCAAAGTTGGTCTTAGTTGTGTGTTGATACATAGAGTAAGGTCATAGCCTATGCCTCTAGATAGATTAAGCCCCATGAAAAGAATTATCCTACGCATGACCTTGAATTTGTAATCGTTGTGTTTTCTTTGAGATATGGAGACATTACCTTTATGGGGTTCATGTGGATGTGTTCACTGACCATAAGAGTTTGTAATACATTTTCTCACAGAAAGATTTAAATCTTCGTCATAGAAGGTGGCTTGAGTTGTTGAAATATTATGATATGAGTATGTTGTATCATCTTGGCAAGGCTAATGCAGTGATTCCCTTAGCAGGTTGTTTATGGGTAGTGTTGCTCATGTTGAGGAGGATAAGAAGAAGTTCGTCAGTGAGGTTCATCAGCTTACTAGATTAGGTGTTCGGTTGGTTAATTCAGCAGAAGGTAGTGTATGAGTTCAGAATGGTTTGGAATCATCCTTGGTTGTCGAAGTAAAAAAAAAGAAAGACAGAGACCCTAGTTTGGTTAAGTTGAAGGAGACAGTTAGAGATCAAAAGATGGAGGTTTTTTCCCAAGGGAGAGATGGTGTACTTCATTGTCAGGGTAGCTTATATATTTCGTGTGTTGATGACTTAAGATAGTGGATACTTGTAGAAGTGCATGGTGTACGATACTCTATCTATCCAGGAGACACTTAGATGTACCGTGACTTGTGAGAAATCTATTGGTAGAGTGGTATGAAGAGGGATATTATAGAGTTTGTAGCTAAGTATTCAAATTATAAGCAGGTTAAGGTTGAAAACCAAAGGCCTAGTGGTACATTATAGGAGTTCAATATCCCCATTTAGAAGTGGGAGGTGGTGAAAATGGATTTTGTGATAGGTTTGCCTCGCATGTATCATCAGCATAATTCGATATAGGTCATTGTAGACAAAATGACCAAATCAGTTTATTTTCTGTCGGTTCATACTTCTTACTCAGGTGAGGATTATACCAGGATCTACCTTAGGGAGTTGGTTAGGTTGCATGGGATTCCATTGTCTATTATATTAGATAGAGGTACTCAGTTACCTCTCATTTTTAGAAGGCTTTTTAGAAGGGGCTTGGTACCCAAGTTTATCTCAATACAACTTTTCATCCTAATACAGATGGCCAAGCAGAGAGGACCATTCAAACCTTATAGGACATGTTGAGAGAACGTGTTATTGACTATAGAGGTAATTGGGATGATCACTTACCTTTGATTGAGTTTTCCTATAACAACAGTTATCATTCCAGTATTCAAATGGCTCCGTTTGAGGCTCTTTATGAAAGGTGATGTCGATCTCCTATTGGTTGGTTTGAGGTAGGTGAAGCTGCTTTAATAGGGCCATATGCAGTATTTGATTCAATGGATAAAGTTTTGTTGATTCAGGAGAGCCTGAAGACATCCCCAAGCCATCAGAAATCCTATGTTGATGTAAGGAGAAGAGATCTTGAGTTTGAGGTTGGTGATTTAGTTTATTTGAAAATCTCACCCATGAAGGAAGTGAAGAGATTTGGTAAGAAGGGGAAACTCAGTCCCTGTTATGTTGGCCCATATAAGATCTTGAGTCGTTTTGGAAAGGTAGCTTATGAGCTAGAGTTGCCGACAAATTTGGCGTCAGTGCATCCAGTGTTCTATGTTTCCCTGTTAAAGAAGTGTATTGGTGATTCTGCTATAGTTGTTCCATTAGAAAGTATGGATGTTCAGAATAACCTTTCCTACGAAGAAATTCTAGTTGAGATCCTTGATCATCAAATTCGTAGATAAAGGAACAAAGAAGTTCTCTTGGTCAAGGTTCTATGGCAAAATTAGTCCGTTAAGGGAGCCACTTGGGAAGAAGAAGCAAATATGAAAACCAAGTACCCTCTTCTTTTCTTTGCAAAGTCAGATTTAGCTTAAGGTAATGATTTTCCTCAGATTGACTCTTTTTCATTCTTAGTTTCATCTATGTAATCCATCTCATGTCATTGCATATATTCAGTTCAGTTCATGTATCATGTTTCAAACTCAGTTATGCAATCATGTTTTCAGTCATGCATGTTCATTTTATGATCTGAGTTTCCCTAGTGTTCTCAACAAACCAATCTCATTCGAGGACGAATGTTCCCAAGGGAAAGGTAATACCCCATATAAGTCTTAGCTCATTTCAACTCACAATTGCATACATAAGGGGTCCAAAGCTTAGAAATTAGCCTAAGTGTTAGGACTTAGTCATTTCCAAGGCCCCTAAACTTCAATGATTTTATTTTTGACCCTCCCAACCTCGGAATATCAATTTTTGAGTTGATTCATGATCGGGGATGTAAAAATTACATCTCGGGTGAGTTTTAGGATTTTTAGATGAGTGTAGGGGTGTTTTTGGGAATCCAAAAGAGTAGAAGCACCAGGATAAGCCCACGACGTGCCATCCAGTGCACCGATCCAGAGCCCACATTGCGCCCTCCAATACACTGCCCCAGAGCCCGCGCCGCCCCCTCCTTTGCCCATCCAGCTTTTGATTCTTTGTTATTTAAGGGCATTTGGGTTAATTCCCCGCACCCAAACTCATCCATAACATAAAATTTAGGTCCTCATGGTGTATTATTTGCCATTTTACTCATAAAATCTCTCAAGAAAACTATCTTCTAGCTCAAGAACAAACCCTAACCCTTACTCAAGAAATTAAGGAATTCAAGCTTCAAATCTCAAGAAATTCTCAATAATCTTCATGAATTCATCTAGAGAGGTATGTGTGATTTCATCCATGGGTTCCTTTCACCCATAGAGTCCAAGAATCCCTTTCTGGTTTTAAATTATGAGTTTTTATTTTTAAGTTTAAATATCACCAAGAATCTCTTGTGAATTCAATTACAAGTTATGTTTATAAGTGTTTTAAAGTGGTATGACCCATTACATATTTTAAATTTTGTAATCTTCACGTTAAATCCCTAAGTTATGATTTTAGTCTTGTAATCGTGTTATTCTCGTTTTCTTTACCCATTCTCATGCCTAAGTTCATGACTCTCGTGTGTTTGATGAAATGCCTGAGTGTTGGGTTTTGAACAATGATCCCCTACTATGGTTTTAAAGCTTTGATATGGCATTATTGTTAATTCCATTCAGTGCTGGTGGGTTATGAACACTCGATACCTATGTGATTAATATAAATTCAGCTTTTCAAGTATACAGATAGTTAATCCATGAATCTTATCAGTATACTTAGATATTCATATTCATGATGAGCACTACCAATTATATAATAACATTCAGTTGAGTTTAGTTCATTCCAGTACCAGTGTTAGTTCAGTTGGGAGTAGGCTTTAGTACCGAGCAAACCTAGGGATGGGGGCTCACCAACCAGTTAGGATTGGGTCCTTAGTAGCAGTTCCTAAGTCCCAGAACTACGTATCCAGTGTAGTATTATGAGATGTCACCCACCATTATAGGATTGAAACTCTCTTAGGGGTCACTCACTAGTTTAAGACGGACTCCTTAGTCCTTTGGGACACCAGTTTAGTGGATCCACACAGCCAGTGTTAGTACCCATTGCACGGTACTGACACTCTTCCAACTGGGTTACAGTTTGGACCCTAATTAGCTTATATTGGGGCATGTCGGTTAGATGATACCTCTCACAGTCTCAGTACAGTATTTCAGTGTATTCTCAATTTAGGTTTGCTTGACCAAGTGTACAAACTTTCAGTTATTCAGTTATACAACTTACAATCTTTTAGATTTCAGACTTATTTCAAATTATAGATTTATGCTTGGTCTTGCATTCTCAAATGTTACAGTTTTCATGCATTCTTGTTCAGTTATTGCATCCTATTCAGTTAGTCCTTATTTCAAATGCATAGTACCCCATGTATATCAGCCTAACCTCATCTCATATACCAGTACATTCAAAGTACTGACCACATACTCTTCTTTGTGCTATGATGTGTCATATCATAGGTTTGGACGCACAATTTCCCTACCGCAGTTAAACACCTCAACATAATCCAACAACCATAGTGGTGAGTCCTCATCTATCGAGTACATGTTATGTTTATTAAGTTATTTTAGTATTTTATTTTATTTAATTAGTCAGAGTTAGTTGGGGTCTGTCCCATCAACTCCTCAGTTAGTTTTGAGGCTTTCAGATGTTCAGCCAGTCAGTTAGTCACTTTCAGTTTTTATCAGGTGTTTTAGATTTGTGATTGATTTGGTATTTCAGTATTCAAATTTATATTTCTTTCTTAGTTTATCTTCTGCATAGGTGTTACTTTCATAATTATTCAGTGCTCATAGTAGGTACCAGCTTATGGGTTAGCTTGTGGTCACTTGTGACTTTAAGCACCATTATTACGATTAGGGGGTAGCCCCAGATAGTGACATCAATCTTCAAACATACTATTGTTTTCTATCTCACCTTTTCCTTATTTTACTTTCTTCTTCTTGCTCTGGGTGTATACATGTGGAAGATATGAAGCTGAATTAGACATATATGCCAGTGTCCATCTAGGATACCTTCTTATCTTTTCATAGTCACCAGGGAGAATATTTTTGAAAGCATCCATCATCCTACTGTATTACATAGGATCTGTCTCCTCATTCCTCTTTCAACAAGTTCCCTATAATCATTCTTAAGGCACACAAGTATATACATGGGAGTTTGTACCTCCTTCAAGGGCCTGATGCAAGAGGTACACTTTCAACCTTTTAGTCATATGTTCTGGGAAGCCATCTTTACTTATATCTACATTGGTTGCTACCCCTTGAATTTCCATTTATCAAAGATCAGTCATTAGTATTAGAAACCCACTCCAGTCTAAGTTCCTAATAAGAGGATAAAGTATATACTAGCTTTTTTCTTGATCCGGTTAGGCAATCTTCTCTTCATCCCTTTTGAAGTGATAAGTTTACTCGCCTCTCTTTGATTTTTTATTTATAGAGACACATGTTTCTTGAGTCCCTGGCCTTTTTACACTGCAAGCTTAGGTGATCATCATTTTCCTTCTTATGCCTGACAACATTGATAGAACTTTCACTTTAATTATGAGTCTCTGGACCATTCCATCTGGTTTGATATTGACTAGTTGACATTTTAAGTTCCTGTGGTGAAGAATATCATGTGAGTATTTTTGCAAGCTTAGGTTTTACTCTAGTTAGTTCCCTTTTAAGAATTGAGTTCCTCTGAAGAGAGGTAATCATATTAAATTTAGCTTCAGCTAACTCTTCTTCCAACTGAAACTGTATGTTACTTTATTCTACCTTTCCTTTGGACTCTAGCTTGGCAATATCATTTAATTTCTCACTCAGGAGATAGAGTATTCTTCAGATTCTTCTTGTCTTCAGCTATCTCAATTAAGGAATCAATCAGTGCAGAGGAAAGAGATCTTATCTTGTTAAGAGAGTAGTCCTTCAAGTTCTCTTTGACATCCAGGAGAGTCATAGGTACACTGTCATTTTTATCTGAGTCTTCCATCAAGGCAAGGAGTGCATCAAAAACTTTCTCTCTTTTTATATTGTCATACATGAAATGTCTTCCGTCTGCTCAGACTCATTTGAATCACTCTATGACTCATTGTACCAGGCTGCAAGTACCTGACTGGTAATTTTATCAGCCTTAATTTTCCAACTACACTTCTTGGGGACAGTCTGTATCTCTTGATTGGAAAAATCTTTAGATCTATCCAAAGCTTTGAGGACCCTTTTTGCAATGCGGTCTATTTCACTTTCTTCTGAGGTGTAAGTAGCTTGTAAGGCCTCCATTTCTCAGGATCTTTCCAAGGTGTTAGCCTTATTAAGGAAAACCCACTCTGATACCAAATGAAGGGATTTATGAAGGTGGGTTGCTCCTCGACTAAGGTAACTTCCCAAAATCACACACACAACAAGAACTAAGAGAAAAATGCAATAAGTAATGTAAGAGTACAAAAGGTAAATACACAGGGTTTTTTAATATGGAAACTCCTTGCTCAAGGGAGAAAAAACATGACCAGCCTCCAGGATTTAAAGCTCGACTATATTCAAGAAAACTCTTTAATATAGACTTTAAGGATAAACCTCTTAATCCTTTGTTTCCTAGCATTAACTCTATTATAAGGAAACCAAGTAGTACCTCTACTGCTTCTACCTCTTGCTACCTCTAACTGGACTCCTCAATTGAACTCTAGCTTGGATACAATAACCTAACACTAGATGATTTATAAGAGACGGTACACCAAAACACCTACTACAATCATAAGCAATGCAGTCAAACTTTTATGAACAAAATTATAAAGATTCGACTATAATAAGGAACTAAAGATCAACTCGATGAGTAACAACTTCCCTGCTACAGTTACAACCTTTGATTTTCATTGTTGCAACACTTCAAAAAGATCTTTAATTGCAAGTATATGGAAGTGTTTGTTTTCTTATTAAGGAAGAGGAGAATTATATGTTGTAACACAAGAAAACCTAGAAGCATTCTCATTGGTTGAGGCAAAAGGGTGGCAACAACTTTTCACCAACTTTTATACTATGTGTCAACTGGAAAGTTGACAGTGACAGTGACAGGTGAACCCAACTTCTTCCCTAATGCTTAGAGGCCTTTTTCATCACAACATAAGCTCCAGGTAACAAGTCTCAAACTATAAATTTGTCAATTATTAAAACTAAGGACTTAATAATAAAGTAAAGTTCTAAATTGTAATTTGAAAGTTTTACTTCTGTTTTACATTAAAAATTCAAAAAAGAAAATGTAAACTAGAAGAAAAATCTATGAATTGTACATTATTAAAACACTTCTAATATAGTTCATGAATAATTACACAAGCACGTTATTATTTGCACTAAATTGTGGAATATAATTAAATTGTGAGATCAAAATCTGATTAGTAAAATTTCTAATTTGCACTTATTTTACGAGTTTAAGTTTGATTCATGTTCTAAGAAACATAAATTATATATATTTGTTTCAACAAATACAACAAATGTTACTCTCTTATTCTTTATCTTTTGATTACATTTCTTTTGGATATCTTAGGGTGGGAGGATAGGAACACGTATTTTCAGATTACTAAGAAAATAATAACAAATAATATTGGAAAAATACTGTATTTTATGCATTGGACTGGGTTGGTTCACCCATTCCATTCATCTGTTTCATTATTCGTCTGTTGCAGCCTCAAAATTATTCGATGATAGACTATATGGCTTGGGCCTGCCCTGCTTTAACATGATGATTTCATCCCAACATCAGCGGATCATTGTACATATTATTTTATTCCTTTGTACACCCTAGGTAATCTTTTGCTTCCTACCTTATTTAGAAGTCTTTTATTTCCTACTTTATTTAGAAGAATATCCCCTTAGTTTCCTACCTTATTTAAAAGTAAATCTCCTTAGTTATTTTGTACCTTATTTAGGAGTCCTTAATTTGGTTCTTTAGTTTTATATATAGGATATTGTACAAAGCTATTATTCAATTAAGAAAAGGAGAATAAATTTTTCAACAAATTCTTTGTCTTTCTCTTTCGCAATTTATTTAATTCCTTTAAATTCTTACATGGTATCAGAGTCAGACCCATCCCAAATCTTTGTTCACCAATATTGGGGCCCCATATTATATTGCCCATGCTCCAGTTAAAAAGGTTTTGTTAAGTATGCCACATCAAAAAATGGATGGGTAACTAGCTCCTTATATGGAATTTAGCAATCCTCCCCTCATGAGATAGATTTTGAGGTTGAGTTAGGCCCAAGATCCATTCTTTACATGGTATCAGAATATTATTTAGAATATCCTTATATATTATTTAGAAAATTTAGAAAATCCTTATATATTATTTTATTCCTTTTGTACATCCTAGGTAAATCTTTAGTGTATAGGTAAATCTTTAGAATATATTTCTAATATCTTATTCCTTATTTAGGAGTATATCATACCTTATTTAGGAGTGTATCACTTTATTATTTTGTACCTTATTTAGGAGTGCAACCTTCTATTCCTCCTACAGTCACGAAGCAGGTACAACCTCATGTTCTTTATATTGTCATGGACCAGGTTGTAACGCCCCAAAATATGATCCCAAGACATCACATGGTGTTCAAGACTACGAGTAGTCTTAAGCTAACCCTGCCTGCATACTATTGAGCCTAAATCTTATAATAATGGAAATATAGACATAAAAGTCATACTGAATGCGAAAACTGTCTATAATATCTGAGAATAATCTGAACATAATATCTGAAATATCAAAACTAAATAATCTACATCGAAACTAGTAGTCTAACAAGCCTCTACTACTAATACTAGAGAGTCACTGGGACAAACCCCCAGCTAACTCAAACTGTTTGAAAGGAAGTGCTAAATCTCATAAACTGATAAAGTGTAAAATATGAATGAATAAGTCCCCAAACTATGAGGACTCACCAACTGTCGGATGTAGATGGAGATGCTCAAACTACTCACACTACTGACACTGAGCACCTGAACCTATATTATGAGACAATGTAGCACATAGACGTATATGTGGATCAGTACTTTGTGGATGTACTGAGTATATGGGGGGTGATATGAATAAGTAAAACATCATCTCATAATCATCATTTATAAAACAATGCATGCTAAATGTAAATGACTCACATAAGCTGGAATATCTGAAATACTGAAATCTGAAATCATGAATAGCATTAAGAAGCAAAACATACTTTGTAAATCTTGTGAGCTATAACATTTAGTTCTAAAAGTTATACTTGTATTCTCCCTTTAAATCATTTTGTCTAAGTGAAGAAGGAATCACTACTGAATATGAAATCTGAAAGCTGAAAGTTGTAGGTATTATTTTTTTGTAAGGAATAATCTGAGTAAAACTTGTGAGCCTTTACACTTAGTTTTCTAAAAGCTTTTTTGTTCTTCTTTTACTATTAAGTAAAATACTTTATCTTAAAATCATTGTTGTTGGGCTTTTAAACTTTTAGGAAAAAACTGTTCTGCATGGGAGGTTCTCTTAACCGACATAAACCATGCGAGCTATATGGAATCTGACATCTGGTCCTCCTAAGGAAGAAACCTCACATTGGGGAGAGGTCTCATACTCTTGCGAGGGAGTATAACCTCAGCTTAAGTGATTACTATCTCAGCCCACTATGGGCCCTTTAATCTCAAGTCTATGGTGGCACGTAGTTCTGGGGTATGAGACCTTGGAATCATACCCAACTCGGGGCTAAATACTACTCCCTTTAATTTGCTACGCTCATCTTGTTGGAAATCCACTTTAAAACTAACACAAGGGTTTATTATGAAACTAGCGATGCATTTATCTGAATCAATCTATAAATGAAGCTATTTTGCTTTCTGTAATCTGTAATAAATCTGTAAAGTGGATTCCAAAACTAATCTGAGGATCAAAAGATCAGAACTTTATTGTAAATCTGATATAATCAGCTCATAAGATGCTTAAAACATCATTTTTCTTAAAATCTCAACATATAAACTTAGGGCTTAAACCCATGTATCAAACTCATGTCAAAATATCATAATAATCATGCTTGATAATGAAAACAATGATAACTCATCTCAAAATCGGGAAATTTCTACAATAAGCACGAAAATATGAAAATAAACATGCAATTCAACTTATAATTCACTTGAAATCTCATAATCTTGTAAATGGAAACATTGGGTATGAACCCTAATTTCAAATTCATGGGAAATCATATAAAATCATATAACTTTGAAATTTAAACAAGTTATAGGCACAAGGATGAAATAAGATCCTTGTTCATAAACCCCACATACCTTGTTGGATGATTAGATGAAGAAACCTTGAATTTTGGATTCCTATTGAGTTCTTCATGATGGGTTATTGATTACCTTATCTTGGGAATCCTTAATTTTAAGCTTTCTTGGAAAATCTATGGAGAATTTGTATTTCTTGGAGAAGGAACTTTAGAGCTTTAGGGTTTTTCTTTTGAAGAGAATGATGAATAATGAGCATCAAGTGATTTGAGTATGAAAAATCTTGTGTTTTGGCTGGATTGGGAGCTTGGAAAAATTCCAAAATACCCTCTTTGAACTCCTAAACGAAGATGAAAATCATAATTGGGGTCCCAATTTAATGGGCCACCGCGACACACCAATATCGCGGTGGCTCACTAGAATTTGACGATTGGAAAATTGGGCCTCCACGATACAGAACTATCGCATTGTCCCACTGGATATTGACAATTAGGACCTGGAACTTCAACGCGACGCGCCACCATCGCGGTGCCTTATAGTAATGCCATTTTGTCCTTCGGCGCGATGTGCCACTATAGCGTTGGACTACTAAAAATTGACAAATGGGAAAATGGACCTCTCCGCGACACACTAATATCGTGAACTTCCACTGGAAAATGAAAATTATGAGTTCAACCATCTCCGCGACACGGTGACTGCCCAGGTGGCACACTATCAACTTAAAAACGTCTTAACTCTTTCACCGAGTGTCTGAATTGGGAGAATTTGGTATCGATGGAGAGCTTATTCAATTTCCCACACAATGGAAAGTCTAAATCTAAAGAATTCCATACGAATTAAATGTTATTCAATTTGGAATCTATCCCTTAACATTCTAAGGATGAATTTAAGCTAAGAAGAGTATGGGGTATTATAATATCTCCCCCTTAGGAACATTCTTCCTCGAATGTGGCTAATTAAGCTGAACAATACTAAGGAATCTGAAGCTATAAGCTATCATGCATAACTAAAATAAACTGAATGTCTAAATCTCAAATTTAATGAGCCACTAAACTGATCTGTAAGTGCATGAATTCTCATAAAAATAACTATATAGCTAAATCTGAGAATGGGAAAAGACTGAATGAAGAAAAACTATTACCTTCGACTGAATCTGAGTTTGTGGAGATAAGATGAGGATGCTTGGTACGCATGTTTGCTTCTGCTTCCCAAGTAACGCCCTCAACGGACTGATTTCTCCACAGAACTTTGACCAAGGGAACTTCTTTGTTCCTTAGTCTACGGATCTGATGATCAAGAATCTCTACTGGGACTTCTTCATACGAAAGGCTATTCTGAATATCTATATTTTCTAGAGGAACTACAACAGTTGAATCGTCCATTCACTTCTTCAACAAGGACACATGGAATATTGGATGAACTGAGGATAAATCTACAGGTAGCTCAAGCTAGTATGCCACCTTCCCAACACGACTCAAAATACGGAAGAGACCTACATAACTAGGACTAAGCTTTCCCTTCTTGCCAAATCTCTTCACCCATTTCGTGGGTGAAACTTTTAAATACACAGGATCATCAACCTCAAACTCAAGATCTCTTCTTCTTACATTTGCATAGGATTTCTAACGACTCTGGGCTGCTTTCAATCTTTCGCTAATTAACTGAACTTTCTTCATAGCTTCAAACACCATGTCTGACCCAATTAAAGTGGCCTCACCCACTTCGAACCAACCAACTGGTGATCTACATCTCCACCCATAGAGAGCCTCAAATGGAACCATCTGAATACTAGCATGATAACTGTTATTATAGGCGAACTCAATTAATGGCAAATGCTCAGGCCAACTACCTTTGAAATCAAGAACACAATCTCTCAACATATCCTATAAGGTCTGAATGGTCCTCTCTGCCTGACCATCAATCTGCGGATTAAAAGCTGAACTAAGATGAACTTAGGTACCAAGACCCTTCTGAAAAGCTCTCTAGAACTGAGAGGTAAACTGAGTACCCCAATCTGAGATGATGGACAAAGGAACTCCATGCAATCTAACCATCTCTCGGACATACAACTTAGCATAATATTTAGCTGTTAGGACGTGTGAACTGGTAAGAAATATGCTTACTTACTCAATCTATCTACAATAACCCAAATTGAATCATGATGACAACATGAATGGGGTAAACCAGTCATAAAATCCATATTCACCTCTTCCCACTTCCAAGTGGGGCTACTAAACTCTTGCAACGTACCACTAGGTCTTTGTGCTCTACTTTAATCTATTGACAAGGTGCATACTTGGATACAAACTCTACTATATCTCTCTTCATACCACTCAACCAAAAGATTCCCCATATTTCACGCTACATCTTGGTAGCACCTGGATGAATGGAATAACGTGCACCATGCGCTTTCATCATGATTCACTGCCTTAAATCGTCAACACAAGGCACACATAATCTACTTTGGTATATCAACATGCCATCTCCCTCTTAGGAGAAAACCTCTACCTTTTGGTCTTTAACCGACTCCTTTAGTCTGACCAAACTAGGATCCATATCTTGTTTTTCCTTCATTTTTGAAACTAGGGAAGATTCAGAACTACTTTGAACCCAAAAATTCCCCTCAGTTGAGTCAACCAACCTAACACTTTATCTAGCCAAACGGTGAACTTCTTGAGGTAACTATTTCTTATTATTCTCCACATGAGCAACACTTCCCATAGACAATCTACTAAGGGTGTCTACCACTATATTGGCCTTGCCTGGATGATACAACACACTCATATCATAATCCTTCAATAACTCCATCCACCTTCTCTGATGGAGATTCAACTCCCTCTAAGTAAACAAGTACTGCAAGCTTTTTGTGATCCGTGAACACATCAACGTGCACACCATATAGGTAGTGTCTCCATATTTTCAATGCAAACACCACAACAGCTAATTCAAGATCATGGGTTGGGTAATTCCTATCATGAGGCTTAAGTTGTCTAGAGGCATAGGCTATGACCTTACCTCTCTGCATCAATAGTTAATCCAAACCAACTCTGAAGGTGTCACAATACACCATAAAACCATTCGTACCATCGGGTAATGCTAGGATTGGGGCTGAAGTGAGTCGAGTCTTCAACTCTTGAAAACTTTTCTCGCAAGAATCTGACCACTGGAACTTAACTTTCTTTTAGGTCAATCTAGACATAGAAGATGCAATAGATGAGAAACCCTTAACGAAATGTCTATAATAACCAGCTAAACCCAAGAAACTCCTAATGTCTTATGGGGAGATAGGTCTAGGCAAATTTCTTATGGATTCTATCTTTTGTGGATCCACTCTAATGCCATCGACGAAAATAATATGACCGAGAAAGGCTGATGATCTTAGCCAAAATTTACACTTGCTGAATTTGGCAAACAATTTATTATCTCTAAGAGTTTGCAACACAATTCTAAGATTGTCTGCATGATCATCCTCACTACAAGAGTAGACAAGAACATCATCAATACAGACTATGACAAACATGTCCAAATGCTATTTGAACACTCTGTTCATCAAGTCCATGAAGGTTGTTGGGGCATTGGTTAGCCCGAAGGACATGACTAGAAACATAAAATGTCCATAACGGGTTCTGAAGGTTGTCTTTGGAATATTACACCCCCTTAATTTAAGTTGATGATAACTGGATCTAAGGTCTATCTTTGAGAAATAACTGGCACCTTGGAGTTGGTCAAATAATTCATCAATTCTAGGAAGAGGATATTTGTTTTTGGCAGTAACTTTATTCAACTGGCGATAGTCAATGCACATACGCAAAGAACCATCTTTCTTTTGCACGAATAGGACGGGATCTCCCCATAGAGAAACACTAGGTCTTATGAAACCTTTATCTAGTAGACTTTGAGTTTCTATTTCAACCCCTTAAGCTCAGTGGGAGCCATATAATAAGGAGGTATAGAAATAGGTTGTGTATCGGGAAGAAGGTCAATTTCGAATTCTATCTCTCTATCAGGAGGTACCCTTGGGAGATCTTCATGAAAGACATGAGAAAATTCATTAACTACACTGACTAGCTGAATTGTTGGAGTCTCAGACTTAGTGACCTTAACTCGAATGATATGATAGATATATCATTTGGAAATCAACTTTATGGCTTTAAGATAAGATATGAAATGGATTTTGGGAGTCACTGAATTACGTGACCACTCAAAGACTGACTCATCCGGAAAATTAAAACTTTACCACACGGGTACGATAATCTATAGAGGCATAATAGGAATGGAGCCAATCTATACAAAGAATGAGATCAAAGTCAACTATATCTAATTCTATTAAGTCTGCTAATATGACTTTATGGAGGATAGTGATAGGACACTTTCTATAAATCTATTTAGCTACAACTGACTCACCTACTGGAGTAGAAACCAAGAAAGGCTCAGGGATATTTTTAGAACTTATCTCAAAATTTACTGTAACTAATGGGGTCACATAAGAGAAACTTGACCAAGGGTCTAACAACACATAAACATCAAGATGAAAGACACGAAGAATACCCGTAACCACATCTGGTGAATCTTTCTGCTCCTGGCGGTATGGTAAAGCATAGAACTGATTCTGGCGCTGACCACCACTGGTATTTGATGATGCGCCCTAAGGAGGAACTGGGTGACCTAAAAGAGCTGATGCACTAACAGCCTGAGTCTGGGGACGAACATCTTTATTTTCCTGCTTAGCGTGTAGGCAATCTTTAATTCTGTAACCCAACTTACCACAACCAAAACAACCTTTCTGTCTAGCCAAGCACTCCTCGGGATGATTCCTACCACACTTAGCGTAAGAAGGGTAACGAGGTTTCCCACTTACACTATTCTGAGATCTGGATATAGAAGACCTACCCCACTGCTTCTGTCTAACTTTGGGAGTGGGAGTACTAGCTGAAGATGGTTCTAGTATGGATGAACTATTCTAAAACTATGAATGATTTCCTCCTCCAGACCTATTCTGACCATAATCAAATTGCCCTATTCTAGCCTTCTTATTTCCCATCTCACTTCCCTTCAACTTCTTTGCCTCAATCTATTGAGCATGCATCATCAATCAATCAATATCCATGTCTCCAATAAGCATGGCAGTCTTACACTCTTTGACCACAAATCTAGACACTTCAGTCATGAACTTACTCATGCCTAACCTAGGGTCAGCCATCTGATCCGGGGCATACTTAGACAAATGGTTTAACTTGAAGCAATACTCCTTCACTGTCATAGAGCCTTGCCTCAGGTTCATGAACTCTTCTATCTGAGCTTCCCTCATCTCATGTGGGAAGAACTTATTTAGAAACACATACTAGAATATCTACCAAGTCATGCGAGCTGCGTTCTCCCCTCTACTCTTCTTCCACATCGCTACCCAGTCATATGAAATATCCTTCAGCCTATATAATGACAATTCTACACTTTTATCTTCTGAAACATGCATAATTCGGGTGATCTTCTTCACCTCATCAAGATATAACTATAGGTACTCACCTGCCTTTGACCCAAAGAACTCTGGTGGGTTCATCCTCATAAAATCTTGAATTTTGCCTGCGGCAAAGTCCCCGTCCTGCTGAGGTGGAACTGCAGCCTGACGGTTGCCCTAAACATTAGCTGTCATAGCATGGGCTAACACTTAAAAGGCAGCCCAAAACTCTATATATGATAGATTCTCATTCAAAGAATCAGTGGGTTGAGGTGGCTGGTTATCATTTTGGCGGGCATTAGCTTGATGAGGAGGCATTTTCAACTGTCACGTGAAAGCATGAGTTAAAAGCAGATAGAAATACTATAAACACGATAGATCATGAAAGAAAGAGATGATTTCCTAAGAACGTTCCATAGCCTCTTGTTAATAAATGTGGTGCACTTTACACCCATGACTAAGACTCTACGTAATGGGGCTCATCTGACTCCCCAGGACTCTTAAAAACCTTAGGCTCTGATACCAAGTTTGTAACACCCTAAAATCTAATCCCGAGACATTACACGGTGCTCAAGACTATGAGTAGCCTTAAGCTAACCCTGTCTACATACTATTGAGCCTAAATCTTATAATAATGGAAATATAGACATAAAAGTCATACTGAATGCGGAAACTGTCTATAATATCTGAGAATAATCTGAACATAATATCTAAAATATAAAAATTGAATAATCTGCATCAAAACTAGTAGTGTGACAAACATCTACTACTAATACTAGAGAGTCACTGGGACAAACCCTCAGCTAACTCGAACTGTCTGAAAGGAAGTGCTAAATCTTATAAACTGATAAACTGCAAAATCTGAATGAATAAGTCCCTAAACTATGAGGACTCACCAACTGTCGAATGTAGATGGAGATGCTCAAACTACTCACGCTGCTGACACTGAGAACCTGAACCTACATTATGAGCAATGTAGCACATAGACGTATATGTGGATTAGTACTTTGAGGATGTATTGAGTATATTGGGGTGATATGCATAAGTAAAACATCATCTCATAATCATCATTTATAAAACAATGCATGCTAAATGTAAATGACTCACATAAGCTGGAATATCTGAAATACTAAAATCTAAAATCATGAATAGCATTAAGAAGCAAAACATACTTTATAAATCGTGTGAGCCATAACATTTAGTTCTAACAGTTATACTTGTATTCTCCCTTTAAATCATTCTATCTAAGTGAAGAAAGACTCACTACTGAATCTGAAATCTGAAATTTAAAAGATGAAAGTTGTAGCTATTATCTTTTCTGTAAGGTATAATCTGAGTAAAACTTGTGAGCCTTTACACTTAATTTTCTAAAAACTTTTCTGTTCTTATTTTACTATTAAGGAAAATACTTTATCCTAAAATTATTGTTGTTAGGCTTTTAAACTTTTAGGGAAAAACTGCTCTTTGTTGCGGCTCTACACACACACAAGTGTACGTGATTGTACAAGTAGTATAAAGACATAGACAGTCAGATATCGTTCCCACAAGGATCAATAAACTAGAAATTTATTCAATCTATAGTTAAGACAATTGGGTATTAAGTTCCTTAAAGTATCAAGATGATTTTGATTTTATAAATAAAAAATGTAAATTATTAAACAAGAAATAATTAGTGACGATTAGACCAAAGCAAGCAACGGTTGTAATCAATAAAGAGGATGATTCCAAAGTTGAGGTATTTCGAATAATCATACAATTCTCTACTCTTATCATAGTCTAATTGGTTATCAGGCTGATGATTCTCAAGGTTTATGCAACGATCTTAGTCTCCCGACCTTAAATCTTTTATCTATTGAATGTTGTAGCTACAACTCCCGCTGAGATACAACAATTCTTCTAGATTCATAAGGTTTTCTTCTTGTAAGTGAACCAAGAAAGGCTTCTAGGTATATACCTATCCTAGATGCTAATTCAAATTCCTTATTTCATAGAAGAATAAGAACCTTGCTCCCTAATTTCTTCGTTCTTTCCTATGAATCTCCTCACGGGTGCATGTAGAAATATAGATCTATTCTAATGGTGGCCAATCATTAAAATAGTAAGCTCAAGAAATTAAGAACAACCCAGATGATAATCCAAAAAGAAACTATGAATAAGAATATAAAAGAGTAATCATGTTCTTAGCCTCAACCCCAGAAATAGGGTGTTTAGCTACTCATGTTTGAATTCATCATCCAAAATAAGTAATTAATTATACCCAAAACAAGTCTTAAAGTAAAGAAGTAGAAAAGAAATATTTAGAACCCTAAAAGAGAGAAATCTTTGTTTTTCCGCCGCTACTATGCTTGCCAAAAGTTCTCCAAAATTATCTTGGATTTTTCTTTTTATAGCTGGGACAAAACACTTAAAATATTCCCTATTTTGCCACACAGTGCGTCGCTTCATGCCTTCAATTGCTATTTCCCATTAAAATCTGGGCAATCGCGGAGCTCAAGTATTCCTTGAAATTTGTAAAATGCACCCTCACCCCGACGCATCACTATCGCCGTGAGCCACTGTAAAGCTTAAGTAATCATTCATTTTTCAACTCCTCTTTCAATTAGCTTATTTACTCAAACCAGGTTGGGAGTATTAGTTATTCCTTCCACATACTTCTCTTTTTCATACCAATTTCATGTTACGCACCCCTATTAAAGCCACCCTTAACTTAAGCAAAAAGCCTTCGGTAAGGTGCACATTATCCAACTGGACTAGGGCCAAAACAAGTTCATTGTAACATTTATATTTACTAACTCCCAATTGCACCCAGAATCTTTAAACATCAATAACAACTACTTGGGGCATTAAATTTTACGTTTTTCCTCCTCTTTTACGCTCTTAATCTCCTCTTAGTTTTATATTAAAACGCTCAAGAGCTTATTTGGATCAAATTAAGATTTATCAAAGAAAGGATAGGGTTACATAATAGGATACTAAAGAAAGAGGCTAAAGGCCCAACGGGGCTGACTAAGACTATGCACCAAGGTAGTTCTATTCAGGCTAGAAACACGATTGTCAAAGAAATGCCTACATCACTTCTACACCCAACACCTTTTATTTCACTTTATAAACACACCGGGCAAGTTCTAGTCATTTCTATTCATGTAGAATATACACAAATCCTCATACTCACAGTGCATCCACAGAATCTAACTGGATCCTTAAGGTCCCTGATCTTGAATTTAGAATTAAGCCAACACATCAAATTTCACTTATGAGAATAAAATTATCTGTACTCAAATCAATACTCTTATGTTCATTTATACCTTTTTAATTTACATTACTACAAAGATGGCGCATTCCACACACTCCTCTAAGATAGTGATCAAGTTCTCATTTATTCTTTACTTCCTACGACCACTCCCCTTAAGACGACCGCCATCCATCTATAATAGGGTATGGCAACTAACTATGACTGTTTATTCCTAATTACCAAAGAGGGAAAAAGTAACTACTTGAAACTGAAACTTGCCAATGAGGGTGAAAATAACAATAAAATAATACTTTAGACTGAAGGCAACTGTGATAAATGCCAAAGAGGGAAAATTGCAATCCACAAAGTTACTAACTATTATAGAACAGTGTTCCGAATAGCTAGTACTTGCAAAATCAATAAAATAGAAAATAAAAAAAATTGTTCAACCAGCCATACTTAAAAGAAAGAAGATAAAATATCAAAATACGAACCCACCAGCGCACACTTAAATAAAGCATTGTCCTAGTGCTTTCAAATAAGACTACAATAGGGTGGCAGTATACTCCCTGGTCACTCAAATGGAACTATGGCATTCATATCCTCAGGAGTCCCATCCACATCATCACCATCATCATTAGCTCCATCATCGTCAGACTGGTCCTCTTTATCCGACTCCATGTTTGAATCCCTGTACCTGTGCTCTTCATCAGTTGTTATAGCATTATCAACCGGCTCAACAAAATCTGGGCCAATCCTCAACATAGTCCTAGCGTAGTGTCCGAGTGGATAATCAAGCTCTACAGCATGGAGCTTCTCTTGTGTAGCTGGTCTACCTCCCGTCATCGACAATATCATCGTAAGACAATACAGCCTTCCTAGTACCTCATCAGTTCTCGTTTGTCGCTCCACCATGGTCAAAATTGGTCCAGTTACCCCAGATGTGCTCCTTGTAGTAGTTATATCCACAGGGCGAGTAATAACCTCAGGCTTATAATCCAGCTCATCTTCATCGACCCTGTGCCTTTGGAAAAATCTAGTAACCGAACCTTCAAACACAAGGCTACGCCCTACCTAGGTACGCGCCTTCTTCATTGTAGAAAAAATCACATTACCCATATTTATCTCCACATCAAGACACATCAGGGCATAAATCAAACATACCCTATCTCGAGTAACCTCCGTCATATGCTTGCCTTGAATCAAGCATGAATAGACAATACGACCCCACATACTTTCTTTCTTGTTTATCTGAGCATAAGGTAAGGAAAAGTGCAAACCTGTAACACGATGCCTAGTCCAACGAGCTGAGGATCGCTGACCATATAACAGATGCCTGATATGTGCATAGGAGGAGAAACAATACACTGCCTCAAGAAATTTGGGTTTGCTTCTGGTATACCCAATAAGTCATTAATATCAACAGTAGTAAAATGAATCACTTTCCTGCGAACCTTCAACAAATGATTAGGATGACTGGGGTCCCAATTGGCGTAAAACACTCTAACTAAGTGCAAATTACACTCAGCCGACTGATGAAAGATGAAATTTATATTGATTACCTCAATTTTTTGTACCATAGACGGGCATTCTCTCATAAGGCTGGCACGATCAATATACACCTCCGGGATATACTTGGCATCCGTATGCTTGGAATACCACTGGTTACCATCCTTGCAGATAGCTTTGAATCCAAATTTGTGAACCTGGCCCCGCTGAAGTGGTGGGGCCCTAGGCACCCTAGTAAGTTGACCTTCAGATGGACTACTCCTCTTCCTAGCAGGTGCAGAAGGATTTTTCTTTGCCTTGCCTTTGACTTGTTGTGGTTCCATAATGCCTGTGATCAAACCAAATGCAACAAAAAGTTGAGTATGTAAAACCATGGGTTAAGCTGAAATTGAGTGTGCGGTTTGGGTAAATGTGTAGCCCACACTTAGTTGTTAGCTAGAACACATGCATCAGCACACAGGGTACTCAAACTTCCCCTTTTTAATCTCATTATCGCATTAAAAGAGGGCATATTGCTCTTAGTGAATTTAAACCATAGTCATTAGTCATTTTGTTAGTACACATACCATCTATGAACAAGATCATTTTGCTACAGTATTGCATATAATAAGTGTATTTACCTAAATTTTGACTAAAACAATTAGCAGTACCAACAGGTTCCTAAAGTAAAAGTGCTCTTATGAAATAGAAACACAAACCAACCCCCCTCTTTTTGCACACATTGATATTAATGATGATCCCCCATGCCATTTCCATATTGAAAACAAAAAATCAATAAGGATTCATCCCTCATGTCCACATATCGCTTAGAAATCAGTCAACATAGTTAGTAGAAATCTCCCCAAATTACTCTAAAACATCCCCAATCTTATTACTTGATCGATTATCATCTAAACAACTCAAAATTATGAAAACTAGATTAAGAAATCACAAATATTGCAAGACAATATATTACATACAAAGCTATAATTCTCAACTACTATGATAGGGAAACCAAATTAGACCCAAATTCTTTCCATCACAAGACACAAAAGAAAAAACAATTATATTTAAATCTGACAGCACATACCTCTAAGGTTGAGAGACGGATGAAAGTTGGGCAAAATTTGAGAGAAATAGTAGGAGTGAAGAGGGAGAAGATGACGCTTAAGGGGGAAATAAGAGGGTTTAGCGTTTAAGGGGTATTTATAGAGGGGCGGGTCAGGTTAGGTTAAATTTAATATTTTATATCCGATTTTAACCTCCTCTGTGATGCAGTCTGATTGCCAATTACCATTGAACTATCAACCGCGATGCGGTAATTTTGCATCAAGTCACTGTACTTTGACAATTGTCAATTTTCCAAGTGATGCAACACGCTGAAATCGCGGATCCTTACTGGAATTTGATAATTGTCAAATCACACTTCTCCGCGTCGTGGTAGAAATTGCAGATTCTTACTGGAATTTGAAAATTGTCAATCTACCCAGTTCCGCATCGCGCCATTCTTCAAAATCAGATTTCCTTGTGTAATTTTCACTTTTTTCTTACCTAAGAAGATCCCCACTTACACATATCATTTTGCAAGCCTGATTTCTTTCCTCAAATGTAGTAATCTTCTTATTTTCACTTTGCAATTCCCTACAATCTCAAATAAAACAAACAAATTTTGTAAGTAAAAGTGGGTTGCCTCCCACTCAGTGCCTTAGTTTTGGTCGTGGCACGACTCCTCTTTTTGTATTTTTATTTTTGTTTTAATTTTACAAGCCAAAAAATAAACTACCTATTACAATACATGTGTGGGTTGCCTCCCATATAGCGCCTTCTTTTATGTCGTGGCATGACTCAGCTCAGCATCACTCATCAGCAAAAGTGATAGATTCCTTGTGCTTATCCGGATGATCTGCTCGATAATGCTTTACACGCTGTCCATTCACAAGGAAATTCTCCGTCTTTTCTTTATTCCACAACTCCACAGCTCTATGATATGTCATACGCACTAGTTCAAACGGTCCAGACTATTTTGATCATAATTTACCCAAAAATAACTTAAGTCGTGAATTGAACAACAACACAAATTATCCACGTTCAAACACCCTATCTTGAATTTGCTTGTCATGCCATCATTTGGTTTTCTCCTTATATAGTTTGGTATATTCGTAAGCATGGAGTCTAAACTCATCAAGCACATTCAGTTGCAATAACCTTCTTTCCCCCACGGCAGTTATCTCAAAATTCAGCTTCTTTACTGCCCAATATGCTTAGTGTTCCAACTCCATAGGGAGGTGACACGCCTTACCATACACCAGGAGATATGAAGACATCCCATTATGCTGTTCGATAGGCCCAAAGTGCATCATCTAGTTTCTCCGCCCAATCATTTCTCTGCCCATTCACTGTCTTCGAAAGTATTTGCTTAATCTCCCGATTGGATACCTCAACCTATCCACTAGTTTGGGGATGATATTCAGTGGCAACCTTATGCCTAATACCATATTTTGCAAGAAGATTCTTGAACCAAGTGTTAATGAAATGCGTACCTCCGTCACTAATTATTGCTCTTGGAGTTCCAAATCTGGAAAATATGTTCTTCATAAATTTCAGCACCACTCTTGCATCATTAGTCGGAATCGCCATAGCTTCCACCCATTTAGATACATATTCAACCACTACAAGAATCTACAGATTACCTTTCAAAGGTGGGAATGGGCCCATGAAATTGATCCCCCAAACATCAAAGACTTCGACTTCTAAAATATTATTGAGAGGCATTTCATGACGCCTAGATATGGTACCCAACCTTTGACATTGATCATAATTCTTTATGAAAGCCACTGCATCTCTAAATGGAGTAGGCCAGAAAAAACCTGATTGCAACACTTTTCTCGTAGTCCTCTAACCCCCATGATGTCCACTGTATAGAGATGAATGGCAATCTTGTAACACCTTTGAAAATTCAACCTCTGGGATACACCAACAAATAACTCCATCTGGACCCTGCTTGAAAAGATATGGTTCATCCCAAATGTAAACACGGGAATGATGGAGTAATTTTTTCCTTTGTTGTGTGGTAGAATTAGGAAGATACACCTCACAAGCTATCAAGTTCACAATATCAGCATACTATAGAAACTCACCTGCATAAATAAACAACAGCTTCTCATCAGGAAACTCTTCCTTAATACTAAGGAAGTCATCAACAATATGGTATTGATTTTCCAGCCATAAAAAGTGGCCAGCAACTTTATTTTCAGCACCCTTCCTATATTGCACCTCAAGATCAAAATCTTGAAGTGGAAGAATCCACCAAATCAGTCATGGCTTCGCATCCTTTTTGTTCACCAGATACTTAATGGAAGCATGGTCTGTATGAACAATGACCTTGGTACCAACTAAGTAAGATCTAAACTTGTCGAATACATATACCACTGCCAACATCTCTTTTTCTGTAACCGTGTAGTTAACTTGAGCATCATTCAGGACCTTGCTAACATAGTAGATCGATCGAAATACCTTATCTTTTCTCTGACACAACACTGCTCCTACCGTAATGTCACTAGCATCACACATTAGCTCAAAAGGTAACTCCTAATCTGGTGCGATCAAGATAGGTGCTTTCGTCAACTTCTTCTTAAGCTTTTCAAAAGCTTCATGTCAATCAGCCCTAAACTCAAACTTGGCTTCTTTATCTAACAATTTGCACATGGGGCTTGCAATCTTTGAGAAATCTTGAATGAATCATCTATAGAACCCAGCATGTCCCAGAAAGCTCCACACTCCTTTGACTGTGACTGGATGAGGCAACTTTTCAATCACTTCAACCTTTGCTTTATCCACTTCGAGCCCTTTGCATGACACTTTATGGCCTAGGACAATTCCTTCCTTAACCATAAAGTGGCACTTTTCCCAATTCAACACCAAGTTTGTTTCTTCACATCGAGCTAGGACTTTGTTGAGATTTTGCAAACACTTTTCAAATGAATTACCATACACGGAGAAATCATCCATGAATACCTCCATAAATTCTTCCACCATGTCTAAAAATATCTCCATCATACACCTCTAAAATGTAGCAAGTGCATTGTATAAGCGGAAGGGCATGCGTTTAAATGCATATGTACCATATGGACAAGTAAAAGTGGTCTTCTGTTGGTCTTCTGGTACTATGCTTATCTGATTATAGCCGGAGTACCCATTCAGAAAACAATAATAATCTTGCCCTACCAATCTATCCAGTATGTGGGCAATGAAGGGAATTGGATAATGATCTTTATGAGTAGCTTCATTCAATATCCGATAATCTATACATATTCTCCAACTGGTCACTGTACATGTGGGAATCAACTCATTATCATCATTGGTCACTACTGCCATTCCTCCCTTATTTGGTACACAGTACACTGGACTCACCCATTTGCTATCAAAAATTGGGTAGACAATACCACTATCTAACTACTTAATCACTTCTTTTCTAACCACCTCCTTCATCATAGGATTCAACCTTTGTTGTTGCTGCACTCTAGGTCTATAACCCTCTTTTATGTAAATATTATGCATGCAAAACACTAGATTGATTCCTGAAATATCCGACATCTGCCAGCCAATCGCCTTTCTTCTCCTTTTTAAATAACTACAACTTTTTTTACCTGTACATCTGATAATCCTGCAGACAAAATCATAGGCAAAGTATCTTGATCAGCAAGAAAAATATATTATTAGTGAGGAGGAAGAACCTTATGCTTTAAGTTAGGAGCTTCTTCTACTAAAGGCTTGGGTGATGGACCAATTGGTCTATTCAAAGGCTCGAACGACACATTCTTCATCTCAATCACTGCCAAATTCATAACCTGGACTAATTCCAATACGTCCTCATCTCTATGCAGATCATAACCCTCAAAGTTTGCACTAATGGATCATCAAACAATAGCAATGCCAATCCAAAGCAAGATCAATAACTGATATAGAAGACAACTCCTCATATATGGCTGGCAGTTTCAATGCTCTATACACATTGAAAACCTCTACTTTGTTATGCACTTGCAATGTCATTTTTCCAGCTGTCACATCAATAAGTGATACACATCTTCAATAATACCATTTGGCCTAGCAAGTGACCTATCCACCAACTGTAACACAATAGTCGTGGGTTTAGGACTCCCAAGACCCATCTTCCGATACCATGACATGGGCATGAGATTTATGCTAGCACCCAAGTCACACAATTCACGTGTACAAATAGTCTGTCCAATGGTAATCTGCAAGGTGAAACTACCTGTATCCTTCAACTTCATGGGCAATTTATTTTGAATTTTAGACGTGCACTCTTGAGTAAGTGCAACTATAGCATATTCAGTCAACCAGTTCTTATTGGCAATAATATCTTTTAAGTATTTCGCATATTTTGGCACACTCTGCAAAATGTCAACAAGAGGAATATTTACTTGAACCTGATTCAGAAAATCTAGAAACTTCTTAAAACTAGCCTCCTCTTGATGCTTCCTTGCCCTTTGAGGAAAGGGTAAGGGAATAGTGTTCTTCTCCATACAAATCTCTTCACTTGCCTCTTTTTCCTTGACTTCTATTTCTATATTCTCTTTCAAACTGTCATCAGTTATTGCGGGATTATCCTTCTCTTGAACTGTCTCCTTAGTTTATAGGCCACTCCTTATTGTAACTATATTCACTTATTTAGGATTAGCCTCAGTGTCACTAGGCAATGCTCTTTATGGCCTTGTATTTTGTTATCCTGCAATTTAACCCAACTGCAACTCCAGATTTCTTGTGAGCAATTGTTGACTCTTTAACTCAACTGCAAACTGTGCCTGTTGAGTCTTTATGTCTGCCAAAAACTGTGCTTATTGACCTATGAACTACTTAATAAAATCCTCCACATTTCTATTCTAAGCAGTCACCTGATTATTCTAAGTCGGCTGTGGATTTGATAGCACTGGTCCCTTATACTGATTTGAATTATGTGCCTGATTTCCACCCCATAAGAAATTAGGGTGGTTCCTCTAATTTGGATTATACGTACTGTCAAAATTCTATTGACCCTGATAATTTGCATTCCCCACATAGTTGACTGAATCTAGATTAACAGAACATGCATCTGCTTTATGCTCACCACTTCCGCAAACTTCATACCACGAGTATACCTATTTAACTGTATTTACTGTTGTTGTTGGTTGTGTTGCACCCAACTTTAAGTTGTTGAGCTGAGTAGTCATATGATTTTGCATTGCTGCAATCTGTGCATGTAATGCAGTGAATTGATAAGCCTCCAATACCCCTGCAACTTTCTTTAGAGCACTCTTTGAGTCTGCATGCTAATCAGGATTCCCTTGTGCGATTCGATTCAGCAATGTATACGGTTCTTCATATGTTTTCTCCAAATGTTTGCCTCCTACTGCTTAATCCAAGAAAATCTTAGTATTAGACTCAAGGCCTTCTATAAATGTGTGCACCAAAGCATCATTCGAATGATGATGATGAGGATAATTTTTTAGCATGCCTTTGAATTTCTCCCAAGCTTGGTTGATATTTTCTCCATATTTCTATGTAAAACTCAAGATTTCACTCCTCAATCGTGCAGTCTTCTGGGATGGAAAGAATCGAATAAGGAACTTCCGAGCATAATTTTCCCATGAAGTGATGGAGTGTGGTGGTTCAGCATGTAACCATCTCTTTGCTTCCCCATTTAGAGAAAAGGGGAAGAGTGTCAACCTGACATAATCAGTATTCAACTCTTTAGGAATGTATATATCACTTATTTCCAGGAAGGTCTGTATGTGCTGCTGCGGATCCTCATGTGAAAGTCCGTGAAAATGCCCCAAAGAATTCAACAATTGCACTATATTTTGTTTCAATTCCCACTGACATCCTAGTTCAATCTTTTGAATGTTGTTAGTTACATGGTTTGTAAGTGGTATTGCCACCTTACGAACAGGTCTTACAACTGGTTGAATAGGAACAACTGGAATAATAGGAGCTAAAACATTTCCAACATTTGGATCAGCAACAATTGGATCTCATATTTCAGCCATCTGTCCCTGTTGAATGTAATATTGAGCTCTTCGCCTCTGATGAAAAATTACTTTCCGTTCTGCAAAGGGCTCTACTAACTCTTTATCTCTAGCCAGTCTAATGTTCAGCTAAATCTACAAAAATTCAGCCGCTAAAATCAAGTTGTTAACACATAAACTTGTTATCAAAAACAAAATAATTAAATAATTTACTAATTCTATTAGATCCCCGGCAACGACACCAAAAAATTATTGCGGATCTACGCACACACAAGTGTACATGATCGTACAAGTAGTCTAAGGACTTAGAAAGTCAGATATCGCTCCCACGAGGATCAATAAACTAGAAATTTATTCAATTTTTAGTTAAGACAATTGGGTATTAAGTGCCTTAGTAACAAGATGATTTTGATTTTATAAATAAAAAATGTAAATTATTAAACAAGAAATAATTAGTGACGATTAGAGAAAAGCGAGCAACGGTCGTAATCAATAATGAAGATGATTCCAGAGTTGAGGTATTTCGAACAATCATACAATTCTCTACTTTTATCATAGTCTAATTGGTTATCAGGCTGATGATTCTCAAGGTTTATGCAACGATCTTGGTCTCCCGACCTCAAATCTTTTATCTATTAAATATTGTAGCTATAACTCCCATAGAGATACAACAATTCTTCTATATTTATTAAGTTTTCTTCTTGCAAGTGAACCAAGAAAGGCTTCTAGGTATATCCCTATCCTAGATGCTAATTCAAATCCCTTATTTCATAAAAGAATAAGAACCTTGCTCCCTAATTTCTTTATTCTATCCTATGATTCTCCTCACAGATGCACATAGAAATATAGATTTATTCTAATGGTGGCCAATCATTAAAATAGTAAGCTCACGAAATTAAGAACAACCCAGATGATAATCCAAAAAGAAACTATGAATAAGAATATAAAAGAGTAATCATGTTCTTAGCCTCAGCCCTAGAAATAGGGTGTTTAGCTACTCATCTTTGAATTCATCATCCAAAATAAGTAATTAATCATACCCAAAACAAGTCTTGAAGTAAAGAAGTAGAAAAGAAATATCTAGAACCCTAAAAGAAAGAAATCTCTATTTTTCCGTTGTTGCTATGCTTGCCAAAAGTCCCCCAAAATTATCTTGGATTTTGCCAAAAGTCCCCGATTTTGCCACACAGCGTGTCGTCCCATGCCTTTAATTGTTATTTCCCATTAAAATTTGGGCAATCACGGAGCTCAAGTATTTCTTGAAATTTGTAAAATGCACCCTCACTGCGACGCGTCACTATCGGGTGAACCACTGGATTTGGACAATTGTGAAATATCTATCCTCCACAATGCACTAAACTTCCAGGTCGCAAAATTTTATAAGTGGGACTGCTCTGCGATGTGGTGGTTTTGCAGACCTGTACTGGAAAGTGCCAAGTGAGAATTTACACCTTTCCGTGATGCGTTGATTTTGCGAACCTTCACTGGAATTTGAACATTGCTATTTTGTTGGTCAGCACGATGCGGAGTCTATTCAAATAAGGATTCTTACTTTCCAACTTTCCTTTTTGAGCTTTATTTCACTCCCTTGTATTCCTTCAATCCTTCTATATCATCATTGTATCCAAATGCGTACAATTCTTCATGACTTTTAGCCTGAAAGTACTAATCATATACATTAAGCATAAAATGGAATAAAAGTTGAATTATACTTAAGAATTCATACAAAAGTTCTCGAATTAAGTCTAAATCTAGGTGCATATTGGTGTTTTGAGCACATAAATATGCCCAAGATCATTCTGCAAGGGAGGCTTTCTTAACCGACATAAACCATGCGAGCTACATGGAGTCCAACATCTCATCCTCCAAAGGAAGAAACCTCATATTAGGGAGAGGTGTCATACTTTTGACAGGGAGTATAACCTCAGCTTAAGTGATTGCTATCTCAGCCCACTATAGGCTCTTTAATATCAAATCTACGATGGCACATAGTTTTGGGGTATGAGACCTTGGAATCATACCTAACTCGGTGCTAAATACTACTCCCTTTAATTTGCTACACTCATCTTATTGGAAATCTAGTTTAAAACTAGCATAAGGGTTTATTATGAAACCAGTTATGCATTTATATGAATCAATTTATAAATAAAAGCTATTTTGCTTTCTGTAATCTATAATAAATCAGTAAAGTGGATTCCAAAATTAATCTAAGGATCAAAAGATCAAAACTTTATTGTAAATCTGATATAATCAGCTCATAAGATGCTTAAAGCATCATTTTTCTCAAAGTCTCAACATGTAAACTTAGGTCTTAAAACCCATGAATCAAACTCATGTCAAAATATCATAATAATAATGCTTGATAATGAAAATAATGATAATTCAACTCAAAATCTGAAAATTTTTGCAATAAGCATGAAAATATGAAAATAAACATGTAATTCAACTTATAATTCACTTGAAATCTCATAATCTTTTAAATGGCAACATTGGGTATGAACCCTAATTTCAAATTCATGGGAAATCATATAAAATCATATAACTTTAAAATTTAAATAAGTTTTGGTCACAAGAATGAAAGAAGATCCTTGTTCATAAACCCTGCATACCTTGTTGGATGATTAGATGAAGAAACCTTGAATTTTGGATTCCAATTGAGTTCTTGATGATGGGTTCTTGATTACCTTGTCTTGGAAATCCTCAATTTTAAACTTTCTTGGGGAATCTATGGAGAATTTGGATTTCTTGGAGAAGTAGCTTTGGAGCTTTAGGGTTTTTCTTTTGAAGAGAATGATGAATAATGAGCACCAAGTGCTTTGAGTATGAAAAATCTTGTATTTTGGATGGATTAGGAGCTTGGAAAACGTCCAAAATACCCTCTTTGACCTCCTAAACAAAGATGGAAAAACATAATTGAGGTCCCGATTTAATGGGCCACCGCGACGCGCCACTATCGCGGTGGCTCACTGGAATGTGATGATTGGAAAATTGGGGGCCTCCGTAATGTGGACCTATTACGTTGTCCCACTGAATTTTGACTATTAGGACCTGTAACTTCAACGTGACGCGCCACCATCGCGGTGCCTTATAGTAATGCCATTTTGGCTATCGGCGCGACGTGCCACTCTAGCATTGGACTACTGGAAATTGACAAATGGGAAAATGGACCTCTCCGCAATGCGCCAATATCGCGGAAGTCCCCTAAAAAATGACAATTATGAATTTAACCATCTCTGCGATGCGGTGACTGCCCAGGTAGCACACTGTCAACTTAAAAACGTCTTAACTGATTCACCGAGTGTTGAAATTGGGCAAATTTGGTATCAATGGAAAGCTTATTCAATTTCCCACACAATGAAAAGTCTAAATCTAAAGAATTCCACATGAATTAAATTCTATTCAGTTTGTAAGCTATCCCTTAATATTCTAAGGATGAATTTAAGCTAAGAAGAGTACGGGGTATTACACAGGTACAACCACCCATTTCTCCCACAAATACTATTTCATCACTTAGGAGGTAAACTCAGAAACACAAAATTCCTAGTCATCTGGAAGACTATATTTGCAATTTTGTACACCTGGCTAATGTTAGCTCTTCTTATTTCTCATCTTTTGTACCGTCAGTCTGTCTTTCTGTCACAACTCTATTTTGAAATAATAAACATATGCTAAATTCCTTGTCTAATATTCAAGAACCTATCAATTAAAATCAGGCTATGTTGCACAAGGGGTGGAAAGCAGTTATAGAGAAAGAGCTTTAGGGTCTTGAGTGGAAAAAAACTTGGGATGTGGTCTAACTACCCCTTGGTAAAAAGGATTTACCTTGTAAATGGGTTTACAAGGTCAAACAACATAGTGATGGTAGCATTGAAAGGCTAAAAACTAGGTTAGTGATTAGAGGAGACATTCAAATGGGAGGTATTGATTTTAATGAGACTTTTTCTCCGATACTCAAAATAATTGTTATCTGATGTCTTCTAGCTACAACTGTCAAAACAGGTTGGGGGATCTATCAATTAGATGTTAGTAATGCATTTTTACATGGAGATCTCTATGATGAAGTCTACACGAAGTTCCCTAATAAGACAGTTCCACCATTACCATCTTATGTTTGCAAGCTTAAGAAGTCTATATATGAACTTCGTCATGCCTCTAGGCAATGGTACTCAAAGCTCAAGATTGCCCTTAATTTTAAAAGGTTCACTCATTGTCTTAATGATTATTCTCTATTTGTGAAGAAATCTGACTCGTCTATTTTAATAGTAGCAGTATATGTCGATAACATTGTTGTAACAGGTAATGACAATGCAGAATTGCACACATCAATGTTATTTCTACATGAGGAGTTTAGAATAAGAGATTTGGGATATTTACACTTTTTCTTAGGCATGAAGGTATTGAAGGAACTCATGTTATCATACTATCTCAACGAAAGTTCACAGTTGATCTCCTAAAGGAATTTAATGTCACACATATGTCACTTGTTTAATCTCCTCTTGATCCTACAGTAAAGCTAAGCTTAAATGATGGAGATGTTATTTCGAATCCCACTGTGTATAGACATCTCCTTGGTAAGTTGAATTATCTTACTCACACAAGTTCATATCTTGCCTTTACTATTCAATATCTTAGCCAATTTATAAAAGATCCTTGCCTACCTCATCCCATTGCCGCATTACATATTCTTCGTTACTTGTCCAAGGAACTAGGTTTGGACCTTTTTCTTAATACCTCTTCTTCTTTTAAGTTGCTTTCCTTTTGTGATTCGGATTGGGGAACGTGTCCAAATTCAAGAAAATTCATTAGTGGATTTTATATATCACTTGGGGGGATCTCCAATCTCTTGGAAGTCAAAGAAGCAAACATCTATTTCTCTTGGCTCCGTCGAGACTGAGTACCGCTCTATAAGGTATGTGGTTGCTAAGCTTACATGATTAGTTCGTCTCTTCAAATATCTCTCCATTCTAATATCATTGCATGTGCCTCTTCATTCGGATTGTTAGGAAGCAATACATATTGCTAAGAACCTCATGTTTCATGAAAGAACAAAGCATATTGAGATTGATTGTCATTTCATTTGGTAAAAGTTTTTAGATAGACTTATTTCACTTTCATTTTTCCATCTTCCTCTCAATTAGTTGATCTATTCATGAAATCACTCACTGTTCCTCTTCATCACAGTGTTTTGGGAAAGTTGGGTGTTCGTTCGTCCCCTCCAACTTGAGGGGGGGTATTGGAATGATATTGTATTTTTCTTACTGGACCGGGTTGGTTCATCTGTTTCATTATTCATCTGTTCCAGCCTCAACATTATTCGATAATGGACTACATGGCTTCGGCCGACTTTAACATGATGATTTCATCTCAACTTCCGCAGATCATTGTATATATTATTTTATTCCTTTTGTACACCCTAGTTCAATCTTTTGTTTCTGGCCTTATTTAGAAGTTTTTTGTTTCCTACCTTATTTAGAAGAATATCCCCTTAGTTTCCTACCTTATTTAAAAGTGTATTCTCTTAGTTATTTTGTACCTTATTTAGGAGTCCTTAATTTGGTTCTTTACTTGTATATATAGGATAATGTACAAAGATATAATTCAATCAAGAAAAGGAGAAGAAATTTTTCCACAAATACTTTGTCTTTCTTTTTTGCAATTCATTTAGTTCCTATCAATTCTTACAAATAGAATGATACCGAGAAAGTAATTCTAAAGCATTTTTGTTGAATTCATACACTTATTAAAGCTATAGAAAATAAAGTTGTGCACAAAGCGTGAACAATAAATAAACTCGTATAGAGTGGATGTAAAATATTAGTTTATTTTTATTTTTAGAGTTTGTTATCTGGTGTTCGATACCACATTGAAGCTCTACTAATTTGAATTTGCACTGCAAAGGACACATTCGGCAAAAACGATCTCTATCAAGGACTTTTTCATATTCAGCACTCGAAATCGCGATCTTGAATTAATAAAAAATAAGTCCCATCTAATACACTACATCTTGTAACGGTAAAAAAATCAATTATGGTTCATCTGACTTGAAATAACTTTAGCTCAATACTAGATAATTTTTTAATTCAATAATCCAAATAAAGTGTAGTAGTAAAATTTTAAACTAATGTTCAAACTTGAGAAGGGGTGTCTTTGGTTTTTGAAGTCTGTCTTAAGTAGGGATGGTAAGCCTATCTCAATAGGAATCTCAACATTTTCCTAACTGATCATCTTATGTTGTCAGCGGCATCTTCTTAGGTATACTAAGGTAGCAGTAGAATTATACAATTCCATTTTATATATTCTTTTTTTGAATTTTTAATTAAAACTTTTGAATTTCAATTCAGAACTATACTTTATAAATTTTTTCAATAAAATTCTACTTTTACTTCTAAATTACGAAACACATTTACTTTCGTCTTATATCTTTTTTTACTGTTTTTGCGTTAATGGCTCCGTTAAATAAATCATGCAAATCGAAAGAAAAAGATTTCATAAAAATTATTTTGATTACACATTAAAAGTGTGATTTATTTTAATCACTTTCTAGTTATTGAACCACACTATGATCGTGAGTTCTTAAGAAAGTGTCATAACCCCCTTGGTAAAGTGTCATCAACTCCACTATCCTTTTTTTCAAGAGATTTTAAGTCAACTGACTCCTCCTATTCAATCCATTATATCTTCCTTTGATTAGCCCCTTCCCTTCGTCCCCCTCCACCACCCTATACCATTACCTTCTATCCAACTATAAACTCGCATGACACCTTATCCCCTACCCTTATTCCAAAAAATAAAACAATGAAAAGAACCTCTGACCATTTTTTATTTTAAATTTATTTTTAACAAAATAATTTATGTCATAAAAAAATTTATGACTTATTTTGGAGAACAAAAATTTTTTTTAGTAATCGCCACACAGAACTTTATAGTATAATCCTCATAAGAAGAACCAGCAAAGGTAAAATTTGCTATGCATCTTGCTATTCCTATCTAAGTGTGTTTTATATCCATTCTCTATGATTTTGCTCTACTTTCTATCCAAAAACTTCCGCTTGCGTAGTCTGCATTCTTGAAGGATCTGTTCTTGTATTTTTTTCAGGATGTGGTAGTTTGTTCTCCCATATCACCATGTTACACGCTTTCCATATTCGATATATCAAGGTTGCAAGTGCTGCCAGTACCATTTCTCTGCATCCTTTACCCTTTGTCCCTCTATTGGGTCTTCTCCACATACCTTTCAAGTCCAATGAACACAACTTTCTTTTGATCCATGTAAGTATGTTCTGTAAACATCTCTTCGAGTAAACACATTCAAAGAACGTGTGGGATATTTTATTTTTAGCATCTGTACATAGCAGACATTGATCATCTTAACTGATTTGCATTCTTTTCAGTCGATCTTTGGTAAACAATCTCCTATGCATTATCAGCCAACATATGAAGCTATGTTTAGGAAGTGTTCCTTTGCTTCACACCTAGTAAATTCATTCCCATACTCTTTGCTTGCCCCTTCTCCATTTGTATCTGCTTCCTACATTGTACTTTCCAAGCATAGTAAGACAGTTATTATGAATATAACCCCCTGCAAATATATCATGTACATGGTATATTTTTCTTCAAGTACCAGCAGTTGTCTTGAAAAACCTCATAGTCCTACCATTTTCCTCCTTTCAAATACACTTTATTCACCCATTTAACCCACAGATTATTAGACTTCTGGCTATATTCCATACATACTTTGCCATAATGGCTTCATTCCATTGTATACACTCCATTATTCCCAATCCTCCTTCTTTCTTTGATTTACACAATATCCCAAGCTATTAGAGGGACCTTGCTGCTTATTGCCTACCCGACCCATAAGAAATTTCTGTACATATTTGTAATGCCCTTAAGAACTTGTTTATGCATTATAAACATGGATGACTAATAACTATGTATGTGTAGCAATACTACATTTACTAACATCGCCTCCCTACATATGTAAGGTGTCTGGAGCTCTATCTCCTTATTCTTGTTGTCATTTTATCCACAAGAATCTCACAGTCCAGCTTTGATATTGTCCTTGCTGTGATGAGCACGCCTAAATATCTAAATGGGAGATACCCCCTCTAATATCCTGTTAGCTCACACAAGTCAGCAATGCATTGTGGCTCCACGTTTGCACAATATATATTAGATTTGGCTGCATTTATTTGTAGTCTAAAAACATTTGAGAAGATTTTCAAAGCTCTCAATAGTAGCAAAACTGATTCAAACTCTCCTTTGCAAAACACCAACATATCATCTGCAAAACACGGGTGTGTTAGCTGTAAACTTTTGCACTGGACATGATATTCAAAACCCTTCATACTGGCTGCCACTCCTATCAATCTGGTGAAATACTCCATGCAGATTACAAAGATAAGGGGGGAAATTAGGTCCCCTTGCCTGAGCCCTCTCTTCCCGTTATGTTCCCATACATCCCATCATTTATTGCTATTGTAAACTGAGCAGTTGTCAGGAATTCCATCACCCAAATAATAAATTGTGTGGGGAAATTTAAAGCATATAGCATCTCCCTTAAAAATTCCCACTCTACTGTATCATAGGATTTTTTTAAATCCAATTATCAAGCAACTTCTAGGGGAATTCTTCCTATTATAGATTCGCACTCGTATTCCCTGATATAATGTGTGGCAGCACTTGTTTGAGTCTATTATAAAGGACCTTTAAGATCACTTTATATGTTGTATTACAGCATGCTATGGGTCGATAATCCCCTATCCGTTCAATATGTTCTGACTTGGGGATGATGGTAATCACTATGTTGTTCCATGCTTTCAACATTCTCCCCTTCTTGAAAAATTCACACACTGCTTCGACTATATCATCTTGTATAATATTCCAGCTATCCTTGTAGAATTGACTCGCATACCCATCCATCCCTAGAGCTTTATCTCCTGGAATTTATCCATAAAGCTTTTTTTATCTCATCCTTTGTCACCTTTGCAGCTAGGATGTTCCTTTTCTTATTTGTCAATAGTGCTCCTAATTTTATCATATCACTGTTAACATGTTATCTTGCAGTGTTTTCTGAGCCAAGTAGGTTCTGATAAAAATCTGTAAATACACTAGCAATTCCTCTTATCTCACTGTGACATGTACCATTTCCATCTTTAACATTGAAGATTCTATTTGTGTGTCTTCTCGGTTTTAGCATCTGGTGGTAGAATTTGGTGTTCATATCCCCTAGTTTCAACCATTGGCATTTAAATTTCTATTACAGGTATACATATATAGCTTTGTTCCCTTTCTGTGTCTCCTTTGCCTTCTCTAATTCCTCTTATATCAGTTGTGAATTAAGAGGGTCTTATTGCAATTGTTTTTGGCAGTCAATCAAATGTTTTTGTGCTTGACCAGCCTTCCTCTCTACCTCATCAAATCTATCTCTATTGAGGTCCCTTAGTGTGGCTTATGATCTATTTAATTTCCCCAAAAGTTTGTACATTACAGTGCCCACAATGTGTTCCCTCCAACTCAATTGCACTCTTCTTTGATAATCAGAATCCATGCTCCACATATTAAAATATCTGAATCTTGGAATAGCCTTGTGTGTTCTTTCCCAATTAATTATTGCTGGACAGTGATCAAACAGTCCTGGTATGCCAAAGTACACTTCTGAAGCTGGTAAGTTTGTCGTCCACTCTATGTTCACCAACACTCTATCTATCCTTCTATATACTCTTCTATTTTTCCCTTGTTTATTATTCCATGTATAATACGCACCTAATGACTTTAATTCTTGCATCTCACATTCTCCTATACATTGTAAAAAATCTTTTATCTTAGATAGTGTAACAGGACTTCCCAATTGCTCATCTCTATTTGCTACACAATTAAAGTCTCCCATGATGGCCCATTCACCCTGTATATTAGCATGTATTCTTCTCATCTCCTTCCAGAGCTGCCTTCTCAAAGCTTGGTCATTGAATCTGCACACCATAGTGACTTAAAATTGCCCCTATTAGCCTCGATGCACCGCTTCACGGTGTATACTTTGCACTGTCACACTTACTATATTAACCTCGTATATCATAGGCTTCCATAATATCCATATTCTCCTATTGGGATGAGCTAATAGATTGGTACTAAACGGCCAGCCTTTACATAAGTTAAGAGAAGCTCTCTGAGCTTTTGGCCTCTTAACTTTTGTTTCCAAGAGACCAAACAAGCTAGTTTTACTGTTATGCAGAAATAAGCTCATTTCCTCCTGCTTCACTGTCTTGTTCATCCCCCTGGTATTCCAAAATCCAATACTATACATTCAAGGGGGGTTTCCCCTACATGTCCAATTCATAGTCCCTGCCCATTTGCATCTCCTTTGGGGTCTGAAGGTGCATCTATCCTTACTTGTGCAATACTGTCTTTGCTCTTTCCATTCTCCTTTATTCCCTTCATTGCATCACTAGTTATTCCTATCTCATCAGTAGTTTCTTTTGAGAGTACAACATATGCATTCTTCACTTTGAATCTTTTTTGCCTTATTATGTTGCCACTGTTTTTGTCTCTCCTTCCCTGCACCTTATGTTTTTGTCGTGCCCATAATCACCGCACCCTTGGTATAGCAAGGGTTTCCATTCATACTTGACCCTTTGTTCTACTATATCTCCAATTTCATTTTCAAATAGTACCTTTTCTGGGTATGATTTATGGATACCTTTACCAGAACCCTAGCATATATGAGTTTCTCTTTTATTATTGTTGCATTATCTTCTTTCATTGTCTTACCCACTAGACCTACAATTTTAGTCAACGCACCTTTTCCCCGATATTTTAGGTCCAGATCTGGGAAGTGCACCCAAATTGGGACCTTATCTACCATGACTTTTCTCATTTCTATATCAGCACTCCACGGTTTTATAATTACTACGATCAAACATTTGGATGCCATCCTCTATGACCTTGTCCCTGGCTGCTCTGGCATGAAATCGTACAATAAATATCCCTTTATTGGTCTGAGCAATTTTGTCAATTCCCAATTTCCCCCAAATTCTCTTGAAGTAACCCTTCGTGACTGTCAATGGAGGATTAGATCTTAAGTACATAGCATACAACCGCTGAACTCCAGTATTGTACTTCATCTTTGATATCATCTAGCTTAATTTCACAATAGATTCTTGTATCTCGCCATCACTAAGATCTAGAACTTTATCTCTCACCTATTTCCCTATAATTCCACTTCACGACTTAACAGTGCTAGGGTTTTATGTGTCTCATTGTTCTTTCTCCCCGTTTTCCACCTGGTCTGCCCATGAAGAAGGCCCTGGGTTGTCCTCCTTTGGCATAGCATTTTCTACTTCCTTCTCGGTGTTCACCGGCACCGGAGTTCATTGTGTGAGGTTCAAAAGCACAATTCCCTACAGTACATTTACACTTTTCAATTTCTTTGCATCCCTCGATTAGGGTATCCCCTATTTTCTAGTTGTACTGCTTGCGACGTATTCCCGGTCCCTCCAGTCTTCGATTTCTTTGCCCTTGTCAGCCTTGACTGAGGAGAAACCGGAATCTAGAGAGAGAAAAAATTCATTCTAGAGAGAGATTTTTAATTCTAGCGAGAATTTCTTGAAACTATTCTTTCTTATGACTTATTTTAAAGTGCATAATTTAAAAATCTTTTTTTCTTTTTGAAATTTAGAGTTCCATCAAAAACTATCACATCAATTAAAATGTAGGAAGAACAAGAAGTGGGTAAATTTTACATATAGTCATCGTTTGGTCTTGAAAATAATAATTTTTTAAAGTTAAATTTGATATTGTGTTTAATCATGAATAAAAATTGGCATTATTTTTAAAATGGTGAGAGAAATAGGGCTGAAAAAAAGTAAAAACAAGTTTTACTTGTTTTCATTTTTTCAAAAATAATATTCACTAAAGTGAAACAATTCTTATGAGAAAACACTAATTTTCACTTCTTTCATCAAGTAAAATAATTTTATATATAAAAAAAATATTCTCATGGTGAAATGCCTATATAATAAGTAGTCGTTTGTCCATGAAAAGTTTTTATTTTTTTTCAAAAAATTAAAATACTATATGTTTGGCCATGAAAAGTGAAAACAAGTGTTGGACAATAAAATTTTCGAGACCAAAAAATAACAATCAATTTATTGATTTCAGTTTGAGTGTTACAGTCTCTATGAATCCTCTGATTCGCCTTTTCAAATATAAATTCAAGGGCTTAAAACTTGATCTTGAATTTGAAATTGATTTGTTGATTTGAGGGACTTGTGCTTGAATTCAAGTGCTTTTGAGTTTGTTCTTGAATATTGCGATCTTGATCTTGTATCTTGATGAACTTGAATTGAATGCTTGAGCTTTGTAGAGAAATTGTGATGTTTGATCCACGAGCTTTCTCTTGCTTCTTGTTAGAGTTATGGGGTTCCTTTTTTGAATTATGAGACCCCTATTTATAGTTTTGGAAAGGGAAGAGTCATGATGAAGATGGACTTTCTTTGACCAATTAAATTCAAGTGACGTGACACCTTTTATGGGCTTTTGATTTTACTAAGCCTGCTGCATCATTTCAATATATGGCATAGTCTTATTGGCTCATTCACTTGACTTGACATGCCGCGTCATTTGACACGTGGCACTCCTTTGGGACTCTAGAATATGACAATATCTTGGGCTTAGCAAAGTGGGTTCATCATTTGTATCGCAAATCAATTGGCTAGCCCAGTAAAAATTGGACTTTAATTAAATCCATACATGTTTGGGCTTAAATAATTAATCTAATTATTTAATCCTTAATATTTATTTGGGACTAATATATTTTGAATTTAATTTAATTCAAATTTTGGATGGATTTATATTTAATAAAATTTCACTGCTCATAAATTTCTCCTACTTCAAAACTTGTTGAGATATTTGATCTTTTGGAGACTAGTCTTGAAGTAAACGTTTGATACTTTAGTAGCAATAATATTGATGGGTAAAAAATCATGAATCAATACATGTCATATCAAATTGTAATATATTTGAAGGAAATATTTACCCGATATACATACATGTTAACATACTTGGTTCATGCTAAATTTAAAGTGATGGAATTCAACTAAATTTATTAACAAATATATGTCATTTTTTCTTGACGGAGTGTGCCTTTTTTAATATGCATGGTACTGATGTGTACGCACATACAGATTACAAGTTTCCCAACCTGCGTGTTGCTTAGCACTTTTATTTAAAAAAAAAAATTAATTAAGTTCGCCCCTCATATTTATGGCTTAACCCAATTGGATTCGGAGAGTATGCATTTCTTTCCCAAAAATTCATTTGTAACACCCCGTACCTTTTCCTAGCTTGAAATCGTCTCAAAAATGTTAGGAGTCTTCTTTGAAAGATGAATCCACTTTTGTACACGTGGTATTTTTAAGATTTTTACTTTTTATCATGTGGAAATTCAATAAACTTTCCATCGATATAAAATTTCCTAAATCCGATAACCAGATAAGAAGTTATGACTATTTCAAGTTCCCATCGTAAAACAGCACCATATTGGTCAGTGGCGTGCCGTACCACAAGATAAAATGGCAATTGTCCTTTTCCAGTGTCTCAGCGTGATTTCCTCTGCATCGCACCAAAGTTTCAGGTCGCAAAAGAAGGGGCAACGCGATGACTCCGCGTCGCGCCATCCCTCAGTTTCCCAATTGTCAAATTTAGTGACACGACGCGATAGCGCCGTGTAGCGCCAGGGGTCCAATTCAGAAAATTTTTATTGAAATTACAAGACACGTCCAGGGTTAAAATGGTCAATTTACCGCCCCTATTTAAGACCTTTAACACGTGATTCAGCCACTTTTCACCCAAAATACACTCTCTTCTCTCAAAAACCTCTCAAGAACAACCTAAGGTTTTTCATAGAAGATTCAAAATCAAGAATTTCCTCCATCTATATTCGTGTATTTACGAACCAAGGTATGCATAGTAGTTCATTCATGGACTCCTTTCGTCCATGAAGCCCAACAATCCCTTTTCTAAATTCAAGTTTATGGATTTTCTTATGAATTTCATGATTAGGCTGCTCTTGTTCATATGGATAATGAGAAATTAAATTCTACTCCATGTTGGGCAATAAATTCTATGTGGTTTAAATTATTAAAGATATAGATTCATGCAAACCTATGACTAAACACTTGAATGATGAAATTAGAATTGAACCATGTTGTTTAGTTATTGTACAATGATGTTTACATGTACCATGCCTACAATATGTTTGATTAAATGCCTAGATGAATGAAAAGTGTCTAACTAGCATGATACCATGAGATCCCCATGTATGTACAAGTTATGCCTATCACAAGTTTTGATGAAATGCTTCTATAAATATATTATGGATTATGATGTTAGTTATATGTTCAAGTAAGTTATGCTTGGTCAGTTTTCTTCCATCGATTCCTGAGGGTACTCAAACCTGAAACATTAGCTGTGTGCCTAGAGTCATGTAATTTTTTCACGATACTCTCAGTCAAGCTATGAATCCTTAGACTTCAGATAGTCTTATGACTCAGGAAATCTCCATGATCTCATGAACTCAGTCAGTTGTCAGATATCAGTAGTATTCCCTCAGTCAAAGGAATTTAGTAACTTAGCCCATGTTCAGTTCAGTAAATCATGTTCAGAATCTATTCAGATGGGAGTAGGAATTATCATCGAGTGAACCCAAGGATGGGAACATACATTATCAGATGAGGGTGTGATTCTTAGAAGTCATCGTTGCATTCCAGAACTATGTAGCCAGCATAGGTTGAGACATCAACACTGTCCGATGAGGGTTGATGATGTGGATAAGCACAGTCAGATAAGAGCCCCACCATTCTCTTTTGGGGATATTATCAGATAAGGGTCACCCACAGCTTGTCCTTACCAGTGGCGCGGTATTGGCACCCTTCCAATTGGGGTTACAGATTGGACCCCAACTCAGCTATAATGACATATTAGGGGCATGTCGATTAGATAACTACTTCCCATAGTTTCATGTTACAGAATCAGGACTGTCAGACACAGTCAATCCGTCTCAGTAATAGAGCTCAGATAGTTCTTCAGATTTTAGGACTGTCAAATACAGTCAACTCAGATACAGTACGGGACTCAGCTAGTTCCATTAGATTCAGGACTGTTAGATACAGTCACTCATGTTATCAGTTATATCAGTTATCATTATATCAATTTATCAGTATTTAGATTCAGTAATCATGTTATCACAATATCAATGTCAGTTATTATGTCTCATGTATGTATTCTCACGCTCATGATAGTCAGTCTGCTATTGTTATTGTTCATGCATATGAACCCCATGCATTCAGCCTACCTCACATGCATACCAGTACATTCAAAGTACTAACGCATTTGCGATATGGTGTCTTATACCATAGGTTTAGAGACACGAGCTCCAGAGCATCAGTAGATTCCAGTCTCAGCTATCAGAGTTAGCAGTGAGTCCTCATCTTTCGAGGACATGATCATCATTTTATTATCTCAGTAATTAGTTTATTAGTTGGAGTTAGTTGGGGACATGTCCCATCAACTCTTTATTTAGACAGTCTCATTTTAGAGGCTTTCCAGACTATAGTATGTTCAGATAGCTTATTTCAGTTGTTTTGGATATTTCATAACCCTCCCTGATGTTATATTTTTATCAAATACTGTGTCTCATTTTTTAACCTTATGGCCTTTCAGTTCATGTTTCCGCATTATAAAGTATTTTATGCAGTATATAGGTACAAATATTAGTCATGGGTTAGCTTGTGGTCCTTCGGGGTCATGAGCACTGTGTAGCATTTTGGGTATCAGATTTAGGGTGTTACAAACTTGGTATCAGAGCCAGGTTTTCAATAGAGTCCTAGGAAGTATGAAAGTTGCTTCTAGTAGAGTTTTGTACATGAGTGTGTTGCGCGCTACATTTATGTACAGGAGGATATAAGATGTTTTAGGAACAGTTTCCCCTCTTTCAGTATTCATGTCGTGCCAATGAGCATAATCTCAAGTCAATCTGTCAGTCTAATCTGTTTCTCCCTTTTTTCTACAGAACATGCCTCCTAAAAGAAGAAACGGGAATCAGCCAGCACCTCAGCCCGAAGAACCTTTGGGCGAACATGTTTCTCATGCAGAGTTCTGAGCTGCATTCACTACTCTTACTAACTCAGTTGCTGCTCAGAATGAATAACCAGCTGTCGTTCCATCCAATCCAGTGGCCAATTCAGTTGCAGCCAGAATTCAGGACTTCACCCGAATGAATCCTCCATCCTTTCTCGGGTCTAAGTCAGATGATAACCCTCAGGAATTCCTAAATCAGGTACAGAAGGTTACAGACATAATGGGGGTTACTTCTAGTGAGAGTGATAAGCTTGCTACATACCAGTTGCAGGATGTTTCTCACACTTGGTTTAAATAGTGGAAGTCAGAAAGGCCAGATGATGTAGGGCCTATTGAGTGGGAGGAGTTTGCTTCTGCTTTTCTTGATAGATTCTTTCCCCTAGAGCTTAGAGAAGCTAAGGTGTTAGAATTCATCAACCTCAGGCAGGGCAATATGATGGTGAAAGAGTATTTTCTTAAGTTTACTCAATTAGCCAGATATGCTCCTCATGTGGTTGTAGATAGCAGGGCCAAGATGAGTAAGTTTGTTTCAGGAGTGAATGATAGCGTGGTTAATGAGTGCAGATCCGCCATGTTGAATAGTGACATAACTTTAGCCAGCCTCATAAATCATGCTCAACAGATAGAGAAGTAGAAGATTAAGCAGAGGGAGAAGCAAAATAAGAGAGCTAGGACAAGTAGCTTTAATTTTAGTCAGCCTAAGTCAAAGGAAGGCAATCGCTCTCAGATTCGTCCTAAGTCATCAGTTCCAGCTCCTTCATCAGCCAGTGCTCCAGTTCCTAAGTTCAGAGAGGGTAACAAATATAGAGAGCCAGGCTTTAAGTCTTAGGGCATTGTTAGCAGTGCCTGAACTAATCCCTTTTGTCAGAATTATGGTAAGAACCACAAGGGTGTGTGCAGAGCTGGCAGTGATGTCTGTTTAAGTTATGGCAAGCCAGGCCACAGAGTCAGAGACTTCTCTCAGTCAGGTTATTAGAGTTATCTCTGCTCCTCAGCTCAGTCCAATCGCCCAAATCAGCAGGGTGCTACCTCCAGTACTACTAGTGAGCAATGCCCAATAGACTCTATGCTCTCCAGTCCTGGCAAGATCAGTAAAATTCTCCTGATATAGTTTCTGGTACGTTACAGATCTTTCATGTGCATATTTACGCTTTCCTAGATCCAGGTGTTTTCTTGTCTTTTATTACTCCCTATATAGCAGTTGATTTCAGAGTCAGTCCCAAAATTCTAGCAGATCCCTTTTTAATCTCTACCCCAGTGGGTAAAACTATCATAGCCCGACAGGTATACAGGAACTGCCCAATTATGATATTTCAGAAAGTCATTTTAGCAGACTTAGTCGAATTAGAGATGACTGATTTTGATGTCATTCTCAGTATGGATTGGCTTCACTCCTGCTATATCACAGTTGACTGCAGAAATAGAATAGTCCAGTTTTAGTTCCCTAATGAACCCATCCTTGAGTGAAAGGATAGTACTTCAGCGTTTAGAGGTCAGCTTGTTTCCTACCTTTGGGTAAGGAAAATGATATCTAAGGGATATGTCTATCATCTTGTTCAAGTTAAGGATTCCATTTTTGAAACTCCCAGTCTTGAATTCGTTGCAGTTGTGAATGAATATTCAGATGTCTTTCCCAAAGATCTTACAGGAATTCCTCCCGAAAGAAAAATAGACTTCGGCATTGATCTTCTTCCAGATACTCAGCCTATCTCTATTCTTCCATACAGAATGGCACCAGTAGAACTCAAAAAAATGAAAGAGCAGTTAAAGGATCTCCTAGATAAGGGATTCATCAGGCCCAATATTTCCTCGTGGGGAGCACCAGTCTTATTCATGCGCAAAAAGACGGTTTTCTCAAAATGTACATAGACTACCATTAACTTAATAAGGTCACAGTCAAGAACAAGTATCCTCTTTCCAGAATCGATGACTTGTTTGACCAACTTTAGGGTGCTAGTTATTTCTCTAAGATAGACCTCAGATCCAGCTATCATCAGCTCAGAGTCAAAGAATGTGACATTCTGAAAATAGCTTTCTATACCCAGTATGGTCACTTCAAATTCCTAGTCATGTCATTTGGTCTTACTAATGCCCCAACAACTTTCATGGACTTGATGAACCGCGTGTTCAAATGGTACTTGGACATGTTCGTCATAGTCTTTATAAATGATATTCTGGTTTATTCTCGCAGTGCGCAAAATTATGCAGACCATCTCAGAATAGTACTTCAGACTCTCAGAAATCATAAGTTATTTTCCCAATTCAGTAATTGCAAATTTTGGCTAAGGTCAGTGGCATTCCTTGGTCATATCGTTTCAGGTGATGGCATTAGAGTAGATCCTCAAAAGACCGAAGTGGTAAGAAACTGGCCGAGACCTGTCTCTCCATCAGATATCAGGAGTTTTTTGGGTCTGGCTGGCTATTACAGATGGTTTGTTGAGGTATTTTCTTGTATTGTATCCCTTATGTCCAGATTGACTCAGAACAAAATCAAGTTTCAGTGGTTACATCCTTGTGAGAAAAGTTTTCAGGAGTTGAAGACTCGACTCAGCTCAGCTCCAGTTTTAGCTCTTCCAGATGGTCCAGATGGGTTCGTAGTGTATTGTGATACATCCAGAGTGGGTTTAGGTTGTGTCCTCATGTAGCATGGTAAGGTCATAGCCTACGCCTCCAGACAGCTTAAACCCCATGAGAAGAAATATCCTACTCATGATCTTGAGTTAGCAGCCGTAGTCTTTGCCTTGAAGATTTAGAGGGATTATCTCTACAGAGTTCATGTAGATGTCTTCTCAAACCATAAGAGTCTTCAGTATGTCTTTTCTCAAAAAGATCTCAATTTTCGTCAGAGAAAGTGGTTAGAGATCTTGAAAGATTATGACATGAGTGTCCTCTATCATCCGGTCAAGGCCAATGTAGTGGCCTACACTCTCAGTAGACTGTCTATGGGTAGTGTTTCTCATGTGGATGACAGTAAGAAGAAGTTAGCTCAGTAAGTACATCAGCTTGCCAGACTAGGAATTCACTTAGTCGATACAGATGAGGGTGATATATAGGTTCAGAGTAGTTCAAAATCATCTCTAGTTTCCGAGGTGAAAGAAAAGCAAGATAGAGATCCCAGCCTTGTCAAGTTGAAAGAGTCAGTTCAGGATCAAAAAGTAGAGGTTTTCTCCCAAGGGGGAGATGGTTTTTTGCATTGTTAGGGTCGTCTCTGTGTTTCGGGTGTAGATGACTTAAGGCAGCGAATTCTTACAGAAGTGCATGGTGCGCGCTACTCTATTCATCCAGGGGGCACAAAGATGTACCGCGACTTGCGAGAAGTCTATTGGTGGAGTGGGATAAAGAGATATATTACAGAGTTTATGGCTAAGTGCTCTACATGTCAGCAGGTTAAGATAGAGCGTCAGAAGACTAGTGGTCCTATGCAGAAGTTCATTATTCCTACTTGGAAGTGGGAAGAAGTGAACATGGACTTCGTGATGGGTTTTCCACAAACTCGTCATCAGCATGATTCAGTTTGGGTCATTATAGACAGGATGACCAAATCAGCACATTTCCTTCCAGTTCATACCTCTTATTCTATCGAGGATTACGCCAGACTCTACATTAGGGAGTTGGTCAGATTACACAGCATTCCATTATCTATTATCTCAGACAGAGGTACCCAGTTCATCTCTCACTTCTGGAAAGCATTCCAAAAGGGTTTTGGTACCCATGTTTATCTCAGTACAACCTTTCAACCTCAGATAGATGGTCAAGAAGAAAAGATAATTCAGACTTTAGAAGATATTCTATGGGCGTGTGCAATTGATTTCAAGGGTATTTGGGATGACCACTTGCCTTTGATTGAGTTTGGATACAACAACAGTTATCATTCCAGTATTCGGATAGCTCCATTAGAAGCTCTCTATGGTAGGAGATGTAGATCTCCGATCGGTGGGTTTGAAGTTAGTGAGGCCTCAATTATAGGGCCTAACTTAGTATTTGATGCCTTAGAAAAAGTCCAGTTGATTAGAGAAAGACTTCGGGTTGCTTAAAGCCGACAGAAGTCTTATGCAGATGTTCGTAGAAAAGATCTTGAGTTCGAGATTGGTGACTATGTCTATATAAAGATCTCTCCCATGAAGGGAGTGAAGTGGTTTATCAAGAAAGGGAAACTCAGTCCCTAATATGTCGGTCCCTTCAAGATTCTCAGCCGATTCGGCAAGGTAGCTTATGAGCTCGAATTGCCTTCAGATCTAGCCTCAGTTCATCCAGTCTTCCATGTCTCTTTGCTCAAGAAGTGCATAGGTGACCCAGTAGTTATATCCCTATTCAGAGCATTGATGTTCAGAACAATGTCTCTTATGAGGAGATTCCAGTCGAAATCCTAGGCTATCAGACTCGTAGACTGAGAAACAAAAAAGTCCATCTAGTTAAGGTTCTTTGACAAAATCAGTCTGTCGAGTGAGATACTTAGGAATCAGAAGAATACATACATACCAAGTATCATTACCTCTTCTCCGCCAACTCAGATCAAGCTCAAGGTAACAGTCCTCCTTAAGCTTACTCAGTTTCATGTTCAGTATTCATCATAAACTTGGTATCAAGTACCATTGCATATTCAGTCATGCATTCATGTATCAGTTCAGTTGTATAATTATGCATCAGACATGCATTCTCATTATGAGAAACTTAGTTCCTGAGAACACTTAATCATACATTCATGAATTAGTTACACATGCATCAGATATGCATGTTCAGTATGATATATTCAGTTATCAGTTATGTAAGTCATGAGATCATGTTTCAGTTATTCATGTTCAGTATGTATGTTAGTTTATGTTCTTCCCCTCACTCTCAGTTTCATTCGAGGATGAATGTTCTCAAGGGGGAGATATTGTAATACCCCATACCTTTTCCTAGATTAAAATCATCTAAAAAATGTTAAGAGCCTTCTTTGAAATATGAATCCACTTTTATACATATTTTATTTTTAAGATTTTTAGTTTTTGTTATGTGGGAAATTCAATAAGCTTTCCATCGATATAAAATTCGTCTAAATTCGATAACAAGGTAAGAAGTTATGACTATTTCAAGTTCCCATCGTAAAACAACATCATATTGGTCAGTGGCGCGCCGCGCCACAAGCTAAAATGGAAATTTTCCTTTTCCAGTGTCTCAGAGCGATTTCCTCTATGTCGCACTAAAGTTCCAGGTCGCAAAATAAGGGAGAACGTGATGTCTTCGCATCGCGCCATCCCTCAGTTTCCCAATTGTCAAATTTTGTGACACGGTGCAATAGCACTGCATCGCGCCAGGGGTTCAATTTGGGAAATTTTTACTAAAATTACAAGACACGTCTAGGGTTAAAGGTTTAATTTACCACCCCTATTTAAGTCCTTTAACACGTGATTCAGCCACTTTTCATCCAAAATACACTTTCTTCTCTCAAAAACCTCTCAAAAACAACCTAGGGCTTTTCATAGAAGATTCAGAATCAAGAATTTCCTCCGTCAATCTTCGTGTATTTACGAACCAAGGTATGCATAGTGTTCATTCATGGACTCCTTTTGTCCATGAAGCCCAAGAATCCCTTTTCTAAATTCAAGTTTATGGATTTTCTTATGAATTTCATGATTGGGTTGCTCTTGTTCATGTGGATAGTAAGAAATTGAATTCTACTCCATGTTGGGTGATAAATTCTATGTGGGTTAAATTATTAAAGATATAGATTGTTGCAAACCTATGACTAAACCCTTAAATAATGAAATTAGAATTGAACCATGATGTTTAATTATTGTACAATGATGTTTACATGTACCATGCCTACAATATGTTTGATTAAATGCCTAGATGAAGAAAAAGTGCCTAAATAGCATGATACCATAAAATCCCCATGTATGTTCAAGTTATGTCTATCACATGTTTTGATGAAATTCTTCTATAAATGTCTTAAGGATTATGATGTTAGTTATATGTTCAAGTCAGTTATGCTTGGTCAGTTTCCTTCCATCGAGTCCTGGGGTTACTCGTACCCAAAACATTAGCTGTTTGCCTAGATCCATGTCATGTTTTCATGATTCTCTCAGTCAAGCTATGAATCCTTAGACTTCAGACAGTCTTATGACTCAGAAAATCTCCATGATCTTATGAACTCAGTCAGTTGTTAGATATAAGTAGTATTCAGTCAGTCAATGGAATTCAGTAACTCAGCCCATGTTCAGTTCAGTAAATCATGTTCAGAGTCTATTCAGATAGGAGTAGGAATTAGCACCGAGTGAACCCAGGGATGGGAACACACACTATCAGATGAGGGTGTGATTCTTAGAAGTCATCGTTGTGTTCCAGAACTATGTAGCCAGCATAGGTTGAGACATCAACACTGTCCAATGAGAGTTGATGAGGTGGATAAACACTGTCAGATAAGGGCCCACCATTTTCTTTTGGGAACACTATCAGATGAGGGTCACCTACAGCTTGTTCTTACCAGTGGCGCGATATTGACACCCTTCCAATTGGGGTTACAGATTGGACCTCAACTCAACCATAATGGTATATTAGGGGCATGTCAATTAGATAACTATTTCCCATAGTTTTATGTTACAGAATCAGGACTGTTAGACACAGTCAATCAGTCTCAGTAATAGAACTCAGATAGTTCTTCAGATTTTAGGTCTGTCAGATACAGTCAACTCAGATACAGTATGGGACTCATCTAGTTCCATTAGATTCAGGACTGTCAGATACAGTCACTCATATTATCAGTTATCAGTATATCAATTTATCAGTATTTAGATTCATTAATCATGTTATCAGGATATCAATATCAGTTATTATGTCTCATGTACGTATTCTCACGCTCATGATTGTTAGTCTTCTATTGTTATTGTTTATGTATATGAACCCCATGCATTCAGCCTACCTCATATGCATACCAGTACATTCAAAGTACTGACGCATTTGCGCTATGGTGTCTTATACCATAGGTTCAGAGACACGAGCTCCAAAGCATCAGTAGATTCCAGTCTCAGCTGTCAGAGTTAGCAGTGAGTCCTTATCTTTCAAGGACATAATCATCATTTTATTATCTCAGTAATTAGTTTATTAGTTGGAGTTAGTTGGTGACATGTCCCATCAACTCTTTATTTAGACAGTCTTATTTTAGAGGCTTTCCAGACTACAGTATGTTCAGATAGCTTATTTCAGTTGTTTTGGGTATTTCATACCCCTTCTTGATGTTATATTTTTATCAAATAATGTGTCTCAGTTTTCAACCTTATGGCCTTTCAGTTCATGTTTCCACATTATAAAGTATTTCATGCAGTATACAGGTACAAATATCAGTCATGGTTTAGCTTGTGGTCCTTCGGGGTCATGAGCACCCTGTAGCATTTCGGGTATCATATTTTGGGCGTTACATCATTCCTCCCCCAATTTTCATTTAATTAGGAGTCAAACACCGACATAAGCATCCAATTTCATACCCCTCATTTTTTGTTTAATTAGGATTCATACACCTACACAATTATCTAATTTCATATAGTGGACACACTAATCAGCCCTTGCACACCTATAAATACATGATGTGTTTTACCGTGCTAAGCATCAAATTACAAGATCCTTTGGTAACACCCTGTTCGAGCTTCATAAATCAACATTGAGGTAATTTTCCCCCTTTTCTTTTCTTTTAATTTTGTAGGATTGAAGAAAATAGCTATATGCAACAATCGGCTTAAGATGCGAGAGTTTAACTTTTTCTCCGTCACTTAAGACCGACTAATTTTGCTTGAAGACGGTGGACATTGGCTTAAGGTGAGAGAGTTTAACTTTACCTCCATCACTTTAAGCCTGAAATATTTTGCTCGAAGACGACGGACATCGGCTTAAGGTGAAAGAGTTTAACTTCATCTGCGTCACCTTAATTCAGACCGAAAGATTTTTCTTAAAGACGGTGAACATCGGCTTAAGGTGTGAGAGTTTAACTTTGCCTCCGTCACCTTAATACCTAAAGATTTTGCTTGAAGATAGTGAACATTAGCTTAAGGTGCGAGAGTTTAACATCACCTTCATCACCTTAAGACCGAAAAATTTTGCTTGAAGACGGTGGACACCGGCTTAAGGTGCGAGCTTTGCCTCCGTTACCTTAAGACCGAACAATTTTTCTTGAAGAAGATGGACACCGAATTAAGATGTCAGATTTTAACTTCGCCTCCATTACCTTAAGAGCAAACAATTTTTCTTGATGATACAATGGTTTTCTTTAAGTATGGGTCCTTTCACCGATGTATTTATGCGATGGTCTTTTTTAAGTATGGGCCCTTTACAATGGTCAACTTAAGGTATGAGAGTTTAACTTCGCCTCCGTCACCTTAAGACCTGATGAGTTCAGATTTAAGTATACATGACTATATTTCACCAAATCCAAAACATGGAGGACCTTTTTATTCTTTGGCATTTTTTGCAAGTATTTTTCTAAACCTTGACTTTGTGTTTGACCAAGATTCTTTTGTTTATGTAGCTTGCAGAGATGGTTCACTTTAGAGACTACACATCTTCATCCTCTAAAAGCAAGTATCTCCTAATTGAGGCCAATGATGGTATGGTTTTAACAAGGGTATTGATTAAAACTCCAATAGTAGGAAGGTATGCAAATTCGTGGCCACCCTTGAAAAATTCTCTCCATATGTTAGATTGGACTTCAGAATATGACATTAGTGCTAATCGATCAGTTAAATTATGGCTTCTTCAGACTCCTAACCAACGTCAATTGAACATTGCGAGCACTTTTCCTTACTTAGGACATCGGGTACTCAAAGGAGAAATATGTTGATGGGGAACTATAAAGATAACTGGTGAATATTATCATACTCAAGGATATCAGGAATGGGCTGAGGACATATTGGCTAGAAATGCACAAACCTTGAAGGCAAAAAATATATATAATGTCGTTTATGCTTCACTGTTTACCTATGATCGAAATTCAATCATATTACAGGTATTCTGTGAGGCTTGGTGTCCAACTACCAACACATTGGTTACTTCAGTTGGGGAGTTATCCATATCCGTTTAGGACTTATACAAAATTAGAGGTTTGTCCATCGAAGGTCTTCCTTATGAAGAAGTAGTGCCCGAAGCGAAGGAGCTTACAGGTGTAGGTATTGATAAAAAGAATAAGAGATTTATTGCTCGTTCTTGTGAATTCTTGTTTGTAACTTTCCAATATCTTCAAGAAGGAGATGCTTCTAATTTGAGAGTTCCTCTAAGCAAGTGGATAAAGTTTTAGTGCAAAAGGGTATATAGATACGATTCAGCTCCACTGGGGAAGGAGAAAAAGTTCTTGCTTAAAGTCAACCTATAACCCAACTGGGACTATTTCGAAAGCAGCGAAGTAGTCAAGTGCAGATGATACCACATTTCTAAACTTGGAGTAATGTATGACCATAGGACCGATACATATTTGGAAGCATTCCTATCATGTTGGTTGTGCACCTTTGTATTTCCCTCTAAGGATGGATATTTTATTCTTCCTGGAACTTTTAGAGTTGCAGCTATGATGGCGGATAAGAAAACTTTCAGTCTTGTAGTTCCATTCCTATCGAGCATTTATAATGGTTTGAACAGAGTCTATAAATCTTTGCATCTTGAGTAGCTCAGAGTATCCTTTCCTATCCATTATGTGTATGGTTGGCTTTCTTACTATTTTAAGACACATTTTCTACTTTCTAATATACCATCTATTCCATTGATGATGGCATATTCCGGCGAAGGAGGGGCAAGTTACTTTGATGGAGATCTTTCCAGAAAGCGCATCCATCAAGGAGACAGTGTTATTTGGACTTCCACTATGCCAAGCAAGTTCGTTCTTTGTCATTTTCTGGATGATGATAAGGATGAAAAGTCAGAGATAAGATACTTCATGAGCCCCCATTTTAACTTCCTCCCTTTTAGATATAGAGGTTCATTCATACTTAAGCAATATAGTCCATACCGGTTTAGCCATCAGTTTGGGTTTTATCAAGGTCTTCCCAGAATCTTGGAAGATGATATTCACAGTGCTTCACTAGATAAAGGACTTAACTTCCATTGAATTTGTGTATTTCATGGTTCTATGTCGAAAGTAACTTTTCCTAAAGCCACACCCAATATACGAAGACATTCATTCACGCCGTATAAATCATGGTGGGACAAAGTTCATGGAAACTTTCTTGAAGTTAACTTGCAATCTTTAGTGAACACCATAGGCCCTATTATCGATACTCCTCAAGAACATGGTGAGGAGGTCCCAATTGTGGTTAAGCCTCATATTTTGAAATTTAAGGTAGTCATTTCATACAAAGTCAAGGGACCTCCACATGTAGCAACTCAGAAAGGGGATTTGCCTGCCCTGACTCAACAGGATTTCAATAAATGACCATCTCAAGATGAGAGAGATAGTAGTCATGTAGATCATTGTTGGAAGAAAGTAAAACCATACTTGGTAAAGCAAGGTGATTCTGACTCCCATGTGGAGATTCTTGCTAGTTCATCGAAGACTCCGTCAGCCATCGAGAAGGTAATGACTTAACTCTATACTATTTCATAGTATATGATATTTATCTTTGTGTGTGCATTCAGATAATGTCCAATTTTTGGAAGATCCTCACCAAAGTAAGCCACAAGATAGTAGCGAGTTTGTAGTAGGTCCAGACTCAAGAGAGTTACTTTTGTCATCCAAAGAGGTCACTTCGAACCCTTAGGGTAAAGTCAAAGAAAATGTAAAGTCAGACTTTCCTAGGCAACCAGTGGTAACCATGTCTATTTTTTATGGTAAGAAGGTTATTTCAGAGCTTAAAAAGGAATTTATCATGAAGGATTGGGCTAGTATCAACACCAAACTCTCAGGCCTTACTCCACATCATGCTTCTTCTATCTAAGATGATGTCGAAGTCATACTCAATGACATAAGTGGAATGGGGTAGATATTTCCCCTTTGCAGAATTTACTGGGGTCTTTCTTTGGGCTTGCGACTTCGTATGACCAAGCACGATCCGCCTTTGTTGATAAAACCATAATAATTAAAGAGTCAAATCCATATTTAAAAGACAAAGAGCATCTTGATCTTGTATTGAAGGAGAGGGATAAAAAATCTAAAGAAGTTTCTGCCATTTGCAAATCTCTTGAGAAGGTGAAGAAGCTAAAAACTCATCGAGATGCTGCAAAACAAGAAGTTGTAGAGATGGAGTCCAAAGTTTCACCTGTTGAAGAAGAGTTTTCCAAGTTTTCTAATGTCTCTCTTGCAATCGCAAATGCCTCAAAGGTCATGGAGAAGAATAAGCAAGTCTTAGAGGCTTCTTTACAAGATTTAGTCAATTATAAGCTATACTTAGATTATCCTTAGGAGATGTCTTCCTTCAAACCTTCTTGTTGCTTTCTTTTACCCTTTTATTGAGTTATTGGATCTATTAGTTTTAATGGAAACTCTTTTTTCTTTATATTGATCATTTATTTTAATATTCCTTCTGAATTTCAACTCCAATAATTTCTTGCTTATTTAGATGTGTTGATGTTGTAGTATTAAACTCTGGCTTTTCTCTCCAAAACTTGTTTCTCACTGACTTCACATCTTTGTCCCACAACTGAGTTGGACTTTAAACTTCAATTTGAAATCCTTAAGAATTAAAGCTTTTGACTTGCAAACTTGATAACTGCACGTGCGGAAGATCTATATCTTAAACTGTATGCTTTGGGTATTCCAAATCCTATTGAAAGAGCTTCTCCTTTTGATGGGTTGCCCCCATTGAGCCATAAATATTTGGCATAAGTCCAAAACTTAATTGGGATGTATGCAGACTTAACTTTCATATGGAGGATTAGGCAAGGACATGTATTTTTTTGACACTCACGTAACTTCCAAGCGCATGCGTACCTCAGTCAAGAGGATCAAGTCACAACATCGTTCTGGGTGAGTGTTTTTTTGTGTCCTAACTTTTGCCTAGGCCGCCACTTTTGGGGTTTTCAACCTGGCGGATATTTTTTTTGAGTCGTACACAGTTCATACTCTTGCGGACCAAGAGTGTCATATTCCTTCAAGGATAGTACTTCTTCAAGAACTTGGCATTGATAGGGCCAATTTTCACGTCATTTGCATCAAAATTCTTGTAAACACCATTTGAATATAATTCTTGTACAACATATGGTCCATCCCACTTCGGGGTAAATTTCCCCCCAGACTTACGAGAAGTAATAATGGTCCTTTTTACTAAGAGGACTTGATCTCCAACTTGGAATCGCCTCAAGTGAACTCTTTTGTTGAAAGAACAAGATAGACGATCTTGGTAACATTCAAGATTTTGCTGAGCCTCCAACCTCTTTTCATCAAGAGCTTCTAATTCTACAAGATGAAAGTTAGAATTTTCTTCATCGGTGAGCCCTTCTTGAATAGTCAGTCTCAAAGAAGGTATCTGACACTTAAGTGGAAGGACGACTTCAACTCCAAAAGCAAGCGAATATGGGGTTTCTTGCGTTGGTGTGCGTTAAGTTGTTCTATATGACTATAAAGCTTCTTCCATTCATTCATGCCAGTTTTTCTTAGACTTGGAGATGACTTTCTTTAATAGATTGCATAAAGTCTTTTTAGACACTTTGGCTAGACCATTGGCAGCAATATGGTACATAGAAGACTTGTGCTGCTTTAAGCCAAAAAGATCACAAATCTTGTTCATTAACTTGTTATCAAATGGCTTGCCGTTGTCGGTTATTATATATTGAAGGATTCCAAAGTGGTAGATGATATTCACTCGAATGAAATTCGCAACATTCTCCTTCTTTACTTCTTTGAGAGCAACAGCTTCGACCCATTTTGAAAAGTAATATGTTGCAGCCATGATGTATAAGTGTCCACCAGAAGATTTCGGTAGTGGACCAATATTATCCGTTCCCCAGTATTGAATGGCCAAGATGCTACAGTTGGGTATAGTACTTCAGGAGGTTGATATATGAAATTTGCATGGAATTGACAAGCTTTGCATCTTCTAGCATAGCCCAAGTAATCTTTCACCATCGTTGGCCAATAGTATTCCATCCTCTTAATGTGAAAATAAAGCTTCGGTACAGACTGATGCAATCCACAGACTCTTTAGTGTACTTCTTGCAAAGCTTTAATTATTTCTTTCTCTCCCAGACATTGCAAGAGTATTCCTTCAAACGATTTTTTGTATAGCGTGTCTTTATAGTAAAAGAAGCGAGGTGCATGACGATGAATGTCAGTCCTTCTCCTTGGATCCTCTAGAAGTATTTCATAACATAAGTAATCAATGATAAGTTGTCTCCAATCTTATTTTACAGCTTCAAACACAGCAACGAGGTATTAAACCTTATTTTCTATATCCGTATTTGATGAAGATACTACCTATTCTTGGTGGATAGTAACTCGCGTCTGATTTGGAAAAGTCAGGGTTGAGGCCAAAGTAGCTAAGGCATCAGCTTGCTTATTTTCTCTCTTTGTCACATATTGGAGGGTTACTTCTCAAAGCCACCCCATCAACTTCTATGCATAATCATGATATGGCCGTAGCTTAGGCTTCTGACTTCATAACTTCCCAAAAACTGCTTGATCACCAATTGGGAGTCACCAAAGACTTATAATTGTAGTTGTTTCATGTCAACGGTCATCTCAAGTCCAAGTATGAACGCCTGATATTCAGCAACATTATTAGAGCAATAGTTTATTAGGGTAGCAGAGTATGGGATGACCTCTTCTTGTGGAGTGACAAACACCACACCAGCACCATCTCTATGTCGATGTGCAGCACCATCAAAGTACATCTTACATGGGGTCTGGCTTTAATAACTATTACATCTTTATTAGGAAGTTCATCAATCATTTCCCAGTCATCGGGTATCGGGTGGTCCGCCAAGAAGTCAGTCAATACATGTCCCTTTACAGCCTTTTGGGGAACGTACACAATCTCAAACTGTTTAAATTCAAGGTACCATCTTACAAGTCAAACACTAAAGAACAGTTTTGACATTACAAACTTGATGGGATTTGCCCTAGACACAAGACGAACAACATGACCTTGAAAGTAATGTTTCATCTTTTGAATTGAGAAGGCCAATTCCAAACACAACTTTTCGATTTGAGAATACTTTATCTCATTTGGTGTCATCATTCTGCTCAGATAGTAAAGAGAGTTCTCTTTTCCTTCACTATTTTCTTGAGCCAGTAGTTCTCCAAATGACCTCTCTTATGTCACGATATAGAGTATCAAGGGTTTTCTAGGTATGGGTGCCGTAAGAATAGGTGGCTTTATTAAGTATGATTTGATACTCTCAAAGGCATTACTATAAGCTTGGTCCCATTCTAAGAGAGTGTACTTCTTCATGAGATGACTAAATAGTTGACATTTTCCAACCAGGTTTGAGATAAACCTCCTTAAATATGCTAGCCTTTCATGAAGGCTTTTTAACTTATGAATGTTTCGTGGCTCGGGCATCTTCAAAATTTCATCGACCTTGGCTTGATCAATTTCAATTCCTTGGTGTCGCACAATAAAGCCAAGAAACTTTCTGGAAGTAACTCCAAAGGCACACTTCAATGAATTCATCCTAAGTTGATATATTCGAAGTAACTCGAACACCATTCTTAGGCCTTTTAAGTTATAGTCTTTCTTTCTTGACTTCACCACTAGATCATACACGTAGACTTCAATATTTTTATAGAGCAGGCCATCAAAGATGTTTTGCATAACCCTTTGATAAGTGGAGTCAGCGTTCTTCAAACTAAAAGGCATTATCTTATAGGAATAAATACCTTTGGGCGTACGAAATATAGTGACTTCTTCATTATTTGATGCCATGAGGATTTTATTGTAGCGGGATGAACCATCCATGAAGGACATTGCCTCATAACCAGTAGTGGCATCAATCATCAACTCTGGTATGGGGATTGAAAAGTCATTCTTAGGGCAAACGTTGTTGAGATCCCGAAAGTTGACATAAACTCGAATTTGGACATTCTTCTTTTGTACTGGAACAATACTTAAAATCCATGTGGGATATTTGACTTCACGAATAAATCTAGCTTCAATGAGTTTGTTAACTTTATTTTCAATTAATGGAACCAACTCAGTCCTAAAGTGCCTTTAAGCTTGGTTAATAGGATGAGCCCCGTTCTTGACCACCAACTGATGAACTTCTGCTTTTAAATCTAAGACAAGCATTTATTTGTAACACCAAGCAAAGACATCCATATATTCTGTGAGTATGTCCATATATGTGATTTCCTCATCAATCTCTAGAAGGGCAGTCAGGTAAGTTGGTATTAGGTTTTCATCGGTTCTAAAATTAACTTCTTTCAAGGGATCTATTGTGTCCTTCACTCCTTATTCAAGTTACGATGGACCATCTCCAGTGTTTTATTCCTCTTGGGGGTCATTATCGTTGATGGATGTATGATAACACTAAAAAGCATTTTCTATCTCTTTATCAACCTTCATTTAAGATGAGACATCTTTCTCATTTTGGGTCGTAACATGATATGAAGATCCAACACTTTATCTTCCTCACATTCCTTCGTATAAACCATAGTATAAGCCTTTTCTTTTAACATCTCATTGCATAAAACCACCAGTTCCATCTGTCGCCTCATTCTAGAAGGAATCTTTCTTTGGAAATCCTTCTGGATTTTAAGTGAAAAGTGAATCATCGTTCTTTGACGACTTCTGTAACATTTGTTTCTTTTCTTATTTAAAGGTCCCAACCTTTCAAACATAAAATTTCTTGCAGTTGATTCTCCAAGTCGGTCAACGACAGAAGACCTTTTGTTGGATGTAGTAGACTCTTCTTCTACAGTGATGTAGTTACTAACCTCCCTTCTTATGGAGATGCGAATTAGAGGTGGCTGCGTGTATCCTAGGCCTTTACATACCTGCCTAGTTGTACCTTCCGATGGAAGTTTGCCCAACCTTGATGGCTCATTAGGATTATATTCAGCCTTTACAAATAGCTTGTACGCATTTGGGTCAAATCTCTCTTTTGTATGCTTCATAGGGAATGTCATATCTTGTGGCAAATTTTGAGCCATAGACTATCCAAGTAGTCTTGAGGATAGATTTATTGCGTCAATCCTTCTGATTGGTAAAGTTAGCCCCTTTAGCACATTATCTTAAGCATCAGATGGGAGATTTTTCTGTTTCTTTACCTTTGGTATGTAGAGAAGAAAAGGAATTGCCTTCTTTTTCATAGGTGCGGTGCTTTCTTTATTCGAAGTGAAGAGGGGCTTCTTAGTAGCAAATTTTTTGACAGTCACCGCGACCTTCTTAGATACAAGATCATCATACTTGGTCTTGGTGACATCTTTAACCTTTTTCTCAATTACAACATAATTGTTTAAGTAGAATTTTACATCGGCAAAGTATGACTCAGCTTCAGTGAACGGCTTATCATCGGAAACTATCTTTCTTTCCATTCTGCCTTTGAGGTACTTCAAGCATTGATAGTAAGAGGAAGAGATAATTTTGTTCTCGTGTACCCAAGGCCTACCAATTAATATATTGTATAAAGTTTTGGCATTGATCACATGCATCAATGTATTTAATTGAAAATCATTCATACGAATCCCTAACTTGACAGCCCTCATGGCCCTTTTACCACCTTGGTTGAAGCCTTGGATTATTATACGGATTTTTTCCAGTTCATCGGTAGTGATGCCAAGTTCCTTCATTGTATGAATAGACAGGATGTTAACTTCGGATCTCTCATCAATCAAGATTTTATTTATCTTCTTTCCTGGAACTTGACCTACCATGTACAAGGGATGATTGTGTAAGCAGAAGATCATTATGTGTAAATATGATTTTTGAATCACATACAGGTACCTCTAAGCCAAGAGTTTCAGCAAGCTTTTCAGAAGATGAAGGAACTTCTATGGGTAGATTTTCAACCTTTGCCCCCTCTTTGGCAGTATTAAAACAAGATACCTCAAGGTTTTTTTGCAAGAAACCAACTTGGTAAGAATCCTTCCAACGTTACTGGACACTGTGGTTTTTTATGGTGAATCTCCATTACCCTCGTCTTCTCCGGAAGTTCAACCAACTTCTATTGTTTGGTTTCTTCACCATCCTCCTTCTAGTTGGCTGCTCGAATGACTCCTTTCGTAGACTTATCTTCCTGCGTCTGTGCCTGGTTACCAGAGTCCAACTTTCATCATCGCCTTCATCAACTGAAGACCTGCTAGGATCTAATAGTTTCTCATTACTTCAGTACATATTTGGAATGGATCGAGCGAGCCAAAAGTAATAGAGATTTGATAAGAATTGATTATCTCATCATCAAAGAAAATCTTCGTCTCATTTGCCAATTACATAACTTTATATTTAAAGACAAAGAACTTTTCCAGAGAGTGACTCACAAGCCTATGATACTTTCAATAATTTAGGTCATTGGTCCTTCCAGCTTTTTCAGGCCGCTTCATCTCTGGGAGTTCAATGAGCATATGCTCAAGGAGTTCATCAAAAATTTTGGCAACATCAGAATCAAGGAATGGGTATTTTATTTCTTGCATCTCCTTTAAAGTTAACTTCTAAATTAGACGTGCTTGAGAAGTAGTCTTCAGGCTTTGCTTCTTACTCACCTTCGTGGTGACCTTCACAAGAGACAAATCAATATTCATAGATTACTTGTTGTCATTTTTTGGGACAAACTTGCCCCATCTTTTGGGTTCCTGCTTATTTTTTCCCCTTCGAGGGTCATGGATAGGTTCTACTATTTTCCCAATAGAAGACATGCTCAACTCCATGTCATGAGCACAGGTAGCTAGCTCTTCAAAGGATTTCAGCTTAATGCCTTACAAGATATAGAAAAGCTCCCAGTTCATTCCTAGGATGCATATCTATATTGAGGAGTTTTCACTGAGCCTACTTTTGTATTTTAGGGTCGCGTTTCTCCATCTATTGATGAAGTCAATGACTGGTTCATCCATTTTTTTTGGGGTATTTGTGAACTCTACCATGCTCACTGTACGCCTTCTGCTATAAAAGAAATTCAGGAACTCATGCTCCAATTGCTCCCAACTATCAATGGAGTTAGGCTCAAGGTCTGTATACCAATCAAAGGTGTTTCCCTTTAAGGAATGAACAAACTGTTTGACCATATAGTCACCGTAAGTTTCAAAATTATTACATGTTTCAACAAAGTGTGCACAATGCTGTTTTAGGTTCCCTTTGCCCTCAAATTGTTTAAATTTGGGGGGTTGATAGCCGACGGGCATTTTGAGGCTATCTATTCTCGTAGTGTAGGGCTTGGCATATGCAAGAAAATACTTGGTGACAACATTATACTTGTATTTGAGGGTCCCTTCAATGAATTCCTTTAATTTCTCAATCGGGATCATTCCCTCAAAAGAAACTTGTACCTCTTTAGTTAGTGGTGTTTGTTTCACAGAATGTTCTATATCGTGAGCCTCTAGAGATTTTCCAGGTGCATGGTTGGACTCTTCGTCTATCAAGTCTTCCATCCTATCCACTATCTTATCAATCCAAGCATCTTAATTCTGAATATATTTGGTCAGGCCCTCAATTGCCTTTGTCAGATTCGCAAGTTGCTCCTCCATAGACAAGGCATTAGTTATATTTGTTTCCAAGATCAGTGGAGATGTTGGAGATTAACATGGATTATCACATAAGTTGATCTTTAAAGTACTTAGCTTATGCGGTATAAGTAGAGATGATGTGTTTGTTGAACGACCATTGCTCTTTGTGCTAGTGTATTTGGAACCAGAATGCTCAAGTAGAGCTAGAGTCTTCTTAAGCGATTCCACCACACTGCTTCCTCCTTCCAAAGTACTTGCATTGTACTTCATTTCTTTTGGGGTTGAAGATCCAAAAACTGGAGTTGGCATGGACGACATTGGATGTGTTTGTTGTCCTAGCAAGCCTATCTTACTCCTTGTGATAGCTCCCAAGCTTCCAAAAGTAACACTAAGAATGCTTTGTACTTCAGCAGAGAACTTTGAATCAGCAGTCTTGGAAGCAGTTGATTGAGAGTTGACCCTCTTGGAAGTTATTTCAGTGTTGTAGAACTTTAAAGTCAAAAAAGTTGAGATGAGATGTAGAGATTGTCCCACTGGGCGTGCCACAATTTGTTGGACAGTAAAATTTTTTAGACCGAAAAATAAATAATTTGAGCTAATAATTTGAGATGTTACAATCTCTATGAATCCTCTTATTCTCCATTTCAAATATAAATTCAAGGGCTTAAAGCTTGATCTTGAATTTGAGCTTGATTTGTTAATTTAAGGGACTTGATCTTGACTTGTATTTGAATTCAAGGGCTTTTGAGCTTGTTCTTGAATATTGCGGTCTTGATCTTGAATCTTGATAAACATGATTTGAATGCTTGAGCTTTATAGAGAAATTGTTTCATTTGATCCACGAGCTTTCTTTTGCTTCTTGTTAGAGTTCTGGGGTCCCTTTTCTTAATTATGAGACCTCTATTTATAGTTGTGGAAAGGAAAGAGTCATGATGAAGTGGGACTTCCTTTGACCAATCAAATTCAAGTAACTTGGCACCTTTTATGGGCTTTTGATTTTACTAGGCCTGCTGCATCATTTTAATATGTGGCATGGTCTTATTGGCTCATACACTTGACTTGGCATGCCACATCATTTGACATGTGGCACTCCTTTAGGCCTCTAGAATATGTCAATATCTTGGTCTTAGCAAAGTGAGTTCATCATTTGTAGCCCAAATCAATGGGCTAGCCCAGTAAAAATTGAACTTTAATTAAATTCATACATGTTTGCGCTTAAATAATCAATCCTATTATATTAATCTGCAATATTTATTTTGGACTAATATATTTTGAATTTAATATAATCCAAATTTTGTATGGATTTATATTTAATAAAATTTCACTGCTCACAATAAGTTTTACTTGTTTTCACTTTTTTCACTCATACTTCTCTCACAAAATTTTAAAAACAACTTTAATTTATATTTATGGTCAAACACAACTCCAACTTCAACTTCAACTACAACTCGAAAAATTATGTTGTTCATGGCCAAACGGGGCCACTTATAATTTTTTTCACAAAAGTAACTTAACTATTTTCTCTAACATAAAAATAACTTAACTTTGAATAAAGTAACACAAAAATCACATTGATCAAAATATGTACTTGATCTTTTGGATCAATCCATATTTTTACACTTTTTCTTTTAATTTTTAAATCCAATAAATAAAATTTAAAAAACACTCAACCCCGCCCAATAAAACCCATTTGAAAAGGTTCGTTTTTTTAATTGTTAATACCATAATTTTTGTTTTTTGGTACTTTCATAATGTGTTTGGTTTAAAATAATACATGGTAATTCTTTTCGCACCAAAGCATTCACCCATTATACATTTACTTTGAGCTACAATTTTAAGAAAATATGATAATTATTTCATTTTATTAGTAGTATGTTCATCTCCTAATTTATCTTTTTTTCTTCTATAATATTTCAAAAGTAAATTGTGCAAGACCAGGGGCGGACCTACATTATTTTTTGGGTTCTTCAGCACCAAGAAAATCCGACGTGGAATAGGTATAATTACATAGAAAATATACAAAATTAGGTAGAAAAAATATAAAAGTACTCACTAAAACAAGAAGTTAGTTGGGGGTTTGGGCCACAGGTGATAAAAGAGTTTTAAAATGAGGTGTAGGTGACACAAGTCTTAATTATTAGGTGGAGGTGACAATTACTTTATTATGGATTAAGAAAGTTGGGGAAGTTTAAAAATAACCCACAAGTTTTTAAATTTACACTTTGATCCAAATGTTAGCCTATATAACAAAAAACGGAGAGAAAAAAAGACGTATTTCTCTCTTTTCTCACCCATTGTTGTTTTCTCTCTCTTAGCGATTTTTGTTATTCATTGTTGTTGCTACTTCATTCATCATCTTCTGCTTTATTATCACTATCTCCTACTTCATTATCATCTTCATCTTGTTCTTGTTGACCATTTGTTGTTGTTGTTGTTGTTGCCGCTACTGTTGCTATTTGACCAATTTCTTAGGTCAAATTTTGTTTCTAATATTACTTTCCACTTTGGCGTTACTTCATAAGAGATGCTGGTAAGTCAAATTATGATTTTTAGTTGAATTTGTCATCTGGGTAACTGTTATTGTATTGTTGTTTTCCAACAATGGATAGAACCCAATCATGAATCCAACATAAGATCCATCTGTTTAAATAGATAAATTAATTCAACATAAGATCCATCTATTTAAATAGATAAATTATCTGTTGCGATAGACGAGACATCTGTTTCAATAGAAGACTGATATGTTGGATTCATTTTTAAACAGATGGGTCATCTGTTACAATATTTGACATATCTATTGCAACAGATTATTTACCTGTTGCAACAGAACCTGAACACAATTCCAACATAGGTTACAACAGATTAATAACCTATTACAATAGGTAAGTCATCTGTCGCAACAGGTTAATTATTTGTTGCAACTGTCACTCATCTATTGGAATTAGCTACAAAGGTGATTTAGTTGTAACATCAATTCCAACAGGCGCTTCATCTGTTGCATTCAGGATCGTAGTATGAATCCCAATAGGTAAGAATCTGTTGCGACTCATCTCTTACCTGTTGCAACAGATAACACATCTGTTAGGATTCATTAATGGCACTATGAAATCACTATCAACTTTTTTTAATAAATGACTTTATTTAGGTGCCACTAATGGAGAGATTAATAACAATAGGGGTGAATTGTCATGGTCAATGGGTCGAGAAGAGCAATCGATATGTATGGCATTGGAAAGAGGGTGAAATGCTAGAGACGATAGCTATGACAATCCAAAGTGATGTTTCATATGATAATTTTGTGAACTTAATCATCAGCTTTTGTGGACTGAATTGTCAACCTGAAGAATTCTCCATTAGCTACATGCAAGCTCTTTGAAATCAGAGGGTACTTCCTTTCAAGATAACCGATCAGGTTCGGTTGCGTGCTTATCTAAGTGATTCAACCAAGCCGGTGTTTAGGGTGTACATGGTTGAAAAAACGAGAGAGAATGAGAACCAGAACGTAGAAGAAGAAGAAGAAAAAGAAGTCTTTGATGATAAGTTGGATGATCTAGACATGAATATTCCAGATGATGACCAAACACCTACGCCCATTGATACGACCAATATGATGTGCAGTTCTTCTCAATCAACACAATCTAGAAATCTTCAAGATGATGGGACCGACTTTTTTATTGGAATGTTATTCAAGGACAAGAATGAACTATCTAACACTTTGTTTATTTCTTGCTTGAAAAAAAATTTCAGAATAAAGAAGGTGATTAATTCGAGCAGTGTCTTTTGCTTCAAATGTGCTAATTCAAACTACAAGTAGTGGTTGAGAGCAGTGAAGTACGTAATTTCTGATAGATTCATCATTCATAAACATGAAAAGCATCACACATGTGGTTCGGAGCACATCTCGGGCCAAAATCCTCACACCACGAAAAAGGTCCTTGGTGAATATTTTAGGAGTAGTTTCCCCGATGGCAAAGGCCCTTCAACAAGGCTTATGGACAATCAACTCCTTACGGATTTGGGTGTCCTGGTCAGTTATTGGAAGGTATATACAACCATGGGGATTGCCAAGGACCTGGTTAGGGGGACACTTGAGCATGGGTATGAAGTCTTGGATGCTTACCATTACATGATTGAGTCCACAAATCCCGAAAGTAAGACGGCATTGCATCTGGATGAAAACGGAAGGTTCAAGTACTTTTTTGTATCCTATGGTGCTTGGATTAAAGGTTTTTGACATTTGAGAAAAGACATAGCCATCGACGGTACCTTCTTGAGGAGCAGGTATAATGGAGTTCTGCTAGCGGCGGTGGCGCAGGATGCGGAGAATCACATCTTTCCTCTCACTTTTTATGTAGCGGACAAGGAATGTGATGCCTCTTATGGATTATTTTTTGAACAACTGCGACACTGCATCAAAGATACCGAAGAGTTGTGTTTTGTATCGGATAGGCATCCAAGTATTCCAAAGATGGGTTCACTTTTCTTCACTTCAGCTTACTTTGGTTGTTGTACTGGCATCTTGGAGAGAACATTAGAAACAACTATCACAACGAAAGGGTCGTCACCCTTTTTATAGAGAAGCTAAAGCATATAGTAGAGAGGAGTTTTTAGACCATTTCAATCAAATAGCAGATGTGAATCCCAAGGTAGTAGAATTTCTCGCACGTGTCGGTTTTGAGAGATGGAGTCGGGCATTCTGTCCAGCAAATAGGTACATTCTTATGAATTTAATGTCTTATTTGATTTGCAAGTTTAGTTTGATGTCGTACTAAGTGATTATTTTCTATAGGTACAATATTACGACATCAAACATAGTTGAGTTGGTGAATTCATTATTTGGCGATGAAAGAGAATTTCCCATCAAGGCTATGTTTGAAAAAATAAGCAAGAAGTATAACAATTTTTTTAATGAAAGGCGTGTGCAGTTCAAGTGCCCAGAAAAAGAACCCAATTTGTTCTTGAAATTGAAAAGAAAATATCAACGAACATCATTTTGGGGAATAGATTATTCTCTCATAAAATAGAAGATTACAAATTTTGTATCACCGGTCATGGTAATGCTGTCATGGTCGATCTTCAAATAAGATCTTGTACGTATAGAGTTTTTGACTTGGACAAAATACCTTGTCCACATGCTATGGCAGCCCTTCGATCTCAATACATCCATAAATATGGACCTGAAGTTTACGAGCACTTCTCTCAATATTATTTGGTGGTAAAATATGAAATGGCATACAATGGGCATATTACTCCGGTGCCTCCCGAAGAATCTTGGGTTATTCCAGTAGAGCTTATGGGGAGATTAATACCTCCTCCATATATTGACCCGAGCACTATCAAACCGGGAAGAAAGCCATATAAAAGGAGGCATGGAGTTGGAGAATTATTTTCATCAAGAAGAAATAAGTGCTCCATATGTAAGTGCGCTGGACACAAAAGAACTACATGCCCGAATCATAATCCACCATGATCGTTGTAATTGTAGAAACTTGTGTTGTTGTTGTTTGTTTGTTGTGGACTATTATATATTTAACTCATTGTTGTGAACCTAATGCTATCATTTATTATATATAAAATGTCTTTTTTTAAAATAACTTGTGCATCAATAAAAAGAGGCAAAACATGAACTAAATAATACAGCAGACCACAATTATTCTCAACAGTTGCACAAACAACTGGAATGTTTTCCTTCAACAGATGACAAAACTGTTAAAATAGATGGATAATCTGTTGAAACCCAACAGATGACCAATCGATTCCAACACATGGTCCATCTGTTGAAAGAGCTCAAAAGCTAAAATTGCTAGTGCTACTGGATTCAACATTGCCTCCAACCGTCGACATGCTAACATGTATTAGATTAGAAGAAATAAACAGAATGAAAATTGAATAAGAATTAAAACGCCAAAGTCAAAGTCTGACTAAAAGTAAATTTTTCATTAAATGAAAAATAAAATACATTAGGTATAGATTCGATATAGAAAAATTAAAATGCATACGCTAAAAGAAAAAATACATTCTAATTATTATTATCATCATTATCATCACTAATGACAGCAGGCCAATCAACTCGCAGCAGCAGGGCTCTCATCAGACTCTGCATCTCTCTGAACATTGTCGCTCTCACAGCGACCAACTTGCTCTACAGGTCATTAACCTGCCTTTGAAGTTCCCGCACTGTGTCGCGTAGAATAGGAATGTCCGAAAAAGGATCAGCCATATCTAGAACACGCATAATTGACAAATGTAAAGAAAAAAGTTCAAAATGTAATACAACATATACGACCAACTGGTAAATTTACACTAGAAAAAAACTTACCTCAACGAGAAAGGAATATGCTCTTTGAAGAGAAGTGGTTGAAGATGTCACACAAAAGTAAAAAATGCAAGAAATAAATAGAGTTAAATGAAAATTAAGGAGGGACCTATAATCTGGATATGTCAGGTCAAAAGGCAGGACTGTTCAGCTCCATTGTATTAATTACATTCAAACTGGTGGAATTTTGTTTTCTGTGAAAAGTCACAACTTTTTCTTTTACACTAATTACTTCTCACCTTTTCATAGCGGTTTGAGACTCGATAAAAGTTGTTATTATTGAATTATTGCAATAGATCGTCCAGCATTTTTAACAGATTTAGCATCTGTTGAAATAGATGGATTGAATGTGCAATAGACTGCTGTTAAAACAGATTTACCATCTGTTACAAAAGATGGTTTGTATATGCAACAGATAAGACATCTGATGCAACTTATGTATTATCTGTTGTGACAGATGGATAGTAGAAGTTGGAGGAGATGTTATGATATCTTCTAACAGTTGATTCATCAGTTTCAGTTTCAACAGATGGAGTATTTGGTTCATTAGTTATTTTGAATGTGTTAGATAAAAAGTCTTCACTTCTTTTTAATAGTCCCTCCATTACTTATTAGTTGCGCCTTATAGGCTTGGTACACCGTCACACCAATTAATAAAAATATAAATTAGGTGATTATTTTACCAAATTGGCCTTATTAATTATGATTTGAAAGTATAAATGTGAATAATATACTTTATGTAGTCATTTAATCATAGGGGTAATCTTGGAAGAATATAATAAAATTCCCTTGATTTTATAAATAGGAAAACTAAATTGAAAAAAATATTTTTAGCAAGAAGTAATCACATGCGTGCAGATGAATAAAAAGAAAAAGAGTATGGTCTATCACAACAGATTTACCATCTGTTGCAACATATAGATTATCTGTTACGACAGATGGGCCATATGTTGAAGGAGATGTTTTGATTTCTTCCAGCAGCTGATTCGTCAGTTGTAACAGATGGAGATTTCGATTCATCTTCTTTTTTGAATGTGTTAAGATAAAAAGTCATGACTCTTCATACCTCCATTTTAATAGTAGTCATCACATTTGTGCAGATGAATAAACAACACTGTCTAACATGTCCTGATGGGGTAGGAAGAATAAGATGGGTGTAATGAATCCTATTTTCATGCGTGCGAGTTATGTATATTATTGATCATGCTACCATGAAGACACACATAAAGTTCAATGATTTTGTGAATGTAGTTTTTTACCGATTAGACACTGATCTTTCAAACAAGATCCTGCATTGTACAGTTTAGTTTGATAGGTGCAAACTGATAAGGCCGAAGTGTTCCAAGACGATGGTGTCGATACCCCGTTACAATTTAATGACAATTCATTCTTGCACATATTTTTGTGTCAAGTTTGGGGAAGGGTTAAAATTTTTGGCGGCAGTGTAAATATCCAATAGTGATTGGACCAGTATTAATGGCACAAAGGACTTCTTGAAAGGCCTCCGAAGCCTCGCAATGCAGCAAACAATGATAGAACCAATAGAAATTCCCCTGGTCCAAATTTATATGGATGGATTGGTGGAGGAGACTTTTTTTACAGTAGAAGGTGCTTTGGAGAATACCTATGCACAAAGGGGGAGGTGGAGAAGGACATATATTATTTTAGACCTTGTTTAAGAGGAAACACAGGGTAGGAAGGAAAGTGTAGCAAAATTAGGCAATGAAATTCACATGAGAAACGAAAAAACTGGATGATCTTCAAATATGGAAGTGTATCAAAATATAAAAATCCATCAGTCGATAAAAAAAAATGGTCAACAAGACTGGAGCTGGACACTTTGCTCGAGAATACAACTAGCGAGCATGGCCTCAATGACCAGCTCAATTCCTCTTGACCATTCTTCTTTTTCTTCAATGACTGATGGATTTTCATTTTTGGATACACTTTCACATTCGCATCTCATCCAGTTTTTTCATTTTTCATGACAATTTCATAAGCTAATTTCGCTACACTTTCCTTCTGACCCTGTGTATTCTCTTAAACAAGGACTGAGATGATATATGGCCTTCTCAACCTCCCTCTTCCCACACAGGTTTTCTCCCAAACACCTTCTATTGTATAATAGTCTCCTTCAACAACCCATCCATATAAATTTAGACCAGGGAAATTTCTATTAGATCCATCGTTGTCTGTTGCAGTGCGAGGCTTTGAAGGCCTTTCAACAAGTCCATATCGCCATTAAACCCGGTCCAATCACTATTGGATATTTACACTGCTACCAAAAACTTGAACCTTTCTCCAAACTTGACACAAAAATATGAGCATGAACCATCATTAAATTATAATGGGGTATCGACACCACCGTCTTGGTCCCTCAGCCTTACCAGTTCGAACCTAACAATCTTAACTGTAAGATGTCATTTCTTGTTTGAAGGATTAATGCCTAATAGGTAAAGAACAAACATTCATAAAATCATTGTACTCAATGTGTGTTTTCATGATAGGTTGATCAGTAATACATACCTCCTACATATGAAGTGGTTTCATCTGCAAGCATCTTATTCCTCCGAACCCATCTTTACTCTAGCCTTTAATGCAGGCCAGGCAAAAGCGGATCCAATTTCACTTTCTTTTGTCTGCAAACAAGAGAAATACATTTGATGTCAAACAAGAGAACAAAAAGAACATTACAAAAGGGTAACACAAAATTGAGTGAATCAACAGATGACCAATATGATGCAATAGATTACCCATTTGTTCAACTGATGAGGCATCATTTGCAAAGGATGGATGACATATTGAAACAGATAGGTCATCTGTTGGAATAAATCAAACCAGCCTTGCTACTGGTTTGATTTCTTCAAACAGTTGCTCCATCTGTTCTAACAGCTGATTCATCAGTTGCAATAGTTGAGGAAACTATTGCAACACCCCCAACAACAGCATCAACAACAAAGAAACCAAAAAAACAACACCATATGTTCCAACACCATCCACAACACAAACATCACATGTTCAACACAACCACCACCCCCAACAACAGCACCACCAAAGTACCAAACAAAAGACATAAAAAAAACTATACTGATAACAAGGATTTTTAAGTTCTCCCAACAGATGACCCTTTTTGCATATTTTAATAAAAACAATGGTTTGATCACTCAAGACTTAAAAGTCACCTTTCCTTCAATTTTCTCAATAAATAGGAAACTGGTAATAGGTAAATCATTAATAGCAACAGATGTAAATATCTAATTTAAATGACTTACAAAGAAGAAGATGAGATGAAAAGAGAAATAATGAACCATACCTGCAATGTCAAAAAAGTAAACAGATCAGATCATCCAGTTCAGTCGAGAAAAAATATTGATTGGTTGAGATCCTAAAGGATCCTAATTCAAAAGAAGAGAAAAAAGAGAGGAAAAAAGGAAACAACAAATATAATTGAGAATAAAGAATAAATAAGAGTGATGAGTTGAGGTCTAGACTACTTTATGGCTGAAGGAGAGAGAAGTTCTAGATATGGGGGTTTTTATATAGTCATTAATAACTTTTAAGGGGCATGGGGAGACGGTGACATTGAAAAGACCAGATAAGACTACTCACTCAGGAGATTTTTGAGTTATCCAAGTAGTACCGAGTAATATTTTTTACCGCCTTAGTATTTTAACTATTTTATCTCGGACAGGAAATACCTAAATTGCTTTATAAAAAAAGGATCTAAAAATATTTAAGTACAACAGATGACTTAATTTGTTTGATAGTTTACAAAAATTTGTGATCTGTCACAACAAATGACGTAATTTTTTTGATATTTTACAACAGATACGTAATATGTTGCAACAGATTACCTAATCTATTTGATTTGATCCAATAGAAAAGACATTTGTTGTATCATGTTGAAATTTTTTTTATATATAATTTCAATTGAGTTCATATGTTAGACTAATACCTTAATTGAATATGAGTTCTCATAGGGTCAAATACAACTTTAATTGAGTCTTTTGGCAATTGCATGATGAGACGGTACTGCGTTCCTCCTGACCAGAGTCATTGATCGATCACTCTGAGCCGAGCCGATTCTTACTACCTCATATATTAGACTAATACCTTAATTGATTAATCTAGGACTAGGGGTGAGTTCTCATAATGTCAACTATAATAGATGACAACACCTATTTGATAATTTACAACAGATGGGTAATCTATTGTAATATATGACTTAATCCATTTGATAATTTACAACAAATGGGTAATCTGTCGCAACAGATAACTTAATTTGTTTGATAGTTTACAACAAATTCATGATCTTTCGCAACAAATGACGTAATCTGTTTGATAGTTTATAATAGATGCATAATATGTTGCAACAGATAACATAATCTGTTTGATTTGATCCAATAAAAAATACATCTGTTACAACAGGTTGAACATTTGCTTATATATAATTCAATTGAGTTCATATGTTAGAATAATACCTTAATCAAATGTGAGTTCTCATAGGGTCAACCACAACTTTAATTGAGTCTTTTGTCAATTGCATGATGAGACGGTACTGTGTTCCTCTCGATCAGAGTCGTCGATCGATCACTCTGAGATGGACCGATTCTTACTACCTCATATGTTCAACTAATACCTTAATTGATTAATATAGGACTAGGGGTGAGTTCTCATAATTTCAACTATAATAGATGACAGTACCTATTTGATAATTTACAACAGATGGGTAATCTATTGCAACATATGACTTAATCCATTTGATAATTTACAACAGATGGGTAATCTGTCGCAACAGATGACTTAATCTGTTTGATAGTTTACAGTAGATTCATGATCTATCGCAACAAATGACGTAATCTGTTTGATAGTTTATAACAGATGTGTAATATATTGCAACAGATAACATAATCTGTTTGATTCGATCCAACAAAAAATATATCTGTTGCAACAGGTTAAACATTTGCTTATATATAATTCAATTAAGTTCATATGTTAGACTAATACCTTAAACGAATGTGAGTTATCATAGGGTTAACTATAACTTTAATTGGGTCTTTTGGCAATTGTATGATGAGATAGTACTGCGTTCCTCCCGACCAGAGTCGTAGATCGATAACTCTGAGCCGAATCGATTCTTACTACCTCATATGTTAGACTAATACCTTAATTGATTAATCTAGGACTAGGGTACTAATACCTTGATTGAATAATCTGGGACTAGGGGTGAGTTCTCATAGGGTAAACTATCGATTAATATAGGACTAGGGTTGAGTTCTCATAGGGTCAGCCACAACAGATGGCAGCGCCTATTTGATAATTTACAACATATGGGTAATTTGTTGCGACATATGATAATCCATTTGATAATTTACAATATATGGGTAATCTGTCGCAACAGATGACTTAATCTGTTTGATAATTTACATCAGATTTATAATCTGTTGTTACCTAATTTGATTGATAATTTACAATAGATGAGAAATCTGACGCAACATGTTAAACATTTATTTTTTACAATTTCAATTGAGTTCATATGTTAGACTAATAGTACCTAAATTGATTAATCTAGGACCAGAGGTGAGTTTTCATAGGGTCACCTCCTAGAGTACTCGGTCAACTACAACTTCAATTGATTTTATACAATTTCAATTGAATTACCCTTTTGCCAATTGCATGATGAGAGGGTTAAAAATTACACATATATTTTTTGATTTTAAAAATAACTAAGATCAATTCGGACCAAATCAACATTTTCAAAACTACATGTCATTCTTTTCCAAAATATAAATCAACCCATACAAAACGTTTCATTATTTCAAATCTCGAGGTCTCGCTCTTTCTCTCTCATTCTCACTCAACAATACAGTACAGATAACAACTACTCCAAATTTGCTCTACCCTCCACAACAGATCATTTTTCTTCTCATTTTCGACCACATAGGTGTTATTTTTTACTTCATTCTTGCTTGTATCAGTCGTTTTCTTTGTCTTCGTAGGCAACAGAGTTTGAGAAGAGCTCTATATTTGTTATTTTTTTCTAAAAAATAAGGGCTTTTAAGTTAAAGATGAAAAATAAAACTTTTAGTTGTATTATCTTCGAGAATGGATTTACAATTTTGAGTTTTGATGGTAAAATCATAGAAATAACTCGATAAATCCCTAGTTTCTGTCGTAGTGTTCCGTTGACTATCGTGGTATTGTTGGATGGTATTGGTGGTGGTGTTTGTGGTCGTCGTGGTGGCACTGGTGGTGGAATTAGTTGGTGGTTTTTGTAGTGGTTGTCGGTATTCGTGGTGTTTGTTTGTTTGTTGGCATTGGTTAGTGGTGTTTGTGGTGGTGGTTATTGGTGTGTCGGTATTCGTGGTGTTTGTAATGTATTTTTTAAAATCTATGCATACATCAATTATAATGTAATTTTTTTTCTTTGTCTATAGGTAAAACATGTCTCCAAAAAAAAGAAAGTGAAAGTGGATCAACGTCTGACCACTCAAAAAAAAGGCATTCTGGGAAGATTCCTGAACAATCTCAATCAGGGAAAAGTAAAGTTGGGGAGAGATGTGAAAACAACATTGAGGGAGGTGTACAAAGGTCCGTAGATGGTGATGAAGAAAATAAAAGTGAGAAAAATGAGGAATTGGAGAGTGAGAAAGAGAAAGAGGATGATCATCAACATGATAATAATGGATCAGGGATGAGGCGTGAGTTAATATCGGCATCCCAGCATGATCCTGTCAAAACTTTTAGTATTGACAGGTTTTATGTTGAGATGCCAATAAATGACCCAGAATAAAAACAACTAACTGGTCAAATTGTACTTAAATGTTAGATGGGGAAAATTTTTGAACATTTTATGAAAATTATGAAGAACTAAAACATAGGCGGACTTTTTAAGAAGAGTTGCTTTGGATGTTTTCTCGAGCTGCCTAAGGACCCCTCTGCCCGTATCCTTTTCCCTATGATGATGGTATATGTTCTTCTCAAGCGCAGGATCAAGTACGCGGGGGATGATAAAGATCCAGAGGAGTAGGCAAAAAGAAGATGGATGAAATCCGAATCAACTACTGTGGCATGCCTGTTTGTTTTGGATTGCAAGATTTTTCCATAGTGAAGGGCTTGAGATGCCATCGTCCAGAAGGACCACCACCCCACAAAAGATCCAAGGAAGGAAAATACAAGGAAAAAATAGATGGGTTGTTTGACATTACTCGACGTGGCTACAAAGCATTGGATTTGTTGACAGATCTCGAGGATAAAACCATACCAGAGCAGTACAGGGAGCAATTGTGCTTAGTTTGGTTTGCCCATTCGGTTATATTGGCAAGAGACGTCAACAAAGTCATAGAAGATGATTTGTTGGCGCGTGCTGGGGATTTTGATAAATTCAACAATTATCCCTAGGGATATGACAGCTTCTACTTGACTGTCCAATATTTACTGACAAAGTTATCCTCAGGGACGACCACATTATACGGCTTTTCTTGGGTTTTAATGGTAAAATTAATCACTAATTTTACTCATTCATTAATTTATATTGAATATAGTTATTATGATTTTTTTTGCTTACATCTTGTTTACATTTTTTATGCTTGGGCATTTAAAGCCATTCCTCCCCTCCGAGAGCAGTTAATGGATTACCCGAATGAGGTTTCTCATCCAAGGATGTTTAGGTCATTGGCTGCAAAGAGCAACACCAATATTAAGGAGGCTAATCTCTTTAACCCTCCGAATGATGCAGTACGTCTTCTTCAAGTAAAATAATTCTACTCAAAGATAAGAAAGATATTGAACAGATGTTATATCTGGTGTAATAGATGTTATATCTGATACACCAGATGGGACATCTATTGCTACAGGGTATATCTTGCATCATATTACCCATCTGTTGCTTTGGTTCTCTGAACCCGACTCCTAAAAGATTAACCATCTACTGGAAATTATGCAACAGATGTTTAATCTGATAACATATTGTTCATCTATTATGACGTACAGATCATCTGTTGCATAACAGATTACCCATCTTGTGCAACTATTGCAACAGATGATTGATATTTTGCATCAGATTATCTATGTGTTGCTCTATTTCTCTGAACTAGATTCAAACGGATTTTAACCATATACTGCAAACTATGCAATAGATGGGTCTTTTTTTTTAAATGTAACCCAACTGTGAAAATTATTATATTATATGATTTAAATGCATCTACCTTTTTTTTTATAGGTTGTGCATCCATAGATCGTGCCTACTCAGAAGGAGTCGGTGATGACTTCTTATATTATTCTAGGTCATGTTGATACTATAGCAGACGTAACGATGGAGTTAATAAAGAAGGAATTGTCTGGAGAAATAGCCATAAGAAGAGCAGTTAGGCAAGGTCAGCCTAATGTTGAGGCTCTTCATTACCAACCTTTTACTAAGGCAGATGCGGGTGCTTCTTCTGGTGGAGTTGTTGGTAGCAGGCATGCTGATGTTTCTACCACTCGTGATGATGAGCATGTTGATGATCAATAAAGAATAAATATGTTTGAAAACAACCCTTTTTCCCCTTACACAGATCCCTCTCCACCCTCGTATTCTCGTTGCGAATGCGATGAGTGCAAGGACAAATAGGATAAACTCTTTGAAAAAGTAGAGGCTATCTCTAAAGGTATCGAGGAATTCAAATCCAAGAGGTGTGTCATACCATCTAAGAAGGTGAAGGAGCCATACACTCCTACAGTGTTGGTTAGGAGAAAGAAAAGAGCAATTAAAGACGTACTCTCCGCTCGGAAATAAAAAAAATTTGCAATTCCTCCTTCTCCAAAAGTTGTTGAAGTTCAAGGGTCAGTTAAGAAGGTGGAAATATACGTGAAAATTGGCACCAAAGAGAAGAGAGATATACGACACGCCAAGAATGCCAAGCTAGGCGCACCAAATTACCCTAGGCCTCCCTTTCTCCCCCAAGACTTCCAGACTATGACTGATATGTGTATGCCGTATGAGGACAAGGAAAGTTTACTTTTCCTAACCTAGACCTTCTAATATACCCTATGAAGAAGAAGCCATACAACAGATTTCACATCTGTTTCAAAATCTGGGTATACTGGTGCAACTGATAGTGGTTCTGTTGTGACTTATTATCCATCTGTTGCATAAGTTGCATTGGATTATTGATTCAGAGAATCATAAATAGCATATGGACCATCCATTGCATCTTTACAATTACTAACCTATTTAAAAATTGACTTCTTATCTCACAGTATGTTGACATAATTCTCTGCCTCATGAGGAAAAGGCAATTAACGTACCGGGAAGCTTATGACGCTGCCGATAGGATAATGGACCACAACTTCTGCAAAAAGCTCAAGGATAGGTACGATTAACTCAATAGAGAGGCATCCTCCCTTGGCGTGGGACTTGATTTCCTAGTTCCTACGTTGGTCTTAGATGAAGAAGAAATGATAAAATATGTTAGAGGGACAGGCCAAATCCACATAGCAAGAGCTGGATCGAGGCAAAAAGGATTCTTGCAGTCATTAGCGTGAACGGCATGCATTATCAGACTGTTGAGATACTACTCAAGGAGGGAAAGATTAATGTTTATGACTCTAACGTACCTCTCATCGACGATTTTGATCTTTTTCTCCTCGTGGAGCCACTGATGGTGTTGTTGCCCATCTTGTTGAGGGAGAGTAAACTGATAAATCATTTGCCAAAGGAAGTGTTGATGAAGAAATCATAGGATTTTGAAGGTCGAAAGAGGGGAATGATCCTTCCAAAAGATGATGCCGCTAAAGCGAGTGGCTCGCACGCTCTTGCACACATCGAATGTTTGCTGACCGGCACAGAAATGGACAAGCCAATGACTTTTCTGTGCGACAATGCTATGCCAAACCTGCAAGAGGTCTGGGCTTATGGGTTACTAATTGGACGCTTGAAGCCTGTGTATATAGAAGAGCCTATGAAATAAAAAAATTTAATTTCAAGTTACCCTTCACTTTATTACATGTACATGTAGTGACAATAGTTTTTTTTTAATGAAAGTTGAGTTTTTTACAATGCAATAAATTAGATTATCAATCTGTTGTAAAATATATTTAATCCCTTCTGGCAGATAGTTTATCTATTGCAATAGGTTGGTCATCTGTTGTATTACGCCGATATTATTTCTATGAATAATCTAATAATCTAAGTCTAATCTGTTGCAACAGTGGGAAGACTTGTTTGATCATTTCCAATAGATGACCTAAATTTTACAACATATGTCTAAATCTTTTTGATATTTTCCAACAGTTACGCTTGAATATACATGTGCTCGACAACACCAAACCAGTAGAAAATACACAAACCACCATGAAAATTTTAGCAATTAGGCTTGAATATCCATGTTCCCAACAACACCAAACCAGTAGCAATAACGGCAACAATGTAGTATCTTCTTGCTCGATTTTGTTTCTCTTCAGAAGCCTTGACTTTGTTCAACAAACCCCAGATTACACGATTTTCTTGTGAAAGGTGTCGTTCTTCATACCAATCAAAGTAATCACATCCACACAATTTCTATTAAAAAGAGAACACAATTACAAAATAATTACAAGTCAATAATTAATCAACTAATTAAATAAAAAAAAATATTACCTTTGAAATCTTACAAGTAAAAAATCTACGACCCGAATTTTGTTGAGACCAAGAAGTCTTTAACAGAGCTTCATGACCGCACTTACAATATCAAAAATCTTTATCACAAAAAAACAGTGGAAGATGCGCTCTACATTGTCAAACTCAGTTGGAAAAAATAAAAGAAATAATTTGATGCCTATTTTATTTTAGGTGTTTGAACTGAACACCATCGATGGATTGCAGCTTTTTTATTTCAATTCAATTCACTTTAACCTTTTTACACGTTGTGGCAATTTTTTATGTCCAACTAAAGTTGAATTTTTATAATGCAACAGATTCTCCATCCGTTGTAACAGTTATCCTACCTGTTCTGACATATAGTTTATCTGTTGTAATAGGTTGGTCATCTGTTGCATCATCTCTAAGTTTTATCTAAATTCCATCTATTGCAACAGTGGGAAGACCTGTTTGATAAATTCCAACAGATCACCTACCTGTTGCAACATATGTCTAAATCTGTTTGATTTTTCTAATAGATATGTCATCTGTTGCAATATTGGAATCTAGTATTCCTTTTCAATTAATAAGTTCAAATCTAAGGAATAAATAAAATTCGTAGACAAAATAAAATAAATCAAACCCTTCATAAATTAGCTGAAATAAGTCAACGAATAAAAAAAATGTAAAAAAATTATTATGGGTACAGATCTCAACAAATACATCAACAACAATTTAAGTATACTGTCAAGGATTGCTTTGACAGGCTCAAGCTATAAAGATCTACTCAATATGTACAAGTTGTTCTTCATCTGGTGCTATGGAATTCGGCTTTGCTCGTCGTGGATCTTTATTGTCGCTTGCGTACTGTATCTGCGCTTTCTATTCTCCATATTTCTATAAAAAGAGTAGTATATTTTCAATATTGTTTAGCAGTAGCTTCTTCTACATCCACCTGGAAAGACAGAATTGGTCAATGCTAATCACGGAGATACAACAAAATGAAAAAAGATAACTCATCTCTTCTAGCAAATCAAATAGGTCTTCCTCCCTTTTTAAATTATCCCAAACAGATTATATTTCTGTTGCAACAATGAATCAACTATTGTGATAAATTTCTACATGAGGAAGACCCTGTGTGATAATTTCCAATGGATGAACCATCTGTTGCAGCATATGAATCATCTGTTGCAGTAGATAGGTCGTCTGTTGGTACAAATAAAAGAGGTTCGGAAAGCTGTTTGATTTGCTAAAAAAGATGAGACATATGTTTATCTGGTATAACTGGTTAGTCAACTGTTGTAATAGATGTATATATTTGTTTGATAATTTTTAGCAGATGTGTCATCTGTTGAAACAGATATGTGTTTGTTTGTTTTGTTAGTTGGAAGACATATAATATATTCACCTTCTTCATCTTGTGCTGCTCTTCTTTGGACATTGTATGTTGCTCAGTGCAACACACAGACAGAGGGGTTGCAATTTTGCTTTTTTGGATGCTTGATAATACCCTGGAAATCACTCTCTTTCTCCTCTTAGCCCTAATCTCTAATGGAGCGGATGGAAAAAAATCCTTTTTGATGGAATAATACCCCTCCTAGATGTCAATTTCTTTATAGAAGTAGTTAATGCATTAATAGCATTAATCACTATATCATGTTTCGCCCTGCAGTCTTGACATTTGCATACAGAACATTCGCTGGGAGAGGCAAAATCTGTATAACCAGTATGATCATACTCATAATGATTTGTTTTAAATAATGTAAGAGGAGCATCATTATCACCAATACCAGCACCACTACCACCAACAACAACTTCATCACCACTAATACCATTAACAACAACAAGCCCACCCTCCAAAATTGTTTTTTTTTGTAATGGTTGTTGCTCCAAATAATTCTATTTTTATTTTGTCGATGACCTTAGGGTCTGATGAAGTTTGCACAGATCGTAAAGTAAGAAAAAATGGCATCTTCAACTCTCGATTAGTCGGAACTAGCGACGAATGCACAATCTAACATAAATCATTCCATATATTAGTATGATGATTAGATCATTCAAAAAAATCATTAATTAAAAGAAAAAATTAATTATAATTATAATTACTGCATCCTTCGGGAGGTTGAAGAGATCAAGAAATTTTGCATTTTTATCAGTTTTGGCTGACAACTATCTCAAAATTCTTGGACAGGAAACTCCTTTATGGTAGTTCACTTGTTGTCTCAAATAAGGAATGTCTTCAAACACCCAAGCCTATAAAATAACACCAATAAATCAAAACCATTATTGAGCAAAAAAAATAAATGATATCATAATAGAAGAAAGAAACGTTTACCATGAAAGCCCATGGGAAGCCATATAAGTTGGCTGTCTTTGGCGCTAATGGATTCAACAAATATTTGACAGTCATTTTGAAGCTTTCATACCCCCAAGGATAGCTGTTAAACATATCAAAATCCTCGGAGAGCTTTATTAAACCGAGGCTTATGTTGTTGTTAACGTCTCTCGCCCAAAGAATATTATGTACAAACCAAACCAAGCACAATGACTGCTTGTGATTCTTTGAAAGTCCTTTACCTTTCAACGTTTCTATCAAATTTTTATTTTTGAAGCTTGGACCAACAATGGACACCAGGTCATCACGATCACACGACTTGTCTTTGCCTTTTTTGGGTGTGCGGGGTGCTTTTTTTGGGGTTAGAATAGGTATAACTTGAGAAGGAGAATAATATTTTAGTCCAGTAACTATGGTAAACTCCTTCCAACCAAAACAAACAGGCGTGCCACAGTAATTTATCCACACCTCATCCATCTTATCTTTGTTTTCATATGTAAACCTACGCTTGAGAAGTTCATATACCATTTTCATTTGGAAACGAGCATTGTTGTCCTCCGGCAAATTAAGATATTTCCCAAAGAAGTTGTCCCTGAAATAAGTATCCAATTTTTGTTCTTGAAGTATTTTTCTGAAGGCGTCGAAAGATATCCCATGGCTGACTTAACTACGAAATCACCCGTTAAATCTGTGGCACCATCGCACTACATTTGCACAGGATAACGATCAATGCTGAAGGCTTTGACCAGCTCTTCGGTCGAAGGTCTATTAGCATCTGCATCATCTCTTTTGAAACATCCCTCATCCCCGTGTTCATCATAGTCTGCTCCCAATTGAGATAACACTTGTAAAGCGAGCTCATAGAGTGTTGGATGTAGCCTAGCTGCTTCACTTTTTCCTTTACTTGGACTTGATTCGGTTGCTATTCTTTTGGGAACCATATTATCTAAAATTAGCAGGAACATAAAATAATATATTATTGTTGATAAATGCATCGTTAAAAAGGGATAACAGTAAATCAAACAAGTAAAATAGTAAAATAACAGTTGTAACAGATCATCAATCTGTTGCATCAGGTAGTATATCTGTTGCAGCATATAACCAAACCGTTGCAATGGATGAGTAATATATTGCAACAATACAAAACATATCACTCATCTTTTAAGACAGTTGAATGGTCTGTTCAACAGATCACACAACTATTTTGACATCATCTATTACAACATATAAGTGATCTGTTGGAACAATTAAATAATCTGTTGCGACAATACAAAACATATCACTCATCTTTTGAGAAAGATGAATAGTTTGTGAAATAGATCACACATCTGTTGCGACATATGAGTGATCTGTCAGAGTAGTTAACTAACCTGCAGCAATGGCTGAGTAATTTGTTGTGATAATACAAAATATATCACTTATCTGTTGACAAAGATGAATGATCTGTGCAATATGTCACATATCTGTTGCAACACATGAGTAATCTGTTGGAACAGTTATCAACGGTTAATATTATTTAGATTTCTTCCAACATAGGGTCGTCTATCGCGACAGATGAATGATCAGTTGGAAAAATCAAGTCTTTGACAGTTCCTGTAGGAAGAGTTGATGGGATTTTATCCAACAGGAGGTTTATCTGTTGCATCAGATCATTAATCTGATGGTTCTTCCATTGCACCAGATGGTTAATTAGTTGCATCAGATTTTTTATCCGATGCTTAATTTGTTGCAACATATGGTAAATCTGTTGCATCAGATAGTTAATCTGTTGCATCAGATTATTAATATGTTGCATCAGAATTATAATTTGATGGTTCCTCTGGTGCATCAGATGGTTGATCTGTTGCATCATATAATAAATTTGTTGCATCAGATGATTAATATGTTGCACCAGATGGGTAATCTGTGGGAGGAAACAAAAAAATAGTAGCACGATTTTGTTCAACAAAAAATAGCAATTTTACCATTTTTACCAAGAACAAGAACAGAACAAGTCAAACCAAATTATCGTTTTATTTTTATAAACACAAATAATAAAAAGGCCATTTCAGACCGCATTTCAAATTAGTGCAACAACTATTGAAATTGTTAACCAATACTATAAGAGAAGTTGGCTCAAGTTCCTCAAATTCTTCAAAACTAAAAAGGCCATAAATTTTTACAAATGAAAAAAGAAAAAGAGCGATGAAGAATTCAAAGTTGTTATGGCCGAAGAGTAATGTTGTCATGTCGATTGAAGGTTGAAGTCGGAAAAGAACTCGAAACCCAACTATTTGTTGTCGGATGTTGAAGTCGTCGTGAATTGAAATAAGAATTTTTTGCAGAACAGTTGGTTGGGAGAGAGTTGAGAGAAGCTGTTGAGAGAGGGATGAGAGATAGGTTGATTGAATTGAAGAGGGGAACTCGAAGCCCAACTATTTTTCCCCGGAGATAGAAGTCGTCGGGGATTGAAGGGAGAAAAAAGGGGAACTCGAAGCCCAACTATTTATCACCGGAGGTAGAAGTCGTCGGGGGTTGAAGGGAGATATTTTGCAGAACTGTTGGTTGGGAGAGAGTTGAGAGAAACTGAAGAGAGAGAGTGGTTGATTTGGATTGAAGAGGGGTGTGAGTTGGGTTGATTTTTATTTTTGAAAAGATTAGAAAGTTTTGAAAATATTAATCAAGTCCACAATTAACTTAATCAAGTTTCCTAATGATGTTTGACCCTATCTGTTGGTCAATGTCACCAATCCTTCATTCAAGACTCAAAAGATACCTTTCCTTCAATTTTCTCAAGTTAGTTGGATGCATTGGCATTTAGATTGATTTTAAGGTTCTCCACTAGAGGGGTGTCTTGGGTTCAAATTTTGTTGAGATAATTTTTTTACTTTTTTAAGCACCCACCATCCTTAAATTTTGGGTCCGTCACTGTGCAAGACCATAAAGTTTAAACAAATAATAAAAATTGTGCATTAACAAAAAAAATATAATAAAAACAGATCAAATACAATATATTGTGACATAATAATGTATCTCATTTATTAAAGATGAGACATTTTAGAAGAACAACATTATTTTTTTCTTTGACACAACTTGCAAGTAATCATGACTCTTTTCTTGACTTCTCTGCCTTTTTTTGATACATTCGCAGCTTCAATAGCACTTTGCACACTTTCAAGATTATGAAATCTTTCTTTTGATAATATCTTGTTTAGAATATCCTACAAAATTTTCTAGCACTTTTTAACAAATATCAGGATTATGGATTTCAGTTGAAAGTATAATGCATGCTAGCACTACTGTTGTTACAAAATATATAGAGGTAAAATACAATGTCTTTTCCCCTAATAGAGCTGAGGTAGCTCTATTGCGATGATACTTATATAGAATAGAGTTAGAATATATGTTATTTCCACAGCTAAAGCTAAGGGTATCAAGTGGGTCGGGCCGGGTAAACCCAGAATCGGCCCGTGAGATTTAGTCGGGTTGTGGTCCGGTTCGAATTTGGGCCTGGTTAAACGGGCTGGTCTGATTCTGGGCCCAACAGTAAAAATTTTAAAAACAACCCTGAACCGACCCACTTAATCCAACCCGGTCCAACCCACCTAAACTCGGTCAAAATCGGTTACAAATACGATCAAAAAAAATTCGCCAATATACACTATATATACCCACCTATATACATTTTAAATACGTTAAACAATATATATACACTATATATATAGTATATACTACATTAGAATTTAAAAAATATATGCACATAATACATATACACAATTATACACGTAATCATGTATACGACTATACGTTAGTTAAATATATATACTACTCTAAATAAAACATATACTACAAGATATATACTACAATATAATGATATATATAATAATTTATAAAACATATAAACATGTATACGTTAAATATATACATCTATAGAAGATATATACACATATATACGTACCATTCAATAAATGTACTACTTTAAATAAAACAGATACTACAATATATAAATACTACAATAGTACAATATATACACGCACTAAATATATAGTTAATAAAACATGTACACATGTATACGTTAAATATATACGTCTATAGAAGATATATACACTTATATACGTACCATTCAATATATGTACAACTTTAAATGAAACATATACTACAATATATATATATACTACAATATATATATACTACAATATATACACACACTAAATAAATAGTTATATACTAATTTCTAAAACATATACATATGTATATGTTAAATATATACTACTTTAGAAAATATAAACTCATATAGACGTACCATTCAATATATACGTACTACTTTAAATAAAATATACTACAATATATATACTACAATATATACACACATACTATATATATAGTTATATACTAATTTCTAAAACATATACCCATGTAAACGTTAAATATATACGTCTATAGAAGATATATACACATATATACGTACCATTCAATATATGTATTACTTTAAATATAACATATACTGCAATATATATATACAACAATATATACAGACACTAAATATATAGTTATATACTAATTTATAAAATATATACACATGTATACGTTAAATATATACTACTTTAGAAAATATACACACATATATACGTACCATTCAATATATGCATACTACTTTAAATAAAATATACTACAATATATACACACACTATATATATAGTTATATACTAATTTATAAAACATATACACATGTATACGTTAAATATATACGTCTATAGAAGATATATACACATATATACGTACCATTCAATATATGTACTACTTTAAATAAAACATATACTACAATATATATATATATATACTACAATATATACACACACTAAATATATAGTTATATACAAATTTATAAAACATATACACATGTATACGTTAAATATATACTACTTTAGAAAATATACACACATATATACGTACCATTCAATAAATACGTACTACTTTAAATAAAATATACTACAATATACACACACACTATATATATAGTTATATACTAATTTATAAAACATATACACATGTATACGTTAAATATATATGTCTATAGAAGATATATACACATATATAGGTACCATTCAATATATATACTACTTTAAATAAAATATATACTGCAATATATATGTACTACAATATATACACACACTAAATATATAGTTATATACTAATTTATAAAACATATACACATGTATACGTTAAATATATATTACTTTAGAAAATATACACACATATACGTACCATTCAATATATACATACTACTTTAAATAAAATATACTACAATATATATACACACAATATATATAGTTATATACTAATTTATAAAACATATTCACATGTATACGTTAAATATATACATCTATAGAAGATATACAAATATATGCGTACCATTCAATATATGTACTACTTTAAATAAAACATATACTGCAATATATAGATACTACAATATATACACACACTAAATATATAGTTATATACTAATTTATAAAACATATACACATGTATACATTAAATATATACAACTTTAGAAAATATACACATATATATACGTACCATTCAATATATACGTACTACTTTAAATAAAATATACTACAATATATATACTACAATATATACACACACTATATATATAGTTATACACTAATTTATAAAATATATACACATGTATACGTTAAATATATACGTCTATAGAAGATATATACACATATATACGTACCATTCAATATATGTACTACTTTAAATAAAACATATACTACAATATATATATATACTACAATATATACACACACTAAATATATAGTTATATACTAATTTATAAAACATATACACATGTATACGTTAAATATATACTACTTTAGAAAATATACACACATATATACGTACCATTCAATATATACGTACTACTTTAAATAAAATATACTACAATAAATACACACACTATATATATAGTTATATACTAATTTATAAAACATATACACATGTATACGTTAAATATATATGTCTATAGAAGATATATACACATATATACGTACCATTCAATATATATACTACTTTAAATAAAATATATACTGCAATATATATGTACTACAATATATACACACACTAAATATATAGTTATATACTAATTTATAAAACATATACACATGTATACATTAAATATATACTACTTTTGAAAATATACACACATATATACGTACCATTCAATAAATACGTACTACTTTAAATAAAATATACTACAATATATACACACGCTATATATATAGTTATATACTAATTTATAAAACATATACACATGTATACGTTAAATATATACGTCTATAGAAGATATATACACATCTATACGTACCATTCAATATATGTACTACTTTAAATAAAATATCTACTACAATATATATATATACTACAATATATACACACACTAAATATATAGTTATATACTAATTTATAAAACATATACACATGTATACGTTAAATATATACTACTTTAGAAAATATACACACATATATACGTACCATTCAATATATATGTACTACTTTAAATAAAATATACTACAATATATACACACACTATATATATAGTTATATACTAATTTATAAAACATATACACATGTATACGTTAAATATATACGTCTATAGAAGATATATACACATATATATGTATCATTCAATATATGTACTACTTTAAATAAAATATATATTGCAATATATATGTACTACAATATATACACACACTAAATATATAGTTATATACTAATTTATAAAACATATACACATGTATACGTTAAATATATATTACTGTAGAAAATATACACACATATATACGTACCATTCAATATATATGTACTACTTTAAATAAAATATACTACAATATATATACTACAATATATATATACACACTATGTATATAGTTATATACTAATTTATAAAACATATTCACATGTATATGTTAAATATATACGTCTATAGAAGATATATACACATATATACGTACCATTCAATATATGTACTATTTAAATAAAACATATACTGCAATATATATATACTACAATATATACACACACTAAATATATAGTTATATACTAATTTATTAAACATATACACATGTATACGTTAAATATATACTACTTTAGAAAATATACACACATATATACGTACCATTCAATATATACATACTACTTTAAATAAAATATACTACAATATATATACTAAAATATATACACACACTATATATATTGTTATATACTAATTTATAAAACATATACACATGTTTACATTAAATATATACGTCTATAGGAGATATATACACATATATACGTACCATTCAATATATGTACTACTTTAAATAAAACATATACTACAATATATACAAACACTAAATATATAGTTATATACTAATTTATAAAACATATACACATGTATACATTAAATATATACTACTTTAGAAAAAATTTACACATATATACATACCATTCAATATATACGTACTACTTTAAATAAAATATACTATAATATATATACTACAATATATACACACACTATATATATAGTTATATACTAATTTATAAAATATATACACATGTATACGTTAAATATATACGTCTATAGAAGATATATACACATATATACGTACCATTCAATATATGTACTACTTTAAATAAAACATATACTGCAATATATATACACTACAATATATACACATAGTAAATAGGGATAATACCCACGAAAATACCTGAAGTTTGACCGGATTACCAGTTGAGCATACTGAACATTGCGGGGGTCCTATTACCCCCAGACCTTTTTTTCGTATTTTAATGGCATATATCTGCCACTTGGCACACTGCGTGTGATTCACGCGCATTGAGCGCGTGAACAATGTTTAAAACGTTTTAAAACTCTTTTTTTTTTGCTAAACAGCCCCTTAATTTTATAATTATTTAAATTTTTATATTTTTATTTATTTTTTCATTCTTTTTCTTTAAAGTTTTATATTTTTATTTATTTTTTCATTCTTCTTTCTTCTTAATGGAACTCAAAAAATCATGAAAATTGTCATGTATGGAACTCGGAATCTTTTCGAATTAATGGAAAGATTAATGGTTATAATTAATGTTAAGATTTTTTCGAATATTTCGAGTTCCATTTATAATTTGAACTCGGAATTATAATTCGGAAAGATTAATGGTTATAATTAATGGAAAGATTCCAAATTAAATTTCATGTATGGAACTCGAAAAATTCCTTAATGGTTATAATTTAATGAAACTCGCTAATTGAAACTCAATGAATGATTCGGAAGATTCAAATTTGAAAACTCGCTAATTTAATTCCGAGTTCCATTAATGAAAATTGAATCTTTCGAGTTCCATTAACGGAAGATTGAATAGCTTCTTACATGAAATTAAATTTTTTGAATCTTCCGAGTTTCATTAATGAATTTTTCGAATCTTCCAAGTTCCATTAATGGAAATTGAATCATGAAATTAAATATTTCGAATCTTTCGAGTTCCATTAATGAATTTTCGGAATCTTCCGAGTTTCATTAATGAAAATTGAATCTTCCATTGAGTTTTCAATTAACGAGTTTCATTGAATCTTCCATTAATGGAACTCGCTAATTGAATCTTCCGAGTTTCAATGAAAAATTAATGGAAGATTCCATTCAATTATTTGAAAAAACTCTCTTCATAAATTCAATGGAATCATTTGGAATATTTAATATGGTTGTAATTGTGAAAAAATATTGAAAAGTGATAAAATGGAGAAGAAACGGCGTGTGTACTACACTTTCCACCGAAAAAATTGCGTATACATTTTGAGGGGGGGATTAATTCCACTTTAAAAAAGTCTGGGGGGGAATTAATTCCAATTAAAAAAGTATAGGGAGGTAGTAGGACCCCCTTAAAGTTCAATATGCTCCACTGGAAATTTGGTTAAACTTCAGGTATTTTCGTAGGTATTATCCCTACTAAATATATAGTTATATACTAATCTCTAAAACATATACACATGTATATGTTAAATATATATTAGTTTAGAAAATATACATACATATATACGTACCATTCAATATATACATACATATATAAAATATATGTACTTCTTTAAATAAAACATATGCTACTTAATATAATAAATTAATAATACTTTATAGTAAATTAGTAATATATTAAAACTAAGTATTTAATTTAAACTAAAAATTCAATTTAAATCATTAAATGAAAAAAATTACAAAGTAAGGATTAAGGTGTGAATGAATGTTGAATTTTACTGATTTCAAAATGATCCAAAATTTATAAATTACATGGATGGAAAATCTACGAATTTTGCATCATTTTTTCCAACTCATTCATGTTAATATTAACGGGAACTTGCATAGGATAGTCAAAGTCAACGGAGGTAAAATCATGCATTGGACTTGATTCTGCTGAGTTCTCCCGTGAAGTCATAATTTCTTCAAGTTTCTGCTCGTCGTTCGGCTGCGCCTCCATTTCTTGATTTCTTCGTTTTGCTCTAATCCAATCTCTAAGGCAAACTAGAACATTCATTGCGTTGCTTTCCAATGAATGTCGGTTGTCTCCAAGCTGTTTTCGTCTCTAACTAAAAGCGTTCTCTGATGCAACGGTTGACATTGGAACATTCAGGATATCTCTAGCTAATATTGAAAGCACAGGCTATTGTGCTTCGTTATTCCTCCACCAATTCAACGTGTTGATCCATCGTCTGCGATCCTCTAGCGGCGATTGGAGATAATAATTTAGCCCTTCCCGATAAGTTGATGTGTAAGTTCCCTCCTCAACACTGTTCCAACAAGATAAATCATAAAAGTGATCAGAAAAACCACTATGTGCCGGCCTTTTAGAAGATGATGGCTCCTCGGGAGGACGAGGAGCGACAGTTGGAGTGATATTTGTCGGCACAGCTAAATCAACTAAATCAGCATAGTGATTATATAATTTATTTATGTAAGCGTTCACATCGGTCATAGACGTCTACAAATCAGGTTGTTCTTGTTCTTCATCATCAGAATCAATGTTAGTATTTATCTCTAAGTTAGCATAAATAAGAGTACAAAAGGGGCACATAGTAGTATATTTCATGCACAGATTTAGCATAGCACCAACCAAGTAAATAGGGGGAATTGAAAAAAATATTTTTTAAATTTAGCAAATATGGCACCAACAGCTTCTTTGTAACCTTCTTTATTTTTATATTCTTTGAGCAAACTAGAAATACCGGCTATATATGCCAAAATATTACAAACAGTAGGATAATAAGCACCGGAAAATTCAACCATAGCTATATAAATTTTTTCCAAAAACTTAACAAGATCATTAATTACAGCGCAACCAGAATCATGTAGCATGCAGTGGGCAGAATCAGCAAACAAACCACAATGTTGGTTAAAAGATAGTGTAATAGGAACTCTATATTTATAACAAATTTTTAAAAAATCATATGTAGCATTCCATCTAGTATCACATTCTTCAGGCATCAATATCGGTGCAAGTCCATTTTGTTCACATTTAAGTTTAAAGTCTTTAATTCTTCTTCTACGATTATTTCCTTGAATAAAACCAACGGCAAGCCAAATTTTTTCAATATAAAATTCAAAAAACTCAAGATCATCTCTTACAATTAAATTATATATATGATAAGCACATTTAACATGAAAAATTTCAGGTAACGACGGAGATAGCTTAGATTTTAACTTTGTTATAGCAGTTTTATTGTTAGAAGCATTATCAAAAGCAATACATAAAATTTTATTTTCAATACCGTAAAATTCTGCAACTTTAGCAATCAAATCAGCAATAAAATCTCCAGTATGTTTACGATCTTCATCATATAAAAAAGCAAGAATACGTTTTTGCATAACAAAATTACTATCTATCTAGTGATAAGTAATGGTTAAATAATTATTTTTATTTACAGCACAACCTAGATCAGAAGTTAGGGATATTCTACATTGAATATTTTCTAACAATGTTGATAAATAAAAATAATATTGTGAATGAAGTCTTAAAATATCGGTCATACAAGTAGTTCTAGGAATACCATTAAACATAGGATTATAAATTGCTTGAATATAATGAATAAAGGCCTCAGAAGAATGAAAACTAAAAGGCAAACAATCCACAACTACCATTTTAGCTATTTCTTCCCGGTCCCTTAATTTATTATACTTCTTCATTACCTGACCGGTTGCTGAGTCCATTCTAGTTTGCGTTGGCCCACCAACATCCGCACCACCTCATGCAATATTTAACTCCCTTTCGTGATTATCACTTATATGTCTCATTAACGTACTCGTACTCCCTTGCTTGCTTCCTCTTTTATGCTTATATATTTGTTGACAAATATTGCATTGCACCCCAATATTTGATATACGTTCAAAATATTATCATATAATATTAGTTGGTTTACGAGCTCTTGGGGCACGGAGAGGACGGGAAGGGAGATTAGCCGATTCGAATCTAACATTAGCATTCTCTACTGCGGGCGTCTCACCAATATTTTCATCATCTTCATCTAAATTAACCGCATCTACTTCATTTTCGTCTTCTATACCGTAATTTTTCTGAGCTTCTACATAATCCATATCGTGGGCACCTACACCTAAAGGTACACCTACTTTTTCCTTAAAAGGTTGACTAAGCGGTGCCGAAGGCACACAGGTATATCTACTACTTGAAGTAACTCTACCGCTAGTAATTCATTTTTTACTACCACTACCACTTTCGGGACAAAAAATTTTAACACCTTTAGTAGCGAAGTTTCTTAATTTATCCATAATATAAATTAAACTAAAAAAATTCAAAATAAAAAAATATAATAAAATTAAATATTCAACAATTAATACACTAAATAAAAATTAAACGTAAGAGATGGAACGACAATATCAAATTTTGAAAGTATCCGAAGGTTGCGACTTTAGAAACTTCCACTCGTACTTTGTAATCACAAAATTAAAAAAATAAAGTGAGCACTTTAGGAAATTAAATATATAGAATATTTGAGAATTGAGAATTGGGATTTGAGAGAGAATGAGATTTGAGAGAATGAAAAAGTGTGTGGAAAATGATTTGAAAGTGTAGGGTATTTATAGGAATTTTTTTAGGTTTAAAAAAGTAATTTAATTGAAAAAAGTTTTTTTTTTAAAATAAAAAGGGGATTTTAGCCGTTTTGGGCTCCCAACGGCTACATTACCGTTGGGCCCAACGGCTATAATGGCCCAACGGACATTTTTCAGAAATTTCATTTAAAAAAAAAATAATCTTAACCGGACCAAGCCGGTTAACCGGTTGGCCTAGATCGATTTTGGTCCGGATCGGGTTAACTGGGCCCAAAAAAAATTAATCCAGCCCAGGACCGATACCCTATAGCTCGTGGGCTGACCAGGCTGGGTCAAATTGGACCGGGTTGGTGTGGTGGGCCGGGCTGGGCCGGTTTGGGCCGGGTCAAACCAGCCCGATTGACAGGTATAGCTAAAGTTAGTTTCAACGAGCTGAAAAAATTCGTAATCGACACTATTTCAAAGTCGTTGCATAATCCATATAAGGACACATCAATGAGCTTTTTGCGAAGATAGGAGGAAATACATTCAATATACTTAATGGATTCACTCCTAACTGTTTCGATAAAGAAAACCTTATTTTTTTAATATATTGTAAAACATGTACAACTCCATAAAAAATAGCACAGTTTAACGTATCAGAAATGTTTATAAGTATTCTTTCGGATCGGATTTGATGTTTTTAACATTTTATTTATTAGATTTAAAAATTAAAAAAAGAAGTGAAAGATAGTGGATTGACGAAAAAAGTACATATATCGACAAATGTGATTTTTGATTAGTATACCCAAAGTTAATTATTTTTGTGTTATCAGAAATAGTTAAGTTACTTTTGTGGAAAAAAAAAGTGACAGTTAACTTATCATATGTGAAATTTACTAGACAAAAAGTATCTATTTTGAGATTTAATTTATTTGAATATACGTTGGAAATTTTCATTTTTGACGATAGAAAGTCATTATTAAAGGAGATTTTCATAAGTTAAATTTAATCTTTAGTTATAAATTAAAAGAATACTTATCATTGTATTATCTTTCTCTACGAGGTAGGTTTGATGGTCATTTTTATATCTCCGATATTTTCGATATGATTAGCATTATACCTGTAGTTCTTTGATCTTTAATTTCAGCTTTTACTAGTTTTCTGTGTATTATTGCATATATTTTTATATTATTCTTTCTATTGTTTGTTATGTAAGTCTTCTTATTTGATGAGTTACCACCTGACATGCTTCACTTAATTTATAATACCCCTATTAATTCTTCTCCTGTGCCTGATCAACCTTTTTGGGAACTTACTTTTTCTGGCAATTTAGCAAGTACTTGCTCCCTTATCCACCACTTACATCTTACCCCACCATTGTTGGCTCCAGCTCAATGAATTTGGCATCTTCCGGTCATTAATAAAATCAAATCTTTTATCTGGCTACTCCTCAATCAACACCTTCTCACTCGCTCGTTCTTTTTCCGTCATAACATTACTTCAAATACAACTTGTACCATCTGTCACACGTCTGATAAGGAAGAACTCCACCTCTTCCTCTACTGTTTTCTAGCCAAACATATTAGGAGCTTCTTCCACATTGACCCCTTCTCCCCCCCCCCAAATCCTTCTGTTATTTCCACTGGCTAAAAACAAAATATGCGACTTCAATCTTCTATACCTTATCCTCCCCCCCTACATCCTTCCTCCTAGCTCCACCCTTATTCCCTACGTCCTATGGGCCACATGGATGATCCATAACAGAAACGTCTTTCAAAATCATTGTGACTTCATCTCCTTCCCCCTTCCCCCTTTGTCGTTTATCTTGTCACTGAATTCCTAACATTAGCATAGTCTTATCCTCGCCAGACCTCTCTTTCTCCTAATCAATGCTCTCCTTCCGAGACCCCTCCCCCTCATAGGTTTATCAAACTGAATATTGATAGTTCATGCTCACCGGCATCTAAGCATGGTGGTGAAGTAGGCGTATTTCCAGACGATAGCGTGAACTGGATCCTCGAGTTCTGTCGCCCCCTCTTCCCCACTGAGGCTCTTCATGATGAATTGTTTGATCTTTACAATAGTCTACTTTGGGAACAAAATTAAAATATAACCAAGATTATTATTGAGAATGATTAGCAGGTATTGCTTTCACTTTTACTTAATCCTTCTCCAAAATTTCTAATATTGCTAATAATTGCAGAGACCTTTTGTCTAGATATCCAAAGTACTAGCTATGTTATCAGCCTCACTCTACAAACGCTGAGGTTGATCTTATTGCCAAATATGGCAAACAATTAGCTCATGGTATCGACTACCTCCCTCAGACGTACTTCTCCCCTCCCCGGTTATGTACAGAACTACCTACATAAATAATGCAAGGGGCTTATTTCTTGTCGTGGTGTGTTAGGTTTTCGTTGTGTCTGGTATGTTGTACTTGTTGTGTTTTGGGTACACAAAATCTGTATTTTCGCAACACTACTTCAAGATAAGTTCAAGAATAAATCAAGAACACTTATAAAGTTGTCCAACACCTTTAATACAAGATCAAAATGATCTTTCAAAGAAGTGTGTTTTCAGTTTCTTAAAGAAAAATAGATGAAGCAGAAAAACGTCAAGTCCTTTGAATTCACGGAGTGTTCTTAGTTAAATAATTTCTCTCAAGTACCCGAGGTTGAGGAATTTTCTGTTATTTTCCACAATACAGGTACATAGAATCTGTATAATAGAATAACAACTTCAACTCGAGTTCAAGTATGAACAAGAACACAGTAAAGTTGAACAAATACCCTCAACACAAGATCAAAATGATCTTTCCAAGAGGTGTATTTTATATTTCAGAAATATAGATGAAACAGAAATTATTAAGGACAAGTCGTCCGAATTTACGGACTTTTCTTAAGGAATAATTCCCCTCACTGTACCCGAGGTTATGGAATCTTCCTCCTAGGATAAAATGGCCTTCAATCCGACTATAGTGGTACCTCAAATAGGCGGATTCTTCGAACACACTCACGGTTTGAATAATAACACTTAGAGTATTTTTAAGAAGAAGAAGAAGCTTGTAATTCTGAAAATTTTTCTCTATATTAACCTGTGGAAAAAAGCAGGTTATTTATAGCCACAACATGTCTCTTCTGAAGAGAGGCAATGGTTCAATCCAAAGATTGCACCTTTGCTGTAATTTTATGTCTGTTCATGAAAGATTACATCTTTTCCTGAATAGTCATAGTCTTTCATGAATCAGTGTGTCCTTTTGCTGAATGGTTGCATCAGTTTGTTCAACCAGTACATCAGTTCAGAAACAATGCAGCAGTTCTGAAGCAGCATTAGTTCAAAAATAGTACCTGCACAGTTTCGAAACACTGTTCACTGCCCAGTTTTGAAATACTATTTCAGAATATAAATGGAGTCCAACAGAAAATATTTCCTGCGTTTTACACATATTCAGATCAGATTTTCGTCAAATAAAATTTGTCCAGAAAGAGAGATCTCATCGATCGATCATTTGCCAAATCCAAATCCAAATCCGAATCCGAAGCCGAGCGAGCAACGACGACGACGACGCGAGGCATCTTTATTTTCTTGCCTCACTTATCATGTAGAGTAAGTGTTCATTAATATAAACACTACAAAGTTTCCTTCTCCCACCAATGTGGGAGAATTAGTGGACTTTCCACTTTGGGAGTATACCTTCTAAATTGGTATCTCCTTATTTCCATAATTTTTCTCCATTTTTTCCATTCACACTTCATTCATATACTATGAACCCAACAATCCCCCACATGAATGGGGAATGGCTATTTTTCATAAAAGTTTTACGGAAAAGTATGTGATCATCAAGCAAAGATTGATTGCATTTGGATAAGTGGGTTTCCCTTTGAACTTTCCGTAGTGAACATGCATCGGATGCACTCGGTCAATCGGTAGATTTGATATCTTTGAACCGTCGAGCTTTAATGTACACCTAGACAACACATGTCACACAACTAGCCTTTTACCGTTTATGGTTCTTACGGTTTTGTTCTTTTCAGCCATGAACACGCCCCAATTTTCATGAGAGCTTAGAGAATAGGCCTTTACTAACATTCTCTTTGAAGCGGCTTCCACTTCTCCCACACATAGGTGATTTCTAAATGTTCAATCCTATAGATTAAACTATTTGGTCAAATCTGCCAAATTTAGATAAGCATTAAAAGACTTTTCACCTTAAGTCTTATCCTTGTTTACTATACATTGTCTACATCATGAGAATGGGTTGGGTATTTGACAATGTTGAACCTGTCAGATACAACTTTGTTTGATCTCCTTGAACCTAGCTCTTGGGATCTCCAGTCTGCTAGGTAGAGTTACTGCCATGCTGACTTGTCCTAGGCCTTAAACCCATTCCCTTGGATGTCCTTTCTACTCCTTCTCTAGATAGGCCTTTTGTAAGTGGATCCAACACATTATCTTTTGACTTTACATAGTCTACAATGATAATTCCACTAGAGAGAAATTCTCTAATGGTATTATGTCTTCATCTTATATGACGAGATTTACCGTTATACATCATGCTCCATGCCCTACCTATTGTCGCTTGTCTATCACAGTGTATACATACTGGTGCCACTGGCTTGGGCCAATACGAATTATCTTCCAAGAAATTCTGGAGCCATTTTGCTTCTTCACCAGCTTTATCTAATGCGATAAATTCAGATTCCATTATAGAGCGAGCAATACACGTCTGTTTGGATGATTTCCCAGAGACTTCTCCTCCACCGATAGTAAATACATATCCACTTGTGGATTTTACTTCGTTCGATCCGGTGATCCAATTTGCATCACTATATTCTTCAAGTACCGCAAGATATTTATTATAATGCAAAGCATAATTTTGAGTGTATTTAAGATACCCCAAAACTCTTTTCATTGCCATCCAGTGAGTTTTGTTGGGATTACTCGTGTACCAACTCAATTTACTGATAGCGTATGCTATGTCTGGTCGTGTACAGTTCATTATATACATTAAACATTCCAATACTCTTGCGTACTCCAATTGCGAGTCACTTTCACCTTTATTCTTTCGAAGTGCAAAGCTCGCATCCAATGGAGTCTTGGCAATACCAAATTCCATATACTTGAACTTGTCAAGTACCTTTTCGATATAATGAGACTGTGACAATGCCAACCCTTGTGGAGTTCGATGGATTCTTATACCTAAGATCACATCTGCAACTCCAAGGTCCTTCATATCAAACTTGCTCTCGAGCATTCGTTTTGTTGCATTTATGTCAGAAATGTCTCTACTGATGATCAATATATCATCCACATATAAACATACAATGACTTGGTGATTTGGAGTGTCTTTAATATAAAAACATTTATCACATTCATTTATTTTGAATCCGTTTGCCAACATGGTTTGGTCAAACTTTGCATTCCATTGCTTAGGTGCTTGTTTTAGTCCATAAAGTGACTTAACAAGTTTGCAGACCTTATTTTCTTTTCGTGGAACCACAAAACCCTCAGGTTGTTCCATGTATATTTCTTCCTCCAAATCTCCATTTAGGAATGCGGTCTTCACATCCATTTGATGGATTTGAATATCATATACCGCCGCCATGGCAATTAACATTCGAATCGAGGTTATCCTTGTTACTAGCGAGTATGTATCAAAGTAATCAAGGCCTTCCTTCTGTTTGAAGACTTTTACTACAAGTCTTGCCTTGTATTTGTCAATAGTTCCACCCGCCTTCATTTTCCTTTTGAAGATCCATTTAGACCCTAAAGGTTTATTTTCGAGAGGAAGGTCAACCGATTCCCATGTATGGTTGCTTAAGATTGAATCTATCTCACTATTGACTGCCTTTTTCCAAAAGGATGAGTCTGACGAAGACATTGCTTCTTTAAATATTTGAGGCTCATTTTCTAAGAGAAATGTTACAAAATCCGATCCAAACAAAGTTGACATTCTTTGACATGTACTACGTCTTGGATTTTCTTCATTATGTACATTCTCACTTGGTTCATCTCGAGGTCGTTTGGAACCTCCACTAGACTATTCGTATCTAATTTTATGCGGGTAAATATTTTTAAAGAATTCAGCATTGTCTGATTCAATTACCGTATTTTTACTAATATCCGGATGTTCGGATTTATGAACCAAAAATTGACATGCTTTACTACTTTTAGCATATCCTATGAACACGCAGTCCACCGTTTTAGGTCTTATTTTAACACTTTTAGGTATAGGAACTTGAACCTTCGCTAGACACCCCCACACTTTGAAATATTTCAAGTTAGGCTTCCTTCCTTTCCATTTTTCGTAAGGAATTGATTGTGTCTTACTATGGGAAACTCTGTTGAGTATACCATTGGCCGTAAGGATATCCTCCCTCCATAAGTTTTGCGGTAAACCAGAACTTATAAGTAAGGCATTCATCATTTCCTTCAAAGTTTGGTTTTTCCTTTCCGTAATTCCATTAGATTGAGGTGAATACGGGGCCGTAGTTTGATGGATTATTCCATCCTCTACACATATTTGCGCAAAGGGAGATTCATATTCTCCGCCCCTATCACTTTTTATCATTTTGATCTTTTTGTCTAACTGATTTTCAACTTCAGTTTTATATTGCCTAAACGCATCTATTGCTTCATCCTTACTATTTAGCAAGTAGACATAATAGTATCTAGTGCAATCGTCAATAAAAGTTATGAAATACTTTTTCCCACCACGAGATGGTGTTGACTTCATATCACAAATGCCAGTGTGTATTAAGTCTAAGGGATTGGAATTCCTTTCAACGACTTATAAGGATGCTTCGCATACTTCAATTCCACACATGTTTGACACTTTGATTTATTGCACTCAAAGTTTGGCAAAACTTCTAAGTTAATCAGTTTTCGTAACGTTTTGTAATTAACATGGCCCAAACGTTCATGCCATAAATCATAAGACTCAAGCAAATAAGACGAATTCAAACTTTTATTCATTTCAACAGTCATTACATTTATCTTATAAAGGCCCTCCGTGAGATAGCCTTTTCCTACATATATTTCTCCTTTGCTAACTACAATCTTTCCAAAAACGGTTACACATTTGAATCCGTTCTTATCTAGGAGTGAAACAGAAATTAACTTCCTACGTAACTCCGGAACATATAGCACATTGTTCAGTGTCAAGACCTTACCGGAAGTCATATTTAGGCAATTTTTTCCTGTTCCCTCCACCTTAGCAGTAGCGGAGTTGGCCATGTAGAGCATTTCTTCTACTCGAGCCGGAGCAAATGATGAGAACAACTCTTTGTTTGCGCAAACATGGCGTGTGGCACCAGAATCCATCCACCATTCGCGTGGATTCCCCACCAAGTTGCATACACAAATCATCATATTCTTTGTTGGACTCAATCATATTCGTTTGGTCCTTTTTCTTGCCTTTCTTCGAGGTTCGACAATCTGTAGACTTGTGGCCAATTTTGCCACAATTGAAGCATTTTCCCTTGAACTTTTTCTTGGGTTGATTGCTTCCATGTTCATCTTTCTTTCTTTTGTTTGAGTTGTTTTGGCCATCTTCTACAATATGTGCTCCATTCATTATAGAATTTCCCTTTAACCTTCTTTCGGCAGCTTTATTGTCCTCTTCAATACGAAGTCGGACAATAAGATCTTCAACGTTCATCTCCTTGCGTTTATGCTTTAAGTAGTTTTTGATGTCTTTCCACAAAGGTGGTAGCTTCTCAACTATCGCTGCTACTTGGAAAGCATCATTCATAATTAAACCTACAAAACAGTTTATGTGAGTATTAAGAACATTTTTAATTTGTTCAACTAAGGTATTTTTCAAAGATATACCTTCTACTAGGAGATCATGTATGATGACTTGCAACTCCTGTACTTAAGAGACAACAGATTTGCTATCAATCATTTTGAAGTCCAGGAACGGTGCAACAAGGAATTTCTTAATTTCTGCATCCTCCGTTTTATATTTCCGTTCAAGTGCCCCCCACAGTTCCTTTGATGTCTTGGTTCCACTATAGACATTGTAGAGGTCGTCTTGGAGACCACTTAGAATATGGTTCCTGCAAAGGAAATTCGAATGTTTCCAAGCTTCTACAATAACGAAACGGTCTTTATCCTAGGTTCCCTCGGGCACCTCAGGAGTGTCTTCGCTAGTGAACCGTTGTAGACATAGAGTGGTGAGGTAAAAGAACATCTTTTGTTGCCACCGCTTGAAGTCAATGCCAGGAAATTTTTCGGGCTTCTCCGCCGGTGCCATCGTTGGCGGAGCATTTGTGCGACCTGATGTGGCAATATTATTTGCCCCCACAGACGTTGTCGCATCCATCATTTGACTTTCAGTTGTCATTTTTCCTGTCACCACAAGACAAAAAACTTAGTATTTTTCAGAATACTATTTATAAAGTTAAATAACTTGAAAAAATTCTTCTTGTTTCTAGTTAACGATGAAGTTTTTATTACTTCGAATCATCAACCGAATGAACCTTAACTTGTGATGAAGATTTTATGTCTTCTAATCACTAGTTAAATTCAAGCGGAGTAGAAAGCCTAAGCTTTAATCTCCAAAAACAAGCAATACAGATTCTGTAAAATTATTTCTTAAGATTGTTATTTTCCACAATACGGGTATATAAAATCTGTATAATAGAATAACAACTTCAACTCGAGTTCAAGTATGAACAAGAATACAGTGAAGTTGAACAAATACCCTCAACACAAGATCAAAATGATCTTTCTAAGAGGTGTATTTTATATTTCAAAAATATAGATGAAACAGAAATTGTTAAGGCCAAGTCGTACGAATTCATGGACTTTCCTTAAGGAATAATTCCCCTCACTGTACCCGAGGTTATGGAATCTTCCTCCCAGGATAAAATGGCCTTTAATCCGACTATAGCGGTACCTCAAATAGGCGGATTCTTCGAACACACTCACGGTTTGAATGATCACACTTAGAGTATTTTTAAGAAGAAGAAGAAGAAGCTTGTAATTCTAAAATTTTTTCTCTATATTAACCTGTGGAAGAAAGCAGGTTATTTATAGCCACAACATGCCTCTTCTGAAGAGAGGCAATGGTTCAATCCAAAGGTTGCACCTTTGCTATAAGTTTAAGTCTGGTCATGAAAGATTGCATCTTTTCCTGAACAGTCATCTCCTTTCATGAATCAGTGTGTCCTTTTGCTGAATGGTTGCATCAGTTTGTTCAACCAGTACATCAGTTCAGAAATAATACAATAGTTCTGAAGCAGTATTAGTTTAAAAACAGTGCCTGCACAGTTTCGAAACACTGTTCACTGCCCAGTTTCGAAACACTGTTTCAGAATATAAATGGAGTCCAACAGAAAATATTTCCTGTGTTTTACACATATTCAGATCAGATTTTCGTCAAATAAAATTTGTCCAAAAAGATAGATCTCATCGATCGATCATTTGCCAAATCCAAATCCAAATCCAAATCTGAAGCTGAGCCGAGCGAGCGACGACTACGACGGCGCGAGGCATCTCTATTTTCTTTTCTCACTTATCATGTGGAGTAAGTGTTCATTAATATAAACACTACAAAGTTTTCTTCTCCCACCAATGTGGGAGAATTAGTGGACTTTCCACTTTGGGAGTATACCTTCTAAATTGGTATCTCCTTCTTTCCATAATTTTTCTCCTTTTTTTCCATTCACACTTCATTCGTATACTATGAACCCAACATTTTCCTCCCAGTATATAATGGTTTCACAACCAGAATGTAGTGGTACCTCAAACTTTCTGGTTTTCTTCGAACTCACTCAATGGGAGATGATCACATAGAGTTTTTAGAAGCAAGAGAATATTTTTCTTATGCAGAAATTTTTTATACTAAACCTGTGGATAAAGTGCCCTTTCCGAAAGATGGCAATGGTTCAATCGAAAAAGTGTATCCTTTGGAAGAGTCATGTCTGTTCATTCGAAATATTGTATCTTTTTCTAAACAGACACAATTATCCGAACAATCACTCCTTTTCCAAAACAATGCGTCTTTTCCTCAAAGGGTTGTGTCCCTTCATTTTCCATTCACACCAATTGAACCCAACAATCCCCCACATGAATGGGGAATGACTATTCCTTGTAAAACTTTACAGACAAGTATGTGATCATCAAGCAAAGACTGGTTGCATCTGGATAAGTGGATTTTCCATTGAACTTTTCGTAGTGAACATGCATCGGATGCACTCGGTCAATCGGTAGATTTGATATCTTTGAACCGTCGAGCTTTAATATACACCTAGACAACACACTACTAAATAATACAGGATTTCCGACTACAAAAAACCGACCACATGTGGTCGGTTTTTTATTTAAAAAAAAATTATAAAAAAGCGACCACAAGTGGTCGCTTTTGTATTTTAAAATTTCAAAAAAATTGTTTCAATAATTTTTATATTAATTATTATTTCTTTTACAAATAAAAAATTGCAAAAAAAAAATCGACAACTTATGGTCGGTTTTTAATTAAAATAATAATAAAAAAATAATAACCGACCACTAGTGGTCAGTTTTTATTAAAATAAAAAATAAAATAATTTTTAAAACTAAAATAAAAAAAAGAAAATTATTTTAAAAAAACCGACCACAAGGTGGTCGGTTTTATTAAAATAAAAAAATAAAAAAATTTAAACCTCTTGTGGTTAGTTTTTTTAATTAAAATAAAAAAAGAAAATTATTTTAAAAAATCGACCACACTAAAAAAAATAAAAAAGTAAATAATGTTTAGAAACCAATAATTATATATATAATCAAATATATATATATTATTTTTATTAAAAAATAATTATATATATAATCTAATATATATATATATATATATATATATATATATATAATTTTTTAAAATTATATTGATCACACGTAGTCGATAACCAATATAAAAATAATAAAAATCAATCAATCTTAAATTTTGTGAATAAGTTACACTAAAAAAATATATCAAATAAAATAAATAAATTACGTTAAACATAATCTTTATCTTTTACTCATGTTTCAATATATAAAATAAATATTTTTCTTTGTATATACGTTAAATGATGTTAAACATGCATAATCTTTGTATAATGAATATGTGTATATATATATCATACCGTTGAGATAATGATATTATGTTACTATTGCAGTCATAATAATGTAATAGATAATCGATAATTCATCAGAATATAATGAACGCGTTCTATTATAAAGTAATATACTTGTGGATGTGATATATATAGTACATTCAAGAGTTCATATATATATATATATATATATATAAATATCTTTATATATATATATATACATACATATATGTATATATATATATATATATATATATATATATGATGTAGTGATCGATTGATGAACGATGTAGTCAAAACCTAGTAGAATATAATTAAGTTAATCAAATATAATTAATCGATCACTCATCAAAGTATGTATATGAAATACGTTGCATTATATTATTGAATAATATACTCGTGTACGTATGTGATATATATAGTACATATTTAGAACTTGATATAGTCGATAGTGTGTATATGTGTATGTATGTATAAGTATATATATAGTATATACATACTATATAGTGAAGGTATATTAATGACATAAGATAAACTAATCGATAATTATCTGAGTATATGTGAAATACGTTGTATATTATTATGGGGTAGTAAAATCGTATATGTGATGTTTATAGTACGTATTTGAAAGTTGATAGACAATTAAATATATGTATATATACGTATATCTCGTGTAGTGACATATGCAGTAATCGAAAGCTAGATATATAACTGAATGTATATATCAAAATATTTTGAATGATACGTTGATATATATCATACTATTGAGGAAATAGATATACTATTTTGGGTCGATGTAGACACGCGTATGTTATTGAAGTTGTAATAACGTAAGACAAGTATTACGAAGTATATATGGAGAGGAGGGAGGGAGGAAGGAAGTAGGGGAGGGAGATAGAAAATTGAATCCTGAAACTGGCATATACTTACCATCTACTTTGAATTTCGAATTTAGAATGACCACCAAATTTTGGCGGTGAATTTGAGTTTTTTCGCTAACAAGTTTTGTATCTGAGTATATGTGAAATACGTTGTATATTATTATGGGGTAGTAAAATCATATATGTGATGTTTATAGTACGTATTTGAAAGATGATAGACAATTGAATATATGTATATATACGTATATCTCGTGTAGTGACATATGCAATAATCAAAAACACGATAACTAAATCTATATATCAAAATATTTTGAATAATACATTGATATCATACTATTGAGGAAATAGATATACTATTTTGTGTCAATGTAGATACACGTATATTAGTGACGTTGTAATAACATAAGACAAGTAATCGATAATTTATCTGATTAACACATTGTACTACGAAGTATATATATATATATAATATAATATCATAATTAAAAGCTAATTAATTACGACTATAATATATATATATATAATGTAAGACAAGTAATCTATAATTTATCTGATTAACACGTTGTATTACGAGGTATATATATATATATATATATATATATATATATATATATATATAATATACTAGTTTAGTCGCACGTATAAATTAAACTAATAATAAATAATATCATACACAATACATGAACTATTTCTCCTAATACGTTGCATCAAAGGACCCCTATTAGTCCTTTGACTGCTTTAGTGTAACTTGATTTCTTTCACTCTATTTTTCTTGAAACAACACAAGGATTATGTAGGCCCAATATAAAAACCTAACTTTTGACTCTATGCTTTATACTGCGAGCGAATTTTATCCTGCATAGTAAATTGAGATGATGGAGAATAGACCACTCTAAACAATTTGTCAAATATAGTATAAAGCATATCAACAAATAATCACATTTAAGCGATCTGATGAAGTAGTTTCAATTGATACAGAGAACGTGCAATGCACATGATGTATGAAAAGTATCACCTCATCTTTGAATAATTCCGACTTAACTAAAAAAGCATAATTACCTTCATATAACCTCATACGAAAATTTAGGCACTGGTATCATAGTCCAAAATCAAACTCGATCCATGTATCTAAAGAGTAAAAAAAATAACAAACATAACCCATACACACTCATTAGTCCCGTTAAAATCATTATACTCAAAATACAAATATGATGAATTGTCAAATAAATTTGAAAATAGTGCTAGAGAATTCTCACCAACAATTAACTTCTCCTTCACAAAGTCTTGTTTTCTCTGAATTGGAATTGAGAACGCCAAGATTTTAGTACATTATAAAATTTTCTCCCCGTCTCTGTAAAACAATTAAAACATGGTTATGAAGAAAATTCACTTTTCACAGCGATAGGAGTATTTTAAGAAGTATCGTGAAGGCCAACACAAAATTATCACACAAGAAAAGGTTTTAACATAAATATATTTAATTAATTTTCAACTCTTAAATATTAGAAAAAATAGTGAAAAAATAATTTTATCTAAAGCAAATACTTTTAATGAATAACAAAAAGCTTAAACGACATTTCTAATGTCCTTCACACTTTTAAAAGAAGCTATATGTTTTACACAATGAATACTATAAATGTTTGAAATCATGAATATTGTTGTAAGCCTATATATTTTAATTTCTATTTTTATTTTGATTTCTAGACGTTTGAAATCCATGTTAAAGTGAATAATCTTCTGGTAAAAATTTTCATGCAACTGTTATTTTTTAGATACTTACAACCAGTTTATGTAAGAACAAAAAACTTAAAAGGTTAAAATATCATCAAGGGATAGCTTGCAAAATAGTTTATAGACTCATAAAACAAAAAATTAACCTAAAGCTTTGAGAAAAATAACATTTCTAAGAATTAATATGAACCCTGATTGACCAACAAAATAAAGAAAGATTAAATAAAATTGCTGATCAAATCTTCATTGTCAAAGATGGGCTTGTAAATATTATGGACATGCAACATATGACTAACTATGATTTTGCTATCAAATACTACAGGCCTAGTAATTCCTGCAGAATGCCCGAGCAGGTCCCTTTGCCTAACCAGAATTTCGCAAATAAATTGACAAATCATGCTAAGACTAAAGCAATTTCATGCTATGTATCTAATAAGCAAAGCAACAAACAAAACTCAAGTTGTAGAATTCAGGAAAAGCTTTTTAAAAAAAAAAATGGAAGAATTTAGAAGAGGGCCAATTAACATTACGTTTGGTTAAAAGTAAATCTATCAACATTTATACACCTTCCCATGAAAGGAGTTTTTTTTCTTTCCTAATACAGCTTCTTAAACGTTTTAGGAGTTTATAATTTTCCATGTTACCATATTAATTTAAGGATTCGAAATTGTAGTCAAATAAGACTTATAATAAGAAAAGGTTTTACCATAATTGATTTTCAATTCTTAAATATTAGGGAAAAAATAGTGAAAAGACGATTTTGTCTAAAGCAAAGAATTTTAATGAAGGACAAAAAGTTCAAACAATATTTCTAAGGCCCTTCACACTTTTAATATTATATATATAGAGAGAGATATATAGATAATATAATATTGTAATTAAAAGCTAATTAATTACGACTATATATATAATATATATATATATATATAATATAATATCGTAATTAAAAGCTAATTAACCAAAAATTTATCTTAATTTGCAAAATTCATTGATATTATTATACGATTGAGGAAATATACTACTCGTGTTATGTGATGATATAATAATTAATTAAAATATTTATATATGTACGCATTGTATTAAATTAATTGAATATTGTTATTAATATTATAGAATTTATTAAAAAAATGATTTTAATTTATTAATTTTAGTTTATTAAATTTTAATTTATCAACTTTTTTGTAAAAACTGACCACATATGGTCGATTTTCAAAAATATCTCCAAAAAAACGATCACATGTGGTCGGTATAATGTTAATTAAAAAAAATAATTAAACAGAATTAACCCGACCCCACTACACCCGATCCGACCCGAACTAAGCAACTAAACACACACAAACACATATGTACGACAAACACACAAACACATACACACTCTCTTCCAAACACATATACACAAACCCTACTGTTGCCGCGATCTACTCATGCTCATCTCCGGCGACTGCTCCGGCTCCACTCCGGCGACGACATCTCAGGTATGAAGCATATTTTTTTATGTGTTTGTCATAGTTGTGTGTTTATGAAGATTAGAAATCCGTGGCTACTTTTGTGTTGTTTTTTTAATTTTTTGAGATTCTTGAATTCCTTTTATGGTTTAGCTTGTTGTTTTAGATATGGAGTTTGCTTGATTGAAGTTATTCATGGTAGAAATCCCTTAAAATTTGAGTCTTTTGAATTTTTAGTTGTGAAATTTTGAGGCTCTTGATTTGCTTTTATGGTTTAGCTTCTTGTTTTAGATATGAGTTTTGCTTGATTGAAGTTATTGATTGTATAAATCCTCAAAGTTGGAATCTTTGATTATGATGTTTTGAGATTTATTGTTTAGATTGTCGTTTATGATATGGGTTTTAGCTTGCTAAATCCCTCAAAATTGGAATCTTTAGCTGTGATTTTGTAAGATTCTTAAATTCCTTTAATGGTTTAGCTTGTTGTTTTTTATATGGGTTTTGCTAAATCCCTCAAAGTTGATCTTTGACGTGATTTAGTTTTATGGTTTAGTTTGTAGCTTTTAATATGGTTTTTGTGGTATTGAAGTTATTATTGGTTGGAATTCCTCAAAGTTGGAATCTTTAGTTGTGATTTGTTGAGATTCTTGATTTACTTTTATGGTTTAGCACTTCAGCTTGTTATTTTTTATATGAGTTTTGCTAAATCACTCAAGGTTGGAATATTTTATCGTGATTTTTTGAGGTTCTTGATTATTATTTTTTTGGTTGTATTGAAGTTATTATTGGTTGAAATTTTTCAAAGTTGGAGACTTTAGCTGTGAACGTTTGAGATTTGATTTGCTTTTAAGGTTAGCTTGTTGTATTTGATATTGGTTGAAGTTATTCATGGTATAAATCTCTTAAAGTTGGAATCTTTAATTGTGATTTTTTCAGATTCTTGATTTCCTTTTGTGATTTAGCTTGTTGTTGTTTATATGGGTTTAGTTAGATAGAAGGCGTTATCGGCTGAAAATTATTCTTCTGTTTGGATACTGTTTATTAAATGTTTTAGTTTTGAATAACAGGTTGAAAATTATTCTTCTACTCCTAATTTAGGATCTTTGAGCTACCAGTACATCTGAATCCAGATTCGGTAACCGCTTATCCCTTTCACTTTAATTTAGGCCAAGCAAAGGTAAGTTGATTTCTCTCTATTTTCTTGTAATGAAGTCTTTAAATGTAGTTTAGTTTGGGATTGTTCGCTTTAGAAGGCTTTGAAAGCCATAGGAATTTTTTGATGATTATATGGTATGAGAGGGATATGCGACGCCTCTACTTATTTTCTTTGTTACACTTGTTCAATTATTTGACTTATTATACTATAAATAAATATGTTGCTTGAAAGTGAATAAGTGTAGTTACTTAGCTTGAAGGTGAACTTTTATTTTGAATTTTGTTGAAGCATACTTGAAATGTCAACTTTTTATAGTGAATTTTGCTATGCTTCATAATTTTGAATGTGGTTTACTTTGGTGACTTGGGTGGTGACTTAGTGAGTTGAAATTTATTGAGTGTAGGTACTTGAAATGTGAATTTATCATTTTGAAGGTAGTTTAGTTTGTTGTTTTAAGAGGTGACTTAGTGACTTGAAAATGTTGAAGTGTAGGTACTTTAAAGGTGAATTTTTGTTTTGAATGTAATTAAGTTTGGTGACTTGGGTGATGACTTAGTGAGTTGAAATTTACTAAGTGTAGGTACTTTAAAGGTGATTTTTTTATTTTGAATGTAGTCAAGTTTGGTGACTTAGTCACTTGAAATTTACTAAGTGTAGGTACTTTAAAGGTGAATTTTTTTTTGAATGTGATTTAGTTTGGTGACTTGGGTGATGACTTAGTGAGTTGAAATTTACTAAGTGTAGGTACTTTAAAGGTGAATTTTTTTATTTTGAATGTAGTTAAGTTTGGTGACTTGGTAGGTGACTTAGTCACTTGAAATTTACTAAGTGTAGGCACTTTGAATTTTTGTTTTGAATATGGTTTAGTTTGGTGACTTGGGTGATGACTTAGTGAGTTGAAATTTACTAAGTGTAGGTACTTTAAAGGTGAATTTTTTGTTTTGAATGTATTTAAGTTTGGTGACTTAGTCACTTGAAATTTACTAAGTGTAGGTACTTTAAAGATGAATTTTTGTTTTGAATGTGGTTTAGTTTGGTGACTTGGGTGATGACTTAGTGAGTTGAAATTTACTAAGTGTAGGTACTTGAAATGTGAATTTTTGTTTTGAATGTAGTTAAGTTTGGTGACTTGGTAGGTGACTTAGTCACTTGAAATTTATAAAGTATAGGTACTTTAAAGGTGAATTTTTTGTTTTGATAAAGTGTAGTCATCACTTGCAGAACTTTTTGTGACTTGATTTAATTAGTTGAATCTGATTGATTGTATAGATGGAACCTGAATATAGATGGATATATCAACGGAATAATGAAAATAGAATGGGTCTTAGGGAGGAATTTGTTGAAGGTGTCAGATGATTTATTGAACATACTAAGACACTTGATGTTTGGTCACGTTTTTAGGCTATTTGTTGTCCTTGTGTTAGATATGATGGTATAAATCTTTTAAAAGAAGAAGTTATGAAGGGACATCTTTATAGAAAGGGGTTTCACGAGGACTTTTTAAGATTGCATGTTATTGATGGTGATGTTGGGCAAAATAACTTTGTTGTTGGAGAAAGTAGTAGGTCTGCAGGTCATAATGAATATCAAGATACTAGGATGACAGAAATGATGCATGATGTTTTTGGAATGTAACACGGGGGCGACTTTAGGGAAAATGTTGAAGATGTTCCTAATAGAGAAACGGGCAAATTCTATGAACAATTGCATTTTGCTAGTCATCCTTTGTTTGACGAGTGTTCGCACTCTCGTTTGTCTGTTGTTTTTAGATTATTAAGTATTAAATCTGACTGGAATATTGCTAAAGGAGGAATAGACTCAATGATAGACCTTATTAAAGAGTTAGTTGACCCCGGCTTGGAGGTTCTTGATTCTTTCTATAAGGCAAAAAGATTGGTGTCAAAGTTAGGTCTCTCCTCGGTTAGAATTGATTGTTGTGAAAATGGCTGCATGTTATACTTTAATAAAGATGCTAACCTAGAGTCCTGTAAGTTTTATCATCACCCTCGATATAAGCGTGGTTGTAGTGGAAATAAAATTGGTATTAAGGCGATGCATTATTTACCTCTACTACCAAGGTTGAAGAGGTTGCATGTTTCAAACAGCTCAGCTCCTCATATGAGATGGCACAGTGAAAATAGAAAGCCACTAGTGTTCTGTGTCATCCATTTGATAGAGAGGCTTGGAAGCATTTTGATGCAACTTATTCAGATTTTGCAGCTGAGCCACGAAATATTTGTTTAGGATTATATGCGGATGACTTCTCTCCTTTTTCAGTTGGTGCTGCGCCATAATCATGTTGGCCTGTATTTATCACCCCGTATAATCTTCCTCCTAAACTGTTGATGACTAGTCCCTATATATTTCTGAATTGATCGATGTCTACTTGCAACCTTTGATCAATGAACTTTAAATTTTATGGCATGAGAGGGTTGAAACTTGGGATATCTCACTTAAATAGAATTTTAATCTGCGTGCATATCTAATGTGGACTGTTAATGATTTTCCTGCTTATGGAATGTTGTCTGGATAGATGACAGCTGGAAAGTTGGTTTGTCCATACTGCATGGAAAAAACAAAATCTTTCACATTGAGACATGGCAGGAAAAATTCATGTTTTGATTGTCATCATTTTTTCTTTCCACCTGATTATGAATTTAAGAGACTCAAAAATGCATTCAGAAGGAATAGAAGGAAACATGATGATCCACCTCCAAGGCTATCTGGTCATGACATCTGAGAGATAGTTCAGGATTTGCCTAAAGTCAGCAAAGAACCATTGTATAGGCTGGATGGATATGGCGTTTCGCATAACTGGACTAAGAAAAGTATATTTTGGGAGTTAGAATATTGGCCAGACAATTTACTTAGACATAATGTTGATATCATGCATACTGAGAAGAACTATTTTGACAACTTGTTCAACACAATTATGGATGTCACCGGCAAAACAAAGGATAATCCTAAGGCCAGACTTGACTTACCAGAATATTGCAAACGCAGAGAATTACACTTACAAGAGGGGCCCAATGGCAATTTTCTTAAGCATAAGGCTAGTTTTACATTTAAGTTGGACCAAAAATGTCAAATATATGAGTGGGTCCAAAGTTTGAAGATGTCCGATGGATATGTCTCAAATTTATGAAAGAGGGTTGATAAGGCACAAGGAATCTTGCATAGAATGAAAAACTATGATTGTCATGTTTTAATGGAATAATTACTTCCAATTATTTTTATTGGTTTACCTGAAAACATATGGAGACCAATAGCAGAGATTAGTTAGTTCTTCAAAGACTTATGTGCCACCACATTAAAAGAAGAAAATCTAGCGCGAATGGAAAGTAATATTGTTGTTATCACCAATAAGTTGGAGAAGATTTTTCCGCCAACATTCTTCGATATAATGGAACATCTTCCCATTCACCTTGTTCACGAAGCTCAGCTAGGTGGTTCAACTCAAACTAGGTGGATGTATCCATTCGAACGGTAAACAATTGCAATATATTTAAATTTATACATATCTTTTTTAATATAGTAAACATCTAATCTTAAGATTGTGCAGGGCAATTGGAAAATTGAAAAGGGGTCCAAAAAATAAACATAGGATGGAAGGCTCTAAGTTGAGGCATATCTTGCAAGAGAAACATCTCAATTTTGTTCATACTACTTTCGTGATGAAGTTGCTTGTTCAAAAAAATGATCGAATTGTCATCAGGACGATGAGAATTAGCCTCATTTGCAACTGATATCAATCTGGTTATATGGCTAAAAAGACCATATTTTGTCGGCTCACTGTCACGGAGCACAAATCAGCAACTTTGTATGTCTTGCTGAATTGCCCGAAAGTTGAGCCCTTTCTGAAGTAAAGAGATTAAAATTTTAATATCTTATTTATTTACTCATTCCCTTAAAAAAACTAATTGTGTTTCTCATGTTGGATCTTCAGTTCATTTAAGACTCAATTCTTCAAAAATTAAGTGTATGCATCCTTTGCAATATGGTTTACATATGAGATTCGTAAGTGTATTAATATTTCTACAAATTTTAAACATTTACACATTTTTCAAATAACATATATATATATATATATATATATAATATTTTTAGGTACACCAGTCACCAAATCCAGCCACATACGATCAGTTCTTGAGAGATATTTCTTTGGGTCCAGTTGAAGCTTATGCAATATCCCATTACAAAGTAAATGGATTTAAATTTTCCACCAAAGAATACTCCAGAACAAGGAAAACAAACAATAGCGGTGTTTGGGTTAAGGGTGATGATGATGTTGATTACTTTGGCATCATACACGAGATCTTTGAACTGGAGTATGCTGGTTTCCTAATAAAAAAATTATGCTTTTTGGATGTAAGTGGTTTGATCTAAGCATAAGAGGCACAAGAGTACATAAGGAGCATAACATCATTGAAGTGAAGCACAATAGGTCGTATCCTGTTTACGATCCATTTGTTGTAGCGAAAAATGCTAAACAAGTGTATTATGCTCCTTATCCATTGAGCAGTGATAAGTTTGATTGGTGGGCTGTAATCAAAACAAAGCCTATAGGATGGGTGGAAGTTGAGAATGTGCTGGAGACTGCATATCAAAATAAAATGCAGATTGATCACCAGTTAGTGGACATTGACTTAGTGGATAGTTGGAATCACCTGAAAAATATATTTAAAGAAATTAATATTGCGGAAGAAGAGGCTGAGTGGGTAGGAGATGAGAAAACTTCCAAAGAGGGTGAATGGTTTAGTGAAAAGTCTTCAGAAGAGGAGGATTAATTTGTGTAGGTTGTATTTATTATGTATTGATGTCTTTGTGCTTTGTACTATATATTTACCTTTATGTTTCTTGTTTAAGATTGATATGTAATACACTGTTTAAGATTGTTGTTTTCACTTTTCCATAATTTATATAGTAATAAAAATATTCTTGTTTATCTCGTGTTGTTGGAGAGATTTGAAATGTGAATTAGTAACTTGAAATTAGTTACTTGGAATGTTTTCTTATATATTCATTTTGTAGGAACTAACTACTTGTTAACTATACATAATTTAGATGTCAGGTGGAGGTGACAAAGGTAAGGGAAAAGTTGATCCAACAAAAACAAAAAAGAAAAAATAACCTCTGCCTTATAGACGACCGACAAGTATTCATATATCTGAGGGTCGATTTGCTGACACGCCAGCACGAACCTCATATTTTAGGTCGTCTCAGCATTCGATTCCTGCTCCTACGCATATGGGGATACTTCATGGGTCTACACCGACTCATTCTGCTCCTAACATCGTGCCACCGCCATCATAGTACTATCTGACTACCGCTGATACATTTGGACACCTATCATCATCAGTACCCTCCTGTAGCAGTCACCCACGTTCGCACAATGATTCTGCTGGATCTATTGGGTTGTCGGATCTTCATCTTGGAGGTACTCCATCCGGTGCTTCAGATCTGCCCACGCCAGTGCATCCACCAACACTTGTTCCGCGGCCTGGAGACAGAGATGATTATGGGAGGTGTTATCTTATTCCATATAGAACAGGGTAAGATTTCTAAATATAATAACATTATTTATTTTTAATTACTATATTATTATGCTCTATAAAATTACTGTTTGATCTTGTGTTGTAGGTTTAAGCCGGATGCTGGAGTTGTAAAATTGCGAGTAAATGCATTTGTCAGCACTTCAATGGCTATTGGACCAGTGGAAAAAGGTTCCAGAAAATGACAAAGAAAAAATATTTAAAGAATTTTAGGTAAGGATTTAACTTATCGACTACTTAACACATTGTTAGAACAAAAGATTGAATATTATATTTTTGTTTTTGTTGTAAAAATATTACTGGTGGGATGATGTGAATGTATGTGTTATAAGGAGGAATTTTTACGAAGAGCTAGATCCAGATTTAACGGTCTGTTGGATTATTCCAGAACCAACTTGGTACGACCTGACTGGATATCGAATCCATATGGCAACAGTACATTCTCTATTGGAATAGCCGAGAATACCAATTATTGAGGGACAGAGAAAAGAAAGTCCGGGCATCATCCAAGGGTGGATCTCTACATACTGCGGGTGCAGTTAGTATGATTGTTGTAGAGGAAAAAATGGTAAGTAACTTTTACAGTTTTAATTATTTGTTTCTATTTAAATTTTAAATTATTTAAAGATTAATAATTTTTTCATTTGCAGAAAAAAGAAAAGGGTAGGAAGATATCCTTTGGTGAGGTATTCGAGAAGACGAATGTGAAAAAAAAAAGAACCCAACTAATGAAGATGTTTGGGTTGAGCCTCATGCAAAAGCTGCCCATGTAAGAATCAAATTTTGAATTTATGAATCTTTTTCTCAAAGTTGATATTATTCAAGTATAAGTACTTTAATATTTTTTTACTATTAATTTTAACTTTACTTTGAATATAGGACAAATATATGTAGCTCCTTAGTGAGTTTTGTAGTAGTCAGCCTCCTGAAAGTCAGGGTGACCCAATACCCCAACATGTAGAGGAGGAGTTATGAGAACAAACTATGGGTCTTGTAGTTGGAGTCCATTACTACGGATACTACAAAAATTATTTTGGCAAGAATGTTAGGTCTTTGTCCGGTCCTACATCCAATACCTCTTTAGCTGATAGATAAACCATTGAATCACTAAAAAATACGATTTCTAAACTCACTAAAAAGATTGTTGCACAGAGAGAGAGGGCGCATAACAAGGAGGAGGAAACAACATCACAAATCAGGATGTTGCAGGAGCAGTTCAGCTCTTTTATTTAGTCTGCAGGGATTATTCCTCCATGTCCTGGTGATGTAGTTCGATTTGTAAAAGGTCTAGGCCCACTAGATGATATCAGCATAGATGAGGATGCAGAAGACGAAGACGATGACGATGACGATGACGATGACAATGAAGATGAGTGGTAGTTTTTTTTACTTTTATATGTTTTTAGACTTGTATTGTATATTAGTTGTATGGGAATACACTTGGTTTGTTGTTGTTGTTGTTTCATTTATTGCTTTTTTAAAAATAAAATTCCCATAAATGGTCGGTTTTTTAAAAAAAGTTACAGAAAACCGACCACATGTGGTTGGTTTTTCTGGAAATTTTACAAAAAATTGTCCACTTGTGGTCGATTTTATTAAAATTAATTAATTAATTTTAAAATAAAATCGACCATTTATGGTAGGTTTATTTTAAATTGTTTATTTTTAAAATCATTATTTTTAATTTTAATAAAATAATAATGAATTTTAAAAATATATATATATATATATTTTAAAAAGCTACCACACTTTTATCGACCACGCATTTTGGTCGGTTTTGTGGTCGGAAATTCAGGAAAATCGATCACATGTGCTCGGTTTTTGTGGTCCATTTTTCTAATTTTTTAGTAGTGACACATGTCACACAACCAGTCTTTTACCATTTATGGTTCTCACGGTTTTGTTTGTTTCAGCCATGAACACATCCCGGTCTCATGAGACCTTAGAGAATAGGCCTTTACTAATATTTTCCTTGAAGCGGCTTCAACTTCTCCCTCACATAGGTGATTTCTAAACGTTCAATCTTGTAGATTAAACTATTTTATCAAATCTGCCAAATTTAGATAATCATTAAAAGGCTTTACACCATAAGTCTTATGGTTGTTTACTAAACATTGTCTACATCATGAGAATGGGTAGGGTATATTGAAAATGTCGAACCTGTCAAATGCTTTTGGGTGTATTTATACGTCTAAGCACCATAACTTACCCATACTTTATCTAAGTTTTGAGAACAAAGTGTCTAGCTTCTTATGTTTTTGCTCTACATTGATGTAATTGAGCTAACCTATGTGATTAGCATAATTTTAGGTGTTAATGAGGTAGATAGAGACATAATGGGACTACGGATTGCGGATGACAAATCACACAAGAGAAAAGTAGCTTGTTAGACCAAATATGGCGCCTAAAAACTATGTCCAAGACTAATTTGTCCTTTATAATTAGTTCAGGGACTTAGAAGGCAATTATGAGAGAAAAGATTATTAAAAAGGCTTGATGCTGAATTTTTATCATTATTCATTATTCTGTATTATTTTTGCACTGAGAGTGGCGGCTTAGCACTAAAGGAGAAACGCTACTTCATCTTCTCCACCAAGATTGTGTTTACTTTTTGGTATGATGAATATTTCTATTGCGATTCCCGTTTTATTCATGAGTAGCTAAGTTTATTAGTTAGGGTTATGGAAGCCTTGTATCATACAATCTATTACTTTGGGTTTTTAAATTCATCATGTATTGATCTTCTTATATCATACTCTCTTTGTTTATCTTGAATTCTCGTGGTTGTAAACATAGAGGATGTGCCTTAAAACTCAACTTGTTTGATAGAAAGGTTGAGGTTCGGAAAAGAGAGTAGTGACAAGAAAATAGGATTTCCAACCCCTATTTCATATGTTAATGCCTTAACAGGATTAACTACTTGAAGATTTCGTATTGTTTTTGTAAACACTTTTGATTCGAGAGAACTAAAGTGAGTTAGTCCTTGATGGTTGAGAAACACTAGGATTATGTTATTAAATACAATACGTTTCTCTGTAAGCACGATGCATGTATGAATTCGTAAACCCCATAGTTAGAAAGTATTGAAAAATACAAGGTGGACATAACCCTAGATTTCTATTTCTCTGAATTTGAATACTACTACCATATTTCATCTTGTTAAACTGAAACCATTAATTTGAGAACTGAATCAAATTCCCTTTTTTTGTTATACGAAAACGAATGACTAAAAGTTAATTAATCTGCATACAACTTAATTAGCACCATATTCCATGTGGGATTTAACCCCAACCTAGTTGGGTTCTATATTTGACAGCGACTGCTTACTCTCTCATAAGAGAGATGTAATTTGGGCATATCAAATTTTGGCGTCGTTACCGGGGAATACGGTTGTCAATTGAGTTTATGTGTGTTAATTAACTGTTAGTCAAGTTTCCTTATTTTACGTTTATTTGTTGTTTTTATTCATTACAGGCTCATTGTTGTTTATGCCACAAACCAGAAGTTCAGGAGAACTATTATTATCCTTCAATCCTGAACCTCATCTCATTGAAAAAATGTCTAACCAATAGGAAGCTGAAAGATTAGCCACTTTGACTAATGCTCAATTAAATCAATAGAATGCAGATAACCCAGGTCGGGTACCTAATATAGATGAAGAGAACCTGGGATATGATGATTTAATTGACCCAACTAATAGGAGGCGTGCAACGGGAGTAGTTGCACTTTTAAATCAAAATCGTCCATTCAGAGGAAGACTAGACTGCCAAGTTGCGCATTTTGATATTGACAATGATAAGGACGATTTAGATGGAGTTTAATCTACAGGGTCAATCATTCTACCACCACTAGCTCCTGGGGTGAAATTCAACATTACCAGTACTATGATCCATCTACTGAATTTGAAAGAACTCTTTCGTGGATTACCTGGTGATGATCCAAATCTACATTTGGTGAATTTCATCAGTATTTGTAAGTCATTTGATAATCTTGGAGTGAGACAAAATGTTATTTGTTTAAGATTTCTTCCACTGTCTCTGTCTGGAGAGGCAACTATGTGGTTGAATGAGCTGACTGCTGATTCTATAACAAACTGAAGGCAATTGAAAAAAGCTTTCCTAGAAAGGTTCTTTCCTCCCTCCAGAATGTTACAGTTGAGGGATGAGATCAGCAACTTTAGGCAATTGGCTAGTGAAGCTTTGCATGAGACTTGGGCGAGGTTTAAAAAAAAGTTGACTCAATGCCCAAACCATAAGATGACTGATAAACACTTGATGGAAATATTCTACAGAGCTTTGAACTCACTTACAAAACCAATAGTGGATAATGCTGCAGGAGGAGATTTTATGGAGCTCACCTTTACTGAGGCTATGGACATGTTAGAAAGAATGACTAAGACAAGTAGAGCTTGGCATACCAGAGATTCTGTGGTAGCAAGCAATACTAGTTCTAATGTAATATCAGTAGAGCAGCGTAGGAGAGAATAGGAGTATGATCAGGATATGGCTCATAAGAAACCCAGATGGATCTGCTCACAAAAAATTTACTATCAGGAAATGTAGAAAAGGTAAAAGTTGTGGGTCCCCACGGTAAGGGAGCTGAATCAAACACTGAGGAAGAGGCTAACTATTTGCATAACCAGGGGGTTTTCGGACCGGTGGTCAAGGAAATCAAGGTTGGAACCATCAAGGAGATTGGAAGAATAAAAGTGACAGGAGTGAACTGTATGTACCTCCTGGAAGCCGTGATAATGCTGCCACCAGTTCAGGCAAAATGTCCATGGAGGACATGATGGAGAAACTATTAAAGGGAGTTGAGGCAACCAATTCTATGGTGACTACTATGAAGAGTGACATATCTTCCATGAGTCAACTAGTAAATTCGCACTCAATTGTTATTAAATAACTGGAGCAGCAAATGATCCAATTATCTAAAATATTTAACCAAAGACAGAATGGGACTCTACCAAGTGATACAGTTTAGAATTTGAGGACTGATAGATCGTGTATGGATGTTACCACTAGGAGTAATAAGATGTTATTTAGTCCAGGATTATGAGTATCCTCTTATACTGATGCGGTCAAAATGGATTGGGAGATGGTTGATGAATCTTCAGTTGTGCCTGTGTAGTTGGGAGGTTTCAAAAAGAAGAGTGTGGAAGTGGAACAACCACTTAAGCCAAAGCATGTTAGTGATGTGGAGAAAGGCATAAGAAAGGAGGTAAAAGTTGCTCCAGCTGAAATCCTAAGGCCACCACCCCCATTTCCACAATGATTAAAGAATAAAAAATATGAAGGCAAGTTTAACAAATTCATGGCTATGTTGAAGAAATTAAAAGTGAACGTGCCTTTAGTTGAAGCACTGGAACAAATGCCCGGATATGCTAAGTTTATGAAAGATCTTGTGACAAAGAAAAGAGTGGTAAGCTATAATCCAGTGGATAATCTCCATCATTGTAGTGCTATTTCTACAAGGTCACTAGTGCAGAAGAAGGCAGACCCAGGAGCATTCATCATTCCTTGTATGATTGGGTCTCTGGATTTTGCTAAGGCCTTATGCGACATGGGATCTAGCATCAATCTGATGCCGCTAGCTATTTATAAGAAGTTGGGTTTGGGAGACCCCACACCCACAAATATGCGACTTGTAATGGCAGATAGATCGGTTAAAAGACCGGTTGGGATTCTACATGATGTACTTGTAAAGGTGGCCGATTTTATATTTCCTGCCGACTTTGTAATTCTTAATTGCGAAGTGGACTTTGAAGTACCCATAATTTTGGGCAGGCCGTTCTTAGCAACCGGGAGAGTGTTAGTTGACCTGGAGTGGAATGAGCTGAAATTTAGGCTCAACGGGAAAGAGATTAGTTTTGAAGTATGTAAATCTATGAAACAACAAAAGGAGATGAGTGTTTTTTCAATTGTTGATGTATTCTACGAAGATGAGCGAGATGTACCAGTTAAGGATAGGCCTGCTGGGGATACCATATCTGGTTTGGTTGAACTTGCAAGCAAGGATGTGAGTAACTTCAAAGTGGTTGGACTTGGAATAAAGTATTTTCTTGATCCAACAAATAAGGTACAAATGGTATCATCAATGTATCTTGACGAAGTCTGAGTAGTCAAGATAATCGAGTCGTGCTGCAATGTTAAATTAGGTGTTGCATGGGAGGCAACCCATGATTTTATTTTTATTTTATCATGTTAAATAAAAATACAAAAATAAGAGTCGAGCCACGACTAAAACTACGGCGCTTGGTGGGAGGAAACTCATTCTTCTAATCATTATTGTTGTTTTTGATTAAGTGTAGGTGCATGAAGTACTAAGGAGGTGATCGTTACCAAATTTGGTTTGGAATTGAGGCATATCAATAGTGGTAAGTTAGGAGTAACAATGACATTACAGGTAAGTTGGAGTGGTCAAATGTGTAAGGCTCGAGTCATGATTCATGTTAGAGTTATGACCCAAATTATGCTAATCCAACCCCAAAAGTTTTGTGGTGCGACTTTATTTTGTGATTTTCAAGGAGGTATGTGGTGGTAGCATAAGGATCGGGCTGATAGGACCGATCTTGGAGCCCTCCACTGACCTTGATGGGGTGCGGGGGTGAATCCCCCGTGGTATGGACCTTTCTCAATGCCTCATATGGACAATGGGGTTCATGGAGTCCAAGTTTAAATGTCTATAGGGTGTGAGGCGCCTAACTTACATAGGCCATTACAGAGCATCGCCTAAAACATAGCTAAGCCTACTGTCTAGGGTTGCTTTACCTTGTGCGATGCCTACCTCAAGATAGGCGATCACCTGTGCGGTGAACACATACCTTTAGGCGATCAGGTATCCGTTGCCTACTCTATCGCCAACACCTACTATCTCACTTATGCGATAACAAATACGGCTCCTAACTCACCTTATGCGGCAGGTTGTGCGACGCACACTTGAGGTTGTGCGATTACTTATGTGTCGCCTATATCAATGCACATACTCACTATTTTGGTTGAGCGATAGTATGTGCAACGCACACTTAATGATGTGCGATAACATATGCGCCGCACACCCTTCAAATTTCAACATGAATCCAACTTTAACTTGGGTAAACCCGACCCAGATTTTATCCTTTAAACAGACTCCACACCCTAAATTCCCAAAGTCATCCTTATTTCACCCCTAATCTATACAATATTGCTCTCTCACTATTCTATTTGTCCTTCAAGAGTACTCTTTGCTTAATAAATCTCAAGAATTTCCCCCTTCCTTCCTCAATCTTCCATCTTCAAGGTAAGTTTTACTTTCTTAATCCTTAGGTGTTGTGACTTTATGTTGTAGTTGTTAATTGGTTTCTTAAGGATTATGAATTAAGTTCTTTCCATGTCTATGTCAAAGAAGAATTTGGAACATCTTGGGAAGATAAGCACTATTGTTGTAGTACTTGAGCTTGTACATGTGAGTGAATTGTTCACAACCAAATGGTAGTTGTGTAACTATTAGTTTTCATCTTATTGTGTTGAACATAATATTGAGAAAATCGTGTGAAAGTAATGGTGTTATGTATATCTTTATATGGTTGAAGTTGTAGGGCATGATTTTGTTCAAAAAATATTTCATTGAAATAGAATTGGGGAAATTGAAGTGAGTGAATTGTATTGCGACTAATGTTGGTGCACCATATCAAAGTGTATGCCGGCGAAGTCTGAGTGCCCGACAATAACACTTAATTGGTTTATACTAACAAATTATGTGTGGGGTGGTAACTTCACCACCTTCATCTTAATTGTAGTTAGATTCATTATGTGTGGCTGACATGGGTGATGTGATGAATACAGGAAAAATGACTTCGATGATGATCTTCATGCAGGTGGGATGACTTCTAATGTGGATAAAGAGTACTACTAGCTAGGTTCTTTAGCTTGTTATTTATACTGGGTACAGTGCCTAGATTAAGTATGGGGTGGCTGGTTACTTTGTTGTTTTTTTTGTAAGAAATTAGTACCTTCTCCTTAGTATACTTCTGTGATAGGATTAGTTATTTTGTTTCTTGTTAGATGTTTGTTTGATTTAGTCATAATTAGATGTTTTTATCGATGATGACCGTCTTAAGAGAAAACTAGTCATTTAATTGCATGAAACTATTCTTGTGGATCACATGACATTATAACATAAGTATGTGATGGATCATTACATTTGAAACACCTAGGCTCTAGTTGTGACTCTTGTTGTGATTGTTGGTTTTAGTTAAATTTATTTAATTATTGGGTCTAAAATCTATAATGCTCCTAATTGAGTTGACCACGTGTCATGAGTGTGTAAGACTGTTGTATATTCCTTATTGCAACTGATTCTAGAACTTGCCTGGTGTGTGTGCAAAGCGAAATAAAGATTGTGAGTTTAGGAGATGATTTAGGCATTTCTTTGATAGCCATTGTTCATGCCTTCTTTTGACCTACCTTTGCATATTATCTTAGCTAGCGTCGTTGAGCCTTTAGCTTATTCTTTACTAGCCTCATTTGTAGCCTAATCCGTTCTTTAATAGACCGTAATTTGATCCAAAAGCTCCTAAGCGCTTTAATGTAAAATCAATTTGAGTAAGGAGTTTGAAAAATAAGAGGAAAAAGGTGAAATTGATGCCCCAAAGTCTAGTTATTGGTGTGTGCAATTGATGTGGTTTGGAGTAGTGAAAATTGTTGAAAAAGTTCCAAATTTTATCTCGGACATGTTATAATGAACCTGTTTTGGCCCTGGTCCTTCTTGGAAAATGTGCACCTCAACTTAAGCAAATCGCTTAAGTTGAGGGTGGCTATCATAGGGGTGTGTAACGTGAAATTGGTGCAAAAAAAAATTAAAAGGGTTGCATAATCCCACCATAGTTTATTAATTGAGCTTAACGAGCTGGGGTGAAAAGCAAATCTGTGAAGATAGCAGAAGTGGAAATTGATTGTTAGAGATTGATCTTAATTGCATAATGTAGTGTCTTAAAGTGCTTAGGGAAGATAGTCACTATTTCTTGCCAAAATAGCTCCTACCCATCCCTTAGCCTGCATACAACCCGTAAAAGACCTATTTTATGCTAATCTTAGCATTCTGAAATTAGTGGAGCACTACGCTAAGGGCAAGCATATGGTCATCATTTGTAATTTGATAATTCTTTGTGAGAGTGAGCGCAACTTGATTCTTGTACCCATTTTGTTAGAAATTGCATGATTGTGAGTGATTATGGGTAACTTTCTTGTTATGAGGGCACATGGTTGATGAAGGTTGGGTAATTTATATGATTTCTTTGCTTAAATGGTATGCATGAATTTTCCAACCTAATGAGTCTATTCTTGAGGGTAAGCTGTTTTCAGTAATGGTTCATGAATCTACTTCTTGTTTCATATTCGTTGTGTGAGCCTCTTTGAGCATCTTGTGTTTCCTTTGTGGGTTTTAAATCTTGTGTATGCGTGAATGGATAAGTTTTTTTAGGACGAATAAAGATTTAAGTGTGGGGTGGTGATCTTGGGTGTATTTATATGACTAAGCACCATAACTTACCCATATTTTAACTAAGTTTTGAGAACAAAGTGCCTAGTTTCTTATGTTTTTACTCCACTTTAATGTAATTGAGCTAACCTATGTGATTAGCATGATTTTAGATGTTAATGAGGTAGATAGAGACATGATGGGACTATGTATTGCGGATGACAAATCACACAAGAGAAAAGTAGCTTGTTAGACCAAATATGGCACCTAAAAACTATGTCCAAGACTAATTTGTCATTTATAATTAGTTCAGGGAATTAGAAGGCAATTATGACAGAAAAGATTATTAAAAAGACTTGATGCTAAATTTTTATCATTATTCATTATTCTATATTATTTTTGTACTGAGAGTGGCGTCTTAGCTCCAAGGGAGAAACGCTACTTCATCTTCTCCGCCAAGATTGTGTTTACTTTTTGGTATGATGAATATTTCTATTGCGATCCCCATTTTATTCATGAGTAGCTAAGTTTATTAGTTAGAGTTATGGAAGCCTTGTAGCATACAATCTATTACCTTGGGTTTTTGAATTCATCATATATTGATCTGCTTATATCATACTCTCTTCGTTTATCTTGAATTCTCGTGGTTGCAAACATAGAGGATGTGCCTTAAAACTCAATTTGTTCGATAGAAAAGTTGAGATTCGGAAAACAGAGTAGTGACAAGAAAATAGGATTTCCAACCCCTATTTCATATGTTAATGCCTTAACAGGATTAATTACTTGGAGATTTCATATTGTTTTTGTAAACACTTTTGATTCGAGAAAACTAAAGTGAGTTAGTCCTTGATGGTTGAGAAACACTAGGATTATGTTATTAAATACAATACGTTTCTCTGTAAGCACGATGCATGTATGAATTCGTAAAGCCCATAGTTAGAAAGTATTGAAAACTACAAGGTGGACATAACCCTAGCTTACTATTTCTCTGAATTTGAATACTACTACACATATTTCATCTTGTTAAACTGAAACTATTAATTTGTAAATTGAATCAAACTCCCCTTTTTTGTTTTACAGAAATAAATGATTAAAAGTCAATTAATATGCATACAACTTAATTAGCACCATATTCCCTGTGGGATTCGACCCCAACCTAGTTGGGTTCTATATTTGACAGCGACCACTTACCCTCTCGTAAGAGAGGTGTAATTTGGGCGTATCATCAGACACAACTTTGTTTGATCTCCTTGAACCTATCTCTTGGGATCTCCAGACTGCTAGGTAGAGTTACCACCATGCTTACTTGTCCTAGTCCTTAAAACCATTCCCTTGGATGTTCTCTTAATTTCTTTTTTGGATAGGCCTTTTGTAAGTGGATCCTACACATTGTCCTTTGAATTCACATAGTCAACAGTGGTAATTTTCACTAGAGAGAAGTTCTCAAACAGTATTATGTCTCTGTCTTATGTGACGAAATTTACCATTGTACATCATGTTTCCTGCCCTACCTATTGTCGTTTGGCTATCACAATGTATACATACTGGTGCCACTGGTTTGGGCCAATAAGAAATATCTTCCAAGAAATTCTGGAGCCATTCTGCTTCATCACCGGCTTTATCCAATACGATAAATTCAGATTCCATTGTAGAGCGAGCAATACATGTCTGTTTGGATGATTTCCAAGAGACCGCTCTTCCACTTATAGTAAATACATATCCACTCTTGGATTTTACTTCATTCGATTCGGTGATTCAATTTGCATCACTATATCCTTTAAGTACCACGGAATATTTATTATAATGCAAAGCATAGTCTTGAGTGTATTTAAGATACCCCAGAACTCTTTTCATTTCCATCCAATGAGTTTTATTGGGATTACTCGTGTACCGACTCATCTTACTAATAACACATGCTATGTCTGGTCGTGTACAATTGATGATATACATTAAACATTCCAACACTCTTGTGTACTCCAATGGTGAGTCACTTTCACCTTCATTCTTTTGAAGTGCAAAGCTCACGTCTAATGGAGTCTTGGCAATACCAAATTCCAAATACTTAAATTTGCCAAGTACCTTTTCAATGTAATGAAACTATTACAATGCCAACCCTTATGGAGTTCTATGGATTCTTATTCCTAAGATCACATTCGCAACTCCAAGGTCTTTCATATCAAACTTACTCTCGAGTAGTCGCTTCGTAGCACTTATGTCAGAAATATCTCTACTGATGATCTACATGTCATCAACATATAAACAAATAATGACTTGATAATTTGGAGTGTCTTTAATGTATACACATTTAGCACATTCATTTATCTTGAATCTGTTTGCCAACATGGTTTGGTCAAACTTCGCATGTCATTGTTTAGGTGTTTGTTTTAGTCCATAAAGTGACTTAACAAGTTTACACAACTTATTTTCTTTTCCTGGAACCACAAAACCCTCAGGCTGTTTCATGTAGATTTATTCCTCCAATTCTCCATTTAGGATTGTTGTTTTCACATCCATTTGATGGATTTAAAGACCATATACTACCGCTAAGGCAATTAACATTCAAATTAATGTTATCCTTGTAACTGGCGAGTATGTATCAAAGTAATCAAGGCCTTCTTTCTATTTGAAGCCTTTTACTATAGGTCTTGCCTTTAATTTGTCAATAGTACCATATCCTTTTATTTTTCTTTTGAAGATCCATTTAGAACCTAAAGGTTTATTTGCTGGAGGAACATCAACCAACTCCCACGTATGGCTTCTTAAGATTGAATCAATCTCACTATTGACTGCCTCTGTCCAAAAGGATAAGTCTGACGATGACATCGCTTCCTTAAACGATTAAGGCTCATTTTCTAAGAGAAATGTTACAAAATCCAATCCAAACTAAGTTGTCGTTCTTTGATGTGTACTACGTCTTGGATTCTTATCATTATGTACATCCTCACTTGATTCATCTTGAGGTTATTTAGACCCCCCACTAGACTGTTCATGTCTAGTTTTATACGGATAAATATGTTCAAAGAATTCAGCATCTGATTCAATTACCATATTTTCATTGATATACGAATGTTCGGATTTATAAATTAAAAACCGATATGCTTTACTACTTTTAGCATATCCTATGAACACGCAATCCACCGTCTTAGGTCCTATCCTTACTTTTTTAGGCATAGAAACTTGGACCTTCTCTAGATACCCCCACAATTTAAAATATTTCAAGTTGGATTTCCTTCCTTTTCATTTTTCATATGAAATTAATTGTTTCTTACTATGGGATACTCTATTGAGTATTCGGTTTGCTGTAAGGATAGTTTCCCCCCACAAGTTTTATGGTAAACCTGAACTTATTAGCAAGGCATTCATCATTTCCTTCAAGGTTTGGTTTTTTCTTTCCGCAATACCATTAGACTGAGGTGAATGCGAGGCCGTAGTTTGATGGACAATTTCATTTTCTACACATATTTGAGTAAAGGAAGATTCATATTCTCCGCCCCTATCACTTCTTATCATTTTAATCTTTTTCTCTAACTGATTTTCAACTTCTATTTTATATTTTCTAAATGCATCTATTGCTTGAATTCCTTTCAACGGACTTATACGGATGCTTAGCATGCTTTGATTCCACATACATTTGACATTTTGATTTATTGCAATCAAAGTTTGGCAAAACTTTTAAGTTAATCAGTTTTTGCAAGGTTTTATAGTTGACATGTCCTAAACGACTATGCCATAAGTCGTCTCTAGAAAGTAAGAAGAAGCCTCAACTTCCTTCATTTCAACAACCATTACATAAAGTTTGAAAAGGCCCTCATTGAGGTAGCCATTTCCTACATATGTCTCATTCTTTCTTATTACAACTTTCTCCAAAACAAACACACACTTAAACTTATTTTTAATGAGAAGTGTTGTCGACACTAAGTTTTTTCTAATAGTAGGAACATGGAGAACATTGTTGAGAGTCAACACCTTGCCGAAAGTCACTTTTGGGAATATCTTCCCACTTTCTTCAACCTCGGTTGTTGTATTATTTCCCATGAAGATAACTTCTTTGGGACCAACGGAATCATAAGTATCAAAAGTTTCTTTGTCTGCTCAAACATGTCTAGTGGCTCCTAAATTAAACCATCATTCATTTGAATATCCAACTAGATTGTTTTCAGTGATCATATCACATAGATTTTCAATCTTTCTAGTCGTTTTCAACATGTTTATCTAATTTCTTTTCTTGTCCAGAATACTTCTTCATGTTTTTATTATTTGTAGCATCATCCTTAACATGATTTACAACCATCATTGATGATTTTTTCATTCAACTCATTATCATCATCTATCTTGGAATGACTCATAAGATCTTTCAAATCAGACAATTGATTTCCAATCATTATTATTATTATTATTATTATTATTATTATTATTATTATTATTATTATTATTATTATTATTATTATTATTATAAGAATATGAGGGTCTATACTTGTGAACATTTGCATTGCAATTTTGGTCAATCAAAATGACATCATTTGCTGTCATTCTTTGAAGTTCACACCAAAATATTTTTCTATTTCTCTATCGTTTTCATTGCTAGAGCAATACCTGAACGACTTAATGATGCAACATTGGTAGTCATTGGGACAATACCATTCACAACTAAATCAATTTATTGTTCAGTTTCGTTCGTCATTTTCTTGTCAATCTTTGACATACTCTTTAGTATTTCCGAATACTAACAATAAAGAATTTAATCTTTAGCCAACTTGTTTCTAGTCAATGATGAAGTTTTTATATCTTCAAATCATCAACCTAATGAACTATGAAACATGACGAAGTTTAAATGACTTCAAATCATAATCAAATTCAAACAGAGTGAAATTCCACAGATTTTAAACTCCAAAAACTAATACAGAGATCTTAACAAATCGGTGAAGTTCTTATATTCTTCGAACCAAATTCTCATACTGATTTCTCGATGAAGTTTTTATATTCTTCTAATCAAGGGAGTAGAAATTAAAAGATTTTAGTCTCCACAAAATCAGACCCAATACAGATTAACCAAATACTTGATTCATAAATGGCGATAATTTTTTTTCCTTCACCAAACAAGCACAAAATAATTTTTTTTATACTTTCCTTAATGTTGTTTTTCTCAATTTTGATAAAATCTGTATTTTTCAACAATAACTTCAAACACATGTTCAAATTAACATATGAACAATCAAATAAAGTTTTAACTCTGTATTTACAACTTTGAACTTTTAACAATAAGTCCAACCCAACTTATGAACATCAACAAAATGAAATTCAAACTATTTTCTGGAAAATAGCAAAACCAAATGTTAAGAACTTCAACATAAGTTCAACTAACTTATGAACTATCAAAATGAAGCTTCAAGAACTTCAAACACAAGTTCAAAAAGTTGAAGAACTATCAATATAAAGTTCAACTATTTACTGGAAAAAAACAGCAAATAAAACAATACAGATTATGAAAAAAACTTTAGTGAAATGAAAATTTAACCAAACAAGGAAAAACAAAAAATTTCAACTTATTTCCTTAAGATTGTTGTGTTTCTTGTACACAAAATTTGTATTTTCACAACACTACTTCAACATAAGTTCAAGAATAAATCAAGAACACTTATGAAGTTGTCCAACACCTTCAACCCAAGATCAAAATGATCTTTCAAAGAAGTGTGTTTTCAGTTTCTTAAAGAAAAATAGAAGAAGCAGAAAAAAGTCAAGTCTTCCGAATTCACGGAGTGTCCTTAAGGAAATAATTTCCTTCAAGTACCCGAGATTGCGGAATTTTCCTCCCAGGATAAAATGGCTTCACAACAAGAATGTAGAGGTACCTCAAACTTTCTAATTTTCTTCGAACTCACTCAATGGGAGATGATCACACAGAGTTTTTAGAAGCAAGAGAATATTTTCTCTTATGCAGAAATTTTTCATACTAAACCTGTGGAAAAAATACAGGTTTATATAGCCATAAAGTGCCCCTTCCGAAAGGTGTCAATGGTTCATCCGAAAAGGTGTATCCTTTGGAAGATTCATGTCTGTTCATTCGAAACATTGTGTCTTTTTCTGAACAGACACAACTATCCGAACAGTCACTCTTTTTCCGAAATAATGTATATTTTTCTCAAAGGGTTGTGTCCCTCCATTTTTCATTCACACCAATTGAACCCAATAGTACTTTTGACTATTCTTTCCTTATCTATATATAAATCTATGGTTCGTTTGAAAAAAAAAAGTTTATTATTATAATTACTCTCATATTTGTATCCTTTTTGCTCGGACTGTTTGACAGACATTAGCTATGTTGAGGGTTTATAAGATATTTCTAAGAGGTAAAAGTGAAGTCTACGTGCATTTTATATCTACTTTATCCAACGTTAAGGGTCTATAAGATATTTTTAAAAGGTAGACGTAAAGTTTGCATGCATTTTATCCTATTCTATTTATGACATTCTAATATAATATTGTTGTTGTATCTTATTACCAACTTAAATGGTTTTATTATTTTTGTTATTGTTAAATACTGGAGGAGTAGCACTTGGATTTCCATGAGAAGTAATTAGCAACTCTAAGACAAACAATGCCCTCTAACTATAAGTAGAGCTAATCATGAGCAGAATTTGCAATCTAATGCAACATGGAATGGATCTAGTTCGCTCTTCGAACATATTATGATGATTATCAAGAAATCTAATACTTTTTTATAGTTTAAATTTGTTTTACTTGATTGGAGTACGAGAATCAAACTAACAAATGTTTGATGTATATTCAAATATAAAAGAGTTAACTTTTAAAATAAATTTTACATATTCAAAACTATATAAAAAATATTATAAGTTACAGTAATTAATAATGTAAAATAGTAAGATATTTTAAAAATTATTTTTTAACTGTCTGAATAACATTTAAGACAGAAGAATTGTACTATAACATTTTAGAGTTGGAACGTATGCCAAATACACGTTTGGTTAATCATGGTATAAAAACAAGAGTTGGAACGTATGCCAAATACACGTTTGGTTAATCATGGTATAAAAACAAGCACATTACTGTATGAGTGAATTTCATGAAAGGTCATCCACGTGTAGGTTTATATGTATTTGGATATAAAGGAGTTTGTGTTAGCATAAGCCTAATATATATATATATATATATATATATATATATATATATATATATGGCTCAGTTGAGAGATTTAAGTGAAATCTCAAAACATGTTTAAGGGTCCGTCGATGACTTAAGTGTATATATATATATATCTTATATTTTTGTGATAATATAGATAGTCAATTAAAATTTTTATACTTAAGTCGTCGACAGACCCTTAATCATGTTTTGAGATTTCACTTAAATCTCTCAACTAAGCCATATATATATTGAACACTTAAACAACTCAAATTTGTACCTATTCGACATTTTCTTGACAATCAATCAAAAATGCAAAATGTATATGTAAGTCATTCGCATTGATGTGGCAAAATAACTAATTAAAGAACACATAGCTGATTGGTCAAAAATTATTAAAATAAGTACGGTTGCTTATCGGACGGATCAGATTAGATGAACCATTACACTTAGCGATTTGGCTTATCGATTATCGATTTTAAAATATACAAACCCACTATCCAACCAATAAAATATTGGTTGGTTCGATAACGGATAAAAAACTATCGTACAGTTATCGGACGGTGCCTCCACAATTCCTACTTGAATGGAGACACTTTACAAAATAGAACACTTCATCACCCGTGTGATAGGCCGGGATATTCACCACTATAATGTAACGACTGCTTGCCAGAGCAATTTTAGGAGAGTATTTTAGTTCAACTGCTTAACCATTCAAAGACAATAGTTGTATGCAGTTGATCACGCTCAACTTACTCCATGATTTATGAGCAAGGTGATTCATTGTCAAATATAATAATACAACTTTAGTTGGGGTAAAATTCTCGAGAAGTGAGGTTAGTATTCAAATCCTATGGGTGTTGAGAGCTACTAAGTGATTTCCAGCAATGTAGACGTAAAGTAAAACATGAATTTAAAATTAAAGGGGGGTGAGATATGGTTTGGAAGGTTGTTTTGACAAAATATATTCAACCTACCAATTAAGAACAACTAATGTAGGTAATATTCCAATAGAAGAATGGTCTTGGAATTATGTCTTCCTAGGGACAAAAAATGCATGGGTCCATGATAATCAAATGCAAAATCTAGTAAATGACTATATGGGTAGGCTAGGTTAGGAATTTTGATACTAGTTTTTCAACCAACCACCAAAAAGATCACCCATGGACCCTTTCGGATACCTCATGGGTGTGACAACAAATCCACCAAAAACCTCAATTGGGCATCCCTATTTCTAGGAAGATGCCCAAGACATAGCAAATTCACATTTCATCCCTATTTCTAAGATAATCTAAAGGAATAAGCTAAATGTTTAATTATTGTTTACTAATACCTTGTCACCCAGGTCCCTCTTTCAAGGATGATATAGGATTTATAAATATGTGCACACCTCCTCTTTCAAGGATGATGTGAGATTTTGAGAATTAGGGGTTTTCACCCATAAATTTTCACTCAACAAACAAGTATTAGTAAAATCCATCATCATTAATCAAGACTCTACACTAATAATCAAAACCTACATACATTTGCACCTTATTTCAACATAATCCCAAGATAGATGTTTAGCTACTCATGAAGTTTAAGGAAATAAATATACCAAAATGGTCATTCAAAGATTCCATTCAAGATGCAAGAAAGAGTATTCTTCAATATAACTTCAATTACAACTATCCTCAATTGGAAAATTAACCACAATATTCTTGCCCAAATTAGTAGGGTTTTACAAAGAAAAAACTTCAAAATCTAATTGGAGATTTCCAAAAAATGAAAGGGTTTCCATCCTATAGAAAATTGAAATCAGATGTGGGAAATGACAAATCTGCGCCTAGGATATTTTTCGCCCAATCACAATCGCCGAAGCTTGATCGCGGTCTGAGGGTCGCGATCACGGTAATTGAGGCAGGTTTGATCAACTTCTCAGAATCCAAAACTTTCAATTTTAATGCCCAATTGTGTTCCACATCAAAGATTTTACATTATAAACATGAATCATAGTCTCTAGGTGTTCGATCATTCCCTTAGAGCATGTCAAAACAATTAAGGAATTCGTTTGGGCATTTAATCGAACACTTTGTGTGTACAATCTATTTCTATCATTTTGAACAATTTTGGGTGCACAAAACTTCCCCAATTATGTACACACCAAAAACAACATCTAACTACACCACACAAGCACAATTGCACCAAGATTTAGCATGAAAAGTTCAATTTTAGGCCAATCCTAAAACACGAGTTCTAAGGCCTATACAAATGCATAAAAACATAATTTGAAGCACATACCGATTGAGAGATGCAAAGAGGGATGCAATTCACAGTTTGGATGCTCCAAATATGACCAAAAACGGGTGTAAATTGATAGAAATTTGGAAAAAATTTGAAGGGAAAAATGGGTGAGGGTTTGCGACTGTTCAGCTTTTGAAACAGTCAAGATCGCGATCGCAAAACCCGTGTCACTGCGATCGTGAACCCCATCACTGAGGATATTTTTAATCCCCTATTTACAACTATTCAGCCCATTCCTCAAATACACCGCACTTTTCTTTTTTCAAACTCATTCAAAACACCTCATAGTACCTCAATTTCATCACAAACAAAAATGAAACTTATTCTAACAATCAACATTCAAAGGATACGGGCCACTTTCGTGGCATTGATGGGTTGCCTCCCATCCAAAGCCTAATTTATCATCGCGGCACGACGTTTTTCAACTTTCAAGGTGGATCCTTAAGGGACCCATCATCTACCTCCGTGTCCACTACATCAATGACGAACACCACTTGTAGTTTCATGGGTTGTTTCTTGGTCTTACATACTTGAAAGGATACTTCATCACTTTGGACCCAAAATTTTATTTCTCTTTGCTCCATATCAACAATCGTTCTTCCGGTTGCAAGGAAAGGTCTCCCAACAATAATTTCACAACCAAGCACAATGAAGTTCGCCAGTAGAATGAAGCGATCCACATTCACCAAGACATCAAATAAAACTCCAACCGGTCTTTTGATAGATCGGTCCACAATCAATAGCCTCATTGTTGTTGGGGTAGGAGTTCCCCAACCAAGTATACGATAGATTGAATAGGGCATGAGATTGATGTTTGCATCAAGGCCACACAAGGATTTCTCAAACTTATGTGTCCTTATGGTGAAAGGGATTGTAAATGCCTCGAGATCCTCCTTGTTTTCCACTATAGCTTTAGTCATGATAGTGCTATACCCATGGGTAACTTTAATGATTTTTCCATCAACCAGACGTTTCTTTGACATCAACTTCTTCATTAGCTTAGCATATCCCAAAATCTCTTGAATGACCTCTAACAATGGGATATTAATTGAAATATTGCTAAGCTTTGAAAGGAACATCTTGAATTTGACATTATCTTGCTTCTTTTTTAGTCTTTGAGGGAATGGAAGAGCAACCTTCATGGTAGGCAATCGATCACTTTTTGGTTCATCATTCTCAACTACCTGAAGATCTCCCTCTTCATCAACCATTTCGTCCATTATCATTTATTCTTTTCCATCCCTCTTCTTGAGACTTTGGAGCCTTCTTATTTGAATCAACCACATGCTTCTTCTTCACGTTTATTTGTTCAATATTTATCTCTTTTCAAGTTCACCCACATGACCACCGAGAATTTTGTCACTCTTAGTGACGATTGCCAATACTTGAGCATTATTTTTTTATTCACAACGGTATTACTAGGAAGGCCTCCTTTTTGTCTAGAATTAAGTTGATTAGAGATTTGGCCAATTTGAGTCTCCAATTATTTGATTGAGGCAGAACGTGATACAACCGTTTGGTTGATTTGTGAAAAGTCGCCTTTTAATTCTCAGACCATTTTGTATGTTCCCTCCACTCTCATCAAGATTCTTGCTAACACATCCTCGGTCTTGAATTTTTTAGGATCAACAGGGTCTGCCTCTTTGCTCTTTACTCTGTCATGGGGGGCACATATATATCATACTCCTTTTTCTTATCCCTCCAATCACGATCTCTATCCCTATCACGCCATTTCCATTCTCTTTCATGATCGGTCCAACCTTGATTCCCACATTTCCTTTGGTAGGCCAGGAATGAACCCCCTGAATAGTTAGCCAAGTATCTAATTCTTCATCAAGCCTCTTAGCCTCTTTTTCATCATATCCCTTGTATGCCACGGCATCATTTTTTGGGTGTACCCATCACATGCTTTGTTAATAGTTCTAATTGTGTCATTATTTTTGTCATATTTTTCTTTCTCTTTTTTTCTTTCTTCCTTTGCTCTTTATCAACATAGGAGGTGGTATGGGATCCTTTAGATACCTCGGTGTATCGGGTACGCCACCCCCTATTTTTGTTTGTGACTTTCTCAAGAAAAGTTGAAGCCACGTTATATGAAAACTTCACAAGTGACCCACCGGCTGCAGTGTTCACCACGATTTTGTTTAGTTGATTCAAATCCCGGTAGAAGATTTTGAGAAGAATCTTCTCCAGGACCTCATGGTTGGGACATTGCATAAGCTTTCCATTAAATCTCTCCCACACCTCATATAGAGGCTCTCCATTCAATTGACGAAAGTTTGTGATTTCTTCACGCAATTACAACATCTTTGATGGTAGAAAGTATTGATCTAAGAAAACATCAATAAGTTCGTTCCACGACGTGATTGACTCGGACGGAAGAGATCATTGCCACAACACCACCTCACCCGTTAGCAAAAATAGAAAGAGGCGCAACCGTATGGATTCTTGTGAGATATGAGTAATGTTGAAGGGAGCACACACTTCCATAAAATTCTTCAAGTGAAAATTTGGGTCTTCATGAGCTTGACTCCTAAAGAGACCTATCATTTAAATCATGTGCAATATAACACTTGTAACGTGGAATACCCCATTTCCTTGATTAGGTGGGATACGGATAGCACTCGCACGTCCAACATCATGGAGTTGCTCCTCATCATCAGGGGGCCATCAAAGGTCCCGGCATTACTTACATGATCACTCATTGTGTCATGAACACTATTGAAATCGCCTAAAAGAAAAACAAAATAAATAGCAATCACTACGGATAAACCCAAAGCTACTACCATACTGCACAAGCGAAAACTAAGTTTCACTCGCCGACAACAGTGCCATTTTGATCACGCTCAACTTACTTCATGATTTATGGGCAAGGCTATCATTGTCAAATATAATAACCCAACTTAAGTTGAGGTCGAATCCTCAAGGAGTGGAATTAGTATTCAAATCCTATGGGTGTTGAGAACTACTAAGTGGTTATCCGCAATGTAGACGTAAAGTAAAACATGAATATAATTGTTCACTAGATGTCGAATTATTATTCACTAATACCTTTTCACCCATATCCCTCTTTCAAGAATGATATAGGATCCATAAACATACTCACACCTCCCCTTTCAAGAATGATGTGAGATTTTAGGAATTTGAGATTTTGATCCACAAATTTCCACTCAACAAACAAGTATTAGTAAAACCCAACATCATTAACCAAGACTCTACATTAATGATTAAAACCCACATACATTTGCACCCTATCTCAACATAATATCAAGATAGATGTTTAGTTACTCATGAATTTTATTCTTTAATTTAACTTCAATTACAACTAAACTTAATTGAAAAATTAATCATAATTTTCTTGCCCAATATAGTAGGGTTTTACAAAGCAAGAACTTCAAATCTAGTTGGAGATCTCTAAAAAATGAAAGGGTTTTCGTACTATAGAGAATTGGAACCAGCTGTGGAAAATGACAAATCTGCCCCTGGGCTATTTTTTGCTCAATCGCGATTACCGGAGCTTGATCGCGACCGCGGCTCCTGCGATTACGGTGAGCCTATCGCAATCATCATATTGACTTGTCGCAATCATAGCCCTCAAACCGTGATCGCGGTAAATGAGGGTCAATTCCTGCTCTTGCTTTTTTCAACTTTTGCACTAACTCTTTTCTTTTTTATCTCTTTTCAGCTCATTTGACTTCTTTTGTTCCCATCACCTATATATCTGTAAAACATAGGAATTAGTCCATTCAAATGATAAATTCGTCTCATTAACACCTTTAAATCATAGTAGTGTGCACGAATTTGGGGGTCAATGAGTGGTAAACTTACCACTCATCAGCAGTATACAGTGAGTAGTCATTGTTCTATTTTTTCAATCATATACAAAAATTTAGGAACGTGACATTTTCACTAGCACGATGAATAACTACTACAGTGGGTGTGTTATTGGCAAAATTTGTTATGCTAACTAGAAATGTAATACTACATAAAGACTAAAATTATTATTTAACCTATCGAGAAAAGTAAATCAAATTCCAAGAAAAGTTCAGAGAAGAAGCTAATTAAACTATAAATAACCTACAAGGGGGATAATAAGTCATGTTTTTTTCTTTTCTACCTGGCATGAGATTCAAGTCAAGTTCAAGAAGACTATTCCTAAAAAACAATAGGGGAAATTACTATATCTAATAAAGGGCAATAAGCAGGCAGGTCTTCGACATGTCTGCTTGTGTTGCTTGCTTCAACTTCTTCAATCGTAATTTTAGTATATTATTCCTAATTAATTACTATAGGTTATGTAAGTATTAAAAAATTATAATATTTAATAAAAAATATAAAATTGACATAAAATAATAAACTAACTTTAGTTTTTTAAAATTAACCTGATGTCTTATATGAGAATCATTTATGTTTTTTTCACAAGTATTTTTTATAATAATTTTATTATATCACTTTTAATTAGTTACTATAAGTCATTTAAGACATGTCTTCTTCGCTCCTTCAATTGTAATTTTATTATATCACCCCTAATTAATTATTATGGTTGCATTAGAAAATTAATAATACTTCATAAAATAGACACAAAATGATATGTCAACATAAAATATTTGATTGACTATCGAAATTATATTAGTGCCACGTAAATTAGGATGAGATAGAGAAAGACATGAAGTAGCATATATTATTTAAAAATTATATTAGTGGCACATAAATTAAAAAATGTGATTTGTTGTTGAAATTTTATCTGTACCACCGAGATGGAGAGAGTATTCATATCTTATTTAAAAATTATGTTAAAAGAACTATAAATCACATAATTAATAACTTAAAAATGTAAAAGATATAAAATATTAGGCTGACTTTCAAAATTATATCAGTGTCACTTAAATTGTAAAAAAAGAAAAAGTATGATAAATTACAATAATTAAAAATTTAAATTATTCTAGTAATTAATTATCTATATTATATTCGTATCATATAAATTAAGATAAAAAAATAATATATAACACGAGCCCTTCGATGTCTAGTACTTACTAGTATACTACAACGATCGTTTGTTTATATTTTAGAGCAGTCTTTTTAAGTTCATCAAGCCATTATTGTCAAATTAAGAGTAGATCTTTATATTTTATTATTATTTTATTTGTGCATAAATTAGTACAGCATGGCCAGCTTTGATTCAATATACCACTTTACAGTTTACAACTTTAATCTTTAGTTATAATATTATATTAAAATTAATTAGTAATGGACTTTAGGTTATTACTTATAGGTTTGAGTTTGTATTTTATAATAATATAATATAATATATATTTTATATATTTAGATGGAAAAGTCTAAGTATATATGGTAATTTTTAACGGATTAACTGTTTATTCAATAAAGAAATTGTGTAATTCATCCCACACCAATAAGTCTTTAATTATAAAATTTTAATCCGTTCACCAATCGTTTATCCAATAAGTCAATACCAATAAATCAGTAAGTTAATTTTGCGGTTTAATTATCAGATACGGTTCGACTTTGAACAACTCTAATTATAAGATAATTAGATTTAATTTTAAATTTTAATCTTAATTTAATCTGTCCTGGCCGCCTCCTTCAGTCAATAGATCACTACTGTCATCACACCACCTTCATCCTTCTCCGGACATATCTTTCAAGCTCATCAACGGAATATAACCCCATAATCATAATCAATGAATCATAGTAACAATATTTAATTTCATTTAATAATCAAGAAAACGAATTTGATTAGAAAAAATAAAGTCCATGACTGAACTAAGTGGAAAATGTTTCAAATCTGTTATTTCAAAAATAGAGTCGGAATAAGAAGGGGGGGGGGAGATTTGGAGAGAAAGTACAAGATTTGAAAGTTGTAATGGTGATTTTCACTTTTTTCATGAAAAAAGTGGCGGCAGTGGTGGCAAATCTAAAATGAAACTAAAGTTGTGTCAGCACGGACCCAACATTAAGATATTTGATTATTGATAAATTAAATTGATGTTGATTTTAATTATGAATTATAAAACATGAATACACAATGTATTAATTACTTAATAGTATTTTTTAAGGAGCCAAATTATCTCACAAGATAATTATATATAACTTTCTCATATTATTATAAATAACAAAATTCAATGTATTTTGAAATTTAGATCTTTAATCATATGACTGATTTGGAGAGAAAATACAAGATTTGAAAGTTGTAATGGTGATTTTCACTTTTTTCATGAAAAAAGTGGCGGCAGTGGTGGCAAATCTAAAATGAAACTAAAGTTGTGTCAGCACGGACCCAACATTAAGATATTTGATTATTGATAAATTAAATTGATGTTGATTTTAATTATGAATTATAAAACATGAATACACAATGTATTAATTACTTAATAGTATTTTTTAAGGAGCCAAATTATCTCACAAGATAATTATATATAACTTTCTCATATTATTATAAATAACAAAATTCAATGTATTTTGAAATTTAGATCTTTAATCATATGACTGATTTGGAGAGAAAATACAAGATTTGAAAGTTGTAATGGTGATTTTCACTTTTTTCATGAAAAAAGTGGCGGCAGTGGTGGCAAATCTAAAATGAAACTAAAGTTGTGTCAGCACGGACCCAACATTAAGATATTTGATTATTGATAAATTAAATTGATGTTGATTTTAATTATGAATTATAAAACATGAATACACAATGTATTAATTACTTAATAGTATTTTTTAAGGAGCCAAATTATCTCACAAGATAATTATATATAACTTTCTCATATTATTATAAATAACAAAATTCAATGTATTTTGAAGTTTAGATCTTTAATCATATGACTGAGATTTGTCACATTAAATATAAAATATTAGAATAAAATTGATACATAAGACTTGACACTTGTATAAAATAGAGACTAATTGTTGAAAAGATGAAGGGTTATCTTGTCATTGCATATTACATCACATGTGAGTTGCAATTAATAACCCAAAATTGCATTGTATTCTCCTACTAAGCCGACATAAACATCGTTTGCTTTCATTTTTCCTCCTCTTTTATTTGTCAACTTGTTTTTTAAAGTTAAATTAAATTAATATTTTAAATTTAAAGTGTTTTGAAAATTATAAAAAAAAAAAAAATTATAAGTTACCATTTGTCATATTAATTTAAGATATTTGACTTTGAGAACACGATAAAATATACTTATAAAATATCCTTCTGTAAATTTTTTATCAAACTTTACTTTTGTATATATTCCTTCCATTGAAACGTAGGAGTCGTTTGCTAGAGTGTATAAATTTTCTTTTTGAATAGATTATATTAGTAATGCTTCTATTAGTAAATACTGGTATTATTTATGTTAACATTAGTTCTTATACATTATTTAATGTACTTTATTAGAATTTGCCTTTACTATTTTGATATATTTAAATAAAAGTTTTTTTTTAAAAGAATTGCATATACATTTTAAGATTCATTCGAGATCTAGCACGGGTTCAATATATTAATTTTAATCTCAATTTATGTGACACAAATAGAATTAGATAATCAATCATACTTTTAATAAGTATTTAGATAATTTAATTTGTTAACTATTGTAATTTATAATATTTTTTATGTAATTTTCAAATAATATGATTTTTCTTGTCCAAACTTTTGTGGCATTGATAGTCAATTATATTTTAAAAATAATTTAAGTTTTTAATTATTGTGATTTATAATACTTTTATTCTATTCCAATTTAAGTGACACTAATATAATTTCGAGAGTCAATCAGCTATTTTATATTTTTAAAGTTTTTAAGCTTTTAATTACTGTGATTTATAGTATTACATTTTTTAAAAATATATATCATATAAAATTGTTTTTAGACATTTTAAATTGTTAAATACTATAATTTATAAAAAAAATTATGTAATTTTTGAATAATATATGTTACTCTCCTTGTCCAAAGTTTTGTGTCGTCGATAGTCAATTATATTTTTTAAATAAATTTTTAATTATTGTGATTTATAACATTTTTTCTATTCCAATTTAAGTGGCACAATGCTTAGATGATTATAATAATTAATTATGGGTGATATAATAAAACCATGATTGAAGCAACGAAGTATAAATGTCTAAATGACTTACAACAACTAATTAAAAGTGACATAGCAAAATTGCTATAAAAAATACTGGTGAAAAAAATTTAAGTGGGCCTCATATAAGACGTCAAGTTAATTTAAAATATCAAGAGTTAATTTATCATTTTTATATCTATTTTACCTTTTTTATTAATTATTATTAATTTTTTAATACTTCAATGATTTATAATAATTAATTAGGGTAATATTTAGTAAAACTATGGTAGAAGCAGCTGAAGTAGACATGTCATAAATATTTATTTTCCTTTTTAATTAAATATTATTAATTTTTTAATACATAAATAATTATAATAATTAATTAAGGGTAGTGTAGTAAAATCACAGTTGAAGCAGACATGTTATAAATATTTATTTTATATTTTTAATTATATATTATTAGTTTTTTAATATATAAATAACATATAATAATTAATTAGGGATGATATAGTAAAATTACAGTTGATGCAGACATGTCATAAATGTCTATTTTATTTTTTAATTAAATATTATTAATTTTTTAATGTATAAATAACTTATAATAATTAATTAAGAGCGGTATAATAATTAATTAGGGGTGATTTGGTACAATTACGGTTGAAGCAGACATGTCATAAATATCTATTTTATTTTTTAATTAAATATTATTAATTTTTTTAATATATAAATAACTTATAATAATCGATTAGGTGTGATATAATAATTAATTAGGGGTGATATAGTATAATTATGATTGAAGCAGCCATGTCATAAATATTTATTTTATTTTTTAATTAAATATTATTAATATTTAAATATATAAATAACTTATAATAATTAATTATGTGTGATATAATATTTAATTAGGGATGATATAGTATAATTACGGTTAAAGAAGACATGTCTTAAATATTTATTTTATTTTAATTAAATATTATTAATTTTTTTAATGTACAAATAACTTATAATAATTAATTAAGAGTGATATAATAAAATTACGGAACAAGCAGAAGTAGACATGTCAAAACCACTTACCTATCATGTATTCAAATGAACATTTTATATGGAAGAAATGAGAATAGATAATCATCTATGGGCCCCATCATATTCAATAGGAGTAGCATCCATGGCATAGTGGTAATTTATTGGAATGACATGAGTTGTAATTTATTGAAAAAGGGTGAACTTTCTTTAAAATTGTTGCTATAGTCCAACTAATAAAACACAAACACATGATACATATTTGCCCAAGATTAATCTAGAAGATGGCTTAAGTCTATTATACCTTTAAACATTTTCTTCAATGCCTAGAAACTCCCATGTCGAAACCCACACTTCTATAATATAGAAAAAATGTAATGAAGAAGAAGATAAAAGAAAAAAAATCAGTCAAAAGATGGTTGTTCACATGTCCCTTTCACGTGGATTACTCTCACTATGCCATGTCAGCAAAAAGCACTTAAATGGTACAAATTCAAAGTGGTAGACGTGTTCAATAGGTATAGGCTCAGTTGAAGGATCCAAGTAAAATCTCAAAATAAGTTTAGGGATCTGTCGATGACTTAAGTCAATTTTTTATATGATTTTTAGATATTTTAAGTTGTTATTTGTTGTGATTTATAGTACCTTTACATTATTTTCAAATAATATATGTTACTTATTTTATCGCAATTTATATGGCACTGATAGAATATTGAGAGTCGATCAAATATTTGTATGTCTTTTAAATATTTTTAAGTTGTTAATTATTTTGATTTATTCTATAATTTACATAATTTTTAAATAAATAATAATTTTATAAAAATATGAAATAGATAAATTAAAATAAAATAAAAATTAAAAGTAAGATGAAGCAGTCAACAAAAGCAAATATATCGACCTACTGCCTGCTTATCCCCTCTTATAAATAAGGTAATAAATATTACAAAATTATTTGTTTACATATATAAAAGTTACTTAATTATATACTTTTTTAAAAAAAATTATACTTAATTATATTCATATCAACTTGTTATTTTTTTACCTAATATATAATTAGTCCCTTAAAGTTATTGGGGTAGTTCATTTTGATATTTAAACTAAGTCATGTTCTAATTGAACACCTCAATTTCTAATAAAATATTTTAATTAGACACTTTCGATTTAATTTAAAAAAAAAAAAATTACGCACATTTTCATTCATTTATTAAATAGTTAAATAATCATATAAAATAGGACATCTCTTTTAATTATACACATCACTTTCGAGTACAAAATACTTGGAGTTTTATACCTTATGAGTGAAATATATATTATTAAGAAAAATAAGATATTGTATGTGGTTAATTTAAATTATCTAATAGACAATTGAAAACTAACATAAAGCCATATTTGACACTAAAGATTCTCGTGGAATGAATTTTCCTCAATAAAGTGAACTTGAACTTTTACTTTGTTGAGTAAATTGAAGGAAAGATGTCATTTAAGTCTTGAATGAAGGATTGGTGGCATTGACCAACTTAAAGGGTCAAACATAATTTAGAAACTTGATTAGGTTAATTGTGGGCTTGATTAATATTTTCCAAACTTGTTAATCTTTTAAAAAATACAAATCAACCCACACCCACAAAACTTCCCTCTCTCTGCAAATCAATCCCTCTTCTCTCTTTCTCTCGATAGTTTCTCTCTCTAACTTCTCCCAACCAACAACTTTCTAAATTTCTCCCTTCAATTTTGTGCAACTTCAACCTTTGGCGATAAATAGTTTTGAGTTCTTGCCCGTTCTTTTTTTACTTTCAACAGTCAGTCGACGTGACAACATTCTCTGGGCGACAACAACTTCAAGTTCTTCATTGTTTCTTTTCGATTTTCATAGGTAAAAAATTAGGGCTTTTAGTTATGACGAAAACGAGGAACTTGATTTGTTGGTATTAGTTATTTTCTTATGTGTTTTGTTATTTTTTTATGTTTGTTATTTTTTAGTTGAATTTCTCATCTGGATGTATCTACTACTGCTGTTTTTTCAACAATGGATAAAACATGTAACATGAATCCAACAGATGAGTAATATGTTGCGACAAGTTAGTCATCTGTTGCAACAGATGCTTATAGCAGGTTAGTCATTTGTTGATTCAAATTAAGCAATTATTAATAATAACTAAACTAATTTAATTAAAATTGAAAACAAGTCTTTAATACAAGACCTTAGACAATGGGACAAACGTTTGAGTTCTCCTAAAAACATTTGAGCTTTAGTATTTTAAATTGCTTTTCAACATAGATCTTGTCTATTTAATAATTTTCAATAGATGAGTTATATGTTGCAAAAATTTAGTCATCTGTTGCAACAGATGTCTATATTTGTTTGATAATTTTTAATAAATGAGTTAGTTATTGCAACAAGTTAGTCATCTATTGCAACAAATGTCTATATTTGTTTGGTCATTTTCAACAGATTTCTTTAACTGCTTGGTCATTTCCAACAGATTACTCATCTATTGCAACATGTTAGTCATCTATTGATTCAAATTAAGCCATTATTAGTAATAACTAAATTGATTTAACTAAATAAAATATGAATTAATAAGTTCAATGACAGTTTAAATTAATCACATGGTAATTACACGATCAACTAAGTATGTCCGTCCTGGGTAAAGTGATCAATTGATCAATTTTATTTGAAATGATTCAAACTAAGTCATCATTAGAAATAACTATATTAATTTAACTAAAATTAAAGATGAAATGGTAAGTTCAATTACCATTTCAATTAATCTCATGGTAAAAATGGTGTATTGATAAATGATAATTTATTTTTGTTTCTATTGAATAAGTCTTGCTATTGATTTATTTTTTCAACAAATGAACAATCTGTTGCAATAGATGAATCATATGTTGCAAAAATAAATCAATTACTCCAACAGATGAGTCCTATGTTGCAGCAGAAGGGTCATCTGTTGTAACAGATAGACCATATGTTGCAACAAATAGATCATCTATTGGAAGAACTCAAGGGTCATGACTCTTTGATCATTTAATTTAAAAAATAATTCGTAAATAAATAATATGAAAAAAATATGATAAACACAATTTTGTAGCAATTTAATTTAAATAACTAAAATACTAAAAGGGTGAAAAGTTATGACTTTTCACCTTTTTTGTATTTAAATCTATTTTTTTAATTTAAATAATCGAAAAGTCACCAAGTTTGATTTAATTAAGAGATATTATTATTAAAAAAGCGGTGAACGGTCGTGATTTTTTACCTAACACACTGCACTACTCACTCTTTCAATCTTTTATAAATAGGTTTCCTCATCTCTATCTATTGCATCTTGTCTTGCATAAAATCGTCATTATATCTTCAATCACTTCTCTTTCAAAAATAAATTTCTTTTTCGACCGTTGAAGTATGTTTTATTTTCTTATTCTAATATGAAAATTATTAACATGCATCTATTTTCTAGTTAAGTTTCACATATTTTTGTTAAACTATCAGTTGGTAGTATGTGTGGTTTAGTATTTTACGTTATTTTTTATCATGTTCTAGATATGACTGATCTGATTTGGTACATGGCGATTCTATTTGACACCATGTAGGAACTTGAAAGGCTGGTCCATGAACTCGAGTGAGAGTTGGGCGCCGCGAGAGCAAGGGTGCTTCGTAGGATTCGAAGGCTGAGGGTTTTGCTGGCCAATGGATTTTCGATTGATAATAATAATAATAATAATAATAATAATAATAATAATAATAATAATAATAATAATAATAATAATAATAATAGTAATAGTAATAGTAATAATAATAATAATAGTAATAATAATAATAATGAGGTTATATATTTTTTTTATCATATGTAATTTATTTTATCGGATCTACCTAATGTTGTAAATATTTTTATGTAATGAATGAGAAAATCTATATTTAATCGACTCAGTTTATTCTTATTTTTTTTCATTTTGCCTATTTTTTTAAGCTATTGAGAGGTGTAGGTTTTTGAGTGTTCGGGAGCGGAAAGAATCAATTACAAGAAAGAAAGTGTTTGGTTGAGAGCAAGGTCATAGACTAAAATTAAATAACAACACATGATTATGTACAATTACAACAAAGTTAAAGATAGATTGATAATAAATGACTCATCTATTGCAACAGATGGGTAATCTATTGGAAATGACCAAGTAGATAAAGACATCTATTGCAATAGATTGATCGTCTGTTGCAATAAATTATTAATATGTTGACAATGACCAAATAGATAAAGACATCTGTTGCAACAGATTAGTCATCTATTGCAACAGATTAGTAATCTATTGGAAATGACAAACAAATAAAGTCATATGTTGCAACAGATTGGTCATCTGTTGGAAATGAACAACAGATAAAGACATTTGTTACAACAGATGATCAAGCTGTTGCAACATATGTGTATATCTATTTGATAATTTTCAACAGATGACACATCTGTTGTAATTACTATGAGATTAATTGAAATTGTAATTACTAAATCAATTTAGTTATTACTAATAATGGCTTAATTTGAATCATTTCAAACAAAATTAGTCAATTGATCACTCTACTCAGAACGAACACACTAAGATGATCGTGTAATTAATATGAGAATGATTGAAATCGTAATTGAACTTATCAATTCATCTTTAATTTTAGTTAAATCAATGTAGTTATTACTAATAATGTCTTAATTTGAATCATTTCAAATAAAATTGATCAATTAACACTTTACTCAAGACGAATACACTTAGATGATCATGTAATTACTATGAGATTAATTGAAATCATAATTAAAATTATCAATTCATTTTTAATTTTAGTTAATCAATTTAGTTATTACTAATAATTTATTAATTTTAATTATTTCAAATAAAATTGGTCAATTGATCATTATACTTAAGACGAAACAATTTGTGGATCATGTAATTACTATGAGATTAATTGAAATTGTACGTGAACTTACTAATTCATCTTTAATTTTAGTTAAATCAATATAATTATTTCTAATTAGGGCTTGATTTGAATCATTTCAAATGAAATTGGTTAATTTATCACTCTACTCAGGACAAACACACTTAGTTGATTGTGTAATTACTATGAGATTAATTGAAACTGTAATTGAACTTATTAATTCATGTTTAATTCTAGTTAAATCAATTTAGTTATTACTAATATAATGGCTTAATATGAATCAATAGATGACTAACATGTTGCAAAATCTGAGTAATCTGTTGACAATGACCAAACAGATAAAGACATCTATTGAAAATGATCAAACAACTAAAGACTTCTGTTGGAAATGACCAAACAAATATAGTCATATGTTGCAATAGATGACTAACCTGTTGCAATAAATGACTCATCTATTGAAAATTATCAAACAAATATAGACATCTGTTGCAACAGATGACTAACCTATTGCAATAAGTGACTCATCTATTGAAAATTATCAAACAAATATAGACATCTGTTGCAACAGATGACTAAGTTGTTGCAACATATGACTCATTTGTTAAAAATTATCAAACATATAAGATATATGTTGAAAAACAATTTAAAATACTAAAGCTCAGATATTTTTAAGAGAACTCAAATGTTTTTCCCCTTGTCTAAGGTCTTGTGTTTAATTTTAGTTAAATCAATTTAGTTATTACTAATAATTGCTTAGTTTGAATCATTTCGAATAAAATTTATAAATTGATCATTCTATTAAGGACGAATACAGTAATTAGAATTGTAAGTGGACTTATCAATTCATCTTTAATTTAGTCAAAATCAATTTAGTTATTACTAATAATGACTTAATTTGAATCATTTCAAATAAAATTGATCGATTGATCACTCTCCTAGAGACGAATACACATAGTTGATCATGTAATTATTATGAGATCAATTGAAATTGTAAGTGAACTTATCAATTCATCTTTAATTTTTGTTATATCAATTTAGTTATTACGAATAATGGATTAATTTGATTCATTTCAAATAAAATTGGTCAATTGATCACTTTACTCATGACGAATACACTTAGTTGATCATTTAATTACTATGAGATTAATTGAAATTGTAAATTTATCTTTAATTTTAGTTAAATAAATTTAGTTATTACTAATAATGACTTAATTTGAATCATTTCAAATAAAATTGGTCGATTGATCACTCTATTCGAGACGAATACACTTAGCTAATCATGTAATTACTATGAGATTAATTGAAATTATAATTGGACTCATCAATTCATGTTTAATTTTAGTTAAATCAACATAGTTATTACTAATAATGGCTTAATTTGAATCATTTCAAAAAAATAAAAATTGGTCAATTAATTATTTTACTAAGGATGAAACACTTAATTGATCATGTAATTACTATGAGATTAATTGAAATCGTAAGTGAACTTACTAATTCATCTTTAATTTTAGTTAAATCAATATAGTTATTTCTAATAATGGTTTAATTTGAATTATTTCAAATAAAATTGGTCAATTAATCTTTCTACTCAGTACGAAATACTTAATTGATCATGTAATTACTATGAGATTAATTAAAATCGTAATTAAACTTACCAATTCATCTTAATTTTAGTTAAATAAATATGGTTATTTTTAATTATGACTTAGTTTGAATCATTTCAAATAAAATTGGTCAATTGATCACTCTACTCAGGACGAACATACTTAGTTGATCGTGTAATTACCATGAAATTAATTGAAACTGTAATTGAACTTAGTAATTCATATTTTATTTTAGTAATCAATTTAGTTATTACTAATAATGACTTAATTTGAATCAATAGATAACTAACATGTTACAACAGATGAGAAATCTGTTGGAAATGACCAAATAGATAAAAACATCTGTTGAAAATGACCAAACAGATATATGCATCTGTTGCAACGGATGACTCACTTGTTGCAAAAACTAATTCATCTATTGAAAATTATCAAACAGATATAGACATCTGTTGCAATAGATGACTAAGTTGTTGCAACATATGACTCATATGTTGAAAATTATTAAATAGACAATATGTGTCGAAAAGCAATTTAAAGTACTAAAGCTCAAATATTTTTTAGGAGAATTCAAACATTTTCCCCCTTGTCTAAGGTCTTGTCTTCAATTTTAATTAAATCAATTTAATTATTATTAATAATTGCTTAATTTGAATCAACAAATGACTAACCTGTTATAAACATTTGTTGCAACAGATGACTAACTTGTTGCAACAAATAGGTCATATGTTGGAAAATAATTAAAATACTAGAGAACTCAAACATTTTTAGGAGAACTCAAATATTTGTCCCATTGTCTTAAAGACTTGTCTTTAATTTTAGCTAAATCGCGAAGTAGCATTCCCATAAGTAGATGATGAAACCCTTGCTTGTTTATCCTCATGAGGGTTTATGAATCACTCAAATGAGCCTTTCTAGTCGCATCTGAATCGGCATCCCTATCCATATGTTTATGCGCAGGGGCATCCAAATCCGAATCTGTAGAATCTATTGGGGAATCTCCATTCACACCCTAATTGGCTAACTCTTGTATAATGGGTCATGTTTTGATGTGGGAAAAAATCTTTAAAAGGCATCTCGGCGAAAGAGGACTGAGAACCATAAGGCGGATCAATTTAATTATTCTTAATAATTGCTTAATTTGAATCAACAGATGACTAACATGTTGTAATAGATGATTCATCTGTTGAAAATTATCAAATAGATTAAAAATCTGTTATAACAGATGGGTCATCCATTAAAAAACAATTAAAATACTAGGGAACTTAAACGTTTTTAGGAGAACTCAAATGTTTGTCCCCTTGATCCTTTTACATTTGATGTACAATATACTATTTTTGTCTTCTTTACCTATTTCATAAAAATTTTCATGTGTTTCACTTATTCCTTGTGCCCCTGTTAAAATTTTTAAAATTTTTTTAGGTCAAATTTTGTTCGTATATCATTTGGACATTACTTCATAGGTGATTTTGTAAGTATAATTATGATTTTTGTTGAATTTTTTATTTGGTATATCTGCTACTGCTACAATGGATAGAACCTGCAACATGAATTCAATATATGAGTCATTTATTGCAACAAGTGAGTAATCTGTTGCAACATATGACTAATCTATTGCAACAGATGACCCATATGTTGGATTCATGTTACAACACTATAATACGAATCCGATAGATGAGTAATCTGTTGCAATAGATTAGTCATATATGTTGCAACAGATTACTCATTTGTTGCAACAGATTAGTATATATGTTGCAACAGATTAGTCATATATGTTGCGATAGATTACTAATCTGTTGAATTCACGTTACATGTTTTATCCATTGTTGAAAAAAAGCTGTAGCAGATACACCCAGATGAGAAATTCAATTAAAAAGTATAATTTTACTTATTAAAATCACCTATAAGTAATGCCCAAGTGATATACGAATAAAATTTGACCTAAAAAAATTTGATCAAGTAGCAACAGTAGCGGTAACAACAACAATGTTCAACAACAAGAAGATGATGATGATGGAACAAGAAGAGATGATCATGAAGAACAAGATGATGATAATAAAGAAGAAGATGATGAATAAAGCAACAACAACAATGAACAACAAAAATCATGAAGAGAGAGAAAACTCTAATAAATGAGAAGAGAGAGAAATGTGCCTTTTTCCCCTCTGTTTCTAGTTATATTAGGTTTTACATTGAATCAAAGTGTAAATCAAAAAACTTGTGGGTTATTTTCAAACTTTTCTTACTTTCTTAATCCTTAATAAATTAATTGTCACCTACACTCAATTATTAAAACTTGAGTCACCTATACTTAATTTTAAAACTCTTTTGTCACTTTTAGCTCAAAGCCCCTATTTTGTTGGTGGAGATTTTATTCTCATTTCCTTTTATTTCCCTTCTCCAACTCCAGATATATAAAAAAAATAAATCAAATTTACCTTTTTATTTTAAAAAATTGGCTAAATATATCGTTCGTCATACTTTGAAGTCAAATGTACCCTCGATGTCATACTTTAGAGCCAAATTTATCCCTCTACTTGAAAAATTGACTAAATATATCCTTCGTCATACTTTGAAGATAAATTTGCTCTCGATGTCATACATTAAGGTCAAATTTACCCTCGTTGTTAAGAAACTTTTCACATGTACTATTTCTTTGACAGAAAATCTCAAATCAACATTAAATGATCCATTTTAAGAAATAACACATACCCTAATCTCACACGCTTCATTCGAATCACAAAAAACATATAAATAAATATGCCCCTTGTCTAGTTCTATTGGTCAAATTTTTTCAACGAACAATATACTTTTCTTTTAACGTGCAATGTTGGTAGGTTATTTATAAATGAACAAAAAGTAAAATAGAATGTGATAACGCAGAAGAATGGAACTAGAGAAAAAGTCTATTACAAATTCTGCTCATGTTTCAATTATGTTCAGATTTCAAAATTTGATATGTAATTTTATGTGCATCTAGATTCTCAAATCGGTGCATAATCTACGAGCAAATAACATGATGAAAAATTTATGTAGATTCAAATTGTATATAAAGACATAAGAATGAAGAGAAGTCACGACTGACGCATAAGGAGACCAGTTAACTCAATCATCTAGAGAAATATCCAGTGAGCCTAATTTATTGAATTTGACAACTAAGTGTCATATTTCATGAGATTTGCACTGATGCAGATCCATGAACTGAGAAATGAGTATATTTATTCATGTTTGCATTGATGCAAATTTATTTTTCATGAGCTATGCATTGATAAATATTCAATGACGTAATCTCATTGAAAACTTTGACCAATAGAACTAGGGGGGGGGGTTATATTTGTTTGTATTTTCTTTTGTGGCTCGAGTCGGATCAGGCTAGTTAAATTAGGATGTGCTTTATTAAAAATGGGACATTTAACGTTGATTTGGATTTTTTTATTAAAAGAAGGGTACATGTAAAAAGTTTCTTAATAACGAGAGTAAATTTGACCGCAAAGTATGAACATAAGGATAAATTTAATCCCAAAATATGACGAAATATATATTTAGCCAATTTTACAAAATATGGAGTAATTTGACCTCAAAATATGACAGTGAGGATAATTTTTATCTCAAAGTATGATGAATAATATATTTAACCAATCTTTTGAAGTAGAGGAGTAAATTTGACCCCCTCTCCCCCACCCCTTCCAAAAATAAAAAGGTAGGCGTTTGGCCATGTATTATCTCAATCTTTCGGAATATGTTTTTATTTTATTTCAAAATTTGGCTAAAGATATTTTTAAAAAATATTTCATATGAATTTTTGAAAAATAGTATTTTTGTATTCAATTTTTAATTTATTTTCTTTAAAAATTTTAAATTTTTTATTAAATAATTTAATTTTCATAAAACTCTAAATTTTTAAAATTTATTGTCACTCTTTATAATTTTTTTAACTTTAAAAATATTCTATTACAATATTATAGCTAGATACAACTTCAATTCTCCTTTTAATTTTAAAAATATCAAATATAATAAATATATTTTTAATTTTTATGGCCAAACCAAGCCTTAAACATTTCTTATTTTGTTAAAAAATAGTCACGGAGTACTAATATTCTGCAATTTTCTAACCTCAAACATGCAAATGTATCATTGCAGAGAGTAGATGCCCTCAGATGGGGCCAAGTGCCAACTGTCAAGGAGGCGAGATAAGTCTGGTGTGGGCCCAAAAGCATGCATGATATGTTTTGCGTGGATAATATTACAGAGCAAACAAATCAAGTAATCAACAATATAATTCGTTTTTTAAATATAGTTATAGGAAAAAATTAATAATTTTTATTTCAAGGTTTGTATATTATACTCCCTCCACTATAAATAATTGTCCCATATTGTTGACCACTTTACTAAATCGAAAGCATTAGTCAAAGTTTTTCATGTTATCCTTACAATTAATTATTGTTGAAAGTATTTACATTTAATTCGCCACTATTCATATTGAAACCGTGTCGAGTTGTTAGAATTTTTCATATTAGGAAAGATTTATCTTAACAATAATTTATGATGATGATCAAGAAAATAAAAAAACTTTTCCACATAATCGAGAGCAAAATTTTGACGGCTTGTTATAATTTTTTATTTGATATTACAAAATATTGTCTAAATAACAAATGGTAATCATTAAAATTTGGGTAACAAATCCCGACGATTCACTGTGATCCTATTAGCATTTGTGGTTACACATTTTGATGATTGTTAGGATTTGTCGTTAGAATTATCATAACTTACTACTCCCTCCGTTTAAATTGTTTATTATTTTTAATTAAGTAAAATTTTATAAGTGAACTTAATAAAAAATAAAATAAAATTATATCTTTAAATAATTATCGAAAAAAAAATTAACGACATAAAGTAAAACGGAGAGAGTATTTTTATCTAGTTCCAAACATTGTTTACCGATGATGTCCTCTGGCCTAAAGAAGTCACTATTCTCTCTCTTTTTTTTAATGAGGAAAACCGAGTTTGTTTTTTCCTCCTACCTCCGCAATTTTCTATAGATATTTATCAGCACGTCTTCTTTTAAAGTTAATCCAAATCCATTTTAAATTGCTTTTTTTTTTTTCTAACCAATTTTAAATGACTATAAGTTGTTTGGTTAGAGCGTATTAAAAAACTGATATATAAATTAAGTAGGGTACTATTTAATACTTTATTTAGTGATAATTTTGAGATAATGTATAACTAATACATATTTTAATTATACACCCTACATAATATTATAACGTGTATAACTAATGCATCTATTTGATGGTATTAGTATTACATGAGTTTTAATACATGAGATAAATATGAGTAAAGATAAAAATGTCAAATTTCTTAATTTTTTTTTTAATTTATTCAATATGAGTTATTTCTTTTCAATTTATCAAGATGATAATTTTTCTCCAAATAATTTTAATCATTAAAAAAAATCTACTCCATTAACTTAAAAAATGCTTATATTTTAGTAAATTGATCAAGACACGAAAATATATTGCATGGTTGATTGTTTGCATTCAAGTTTTAATTTTGTAAGTAGAATATATCACAAATAAAATATTTTTTTGGCTAGCTACGAAATACAATTTTATGTTAATAACAATTTCACTGTCTCATTCAAAAATAGCACGTTCCTCCCTCAAACTTAAGCACACCACAAACAGAGAACAACATACAACTGATGAACAAATAAAAAAAAAAGATAACAAAAAAAAAATTAATTCCTGCAAGTGAATGATTAAATCTTGAAATTTCAAAGTAAATTATTAGTTATATTGTTGATTTTCTTTTCATTTTTAAAAAAGAATAATAAAGTTTTGCAAAGAAAATACATAAAGTTATAGAATGTCAGAGGTATATTTGTAAACAAACAGTATCATTTTAAAAATATAACAATACGTATTATTTCAATACATCAAACCAAACACTGCATAAACAATAATCTCAACATTACTAATTCCAACACTACTAATCCCACCATTACTAATCTACCATATTCAGTACTATTTTATGCACTCGACCAAACAACTCCTAAGGGTGTTACGAAGGAAAATATTGTCTCAAAAATATTTTTTTATTTAAATTTTTTATTTAAATTGAAAAATATTTTTACCAGGAAAACACTCATTCAGCCTAAGAAAATGACTTTCTTAATCAAAGTAGAAAAAAACAAGTTGCAATTCTCATACCACTTTCAAAATTACCCATTTCACCCCAATAAAAAAACTTACCCTTGACCTACCCGACCCTGCCATCTCTACCACCTCACCCGTGTACCACCACCATCCCCCCCCCCCCCCAAAAAAAAAAAATAATTTATTTTTTTTAAAAATATAATTTTTTTCTTACTCCAACCTTCTACTCCAACCCTCCCTACCAAGCCGCCCCCTTCCCCCTCACTCTCGAAAAAAAATTAATTTTTTTTTCTATATTCAACATATTTTCACAAAAAGTATTTTTCATTCTCAATTAGCTGAATTGATCTAAAATAATGGCTTCAAGTTCAATTTTGATTTCAATTATGCTATAATACGAAGGACAGTGGTTGAGTGATGTGCAATTTTAAAAATTTACAATTTCAATGGAGTGTTTTTGAATTTGGATTGCAGTTACGAATATTTTGTTGATGAACTGTATAAATAGTTGAATCTAGAGCAAACTTCAGATTTAATGATGATAAAATATGTTGTCAAGAGTGGATCTATCCTCATTTACAATGATATGAGTGTTGAATTTTATATGGAGATGAAGAAAAAAATTTGGATATCAATGAATTTTCATTGTGTATAACACTACAAGACGTATTTGAAAATGGAGAATCCTCAACTAGTAATTTGATCAAAATATCTCCAGCTGCTATTCAAATTCATCAGATGCCTATTTCTGATTATACAATTAAAGATGATTTTTCTAAGAAAAAAATGAAGGAAGAGCCGAAATCTATAATAAAGGATTCACCTCATAGAGATGTTGCGCAAGGGCAATTGTATTGAAACCAGAATAAAATATCAAACGTAATAAAATATTATGCAATCTGTGAGAGATTCCAGTTTAAGGTGAATAGATCATTATCATTAAGGTATGAATCTTCATACAAATCGTAAAACTATTGTATAGGACTTGCATCAATAATGTATAACTATTATATAACTACTTTTATAGAACCTGTATCAACAATGTATAGTTTCTATATATGGTTGGGATATATGCATGAACTTCTCTAAATATTGCATATAAACTATGTAAAATTGTGTAGGAACTGAATCAATACTGCATATAAACTACTGAATATAAATTGTGTAACTACTGTATAGGACCTAAATCAATAATGGATATAAGCTGTGTACTACTGTATAACTATTTTATAGAACTTGTATCAACAATGTGTAATTTCTATATGTGGTAGGAATATATGTATGAACTTCTCTAAATACCACATATAAACTGTGTGAATACTGTATAGTAACTGAATCGATACTGCATATAACTATGTCACGATTGAATCAAGGCCTGATTACGACGGACATCTCAAGTCCACCGAGGATCAGAGACCGCCTCCTGAACCTATTCCATTATAACCAAGAACACCTAGTAGCGGATGGATACCAATATAAAGCAAGATATGAAAGATAAACTCGAAAGTCTATACAAAAATCAATATCCAAAACTATCCACAATATCAAAATCAATACCAAATGACAACCATAATTCCTAAGTCTATAGTAGTCCAACAAAATCGAATATCAGAAAAATATCGGGACATGCCCCCGATCATAATAAAAACAAATCTAAAATAAAGTCTAAGAAGGAAAAAAAAAATATGAAATGAAGTCTTCTGAAGGATGGAATCTCACCACTTCAAGTCAACTTTCAACATAACCGCGAACACTAATCACTGTATAGGAAAGATAGAAGTATGGCCAGTTCCTGCATCGCGTGGGGATACAACATCTGAAGACGGTTAGCGGTTGGATCACTAACAAGTAACTCAGGGATAAAGGGATAAAGTGATGCCATAATTCATAATATGAAAACCAGTAAAAACCAATGCACAACATCATATGTAATAAGTACACACATATATATATCTGTGTGTATGTCGGGGAATGGAACAAGGCTTAGTATGAGAGTAAAATCTTAACTTGGACTGTGTAGATCTACCATCCTAAAGGAAACCACGGGCTATATGGGTTTAACTGCTCCTGCTGAAAGGGCCCAGTGTGTGTTAGTTGCACGTACAGAAGAAAATCCGATAAGGCTAATACCATCTTCAAAATATAAAGTGTGTCTCATGCACAGGCCACCATAATTAAACCTCATGTCGGTAAACATGAGTTTTCAGTATCGATCCTTTCGGGGCCTCCACCTTCTATGTCTTTGCTACACAACCCCCTTTAAACCCATATTAAAATCATTTACACATTCTCAATCATTTATCAAGGAGTCTTTTAATTAGAAATTTCTCATTGGTATCGTTATATCAAAATTAGAGCTTGCAAGTCTATCCCTTTATACCATATAAAATCATTAAATAAATTTGACTCTAAAGTTTCTAATTAAATCAAAATCGTGGCCACCAAGGCCTTTCCAAAACCATTTGAAAATCAAACCAAACCAATTCATGTTTCATTACCATGTAAGCAATGCAAGGTTTCTAAGAATAGTCAAATTAGGTGGCAAAATCATATTCATTGTCAATTTCACAAATAGGTTGAGGGTACATGATTTCAACACCATATATCAAGATAAAATCATCATATTGGGGATTAACCATAACCCCTTTATTTAATTACCATTCTCATACATACCTCAATGTTCAAAATCATAAATAAAGCATAATTATTGCATAATAAATCATAGAAAAATATTTAAACCAATCACATTCACAATCCTCAACCCATAGTTCAAAAACCGCTATCAAAATCATGAACAATAACCAATTTCATGCCATTAATAAAATACAAGCATAGGAAAAGAGACACATGCCTTAATTGTCAATAATTTGAAGAAACCACACCCCTAAGACCCTAGATGATCAACTCCTTGAATCCTAGCCTTGAGCTGAAAAGGAGATTTTGAGAGAGGATGTTTAAGAGTGAATAATTACCTTTATATAATAAAAAACTGATGAGAATTGGTCCTTATATTTTTAAAAGTCGTGTATAAATGAAAATACCACACTACCTCTCTTTTCTTTTTAATTAAATAAAACAACCGCAAAATAACATAGGTTTGTGTTGCAGATGTCATTACAGAGGCTAGATTTCATGACACGGACCCTATCGCGGTGATTACCTTTTGTGTCACGAGACTATCGCGAAGGTTTACTGCCTTTGTGATCCAAAACTAACCTGAACCCCGTTTGAAAATTCCAAAACTCTTTCGGATTTACCCTTTTAACATCCCCAAATATAATTTGAGTCAAAAATTAATATTTTAAGCACGAAAAGGTCAAAAATAAAATGCCCAAAATTTTAAGGATGTTACAAATTACTACATATAAAATGTGTAACTACAGTATAGGATCTGAATCTACTGCATGTAAACTGTGTAATTACTGTATAAGACCTGAATCAATACTGTATATAAACTGTTTAACTGTTGTATAGGACCAGAATCAATAATGAATATAAACTGTGTACTACTATATAACTACTGTAAATGACATAAGTCAATAATGAATATAAACTAAGTAACTATTATATAGGACCTGAATCAATACTGCATATAAATTGTATAGTTACATTGTAAGACCTGAATTAAAATTGCATATATCCTGTCTAACTACTTTTTAGGGCATGTGTCAATTAATATAAGACTTTTATATGATTGGGAAATCTGTCAACTATTTAAAGATAGCATTATTATATATAAATGTATCAGATACTATATTAAGTGTATCAATCAAAGATGCAAGTGGACTTTTAGATCTTAAAGTCAACAAACTTCAAAAGTTTTCATGATGACAAAATTTATTGATAATCACATCTGTCCAATTGCGGACATAATACTTTCACAACGGAATGCTACTTCATTAACCATTGATAAAATGGTGAAGCACAACTAACCAAATATAAAGTCAATATACACTCCAGCAAAGATCATGACTAAAATGAAAAACTTTTATGGAATTATGATGAATTACAAAATAATAAATTGAGCAAAAAAAAAGGCACTTCAACTGGTGAGAGGTTCTTGATGAATCTTATGCTAAATTGTCAGCTTACTTGTATATGATAAATAAAATAAATTCAGAATCATTCACAATGCTACACAAAACAGAGGACAAACACTTTTTATATATTTTTGTCGCTTTAAACGCATCAATTAGGGACAAGAGATATTGTATGCCTAGCATTGTTGTTGATGGAGCTTTTGTGAAACCATCATATTGGGGGACAATTTTGTGTGTTAGTGTACTGAATGCAGAAGGTGAATTCTATGAAACTTTTTATACAAGATTATGTATATGATGGAATGGATTGATAGAATTTTAAATATCTGAATTACAACCTTCTAAGGATCTGCTAGACATGTAGTAATACAACTTTTAACTACATGAACATCACCTTGTAAGATTGTAATCTCTTATTGAAACTTGTCAAAAACATTGACACTTTTTCATTTGCTTTATCAAAAAATATTTTGCCACTATCATATGTTGCTGTTGATTCTAAAAATGACGCTTCATAAGAATGATTTTTTCACATGTTTAACATTGCTTTTGGTGAAAAAAATATATGTGCATAGTATCTAATTGGCATGATAACATATTAAAAGGTGCTTTAATTGTATATACAAATGTGGCTCGCTATATGTGCATCTACTATATATGGAACAATATCAAGGGTAGATTTAAGAAGAATAAAAAACAGTTAAAGGAATCTTCTTTGTAATGACCAAAACATACTTAAAGAAATACTTTGATCAGTTTATAAAAGACATAAACAAGATTGATAATAGGGTGAAGGACTATCTATTTGGTATTAACTATGAAAAAAGGTCCATATCTCATTCCAATATCAACTAGTTCATGGTGATGACTTCAAACATACCAGAGTTCCTAAATTCATCAAATAGAGAGGCAAGATATCGATCAATTAAAAAATTTCTATAATTCATGATGAATCTGATCATGATATGAAATAACAAATGTAAATAGAATTTAGAAGCAACATTTACATAATTGAAAAACAAATACAACATAATAATGAGGGAAAATCTCATATTGTCAGATAAAATGAAGGTAACTTGTTATTTCTGTTTCATAAAAATTTAAATACACTACTTGCCACACTATTTACTAATAAATTTTATACATTACAGGTGATGTTTTCTACTAACTATGGTTATGTAGTGATTGATGAAGCTCAAAAGTGAAACATTGTGTGCATGCGCGAAAAAAATGCAGCTGCCTACAATTTCAAATAGATGACATACCTTCTCCACATGTCCTGACGGTGTTGACTTACACACATATAGATTTACTAAGCTATTGTACTCCATATTACACAAAAGAAAAATTCATGAAAGCATATGAACTGCCAGTTATACCGCTTCCTGATAAAATAGCTTGACACATTCCACCAAAGGTATCAACTATTATAGTACTTCTATAAATATGAAAATCAAGATCAGGTAGATAAAAAAATAACAATCGAGGTAAGGATATTATGGACTACTTTTCTAAGCAATGAGTTTCATGTGGTCAATGTAGAAAAACAGGACACAATCGAAAAACATATGAAAATGCTCCAACAAGAATCTAATAGGATGCTGTCATAAGAATATTTTTATGTTTTTTTTAAATAAGACTATTCTTTTTTTTTTTTATAACAATGTAATAGACCTGCTACAAGGATACTATTTTGGTTCAAATACAATGCTTCAAATTTATAGAATAATGTTTATGTCTTTTTATGGTGAATTTCTTTAAAAACTTTAATGAGTGTAGCATGTATTATTATTGTATTGAATCGATATCTAATTATGATTTTATTCATAATTTTAAAATAGAAATTTGTGCATTGTGGTGTTTCCCAAAATAAAAAAAAAGACGTATTCATTTCATAGTTTCGTACCTATTTGAATAGAATTCAGACACAATCTTCAGCGATGTGCACTGATCAATTTCTTTAAAATGGGAGAGCATAATTTTGCTGGTGCACTATTTTTATCAAAAATTATAGTGTAGCACCTGTGTCAATCATGTATAGGACCTATATATGGTTTGAATAAATGTATGAACATAAATCAACATATATACTGCACTGATATTGTAACTCCCTGTATTTCTCTAGCATAATTTAAGTCTCAATACATGAGTATTCATATATAAAACTTTCAAAATACTTATTATTTTTCAGTTTAGAGCCTGCCATTGTGTAAGGAATTCAATTAGCTTTCTAACGATATAAAATTTGCCCAAATTCGATAACTGGGTAAGAAGTTATGGCGATTTTAAGTTTCAGTCGTTAGACCCCGTCATTTTAACCCTTACCGCATCACGGAGATAGTCTAAGTGATGATTGGAAATTTCCTGTGGAGGTGCGTGATCTTGGCACATCGCGCCTAAGGCCAAATTAGCATTTGTTAGTTTCCAGTATCTCTCCGCAATTTCACTGCGTCGCGGTGAACTTCCAGGTCCCAATCAGTGAAGAACCGTAATTTTTCCCACGTTGCACCACATAACAGTTTCCCAGTTGTCAAATTCCAGTGGCTTGGCGCGATAGTGGTGCATCGCGCCAAGGCTAAAAATTGGGATCTTCAGTTTTCAGCTTCCGTTTTTAAATTTGTTCAGGGGTATTTGGGTATTTTTCCACGGATCTAATTAACCTAAAGCACGAAATTTAACCCCTAAACACCCTAAGTAGTCATCATTATTTCAATTCCTCTCACAATCAAAAATCTTCCTTTCAAGAACAAGAAACCCTACCTTTCAAATTCAAGGCCAATCCTCAAGAACTCACCCAAAACTTCAAGAAATTCACTATCTCAGGTATGTTAGATATTCATCCATAGATTCCTTTCATCCATGGAGTCCAAGTAACCTATTTAATTTACAAGTCTTGATCTTTTCAAGTTAATATATTTTATATTATGATGTCATCCATGAACTTCCAAGTACTATTGATTTATACCATTTACCATGAGATTATTGATATCATTCAATCCTCCATGTTCTTATATTATTATTTATTGAATTAAACCATAATTTAGATTTATTATGTTGAATTCATGCTATTTCATAAGTTACATGACATTCCTATGATTGTTTTAACCATGAACTACAAGTGTTTGATAAAATGCCTACAAAAGTGATTTATTTAATAAAAGCCTTCATGTTTTGATCTTTAAGCTTTAATGTCATTTTACTATTATTGTTTTAAGTCCTGTGGCTATTGAATACCCAAATCCATAGCTGTTTCTGTAGTCTAGTATTAGTACATTAGAGAATAGTCTTCAGAACATACTATGAGCATTATCAGAATAGTCAGTTACCAGTCAGATAAACTCAGAACAATCTAGTATTTCAGTGTCTTTCAGTTGGGAGTAGGATTTAGCACCGAGTGAGTGTAGGGATGTCAGTTTCCCCATCAGATAGGCAGAGTCATTAGTAGCAGGCCCTATACTCCAGAACTACATAGACAACGTAGGATATGAGAAGTCACCCATCAGATTAGGCTTGACTATCTCATAGGGGTCACCCATCAGTTCAGGCTTGACACCCTTAGTCCTTTGGACATTATATTAGTTTAGTGGATCCACATAGATATCGTTAGTACCCGTGGCATGATATTAACACCCTTTCAATTAGGGTTACAGTTTAGACCCTGATTAGCTCAAATTGGGAAATATCGGTTAGATGATACCTCCCATAGTCTCAGATATAGTCTTACTTATAGTCCCAGCTCAGTTATTTAGTCTTAGTGTTGTTTGACCAAAGCTTATAGATTTCAGTTATTTTAGTATTTTAATTTACAGATTTTACTCAATTCATGTTATATGCTTGGTCATGCATCCTCAGTATTTATAGATTTTCATGCATTTCCATTATCTACAGATTCCATGCTCTTTATTTAGTACTCCATGCTGTACATGCATACCCAGTTAATTATTAGTTCTATTCATGAAACCATGTATATCAGTCTACCTCATTTAGCATACCAGTACATTCAAAGTACTAATCGCATACCTTTTCTTTTACGCTATGATGTATTATATCATAGGTTCTGACGCTCAGTTCCCAGCTCGTGATTAGATTTATCAGATCCTCAGTAGTAGCCATGGTGAGTCCTCATACTTTGAGGACAAACTTACTTTATTTCATGTCTCAGTTAATAATTAGTTGGAGTTAGTTGGGGCCTGTCCCATCAACTCATATTCAGTCAGTCAATTTTAGAGGCTTTTCATACATTAAAGTCAGCTATTTAGTATTTAGATATTACAGTTAGTTATCCAGTTTATCATTATTTTATCAGATTCAGTCAGTCATTTCTATAGACTCATATTTTAGTTTTAAATTTAGTTATTAAAACCTTATGGAATGTCAGTATTCTTTCATATTTATGATCATGTTATCCAGTGCTCTCAGTAGGTACCAACTTATGGGTTAGTTTGTGGTCCCTCAGGACTGTAAGCACCGTGTGATGACTAGGGGGTATTCCCGGGTTGTTACAAACTTGGTATCAGAGCCTAAGGTTTTAAAGTTTCCTAGGAAGTCTAAAAGCCGCATCGAGTAGAGTCTTATGCATGGGTGTGTAGCTCACCACATTTATGGACGAGAGGCTACAAGGTGTTTAGGAAAAAGTTTTCCTTCTTGAAGTATTCATGTCGTAGAGTGAGCATGAGCTCAAGTTAAACTCCCTGTATAATCCATTTCTTCCTTCCATTTATAGAACATGCCTCCCAAGAAAAATAAAAGAAGAACAAAAAAATCAGCCAGCCCCTCAGCCCGTCCAGGCAGATCCTCTGGATGAGCACGTCTCTCACGCAGAATTCAGGGTTGCGTTCACTATTCTAGCCAATTCTGTAGCAGCATAAAATGAATGGCCAGCTGCTGTTCCATCCAACCCAGTGGCCAATACTGCTGCGACTAAAATTTGGAATTTCACCCAGATGAATCCTCCTTCTTTCACGGGATCCATATCTAAAGAGGATCCACAGGAATTCTTAGATATGGTGCAAAAGGTAACGAATGCTATGGGGGCGACATCTAGTCAGAGTGTTGAGTTGGATGCGTATCTGTTGTAGGATGTAAACCATACTTGGTTTAAGCAGTGTAAAGTTGATAGAGGTGTAAATGCAGGGCTTATAGAATGGGAAGAGTTTGCCATAACTTTCTTAGACAGATTCTTCCCATTGGTGTTGAGGGAGGACAAAGTATTAGAGTTCATTAATTTGAGGTATGGCAACATGAGCGCGAGGGAGTATTTCCTTAAGTTTACTCAGTTATCTAGGTATCCTCATCATGTGGTAGCGGACAACAGGTCCAAGATGAGTAAGTTTGTGTCTGGCGTATCTGATAGTGTGGTCAAGGAGTGTAGGACCGCAATGCTGATTAGTGAGATGGACTTGTCTAGGATGATGGTTTATGATCAACAGATAGAGGAGCAAAATATTAAGGAGAGGGAGAGAGGAAATAAGAGAGCTAGGATAGGTAGTTTTAATTTTAATCAGCAAAATTCAGAAGGTGGTAACTGTCCCCAGTTTCATTTGAGGTCTACAGCCCAGCACCCTCTTCAGCCAGTGCCCAGTACCCAAATTCAGAAATGACAATAGGGATAGGGCACCAGGCTCTAAGTCCTAGGTTAATGTTAGCAGTGCTCGTACAAATCCTCTATGTTAGAAATATGGTAGACACCATCAAGGTGAATATAGAGCGGGTAGTGATGTGTGCTTTGGGTGTGGAAATCCAGGCCATCAAATTTGGGAGTGTCGGGTAGTTTCTCAGAAAGGTAGGAATGTGCGCCAACAGGGCCAGTCCCATCAGTCATCAGTTCCATCCGGTCGCCCGACTCAGCAGGGTGCCACTTTCAGTGCTACCAGTGGTTAGCTTCCGAACAGATTATATGCTCTTTAGTCCCACCAAGATCAGGAAAATTCTCCTGACGTGGTTACTGTTATGTTGTAGGTCTTTCACTTATATGTTTATGCTTTACTAAACCCTGGAGCTTCTCTTTCTTTTGTAACTCCATCTATAGCCATTAACTTTGGAGTTAGTCCCAAAATTCTAGAAGAGCCCTTTTTAGTGTCTACCCTAGTAGACATTTCTATTGTAGCCAGACAGGTATACAAGAACTATTCAGTCATAATATCTCAGAAAGTTATCTCAGTTGATCTCATGGAGTTAGAGATGTCGGGTTTTGACTTTATTCTCGACATGGATTGGCTCCACTCATGCTATGCCTTAGTTAATTGTAGAAATAGAATAGTTCATTTTCAGTTCCCAAATAAACTAGTCCTTGAATGGAGGGGTAATACCACAACTCTTAGGGGTCAGTTGATTTCATACCTTAGAGCAAAAAAGATGATATCGAAGGGGTGTATTTACCATCTTGTGCCAGTCAAAGACTCTAACTCAAAAACTCCAAGTCTTGAGTCAGTTCTAGTAGTAAATGAATTCTCAAATATATTTCCTGAAGATTTGCTCGGAGTTTCTCCCGAAAGGGAAATCGACTTTGGAATAGACATTCTCCCAGATACTCAGCCTATATCTATTCCACCATAAAGAATGGATCCAGCTAAACTCAAAGAATTGAAAGAACAGTTGAAGGATCTCTTAGATAAGGGATTCATCAGACCCAACATCTCTCCGTTGGGCGCACCTGTTCTATTCGTGCGTAAGAAAGACGGTTCTTTCAGAATGTGCATAGACTACCATCAGTTGAACGAAGTCACATTCAAGAATAAATATTCACTTCCTAGAATCGATGACTTATTTGATCAACTTCAGTGTGCCAGCTATTTTTCAAAGATAGACCTCAGATCAGGCTATTATCAGCTCAGGGTTAGAGAATGTGACATTCCGAAAATAGGTTTCCAAACTCGATATGGTCACTTTAAATTTCTAGTCATGTCCTTTGGTCTTACCAATGCCCCAGCAACCTTCATGGACCTGATGAACCGAGTGTTCAAATAGTACCTGGACATATTCATCATAGTATTAATTGATGACATTCTTGTTTACTCTCGTAGTGAAAATAGTCATGCAGACCACCTCAGAATAGTACTTCAGACTCTTAGAGCTCACTAGTTGTTCACTAAAATTCAGTAAGTGTGAATTCTGGCTAAGATCAGTAGCTTTCCTTAGCTATATTATTTTTGGTGATATCATTAGAGTTGATCCTCAAAAGACCGAGATGGTGAGAAACTAACCTAGACCCATCTCTTCATCAGATATCAGGAGTTTTTTGGGTTTAGCTGGCTATTACTGTTGGTTTGTTGAAGTTTTTTATTCAATTGCATCCCCCATGTACAGATTGACTCAGAAGAAAGTTAAGTTTCAGTGGTCAGATTCACGCGAGAAGAGTTTTCAGGAGTTGAAGACTCGACTCACCTTAGCCTCAGTCTTGAGTCTACCAGATGGTTCAGTTTGTTTTGTGGTGTACTATAATGTATCCAGAGTAGGTTTAGGTTGTGTCGTCATGTAGAGATGTAAGGTCATAGACTATGCCTCTAGACAGCTTAAACCCCATGAGAAGAATTACCCTACTCAAGATCTTGAGTTAGTAGATGTAGTGTTTTCCTTAAAGATTTAAAGGCATTACTCTTATATGGTATATGTAGATGTGTTCACAGATCACAAAAGCCTTCAGTATGTGTTCTCTCAGAAAAATTTAAATCTGTATTAGAGAAGGTGGTTAGAGTTATTGAAGGATTATGACATGAGTGTTCTGTATCATCCGGGCAAGGCCAATGTAGTGGATGATGCTCTCAGTAGATTGTCTATGGGTAGTGTTGCTCATGTTGAGGATGGTAAGAAGAAGTTAGCTCAGGAAGTTTATTAGCATGCCCGACTAGGTGTCTGCTTAGTCGACTCAGCAGTGGGTAATGTATGGGTATAGAGTAGTGACGAATTATCTCTAGTTTCCAAGGTAAAGGAAAAATAGGATAGAGATCCTAGTCTAGCTAAGTTGAAAGAATTAATGAGAGATCATAAAGTAGAAGTTTCCCCCCAAGAGTAAGATGGTGTTTTGTGTTGTCAGGGTAGATTGTGTATGCCTGGTGTAGATGATTTGAGGCAACGAATTCTTACAGAAGTGCATGGTACGAGTTACTCTATTTATCCAGGGGCCACTAAAATGTACCATGATTTGTGGGAGATCTATTGGTGGAGTGGGATGAAGAGAGATATTGTAGAGTTTATAGCTAAGTGCTCTACATGCCAACCAGTTAAGATTGAGCATCAGAAACCTAGTGGGTCCATGCAGGAGTTCAGTATTTCCACTTAGAAGTGGAAGGAAGTGAACATGGATTTTGTGACAGGTTTTCCTCATACCCGTTATCAGCATGATTCTATTTCAGTTATCGCAGATAGGATGACCAAATCAGCTTATTTCTTGCCAGTCCACACCTCTTATTCAGCCGAGGACTATGCCAAACTCTATCTCAGAGAGTTGGTCTGGTTGCACGGTGTTTCCTTATCTATAATCTCTGATAGAGGTACCCAGTTTACCTCTCACTCCTGGAAGGCATTGCAAAAGGATTTTGGTACCCAAGTCCACCTCAGTACAAATTTTCACCCTCAAACAAATGGTCAAGCAGAAGGGACCATTCAGACTCTTGAAGATAAGTTGAGAACATGCGTTGTTGATTTCAAGGGTAGTTGGGATGACCATTTGCCTTTGATTGAATTCGCATATAATAACAACTATCATTCTAGTATCCGTGTGGCTCTGTTTGAGGTTCTTTATGGTAGGAGATGTAGATCTCTAATTGGTTGGTTTGAAGTAGGTGAGGCCACAGTAGTAGGGCCTGACTTGGTGTTTGATGCGTTAGAGAAGGTTCAGTTGATCAAAGAATGGCTTAGGGCTGCCCAGAGCCGACATAAGTCATATGCGAATGTGAGGAGAAAGGATCTTGAGTTTGAGATCACTGATTTTTTATACTTGAAAATCTCTCCCATGAAAGGAGTGAAGAGATTCGGAAAGAAAGAAAACTCAGTCCTCGATATGTCGGTCCCTTCAAAATTCTCAGTCATTTTAGAAAGGTAGCTTACGAGCTTGAGTTGCCTTCAGATTTAGCCTCAGTACACCCAATGTTCCATGTCTCATTGTTGAAAAAGTGTATTGGTGATCCAGCGGTAGTTTTTTTCTTAAAAAGTGGAGAGATTCAGAACAATCTTTCCTTTAAGGAAGTTCCAGTCGAAATTCTTGATCATCAAGTTCGTAGACTAAGGAACAAAGAAGTTTCAATAGATAAAGTTCTTTGGCGGAATTAGTCCGTTGAGGGAGCCACTTAGGAAGCAAAGGCAGATATGTGGACCAAGTACCCTCATCTTTTCTCCGCGAATCTAGATTCAGTATAAGGTACTAATCTTCTTATGATTTCTCTCTATCATGCTCAGTTTCAGTTGCACATCATGTTCATGTCAGTTGTACATTCATGAATTAGTTCAGTCATGCATTCCATGCATTATTTATGCATGTTCAGTGTTTAAGATTAGTCCATCAGTTTCCTCAGCTTAACCAGTTTCATTTAAGGACGAATGATCCTAAGAGGGAGATATTGTAATGCCCCGTATTTCCCTAGCATAATCTAAATCCCAATACGTGAGTATTCATATATAAAATTTTTTAAATACTCATTATTTTTCAATTTAGAGCCTGCCATTGTGTAGGAAATTCAATTAGCTTTCCAACGATATAAAATTTGCCCAAATCTGATAACCGGGTAAGAAGTTATGGTGATTTTAAGTTTCAGTCATTAGACCCCATCATTTTAACCCTTAGCACATTGTGGAGTTAGTCTAAGTGATGATTGGCAATTTCCAGTGGAGGTGCGCGATCTTGGCGCATCGCGCCAAAGGCTAAATTGGCATTTGGCAGTTTCCAGTGTCTCTCCGCGATTCCACCGCGCCGCGGTGAACTTCCAGGTCCCAATCAGTGAAGGACCAAAATTTTTCCCACGTCGCACCACAGACTAGTTTTCCAGTTTTCCAATTCCAGTGGCTTGGCCCGATAGTGGCGTGTCGCACCAGGCCAAAAATCGGGATCTCCAATTTTCAGCTTCCATTTTTTAATTTGTTCAGGGGTATTTGGGTCTTTTTCCACAGATCTAATTAACCTAAAGCACGAAATTTAACCCCTAAACACCCTAAGTAGTCATCATTATTGCAATTCCTCTCACAATAAAAAATCCCCCTTTTAAGAACAAGAAACCCTAGCTTTCAAATTCAAGGCCAATCCTCAAGAACTCACCTAGAACTTCAAGAAATTCACTATCCCAAGTATGTTAGATATTCATCCATGGATTTCTTTCATCCATGGAGTCCAAGTAACCTATTTAATTTACAAGTTTTGATCTTTTCATGTTGTTATATTTTAAATTATGATTTCATCCATGAACTTCCATGTACTATTGATTTTATACCATGCTACCATGAGATTATTGATATCATTCAATCCTCCATGTTTTTATATTATTATTTATTAAATTAAACCATGATTTAGATTTATTATGTTGAATTCATGCTATTCCATAATTTCCATGACATTCTTATGATTGTTTTAACCATGAACTACAAGTGTTTGATAAAATGCCTACAAGAGTGATTTATTTAATAAAAGCCTTCATGTTTTGATCTTCAAGATTTAGTGTCATTTTACTATTATTGTTTTGAGTTCTGGGGGTATTGAATACCTGAAATCCATAGCTGTTTATGTAGTCTAGTATCAGTACATTACACAATAGTCTTCAGAACATACTATGAGCATTATCAGAACAGTCAGTTATCAGTCAGATGAACTCAGAACAGTCTAGTATTTCAGTGTCTTTCAGTTGGGAGTAGGATTTAGCACCGAGCGAGTGTAGGGATGGTGGATTCCCCGTCAGATAGGCAGAGTCGTTAGTAGCAGTCCCTATACTCCAGAACTATATAGCCAACGTAGGATATGGGAAGTTACTCGTTAGATTAGGCTTTACTATCTCGCAGGGATCACTCGTCAGTCCAGGCTTGACACCCTTAGTACTTTGAACATTATATCAGTTTAGTAGATCCACACAACCATCGTTAGTACCCGTGGCACGGTATTAACACCCTTCCAACTGGGGTTATAGGTTGGACCCCGATTAGCTTAAATTGGGGAATGTTAGTTAGATGATACCTCCCACAGTCTCAGATATAGTCTCAGTTACAGTCCCAGCTCAGTTATTTAGTCTTAGTGTTGTTTGACCAAAGCTTATAAATTTCAGTTATTTAAGTATTTCAGTTACCATTTTTACTCAGTTCATGTTATATGCTTGGTTATGCATCCTTAGTATTTACAGATTTTCATGCATTTTCATTATCTACAGATTCCATGCTCTTTATTTAGTCCTCCATGCTTTACATGCATACCCAGTTAATTATTAGTTCTGTTCATGAAACCATTCATATCAGCCTACCTCATTTAGCATACCAGTACATTCAAAGTACTGATCACATACCTTTTCTTTTGCGCTATGATGTATTATATCATAGGTTCTGATGCTCAGTTCCCGGCTCATGATTAGACTTCTCAAATCCTCAGCAGTAGCAGTGGTGAGTCCTCATACTTCAAGGACAGGCTTACTTTATTTCATGTCTGAGTCTTTTCTAACATTAGAGTAAGTTATTCAGTATTTAGATATTACAGTTAGTTATCCAGTTTATTATTATTTTATTATATTTAGTCAGTTGTTTATATAGACTCATATTTCAGTTTTAAATTCAGTTATTAAAATCTTATGGCATGCCAGTATTTTTTGCATTTATGATCATGTTATCCAGTGCTCACAACAGGTACCAGCTCATGGAATTGCTTGTGGTTCCTCAGGACTGTAAGCACTGTGTGACGACTAGGGGTTAGTCCCGGGTCATTACAGATATAAATCTAGTGTCAGTTATATATAAGACATGTATATGATTTAGATATATGTATGAACATACATCAACATATGTACTGCACTGATATAAAATCAGTGTCAATCATATATATGATTTGAATATATATATGAACCTATATAAACATATATACTACAAAAAAATAAACAACTTATAGTAACATTTTACTATCCATAAAGAAGATGAGCATAATAAACTAACAACTACACGATATTATCTTTTCTTAAGAATCAAAAATCACTTGTACAGACTTGTATCAAGTGCCAATACATATAATATTCAACATAAGATTTCACAAAAAAAATCTTCACAATTTATCAACACAAAAATAAAACAATATTAAGCATTGCAATTTATGTGCCACTTTACATATATTTCACATCTGCGCTTGCAAGACATTCCTAACCAAATTTGTTGTACACCATCATTTTTTCTCAATAATTGGTCAGTAGACTCATCATTGCTAACTACACATTGCTTTTGTTTCTTATTTTTATAATTCCACAGCAAGATACCATACCGAATTTGAATAACATCAATATTATTTATATGATTAGAAATTTCAATACCGTCAAACAAATACTCAGAAAAGGCAGCAACAAAGGCACCACAACATACAACACATTCTAACATTAATATAATTAATCAAAAAAATTTAAAAATGAGCAATTGAATATGCATTCAATATATTACGTGTTGGCTTAAGTTGACAGTCCATCAATAATGCGAATAGAAAAATAATTGTCCACTGAAAGTCCATCACTCCTATTGTCCCAAAATTTAATAAAAGAAAGAAACTGTGAAATTAACTTCTAATACATTGCAATTGATTTCTAAACACGAACCACATCACATGCTTCATGCATTGAATCATACACATATATGCACTGATCTTTAAAACACAGCCTCATCAATATCCAGTGAAAGTCTTCAGTAAGATTGATTGAAAAAAGAACATTGTCAATGCTATGTTAGAGGACATTGCATCTCATAAAAAATTCAAGCATGTACTCAACAATTTGATGTTCTTGAGTGATAGAGTCACATCTCTATTTTTCTCTAAAAATCACTTATACAAAGTTTGAATCAAATAATTAAATCAACAATCGGTGGTTGTGAATTTAACTAAACCAACAATAGGTCCACATTTTGACTTCTTTCACAAATAGTAAAAGATAACATTAATATGATGAAAATATGAAGAATAGAAACACATTAAAATGCTAAAAATAAATACCAAACACTAACTAAAATCTAATTATTATAAACTGAACATAAAACATGCATTATATACAAAAAAAATAGTATGCCAATTAATTTATCACTTTCAGATACCAAGGATATATACATGTACTATACATTCTGAAAATTATGTGCCTGCCACCTATTTAACTAGAAAATTCATTACTTATTGAATCTGTTAAGGATATTTTTGAATATGCCAATGTGAAGAATCACTCTTTTATTTAACCATATCAACTCCATAGTTAACTTATTTTGTTAGAGCATTCTCAGAATTTGAATAAACAAGCTTGTAAGAAATGATACAAAACGTTTAATTTATGATGAAGGAAAATAAAGGTAGAAGAAACTTCAAACGAAAAACTTACATCTGTTTAAGACTTAACAATCTGTAAATACACTTGTTAAATCGTGATGTCACTTTTATATCATCAACTCCCTTTGTAATACTCTTCACAAAAGGATGCTTTATCGATAAAGATATTTACTTGATTAATCATTCTCCATTCACTTAGATGGTTGAATTTAACATTGCTGCCATCAGAATTAAATTTTGACAAAAATAGTGATTTACATACTGCTGCTAGTTTTCGTAATCGACGAGGAATAACAGGTGTTTCGTCTAGCATAACAGAAGAAGAAACCACCATATTTTTCTCACTTCCTTTTAAAGTATTACTTATATTTGCATCAACCTTTCTAAGATTATCACCCACTATAGCAATTGCATCCACTATTGCAACACTCTTATAGGGTTGGGTGAACTTAGAGATTTCAGTGTCTGAAGTTTTTGACCAATCAAGTACATTCCGGCTAAGTACTTCCATATCATATTCATTTTGTATTTTTCTACGAAAGAATGGAGTAAATTTCGACACTTCAGAATCAATAAAATTAGATTAATCACTGTCAACCTAACTATTTTTACCCTTCCTTATAACCTTATTTTCACTTGAGCTTTGTGTGAACTTCAGAAAATTAAAATTTTAAAAATTCTTTCAGTTATCATCCTTAAAAGTTTCATTTGTAGACTGAACATCAACATGAAAAACTACACAATCACCTCAAAATCAACTTTGTCTCCAACATCATCCATCAAATGATCAAATACATCATCACCTACAGATTTTATTTTTTGTGCTACATCATTCACCAAATTATTACTTATATGATCCGCTTTCTATGTTACAACATTTTATTGTCCCATATCATCAACTTCTTCATCACCTATACCATCCTCATTAAGTGGATCATCATTTTTTTCTTTGAATTATCATTATTGTTATCATCAGTTAGTGTATCAAACTATTCAGATTTTTTTTTAAAAAATAATTACAATAGTGTATATAAGTTTTATTAAGGAAAATAGAAAAAAGAAGAAAAAGAGTACCTTAAAATCATTCTTTATAAGTAGAGCTCGAAAAATTAATTCAAATGAGAATTTCATAAACTTCTCCATCGAGAAAATCTTTTTCGCCAGCTAGACATAAACAGAAAAAGTCAAAACATCAACTAAGAGAAAACAAAAATACTAATAAAATGCTGCACATACCAAATTAAGATAACTTTTTAGAAGTGTCAAATCATGATCAAGACTTAAATGACTACATCCTTATTTACTGGTACCAGGCAAATCACTAGATTTCACGACCATAGCCACAGATTCAAAATAAGATAATTGAAGTATCGATTTGTAAGACCCCATAAAATTTTTATCATTTTATTTTGAATGTTTCTGCATTTATAATATTAATTTTTGACTTGAATTATTATAAAAGATGTTAAAGGGGTATATTGAAAAGTTTCAAAATTTTTGAAAGGGGTTCAAAGCCATTTTGGAATTTCAAGATAGTGAGGATCCACGATAGTGGTGTGCCACACCACTTAAACTTCGCGATAAGAGTGCGGCACACTGGTTATCCTCTGCGATAGCGGCGTGCCACGCTGTTTTGCAAATTTTTCCCAATTCGCTATTTTTCAGCTTGAGCTGGGGGCTTTTTGATCCTTTTCACTTTTAAAACATCATAAACGTCCCCTAACCCCAGAAAACCTCCAAATTCACTTAGATTTACATTGCTCTCTCTTTTCTAACTCTTAAGTCAGGAAATATAAGGGGTTTCTCAAGGATTCCATTCCCTGGAATTTAAGCTTCGATTTCTCTTCAAATTCTTGTAATTTTTAGGCATGTTACTTATGTCTTGACTTGTATTTTATATTGTGGCATTAATTTATCAGTACTTATGGGTTTTGAATGATGGGTTTGAACTTGGTTGAGGGTTTTTGTTTGTTAACATTTGAATTACTTTTCCCTTATTTTTAATGGGTTATCATGCTTAAACTGATGACATTTAGAACTGAATTGGTGCATTGTTATAATGGTCGAAGTGGGTGACATGGGTTTTGCTAAATTGATGAATTTTTTGCATGGTAATGACATTAACCTCAACCCACATTGAAATATTGGTTTTTAATGTGGATTTTTACATAACTTATTTTTTGAAATATTCCATTGCTTTAAAGGAAAAAGGGATAAAAAAGTATTGGATGTTCTTGGTGGCTATGGTTTGTATTTTAATTCGATAATTGGACTCAATTTGGTTAATTGGATTGATTTGACATTAATGGAATAGCTTGCAAGCATATTGGTATGACGATACCAAGCAAGAAAATGCTTTAGTATAAAACTCCATGTCTAATGGTTGGTTTATGTGTAAATTTTTTTAATTTAGGCTTAAAAGAAATTGTGTAGCTCACCGAGAAGGTATAATCCCGGAGTAACCAATACTGGAAACCATATTTGTCTACGTTGGGGCGGTTTATATGACTAAGTGTCTGTTGCACACATTATATTTTGAACGGCTATCGCCTTTGTGTCTTTAGCCATTCCTCGGTACATGCGACTAACATAGATTGGGGCCCTTTTGGCAAGGAAAGCCGTAATCATATAGACCATGGGTGCCTGAAATATCGGTATGAGCTGCATAGTTCAGGCTGATTTTTTAAAATATAATGTTTCACCACCCTCATCCCTATCTCTACATCATATATGCATATGAATAAACATTGTGCATATAGTTTATGATTGAATTTTAGTAAATGCATTATTTTATTCCTTTTTCTTGGGTTGCATGCCAGTGCTTGCCCCACTGACCTTCCAAAGATGCTACATCATTTCATGATATAGGTTCTGAGGATTTTTCTATTGATCCTGTGCAATGTTACGTGGTTTAATACTGTAACGATCTAAAAATTTGATAATATAGGTAAAATTTATGATTTTCTATGATGTAATGATTTTACTCCTCCCCATAGTTATATTATGGTATTTCTAAAGTGTGGGGGTGATTGGCATAATTCTCGATGCATTTGGTACGTTGTATATGATAATGTGATTTTTAGTGGCTTCGAGAGCCTTATTTTGGACCTGTGTGGTTATCTTTTGATCCGTGTGATGGATGGCTGAACGGACTGCACGAAAAACTTTGGATTATCGATTTTAGTCTAGGCAGATCTTTGGTTCAGGTCCTGGTTCACCCCAGCTCATTTTGACATGTTGGTTGGAAAGTTAAAAAATTAGAAATATAGGTGTGGGACCCATATTTAAGCAAAACAACCTCAAATAGAAAACTTTACTTTGCCAATGCATTTGAAATGTCAATTTTTGGTCGGTAACATGTTTGGTGTGATTTTGCGGCTTTTAAATTTCATTTCGACCATCAATTTGAAAATTGCGATTTCGAGGGTCAACTTTGTGAAAATGATATTTTTAATTTTTTTTATATAGCCATTGAGTCCAGAGCATCAAATTTAGTGTGGTTGCATAGTTTGTTTGCGTATATCAAACTCCAAACAAATTTCGGACACCCCGTCGGAGTTCGGGTTAGACTCGAAAAAATCTATTTTTTTTCAAATTGCTGGTGTAGTATAAATACCCCTCTTTTATACCCATTTTGCCATTCTTTTACCTTGTCTCTTGAGAGTTAAACCCTAAAATAATGTGAGAACTTATAAGTAACGCTTGTGGGAGCTTGGAAAACTAGATTAATATCTATTTTTTTTAATTCTATTACAAATTTAAGGTGAGATTTCATCCTTTTCTACTCTAATTCTTGATTAATTTCTCAAAAGGCCCAAATCTTAGGGCTTGATTTTAAACCCCAATTTCACTTCTTTTCACTTTAATAATGTTTTAACCTTATAATTACTAGTTTTTGATCAATTTAACCTTCAAAACAACTTCGGTTCTTGATTTTACCCCGATTTGGAAGATTTTATCTGATAAAGCTTAAAAATATTTTTTTGATTCAAACCTCATTTTTGACTCGATTTGACTTGGATTTTCAGTTGTAGATTTCTAAAAATAAGGAGAACATATTTTTGAAGTAAAGTTATAATTTTGCCCTTCTTTTTTGCAAAATCCATTTCGGGGGTCCGTTTTGATCCTGAACCAAAAGTTGGCAATATGGGTATTGTTGACTTTGTTTTAATGCGTAGATTCTATATTTATTGGTTTTAGTTAATTTTGAGTTTGTGTGTTAGAACTAAGGTCGTGGGTTCGAAGTGTAGTAGACTGATTTTGACATTCGAGGTTGGTTATGGCTTAGCTCTTAAGAATGGGCTAGGCAGTTAATTTCTATATCAAAATGCGTGTTAAGGGTGGGAATTAATCATGAAATATAGCTATCTATATGTTGTGCTCATGTGGGGGCCTAAATGTGATGCAATTATTGAATCTGAGATATCATGTGATATGTGTGACCGTGCGGGATCTTATGTGATGATTTGATAGCCTTGAATACATAAGAATAATTGTATTATATTTTTATAAATGCCTATTGTGGTTCCTTTGGCGTATTGTGATATAATCATACTTTGTAGGCATGCGAATCATGTGGAAAATTCATGGGTAGTGGAAATAGTGAGTGGATATTGGCTCACATGGTTCTAAAATTGTAACATTATGGTTGGTTGTGGAAATACTTCATAAGTATTAGTATGGAAATACATTATTTTGATTGGTTGTGGAAATACTCATTTTGAATGGTTGTGGAAATATTCATTTTGAATGATTGTGAACCTTGCATCACCATTCTCATGTTATCATATACATCATTTCACTTATTTGTTTTATTGCATTATATGTATGTACTTGATTTGTGTCTTATGTTATGTACATGCTCTGGAAACATTTGAAATACTGGAATTACTGAAAACATTGGAAACACTAGAAATACTGGAATTACTGGAAATATTAGAAACACTGGAAATACTGAATATTGCTTAAGGCTGTGTGCCAACCTCAAGGCTGTGTGCCAATCTCAAGACTGTGTTCCAAACTCAAGATTGCGTGCCAATCTTAAGGTTGTGTGTCAACCTCAAGGCCGTGTTCCAACCTCGTGCATCATCATCATCATCACATCATCATTATTATCATCATTATCATCTTATACATTGTATTTGCTTTTTTATGTTGGCATTGTGATTGAATTTACGTATTGACTTATTATATGTCTACTTGCTCTATACCCTGTTACTTATACTTGGCTATTCTGTATATACATGTTCTTCTCTGATTATACTTGCATATGATATAATGTATGCTTGTGTTATACTTGTTGTATTATTGTTGTATTTGTGATATATATATATATATATATATATATTAGAATTGTTAGTACAAGTGTGGGATACCATTGTGGGACATTTTCTGATTGCAGGTAACATTCCATTAGTGTGTATTTTGTATACTTTATTTTCTACTTTGCTTGGACAACCTATGATACCTACTGAGTACAAGTCAACCGTACTTACTCTTACTATACCCTTCTGGCATATATCCAGGTTTTGTTGCACCCCACATTGCTTAACTCGGATGATTGTTGGAGCTTTCAAGATAGTTGATGATTTCCAGGCATCCGGATGTCTTCTACTACCTTTATCTATTGACTATGTCTTTAATTTCTTTCAGATATAGAGTTTCTCATGAATTTGGATATATTATGTATTTATTTTAAATTCGAATTGTACTAGACACATTCTATACTATTTACACCTAGTTTTGGGAGTTATGACTGCATTGCTATTTTTCTTTCTGCATCTATTATATTTGTATGGTTTGGCTTCATTCTATAAGCGTTACCTTGGGTATTTTTATTTTTTTACCCTTTTTGTATTGATTTGTGTTATAGGATTACTTGTCAAGGTTTTCCGTGACAAGTGCCATCATGATCTATCATTTGTAGGTTATGAAAAATTGGTATCAGAGAAGCCAGGTTTCATTGGTCTCAACAGTGTAAGAACAGGATGTCTAATAGAGTCTCGCGGATCAGTATGCAAACATCTATATCTATTTTCAAAAGGATATTGGATGTCTTTAGGAAACCTCCCTAATTTTATTCCTTATTTTGCGAAGTTCCTTCATACCTTATATTTTAAGTTATGTTTCACTCTTTCTATGCAAATGGTGTTGGCTAGGTCTAGCGAGAGTAGAGATGCAGAGCCTTCACCTAGAGGGTGAGGCTCAAGTCATGGATGAACTCGAGAGAGTGGACGGGCCTGTGGTTCATCTCCATTTAGAAGGAGTTCTAGGGGACTCTCCCCTGAGCCTCGTGTTGAGCAGGTTAGAGGTGTGGAATCTACTCCAGTTCCTTAAAGTTTGTCTGCCCCAGTTTTGGAGAGGTTATTGGTGCATTTGCTGACCCGTTTAGAGGATTCTTCTCTTTTTATATTGGGTGTTCCTCCAATTCAGAGTGTGGATCCTCCTATTGCACCTGCTTCTATTTTGGGCACTCCACAAACCTCGAGTCCTATTTCTATTTTAATACCAATAGTTGAGCATGGTGTTCTGAGATCTAGAGTTCAACCTTTGTTTATGTTACCTCCTTGATAGGATCTCTACCAGTTGGACTTGTTATACCTCCTTCTCTTCAGTGAGCCATGACATAGATGTTAGTTTTTGAGGCATCATTTCAGAGTATAGGGGTTTAAGCAAAGATGCATGGACCTACTCCTCGAACGCCTCAGGGAGGCACCAAGAAAGTGCACTATTTTGGTAAGTTCAGAGGTCAGACTCCCCGAGGCAGAAATTTAAGAGGTTCTTATGGGTTTTCTGGTTCAATAATATAGGGTGGCCGTTAGGGAAAGTTTAGAGTTTTCTATGTATATGATGAGACTGGACATGTGGCCAGGATTGTCCCCACCGTGTTTTCAGAGCTACTTCTATTTCATCTTTGAGAGGTAGGGGTTTTACTAGAAGTGCAAGAGGCATAGGTAGTGGAGCCTGTGGTGGTGGTCACGGGGCTATTCAACTAGTTGGTGGTTGTAACACCCCAAAATTGGATTCCCAGGATTCCACACGGTGCTCCGAACTACAAGTAGTCCTGAGCTAACCCCGACTGCCTTCTACTAAATTTGAATCTCAAAATAGGGGGATATGAATATAAAATCATAATAAATATGGAAAAACTGTCTGAATAATCTTTGAACATCTGAAAATACTAATCTCATCAGTCTGACAAGGAAAATACTGAAAATCTGAATATTGCAACTAAAATAAAAAACTGAATCTAGTAGTTCGACAAGCCTCTACTGACTGAATCTAGAGAGTCACTAGGACAGGCCCCAACTGACTCAAATTGTCTGAAATGAATACTGGATCATCTACTAATAAATAGGAAATCTGAATAGCTAATTCCCCAAACTATGAGGACTCACCAACTACAGAGATGTAGATGAGATGCTCGAAAATCACTCATGCTACTGAGACTGAGCACCTGAACCTATATTATGAAACGATGTAGCACATATACATATATGTGAATCAGTACTTTGGGAATGTATAAATCATATGGGGGTGAATGTAATTAGTAAGAAATATCATCACAATTTATAAAATCATGCATGCTAAAGGTAAATGATTCACAAAGGATGGAGTAATCTGAAAACTGGAGATCATAAATCATGAATAATAAAAACATATAGTATAAATCTTATGAGCCATTACACTTAGTTCTCAAATTTGTATTCTGTTATTATTCTCAAATTATACAGGCTAAGTGAAATCTATAAGTCTGTATCTGAAGGTTTATGTAAAGCAATATTTTAAACTCAAGAACTTTAAAGCTGTAGAAAAAAATACTTTATCTTAAGGACTTAGAAATCTGAAAACTTATTCTGCATGGGAGATTGTTCTAACTGACATAAACCATGTGAGAATTCATGCAGTCCAACATTCTTGTCCCCCTAAAGAGGAATCCTCATGTTGGGGAGAGGAGTCATACTCTTGCCAGGGAGTATAACCTATCTAAGTGATCACATATCTATCATCCATTTAGAAGTGGGAACAATCAAAATCCTACATTGACACATAGTTCTGGGGTATGGAACTATAGAAACGTACCCATCTCGGTGCTAAATACTACTTCCATTAAATCTGTATGCTCATTCTGATGGAAATCCACTTCTAAAATAGTATAATGGTTTATAATGAAAACCAACTGTATATCTGTAAAGCTAAATCTGTAATCTAAATCTGTAAAGTGGATTTCATATCTATTCTTGAGACCGAAAGGTCAAATGTTTATCAATAATCTAAAAAGAGTCTAGTCATAAAGTGCTCATAGCACAATCAATCTTGAAATAATAATCTTTAATTAGGGCTTAATGATCCATGCATCAAACTCATGTTAAAACATCATAATATTCATGCTTGGTAATGTAAACATTTATAAATCAACTTAAAATCTGAAATTTTTTGCAATATGCATGAAAATATGAACATAGACATGCAATTCGACTTCTAAATCCCTTGAAATCTCATAATCTGATAAATAGAAATATTGGGTGTAAACCCTAACTTTAATTTCATGGGAAATCACATAAAATTCAGTAAATTTGTAATTAAAATAAGTTTTGGGCACAATAATGAAAGGATTATCCTTGTTGAAAACCCCCACATACCTCAATCGATGAACTAGATGTTAAGGATTGAATCTTGGATCCCTATTGATACTTTCAAAGTTGAATTTCTTTGAAGTTCTTGAGTTAGGAATCCTAAATCTTGAATTGCCTTGGAGAATTAATGGGGGAATTGAATTTCTTGGGGAGTAAGCTTTGATAATCTAGGGTTTTGTTTAAGAATATTTTGGTGAAAAGTGGGTATAATACGCTTAGGATAGGTTAAATGATCTGTTATTCATGACTTGGAGCTAGAGAAAATACCAAAGAGCCCTTTTTAAAATTTTACTCGGACTGGGAAAATTTCTCAAAATTGGCCTATGGCGCGACGCGCTGTTATCGTGGTGTCCTACTGGAAACTGCCAACTGGGACCTGGAAAATCATCGCGACGCAGAGCTATCGCGGTATGCTTCTGAATTGCCATTTTGGCCACCTACGCGATGCGCCATTATCGCGGAGGCTCACTGGAAAGTGACAATTGTGAAATGGAACATCATCGCGACGCAGTGGAATTGCGAAATCTCACTGGAAATTGACAATTGGGCTATTAGACCTCTTCGTGACACGGTACGATTGTGGGGTCTTATTGAAATTTGACAATCGTGATTTTACAATTCTCCGTGATGCGTTACGGGCCCAAATCACGGTGTTTTACGACTGGGACTTAAAATCACCATAACTTCTCATCCGGTTATAGGATTAAGGAGAAACTTATATCGTTGGAAAGATAATTCAAATTCCTACACATTAGAGGGTCTAAATCTGGAAAATTCTATATGTATGAAAAGGCATTCTCTCTTGAAGCCAACACTTGATATTCTCAACTTTAAATTGAACTTGGAAAAGTACGGGTTGTTACAATATCTCACCCTTGGAAACATTCATCCTCGAATGTGGCTAGTTCTACTAAGGACACTGAGGAATCTGAGGCAATATGATAGCACGCACAACTAAAATAAATTGCACAACTTATTCTAAATTATACTGAGCTTCTGAGCTAATCTGTGAGTGCATGAATTTTCAATGAGGACGACTATATAGCTGAATCTGAAAGTGGAAAGATACTGAATTAAGGAAGAGTGTTACCTTTGACTGAGTATAAATTTGTGGAGAAGAGGTAAGGGTACTTGGCTCATATATCTGCTTCTGCTTTCCAAGTGGCATCCTCAACAAACTGATTCTGCCAAAGAACTTTGACCAAGGGAACTTCTTTGTTCCTTAGTCTACGGATCTGATGATCTAAAATCTCAACTGAAATCTCTTCATATGAAAGGCTTTTCTGAATATCTGAGCTTTCTAAAGCAACTACAACAGTGGAGTTGTTGATGTAATTCTTAAGCATAGAGACATGGAATACAGGATGAATGGCTGACAAGTATGCGGGCAACTCAAGCTCATAAGCCACTTTCCCAACACGACTCAGAATTCTATAAGGGCCAACATACTGGGGACTAAGATTCCCCTTTATGCCAAATCTCTTCACCCCTTTCATGGGTGAATTCTTCAGATACACTAAATCACCAACCTCAAACTCGAGGTCCTTTCTTCTCACATCTGCATATGATTTCTGACGACTCTGGGATATTTTCAATCTTTCTCTAATCAACTGAACCTTCTTCATAGCTTCAAACACTACGTCAGTCCCAAGCAAAGCGGCCTCACCCACTTCAAACCAACCTATGGGTGATCTATATCTCCTTCCATAAAGAGCCTCAAACGAGGCCATCTGTATGCTATAATGGTAACTGTTATTATAAGCGAACTCAATCAATGGAAAATGATCATCCCAACTACTTTTGAAATCAAGAGCACATGCTCTCAACATATCTTCTAAAGTTTGGATGGTCCTCTCTTCTTGACCATCTGTCTGAGGGTGGAAAGCTGAACTAAGATGGACTTGGGTACCAAAACCCTTCTGAAAGGCTCTCCAAAATTGGGAAGTGAACTGAGTACCCCTATCTGAAATGATAGACAAGGGAATTCCATACAGCTTGACTAACTCTCTGATGTACAACTTAGCATAATCTTCAGTGGTGTAAGACATGTGAACTGGCAGGAAATGCACTGACTTAGTCAATCTGTCTATAATAACCTAAATTGAATCATGCTGACGACGCGAATAGGGTAAACCAGTCACAAAATCCATATTCACCTCTTCCCACTTTCAAGTGGGGATACCAAACTCTTTCAACGAACCACTAAGTCTTTGGTGCTCTACCTTAACCTATTGACAAGTTGCACACTTTTCTATAAACTCTGCTATATCTTTCTTCATACCACTCCACCAATAGATTTCCCGTAAATCGCGGTTTATCTTGGTGGCTCCTGGGTATATCGAATAACACGCGCCATGCGCTTCAGTCATAATTCTCTATCTCAACTCATCAACACATGACACACATAATCTACTTTGTTATCTCAACACACCATCTCCTCCTTGGGAGAAAACCTCTACCTTTTGGTGTTTAACTGACTCCTTTAGTTTGACCAAACTAGAATCCATATCTTACTTCTCTTTCACTTCCGAAACTAGGGAGGATTCGGAGCTACTCTAAACCCAAACATTCCCTTCAGCTGAATCAACCAACCAAACACCCAATCTATCCAAACAATGAACTTCTCGAGCTAACTCTTTCTTATAGTTCTCCACATAAGCAACACTTCCCATAGACAATCTACTAAGGGCACCTGCCACTATATTAGCCTTGCTCGGATTGTACAACACACTCATGTTATAATCTTTCAACAATTCTAACCATCTTCTCTAACGGAGATTCAACTCTCTCTACGTAAACATATACTGTAAACTTTTGTGATCCGTGAACACATCAGCATGCACCCCATAAAAATAATGATTCCATATTTTTAAAGCAAACACAACAACAGCTAATTCAAGATCATAGGTTCGGTAATTCTTTTCATAAGGCTTAAGTTGACTAAAGGCATAGGCTATGACCTTACCTCTCTACATCAAAACACAACCCAAACCAACACTAGAGGCATTAAAATAAACCACAAAACTATCTGTACCATCAGGTAATGCTAAAACGGGGGCTGAAGTGAGTCGAGTCTTCAACTCCTTAAAACTCTTCTCGCAGGAATCTGACCACATGAACTTAACTTTCTTTTGTGTCAATCTAGACATAGGAGAGGCTATGGACGAGAAACCCTCAACAAAACGTCTGTAATAACCAGCTAGACCCAAGAAACTCCTAATGTCTAATGGAGAGATAGGTCTAGGCCAATTTCTTATGGCTTTTTTCCTTTAGGGATCAACTCTAATACCCTCACTGGAAAAAATATGACCAAAGAAAGCTATTGACCTTAGCCAAAATTCGCACTTGCTAAATTTGGCGAACAATTGGTGATCCCTAAGAGTCTGTAACACAATTCTAAGATGGCCTGCATGATCATCCTCACTACGAGAGTAGACAAGAATATCACCAATAAAGTATGACAAATATGTCCAAATACTGTTTGAACACTCTATTCATCAAGTCCATGAAGGCTGCTGGGGCATTGGTTAGTCCGAAGTTAATGACTAAAAACTCAAAATGACCACAACAAGTTCTGTAAACTATCTTTGGAATATCACATTCCCTTACTTAAGCTGATGATAGCCGGATCTAAGGTCTATCTTTGAGAAATAACTTGCACCTTGGAGTTGATCAAACAGGTCATCAATTATAGGAAGAAGGTAGTTGTTCTTGACTGTGATCTAATTTAGCTGGCGATAGTCAATGCACATTCAAAAAGAACCATCTTTATTTCGCATGAATAGGACGGGAGCACCCAGGGAGAAACACTGGGCCTTATGAAACCTTTATCTAAAAGATCTTGAAAATGCTCCTTTAACTCTTTAAGTTCGGCTGGAGCCATACGATAAGGAGGAATAGATATGTGTTGAGTATCTGGAAGAAGGTCAATACTGAATTCTATCTCTCTATCGGGAGGTACCCCTGGGAGATCTTCTAGAAAAACTTTGGGAAACTCATTGACCACTCGAACGGACTGAATTGTTGGAGTCTCAGAATTTGTGTCTTTGACTCGAACTAGGTGGTATATGCAACCTTTGGATATCAACTTTCTGGCCTTAAGATAAGATATGAAATAAATCTAGGGAGACACTGAATTACCTGACCACTCAAAGACTGGCTCATCTAGGAACTAAAACTTCACCACTCGGGTGCGACAATCTATGGTTGCATAACAAGAATGGAGCCAATACATATCAAGAATAAGATCAAAATCAACCATATCTAACTCTATTAAGTCTTCTAACACGACCTTAGGAAGGACAGTGATAGGACACTTTCAGTAAATCTATTTGGCAATAACTGACTTACCTACTTGGGTAGAAACCAAGAAAGGCTCAGGGATCTTTTCAGAACTTACCTCAAAATTCACTGCAACTAATGGGGGTACATAAGAGAAACTCGACCCAGGGTATAACAACATATAAATATCAAGATGAAATAAACAAAGCATACCAGTAACAACATTTGGGGAACACTCCTGCTCCTGACGGGCTGACAAAGAATAGAATCGATTTCGACGCTGACCGCCACCGGTACTAGATAAAGCGCCTTGAGGAGGGGCTAGGCAACCTAGAGAAGATGGTGCACTAGTAGCCTGAGTCTGGGAAGGACATCCCTATTTCCCTATCTAGCATGCAGGCACTCTTTGATAACGTGACCCATCTGGCCACAACCATAATAACCTTTCTGACCCCACAAATATTCACCCACATGTTTCTTACCATACTTAGCACATGGGGGATGATTGGGCTTCCCACTCACACTATTCTGAGATATGTACATAGAAAATCTACCCCACTGCTCATGTCTTCTTTTGGGTGAAGAAGCACTGGCTGAAGAAGGTGCAGGCATAGATGACCGATTCTGAAACTGCGAATGATTTCCTCCTCCAAACCTATTCCGACCATTAGGGTTGTACATAGGTCGGGTTGGTTCGGGTTTTTATTAAAATATAACCAAACCAATAATGTTGATTTTCTAAATCTATAAACCAAATCAAACCAATATACAATCATTTTTTTTATTTCGATTTTAGTCAGGTTTTTTCGTTTTTTTTGGTTTTTCGATTTTCTCATTTTTTTTACAATTATAATGTGATTGAAGAAAAAAATTAAATATTTTTACTAAAAAGATAAAAAAAATAGTCATAGAGTAGTTCCAATAAAAATTAAGTTGGCAAATTACTAAGACGTCTAAACTACTATCTCTCAAAGTAATATTATGTGGATACCTAAGTAGTTCAATTTCTAAGTCACTAGTCACAGTAGCTTGTCTAAAAGTTCCATTCACATAAAATGTGAGCATATAAAAGAATGAGAATTGGAGACAACTTATTAAAAACTTAACTCCCTAAAGTAATTAATTATAACATAATTTCATAAAAACAAAGAGAAAGAAAAACAAACCTAAATCACAACTTGACGAATGAGAAAAGTAAGATGAAAGTAAGATGAAGAAATAATGAGAACTCTCTGAAAACTTGGAAAGTAAAATGTAAAAAGTGAAGCAATTAAAGAGTTTTAGATTTTTATATTAACTAGTTAAACTCCACGTGTCTCGCACGTGTAACATTTGGTTATTTAAAATTAGATGATTTTGTCTATTGAAATTTTTTTTAATGAAGTGCAAAAAATTTAAATCACTTCTCAAAGATCCTTCACACTTTAATAAAATAGCGCAAACATAACATATATTTTATTAAAATATTTAATGAATTTTCAATTCTTAAATATTGAAGAAATAATTTTGTCTAAAGTAGACACTTTTAACGAAGGACAAAAAGTTCAAATATTTCTGAGCACCGAATCAAATAAAAATGAAGTTGAAAGAAAACGAACCAAACTGAAATAGTTCGATTCGGAGTTTGATATCTACTTTTTAAAATTGTAAATCAAAGAATTGAATCGAAATTTGATAAAATCGAATCAAAGAGAAGAGCGTGCAATTCTAATCAACGCCTTAACAACATAAATCGTACTAATATGAACGAGAAATAATTTTTTTTTTAAAAAACATATCTTTAAATCCTCTCATAATCAACACGATGTCTCAACCACACACTCACGTAATTTTTCTTTACCTACACATCATGAAAGCCAACAATTAAAATTACAATAAATCATACGATAAAAAAAATACTAATAAAAGATGCATAATATTTAATAATGTTGACCTACAAATTAAAAACTTAAATTAAATAACATAAAACTAATCTTCTCTTGAACATACTCTTTAACAATTAAATTGTGAATGTTATTCTATTATTTATTGGAAAAAAGGAATGCTCAATATATAGAAGTACAATTTTTTTCCTTTTAAGAAAGAGTTGATGAAACATGGAAGAAATCTAATCTAATTTGAGAAACTTTTTTCATAAAAAACTAATTATTATAGAAAATCAAGACAAACGAAACTTAAAAGAAAAATAAATTAAGGACTCCTAATTAAATCAAAATCCATACTTAAAAGAAAGAAATTAGGCCGTATGCTAACTACAATTTGGCACTACTTTTTTTTTTCTTTTTGAGGTGGGAAATATTTTTTTAGTAAAAAATAGTTAAATAATAATTTGATAAAATAATAAAAAGACGTTTCTTATTACGTATTTAAAACTTTTTAAAATTTAATACTTATTAAATTTTTCTTATTCTAAGGCTTTTATATTTGTTTCTAGATTTTTCAAATCTTATTAAATCAAATTTAGTTGTTTTATAATTCTTAAACTAATGAAAAAAGTATTAGTTGTCATTAATTCTGATGACTTCTAATAAGGAAAGGTTTTACCATAAATATATATTAATTAATTATTAACTTTTAAAAATTAGAAAAAAATAGTGAAACGACGATTTTGTCTAAAGAGAAAACTTTTAATGAAGGGCAAAAAGTTCAAACAATATTTCTAAGGCCCTTCACACTTTTAATATATTATAGATATAGATATTAGGCTTTGTATTAATTTGTTATTAATGAAAAATACTATAATTAAAGGCCCAAGAATATATATCTATTTTCTGAATATAAAATAATAATAAAAGTAATTAGAAAATAGATTATGAGTAATATTTTTTTACGTATAAAAAATTAAAATTATATATGTATTACGTCGGTTCGGTATGGGTTCGGTTTGATTTTATTTTTTCTAATACCAAACCAAACCAAACCAAGAATGATCGGGTTTTCTTGCCAACACTAAATCAATCAAACCAAACCATAAGTCATTTTTTTTCTTCGGTTTGGTTTGATTTATCGGTTCGGTTTGACTTAACGGTTCGGTTTGTACACCCCTACTGACTATAATCAAACTGCCCTGTCCTAGCCTTCTTATTTCCTCTATCTCTACCCTTCAACTTCTCTGCCTCTATCTGATAGGCATGAATCATTAACCTAGCTGGATCCATGTCCCCAATAAGCATAACAGTTTTACACTCCTTAACTACCAACCTAGACACACCGGTGACAAACTCACTCATGCTTGACCTAGGGTCAACCATTTGATCCGGGGCATACTTAGACAACTGATTGAACTTGAGGCAATACTCCTTCACTGACATTGAGCCCTACCTCAGGTTCATGAACTTTTCTATCTTGGCTTCCCTCATCTCACGTGGGAAGAACTTATCTGGAAACGCCTGAAACACCTGCCATGACATGGGAACTACATTCTCCCCTCCACTTTTCTTCCACATCACTACCCAATCATAAGCAACATCCTTCAGCCTATAGGATTCCAACTCTACACTCTCATTTTTAGAAACATGCATAATCTGGGTGATCTTCCTCACCCCATCTAGATAAAATTGTGGGTCCCCACCTGCCTTCGGCCCAAAGAATTCCAGTGGGTTCATTCTTATAAAATCTCAAATTCTGGCTGCAGCTAAGTCTTCATTTTGCTGAAGTGGGACTGCAGCCTGACGATTGCCCTAAACATTAGCTGTCACAGCTTAGGATAGCACTTGAAAGACAGCCCAAAACTCTGCATGTGACATATTCTCATTCAAAGGATCTGCGGGCTGAGTTGGATAGTTATCATTTCTACGTGCATTAGCTCGACGAGAAGGCATTTTCTGTTACGTGAAAACATGAGTAAGAAGCAGATAGAAACATTGAATGCATGATAGATCATTAAAGAAGAGATGATTTCCTAAAACGCTACCTAGCCTCTTGCTCAGAGATGTGGCGCCCTTTACACCGATGATCAAGACTCTACGTAACGCGGCTTGTCTGACTCCCAAGGACTCTCTAAAACCTTAGGCTCTGATACCAAGTTTGTAACGCCCCAAAATTTGATTCTTGGGGCGCCACACGGTGCTCCAAACTACAAGTAGTCCTGAGCTAACCCTGGTTGCCTTCTACTAAATTAGAATCTCAAAATATGGGGATATGAATATAAAATCATAATAAATGCAGAAAAAATATCTGAATTATCTGAGTATATCTGAAAATACTAATCTTATCAGTCTGACAAGGCAAATACTAAAAATCTAAATACTGCAACTAAAATCTAAAACTGAATCTAGTAGTCCGACAAATCTCTACTGACTGAATCTAAAGAGTCACTGGGACAGGCCCCAGCTGACTCAAACTGTCTAAGCACTTTAATACACTACATTAAACAATTAAAATCACTCTCTGACAACCAAATTACACCATTTTTTTCTACCACATTCTTTTATTTTTTGCCCATCTCTTTTAAGCATTTTCACAAACACTTGGTGGGCATATAGTTTATTACCACAAGAATCAATTTTTTTTCTCAACCATGGCAATATTTATAGAATCAATTATATCACATAAATCCACCACACATCAATTATCAACACCAATAACAATTACCTTGGGGCATTAATTTCACCTTTTTTCTTCTTCAATTATCTCAAACTCCTTACTAATTCAGAATTCTTTTTTTTTTTCATTTAAGCACTACAGAGCATTTTGGATCAAATTATGGTCTATCAAAGAAGGGATTAGGCTACATATAAGGCTACCAAAGAAAAAGATAAAGGATCAATGGGGTTAACTAAGATAATGTATAAGGGTAGGACAATTAGAGGATAAAAAGCAAGGCTATCAAAATAATGCTTAAATCATCTCCTAAACTCACACTTTTTATTTCACTTTGCACATACACCGGGAAAGTTCTAGACATCATACTCAACAAGGAATATACAAAAAACTTTACACGCACATGACACATGCTCAACTCAAAGAGGATCATCAGAGTCTCCCAACCCAACAATAACATGAATTCAAAATTAAGCCAAAAAAATACAAGAGTCACAAACTTGAGCCTAAGAATCTCAAAAATAGAAATTCACTCAATTAACATGATTTTACCAACAAACCCACTTGCATCATGTGATAAAAAATAAAACCAACAAGAATATCTCACATATTCCTAACATAATTTTTTTTAAGTTGAGCCAAAAATTGGAAATTTCCGCACCCCACACTTAAAAATCTACTTTGTCCCCAAAGTGAACTTAAAGGTAAGAGATAGAAATACTCCCTGAGGCCTCGAGGCCTAGCTAGTAGCATCTTCACACATAAATGGGATCTATGGGACCCCACACTCAATCTTTGTCATGTTTAAAGTTCAAGATTATGGTACTTAGACTTCCCATTAACCCGTGACTCAACTAAAAATGAAAACTACGTGAAATAAAAACTAAAAATTAAAAAGAAAACATACCTTAGCTTGGGTTGCCTCCCAAGAAAAGCCGAATTTAGTGTTGCGACACGAGCCATATCAATTTTTTCCTCTACCTTGAGGATATAAATTTCATCCGCAACATCATATCCATTTATTTGCCTCGCTCATAGGGTGGTGGTAAAAAGATTAATGAACCAAGTAATAAAATATACATGGTAAACCACTCGGCCTTGAAGTGAGGTGTATTTTTATGTTGCTTGTCCGGTGTAAAATCAAGAATATAGGATTCTTGTTGCCCATCTTCACACACTTCCACTATTTTAAGTGATTCCACAAACAAAACATCATCTAAGCATAATGTAGAAAATAGTTTCGAATGCGTCCCAACAAATCATACTTCATAATTTACACAATCTACTATACACTCACTTTTATTCAGCTTCTAAATTTCAGTCTCAAGATCAAGATGACAATCGAGTGGCTGCGATTCTTGTGTTTACTCCTCACATTGACTAATATCCTCCCCATATATTTCTTTACTTAGCCACTGTAGACATGGTGGCAGTGGTATCTCCTTAATGATTTCCACAATATTAGTTTTTGAGTACTCAAACTTTGTTGAATTATCTACATCATATTGTGAAGGTTCCGTCCATGCACTATCATAAAAATTAGATAACAAGCCATAAGGTGGTGTCCTACATAAAAACAACAAGAATCGCCATCACTCGAAAACATCAATCCCAGACTGACATCTCGAGAGGAGTGTGAGAAAAATAGAAATAAAGGAAAACAAAAAGAAACTAAACAAAAACTATTTACAACTCAATATAAAAAAAATAAAAAAAAGATAGTTGCCTAATAACAAGTCCCTGGAAACCGTACAAAAAAATTGACAACACCCAAGCGCACACGCAGGTGTACGTGGTCTTATCAAGTAGTAAAGTGGCTTCAAGGAAGCCCAAGTATCGATCTCTCAGGGACTTGCATTCGCCGCCTATCCAATTTTAGTTTAACAATTGAGAAAAAGTAAACAAGGATGTTTAAGAATTGTATACTAAAAAAAAATAAACTAATGCAGAAAAGTAAATGACTTTGGACAATAAAAAGATAAAGATCGAGGATTAAGGCTTACGAACAATCATACTACGATATTGAAATTCATTCATTAAATTACTTATCATGGTTGTTGATTCATAGGGTAAATTGCATGATCTTGGTTTCCCAACCTCTAATCCTTTACCTAAGTTGAACCTTACAACTACATCATTGAGCAAGGATGTAATAGTCCACTTAAGTTCTTTAAAGCTATCATCTTACATGTGAATCAAGTAAGGCATCTAAGTACATCCCTGTCCTAGATACTAATTCAAATTCCTTATTTTATAAAAAAACAAGAACCATACTTTGCTTATTTCCATATTCTAACTCTATATTCCCTCTTCCGAGATCACAAGGTTGATAATTCATGTATTCTAAGGGTAGATAATCCTTAAAATAGTTAAAACAAGAATAAACAAACAACCAATAATGATAAGCGAATTAACAAACTTAATTTAAAATGAAAGTAATCATGATCGTGGCCTTAACTTCGGATAGGAGTTTTAGCCTTTAATGGAGATATTCATCATCCAATCCCTTGGATTGATGATACAAACCATGAAAGAAACTAAAATAAAATAATGATAAAAACCCTAAAAAGAAGTTGTGTAGCCTCCAAGATCATCCAAGGATGTCCAAAAGTTAGTAAAAAAACGTGAATAATATCCTATTTATAGTGGAAGAAATAGCCCATGCCTTGTTGAACAAGTAAATAGTTTCTGGTTGTCTGCAAACCCAGTGACGCGCCTCATCGATTATCACGTTGAGCACATCAACTCAAAGCGTCAACTTTGCATTGGTTTACTGTTTTAGGAGCCTTTTGAATCCATTGATGTGTCACGTGCGCCAAGACTCTTTTTCACGCGCCGACACTCTCCCAAAACTTTCGAGGTATCCAAATTGGCGTCAAGCTGTGTTTTGTGCTTCCGTGATCCATTTCAAGCCTTTTTTAGTCGTTTCCACTTTATTTGAAGCTTGTAAATCCTTCATATATCATCATAGTCCATTAAAAAATCATACTATAGCATTAAACACAATAATTTAGAGATCAAAACAACACAACATCCTCAACGATGAACTAGAAACACGAGCTAAGCATAGGCTAAATTCACATTGAGCTTTAACTTATTGTTTTGATTCTTTTCTTGATCCAATTGACCCTTGAACATTATAACTAAGTTGTTTCACATATAAATAAATAATAACAACCTTAGTAACTCATTAAAATAAATTATAACCCAACACAATAGACTAGAGAAACACCTAGCTCAAGCTAGTTACACTAGTTTTCTCGGTTGAACTCTAATTGCTCAAATTGAATCAAAACTCATGTGAATCCACCTTTAAACATTGTAAACACATACTTGGACACATAAATGATCATTTATATCATTCTCACCCCATTAATCACATGAATCATCCTCAACACATGGCTAAATAGTCTAGAATAGTAACGCTAGAATACATAAATACACCCAACATCACCACCCCAAACTTAAAGCCTTGTTCGTCCTCTACCAAATCTTAACTAAAAGCTTCATGAGCTGGAAAGACTCCACACTTCTACTACATGCAAGAAATTCAAGTTTGCACTACAATGACTACATGGTGTGCAAGTTTACAATACTAAGTATGTTATACACAATTGAATGCTCAAGAATCCTACTCCAAAACATCCTAACCTCAAGAATTTAATCAATACATAGAAAACGCATGAATATTTCTCAATATAAGACATCATAAAAATCACCCACATTCATCAAACATGTTCCCTCACAATAAGAGAGTTACCCATAAACACTCACAATAAAGCAATTGTCATAATGGGTATACAAATTAAGCTATGCTTTCTCTCACAAAGAATTCACAAATTAAGCATAATGAACCATAGGCTTTCCCTTAGTGTCATGATCCACTAATATTCGAATGATGAACCTAGGATCAAATAGGTTTTTTTCGGGTTGTAATGTAGTCTAAGGGACGGGTAAGAACTATTTGGGAATAGTGACTAACCTCTCTAAGCACTTTAATACACTACATTAAACAATTTAAACCACTCTCCAACAACCAAATTACACTATTTTTGTCTACCCCATTCTTTTATTTTTTCCCCATCTCTTTTAAGCATTTTCACAAACACTTGGAGGGCATATAGTTCATTACCACAAGAATTATTTTTTTTTCTCAACCATGGCAATATTTCTAGCATCAATTATATCACATCAATCCACCACACATCAATTATAACCACCAATAACAATTACCTTGGGGAATCAATTTCACCTTTCTTCTTCTTCAATTTTCTCAAATTCCTTACTAACTCAGAATTTTTTTTTCATTTAAGCACTTAGGAGATTTTTGGATCAAATTATGGTCTATCAAAGAAGGGATTAGACTACATATGAGGTTACCAAAGAAAAAGCTAAAGGCTCAATGGGGTTAACTAGGATAATGCACAAGGGGATGACAATTAGAGGATAAAAAGTAAGGCTATCAAAGAAATGCCTAAATCATCTCCTAAACTCACACTCTTTATTTCACTTTGCACACACACCAAGAAACTTCTTGACATAATATGCAACAAGGAATATACAAAAAATTTACACGCACATGGCACATGTTCAACTCAAATAGGATCATCATAGACTCCCAACCCAACAATAGCTTGAATTCAACATTAAGCCAAAAAAATACAAGAGTCACAAACTTGAGCCTAAGAGTCTCAAAAATAGCAATTCACTCAATTAACATACTTTTACCAACAAACCCACTTGCATCATGTAATAAAAAATAGCCCCAACAAGAATATCTCACTTATTCCTAACCATTTTTTTTAAATTGAGCAAAAAATTGGGAATTTCCCCACCCCCCACTTAAAAATCTACTTTGTCCCGAAAGTGAACTTAAAGGTAAGAAATAGAAATACTACCTGAGGCCTCGAGTCCTAGCTAGTAGCATCTTCAAACATAAATGGGATTCATGGGACCCCACACTTAATCTTTCCTATGCTTCAAGCTCCAGATTATGGTACTCAGACTTCCCATTAACCAGTGACTCAACCAAAAGAAAAACTACGTGAAATTTAAACTAAAAATTAAAAATAAAACATACCTTATCTTGGGTTGCCTCCCAAGAAAAGCCTAATTTAGTATCGCAGCACTACCCATATCAATTTTTTCCTCCACCTTGAGGATACAAATTTCACCTCCAATATCGCATCCATCTTTTTGCCTCGCTCATAGGGTGGTGGTACAAAGATTAATGAACCGAGTAATAGAATATACATGGTAAACCACTCGTCCTTGAAGTGAGGTGTGTTTTTAAATTGCTTGTCCGGTGTAAAATCAAGAATATAGGATTCTTGTTCTTCATCATCACACTCTTCCACTATTTTAAATGATTCCACAGACAAGACATCTTCTAAACATAATGTAGAAAAGTGTTTCGAATTCGGCCCAACAAATCCTAATTCATAATTTACACAATCTACTACACACTCACTTTTATTCACCTTCTCAATTTCAGTCTCAAGATCAAGATGACAATTGAGTGGCTGCGACTCTTGTGTTTACTCCACACATTGGCTAATATCCTCCCTCCATATTTCTTTACTTAGCCACTGTAGACATAGTGGTAGCGGTGTCTCCTTAATAATTTCCACAATATCAGTTTTCGAGTACTCAAACATTCTCGAATTATCCGCATTATATTGTGAAAGTTCCGTCCACACACTTCTTTAAAAATATCGATAATAAGACATAAGGTGGTGTCTTCCAGAAAAACAACAAGAATCACCATCACTCTAAAACCACCTATCATAGACTGACATCTCAAGAAAAGTGTGAGAAAAATAGAAATAAAGGAAAATAAAAAGAAACTAAACAAAAACTATTTACAACTCAATATAGAAAAACTAAAAATAAGATAGTTGCCTAATAACAAGTCCCTGGCAACGACGCAAGTGTACGTGGTATTATTTAGTAGTAAAGTGGCTTCAAGGAAGCTCAAGTATCGATCTCTTAGGGACTTGCGCTTGCTGCCTATCCAATTTTAGTTTAACAATTGAGAAAAAGTAATCAGGGATGTTTAAATATTGTAAACTAAAAAGAAACTAAACTAATGCGGAAAAGTAAATGACTTTGGACAATCAAAGGATAGAGATCTAGGATTAAGGCTTACGAACAATCAGACTACGTTATTGAACTTCATTCATTAAATTACTTATCGGGCTTGTTATTCATACGGTTAATTGCATGATCATGGTTTCTCAACCTCTAATCCTTTACCTAAGTTAAACCTTACAACTACATCATTGGGAGGAGATGTAATAGTCCACTTAAGTTCTTTAAAGCTATCATCCTACATGTGAATTAAGTAAGACATCTAAGTACATCCCTGTCCTAGATACTAATTCAAATTCCTTATTTTATAAAGAAACAAGAACCATACTTTGCTTATTCCCATATTCTATCTCCCTATTCCCTCTTCCGAGATCACCAGGTTGACAATTCATGTATTTTAAGGGTAGCTAATCCTTAAAAAAGTTAAAACAAGAATAAACAAATAACCAATAATGATAAGCAAATTAACAAACTTAATTTAAACCAAAAGTAATCATGATCGTGGCTTTAATTAACCCCAGATAGGAATTTTAGCCTTTAATAGAGATATTCATCATCCAATTCCTTGGATTGATGATACAAACCATAAAAGAAACTAAAATAAAAGAATGATGAAAACCCTAAAAAGAAATTGTGTAGCCTCCAAGATCTTACAAGGATGTCCAAAAGTTAGTAAAAAAACGTGAATAATGTCCTATTTATAGTGGAAGAAATAGCCCATGCCTTGTTAAACAAGGAAACAGTTTTTGGTCGTCTACGAACCCAATGACGCACTGCGTCTATTATCATGTTGAGCACATCAATGAGATGTATAGACTTCACGTTGATTCAATGTTTTGGGTGCCTTCTGAATCCATTAATGTGTTACACGCGTCAAGAATCCATGTAACGCTCCAACACTCTCCCAATACTTTTCAAGTATCCAAATTGGAGTCAAGCTGTGTTTTGTGCTTCCGTGATCCATTCCAAGCCTTTTTTAGTTGTTTCCACTTTATTTGAAGCTTGTAAATCTTCCATTTATCATCATAGTTTATTAACCAAGCATCCTATTGCATTAAAAACAATAATTTAGATCTCAAAACAAGAAAATATCCTCAACGATGAACTAGTAACATGAGCTAAGCATAGGCTAAATTCACATTTTTCTTTAACTTATTGTTTTGACTCTTTTCTTGATGCAATTGACCCTTGAACATTATAACTAAGTTGTTTCACATATAAATACATATTAACAACCTGAGTAAATCATTAAAATACATTAGAAACCAACACAATAGACAAGAGAAACCCCTAGCTCAAGCTAGTTACACTAGTTTTCTCGGTTGAACTCTAAATGCTCAAATTGAATCAAAACTCATGTGAATCCACCATTAAACATTGTAAACACATACTTGGACATAGAAATGCTCATTTATATCATTCTCTCCCCATTAATCACATGAATCATCCTCTAAACAAGGCTAAATAGGCTAAAATAGTAGCGCTAGAATGCATAAATGCACCCAACATCACCACCCCACACTTAAAGCCTTGTTTGTCCACGACCAAATCTTAACTAAAAGCATCATGAGCTGGAAATACTCCACACTTCTAATACATGCAATAAATTTAAGCTAGCACTACAATGACTACATGGAATGCAAGTTTACAACACTAAGCATTTTATACACAATTGAAAGCTCAAGAATCCTACCCCAAAACATCCTAGCCTCAAGAATTTACTCAATACATGGAAAACTCATGCATATTTCTCAATATAACACATCATACAAATGACCCACATTCATCAAATATGTGCCCTCACAATAAGAGAGTTACCCATAAATACTCACAATAAAGCAATTGTCATTATGGGTATACAAATTAAGCTATGCTCACTCTCACAAAGAATTCACAAATTACACATAATGAACCATAGGCTTGCCCTTAGTGTCATGCTCCACTAATATTTGAAAGATGAACCTAGGATCAAATATTTTTTTTCCGGGTTGTAATGTAGGCTAAAGGATGGGTAGGAACTATATGGGAATAGTGACTAACCTCTCTAGGAACTTTAATACACTACATTAAACAATTAAAATCACTCTCCAACAACCAAATTACACCATTTTTGTCTGCCCCATTCTTTTATTTTTGGCTCCATCTCTTTTAAGCATTTTCACAAACACTTGGTGGGCATATAGTTTATTACCACAAGAATCAATTTTTTTTCTTTTTTTTTCTCAACCATGGCAATATTTCTAGCATCAATTATATCACATTAATCCACCATACATCAATTATCAACACAAATAACAATAACCTTGGGGCATCAATTTCACCTTTTTTCTTCTTCAATTTTCTCAAACTCCTTACTAATTCAGAATTCATTATTTTTTATTTAAGCACTTAGGAGCTTTTTGGATAAAATTATGGTCTATCAAAGAAGGGATTAGTCTACATATGAGGTTACCAAAGAAAAAACTAAAGGCTCAATGGGGTTAACTAGGATAATGCACAAGGGTAGGACAATTAAAGGATAAAAAGCAAGGCTATCAAAGAAATGCATAAATCATCCCCTAAACTCACTCTTTATTTCACTTTGCACACACACCGGGCAAGTTCTAGACATCATATGCAACAAGGAATATACAAAAAACCTTACACCCACAAAGTACATGCTCAACTCAAATAGGATCATCATAGACTCCCAACCCAACAATAGCATGAATTCAAAATTAAGCCAAAAAAATACAAGAGTCACAAACTTGAGCCTAAGAGTCTCAAAAATAGCAATTCACTCAATTAATATGCTTTTACCAACAAACCCACTTGCATCATGTAATAAAAAATAGCACCAACAAGAATATCTCACTGATTCCTAACCTAGAATTTTTTAAATTGAGAAAAGAATTGGGAATTTCCCCCACCCCACACTTAAAAATCTACTTTGTCCCCAAAGTGAACTTAAAGGTAAGAGATATAAATACTTCCTGAGGCCTCGAGGCCTAACTAGTAGCATCTTCGCACATAAATGGGATCTATGAGACCCCACTCTCAATCTTTGTCATGCTTCAAGCTCAAGATTATGGTACTCAGACTTCCGATTAACCTATGACTCAACCAAAAATAAAAACTACATGAAATAAAAAAGAAAACATACCTTATCTTGGGTTGCCTCCCAAGAAGAGCCTAATTTAGTGTCCCGACATGACCCATAGAAACTTTTTCCTCCATCTTAAGGATACAAATTTCAGCCCCAACATCTCATCCATCCTTTTGCATTGCTCATAGGGTGGTGGTACACATATTAATGAACCGAGTAATAGAATATACATGGTAAACCACTCGGCCTTGAAGTGATGTGTGTTTTTATGTTGCTTGTCCGGTGTAAAATCAAGAAAATAGGATTCTTGTTCCTCATCTTCACACTCTTCCACTATTTTAAATGATTCCACAGACAAGACATCATCTAAACATAATATAGAAAAGTGTTTCGAATGCGGCCCAACAAATCCTACTTCATAATTTACACAATCTACTACACACTCACTTTTATTCACCTTCTCAATTTCAGTCTCAAGATCAAGATGACAATCGAGTGGCTACTATTCTTGTCTTTGATCCACACATTGGCTAATATCCTCCCTCCATATTTCCTTACTTAACCACTATAGAAATGGTGGTAGTGGTGTCTCCTAAATAATTTCCACAATATCAGTTTTCAAGTACTCAGACTTTCTCGAATTATCCGCATCATATTGTAAAGGTTCCGTCCATGCCCTTTTATAAAAATCTGGATAATAAGCCACAAGGTGGTGTCCTCCACAAAAATAATAAGAATCGCCATCACTCGAAAACTATTTATCCCAGACTTACATCTCGAGAAGAGTGTGAGAAAAATAAAAAGAAAGTAAACAAAAATTATTTACAACTCAATATAGAAAAAATAAAAATAAGATAGTTGCTGAATAACAAGTTCCTGCCAACGGCGCCAAAAAACTTGACAACACCCAGGCGCACACGCAAGTGTACGTGGTCTTATCAAGTAGTAAAGTGGCTTCAAGGAAGCCCAAGTATCGATCTCTCAGGGACTTGTGTTCACCTCCTATCCAATTTTAGTTTAACAATTGAGATAAAGTAAACAAGGATGTTTAAGAATTGTAAACTAAAAAGAAACTAAACTAATGTGGAAAAGTAAATGACTTTGGACAATCAAAGTATAGAGATCCATGATTAAGGCTTACGAACAATCAGACTACGTTATTGAACTTCATTCATTAAATTGCTTATCGTGGTTGTGATTCATAGGGTTAATTGCATGATCATGGTTTCCAAACCTCTAATACTTTGCCTAATTGAACCTTACAACTACATCGTTGAGAGGGGATGTAATAGTCCACTTAAGTTCTTTAAAGCTATCGTCCTACGTATGAATCAAGTAAGACATCTAAGTACATCCCTGTCCTAGATACTAATTCAAATTCCTTATTTTATAAAGAAACAAAAACCATACTTTCCTTATTCCCATATTCTATCTCCATATTCCCTCTCTCGAGAATACAAGGTTGACAATTGATGTATTCTAAGGGTAGCTAATCCTTAAAATAGTTAAAACAAGAATAAACAAACAACCAATAATGATAAGAAAATTAACAAACTTAATTTAAAATAAAAGTAATCATGATTGTAGCCTTAACCCCGGATAGGATTTTTAGCCTTTAATGGAGATATTCATCATCCAATCCCTTGGATTGATGATACAAACCATGAAAGAACCTAAAATAAAAGAATGATAAAAACCCTAAAAAGAAGTTGTGTAGCCTCCAAAATCTTCCAAGGATGTCCAAAAGTTAGTAAAAAAAGGTGAATAATGTCCTATTTATAGTGGAAGAAATAGTCCATGCCTTGATGAACAAGGAAATAGATTTTGGTTGTCTGTGAACCCAGTGACGTGCCGCGTCGATTATCACGTTGATCACATCAACGTGACGCGCGGCATTGCCTTGGTTCACTGTTTTGGGTGCATTCTGAATCCATTGATATGTTTCACGCGCCAAGACTCCTTTTCACATGCTTACACTCTCCCAATATTTTTCAGGTATCCAAATTGGTGTCAAGCTGTGTTTTGTGCTTCCGTGATCCATTCCAAGCCTTTTTTAGTTATTTCCACTTTATTTGAAGCTTTTAAATCCTTCATATATCATCACAGTCCATTAAAAAAGCATCCTATAGAATTAAAAACAATTATTTAGATCTTAAAACAACACAACATCCTCAACGATGAACTAGAAACACGAGCTAAGCATAGGCTAAATTCACATTGAGCTTTAACTAATTATTTTGACTCTTTTCTTGATCCAATTGACCTTTGAACTTTATAACTAAGTTGTTTCATATATAAATACATAATAAAAACCTTAGTAACTCATTAAAATATATTAGAACCCATCACAATAGACTAGAAAAACACCTAGCACAAGCTAGTTAAACTAGTTTTCTCGGTTGAACTCTAAATGCTCAAATTGAATCAAAACTCATGTGAATCCACCATTAAACACTGTAAACACATACTTGGACACATAAATTCTCATTTATATCATTCTCACCCCATTAATCACATGAATCATCCTCAAAACAAGGCTAAATAGGCTAGAATAGTAGTGCTAGAATGCATAAATACACCCAACATCACCACCCCACACTTAAAGCCTTGTTTGTCCTCGACCAAATCTTAAATAAAATCATCATGAGATGGAAACACTCTACACTTCTACTACATGCTTGAAATTAAAGCTAACACTACAATGACTACATGGAATGCAAGCTTACAACACTAAGAATGTTATACACAATTGAAAGCTCAAGAATCCTACTCCAATACATCCTAGCCTCAAGAATTTACTCAATACATGAAAAACTCATGTATATTGCTCAATATAACACATCATACAAATCACCCACATTCATCAAACATATGCCCTCACAATAAGAGAGTTACCCATAAACACTCATAATAAAGCAATTATCATAATGGGTATACAAATTAAGCTATGCTCGCTCTCACAAAGAATTCACAAATTACCCATAATGAACTATAGGCTTTCCCTTAGTGTCATGCTCCACTAATATTCGAATGATGAACCTAGGATCAAATAGGTCTTTTACGGGTTGTAATGTAGGCTAAGGGATGGGTAGGAACTATTTGAGAATACTGACTAAAATCTCTAAGCACTTTAATACACTACATTAAATAATTAAAACCTCTTTCCAACAATCATATTACACCATTTTTGTCTACCCCATTCTTTTATTTTTGCCCCATCTCTTTTAAGCATTTTCACAAACACTTGGTGAACATATAGTTTATTACCACAAGAATCAATTCTTTTTTCTCAACCATGGTAATATTTCTAGCATCAATTATATCACATCAATCAACCACACATCAATTATCAACACCAATAATAATTACTTTGGGGCATCAATTTCACCTTTTTTCTTCTTCAATTTTCTCAAACTCCTTACTAATTCAGTTTTTTTTTCATTTAAGCACTTAGGAGCTTTTTGGATAAAATTATAGTCTATTAAAGATAGGATTAGGGTACCTATGAGGTTACCAAAGAAAAAGCTAAAGGCTCAGTGGGGTTAACTAGGATAATCCACAAGGGTAGGATAATTAGAGGATAAATAGAAAGGCTATTAAAGAAATGCCTAAATAATCTCCTAAAATCACACTCTTTATTTCACTTTGCACACACACCGAGCAAGTTCTAGACAGTAATACCCCGAGAAATTTTTCGTTGAAATTTTGTGCGTAAACGTGTTGGGTTCTATCTTCTAGAATGAATTATAAATTTTTCGTGCGGAATGTCTAAGATTATGACCCACCATTGCGTAGAGTATCAAATAATATTTCCAACGATACGTGGATCTTCAAAAACGGACACCCGAGCGGCGAGTTATGAACATTCCGATCGAATCGTGAATAGTAGTAAACAGTAAAACGTGCAGGGAAAAAAGTACTGAGGCTTGGCGTATTTTTTCTCCAAATTTAAACGATCATAAATCCTTGTACATAATGATATAGGTGATCTACTATATATCAACGGAAAGCTCTACGAGTCCTCTTTCCGATGAAATTGTTTTCATCCAATTTGTCTATCAGAGTAAAAAGTTATGGTCGATCTACTTGAGCCTATCAAAAGTAAATTTTTGGGTCAACTTCAAACGATTGTAACTCCTCGTACATAATGATCTGGGTGAGATACTATAAACGAAAAGATATGATATTCCTATTTCTAATGAAATTGGTTTCATCCAATTTGGATATCGGAGTAAACCGTTATGGTTGATCTACTTCAGACTATCAAAATAGTCCACCAAAGGACAAATGCGAGAATTATTTGATTTTTAGGGGCATTTTGGTCATTCTCCCTCACCCAAAATCCGTCCAAACCCTATATTAAAGCCTATTAGAAGCATTATATGTTATATTTCATCAAATTCCCTCAAAAAGAAAACCCTAAGCTCCTACATCCAACTTCAAGAACCTCCAAAGTTCACCATTAATTCTGCAAATTTATTCAAGATTCCAAGTTCCTAGTTCAAGAACTCCAAGAACCATCATTCAAAGGCATGATTAACATCTCAAAAATGAGTATCGATCTAAAGTTCATCATTCAACGTATGTGGGTTTTTTCAACAAGAACTCTCTTTCGTTCTTGTGCCCAAAAGTAATTTTCTTTACAAAGGCATGATTTTTATTTGATTTTTATGAATTTGAAGCATGAACCCATATCTTATGATGATTATTATGAAATCTTGATGTTTATGATTTTGAAAGTTGAATTGAATGAGAATGATGACATTTTTGTACATAAAGCTGAATTTTCCAGATTTTAAAGCAAGTTATATATATTTATGATGAAAAGCATGAATCTTGAGAAAATTTAATATGATTTTGATGTATGAGACCTTGAGTCCTAATTGGAATTGTACTTTGAGAAATTTTGTGCTATAAGCACAATGAGATTTGAATCCCAAAGCTAATTTTCTTTACCAAGATGTATGATTATAAAGCTGAAATTTTAAGTTTTAAGTGATTACTTTTGTGCTTATGTCATAAAGTATGAAACTTTGGAAGGTTTTATGGTAATATTGATGTATGGGTTTTTGGAACCCTATTTGAGATTATTATTTTGAGAAAATATGTGTTATAAGCATGTTGATGTTGAATATTTGAGATGTTTTGAATGATTTGACCTTTTGGTCGTGAATGAGTTATTTTGAATTCGACTGTGAAACAAATCCACATTTTTATTGATTATGATATAGGGGTAGCAAATTGGCTCCCGATGAAAATTGTTGAAGTGTTTATTGTGGATTTTTCTTTAATGTGAGCCTAAGGCTGATTTAAATTTCTGAGCGAAGTCCGGGAGTAATCTTTAGCACCGAGTGGGAGGTATAAAGTGACCTTACTTCCCTAGAACTACGTGCCCCCATAGGATATGAGCCTGAGGCTGATTTATATAGTGATCACTAGTGTTTTTGAATTGATACTGGAAGTCCTACTCCGATGGCAAGGATATGACGGCTCTCCGCAACGTGGGTTGTACGTTGGACTCCATGTATCTCACATGGTTTATGTCGGTTATAGGATCTCCCAGTGTGTGTGTGTTTTCTTGTGTCTATGGTGAATGGTGGAGTGATTTGAAAGTGGAATTGAGAAAGTTATTCTTTCGAAAGATTTAAATGATATTTACATTATGAGAATATATATTCTTGATGAACTGAAAGTGATTGACAAATTATATGATGACTCACATGTGTTATTATACTTATTTCATCCTCTTATGATTATGATAATTTTCTTCGGGCTATGTGAGTCTTTCATACATCCTGCATATTTCTTATAAATATTTATGATGATGATGTTTATACAACTGCATACACCCCCATATACTCGGTTCCTTTCCATGGTACTGACCCACATCTTCGGATGTGGGCTGCATTTTCTCGGAATATAGGTACAAGGTATAGTTGCACCTTCGGATCCAGTCAGTTCGTGGTATCCAGTCAGCAGGTGATGAGTTCTTTTAATTAAAGGGCTTGGGTTAGTTATGTAGAGTTATAGTGTTGTATTTTCTTTATTCAGTCGTATTGAGTTGGGGTAGTCGGGAGTCATGACCCAGCTACCTACAGTCAGTACTAGTAGAGGTTTCATAGACAGTCAGTAAAAGTTGATGTATATTGTTTCAATTTTGGTTGTAAAGGCAGAATTGTAATCTTGTAAAATTCTATTTTTGTATCAATCAGATTCAGAAAGGAGTTAATTTTTGCCGATTTGTATGGATTTGTATTTTTATTTAGTTGCTTATGAGTTATGCCAGTAGAAGGGTTAGCTTGGGGTCACTTGTGATCCTAAGCACCGTGTGACGTCTCGGGACCCGATTTTGGAGCGTTACAAACTTGGTATCAGAGCACAGAGTTCAAGTGTCCTAGGGTGTCTATGAAGTCGTGTCTAGTAGATTCTTGTGGAACGGTATGGAGATGTATGTACTTTTCTTTGAGAGGCTATAGGGCATTTAGGAAATGTTTCCCTTCTTTCAAGTCTAAGATCGTGCTATAAAAAGGTTCTCCAAGAAGCTTATATAGATTCTCATCTAACTCTATTCTGGCCAACTCTGCCTCATTTTTAAGGTATCAGATACAGTTAAGCTTAATTCTCCGTAGATAGTTATGGGATTGTAAGAGAGCTAGAAAGTATCCTGTTAGTGCTTTTGAGTTCCAAAGATTGAAGTACTTTATTCATGGTCATAAAAGTCGTGAACTAAGCCTAGGTTAGATGTTCTTTCAGATTCCTCCTCAGAATCTACAATGTTAATCTATACTTCTCCCTCTATGTATTATTTTTGAGATAACATGATTAACAAGCTCCAGTTCTTCCCTAGGTAATGCTTTTATATTTTCTAGAGAAAATTTCAAAAGTTACACGAAGGGCTTGAGAGGAGCTCTCTAGTGTGTTAAGTTCCTTAAGTTGAAAGTTATGCCCTCATTCTTATGAGTTATTTAATTAAGACAGTGTAAGGTGTATTCTTAGATCGTTAAATGTTATGTGTCAAGTTTCTATCTCTTGTATTATGTAATCTTGTTATCATTATGTTTGTGAAAAATCAAAGTCTAGTGAAGCCGTGTGGGGATCTTTCTTTTCACTAGCATAGCTTCTTTCTTATTCATCTCATTTTCTTGTTCAAAATACAAACCAAAGTCTAGTGAAGCTGTGTAGGGCCTATTTCGATTCACTAGCATAGTTACTTTGTTATTCATATAACTTTCTTGATCAAAACACAAAATCAAAGTCTAGTGAAGCCGTGTGAGGCCTATTTCGATCCACTAGTAACTTGTAGTTCATCTTGTTCCTTGTGCTGGCTGAAAATGTGGGATGTGGAGATGTAGTAGTAAGAAAGATGGTAAGTGTGATTTGTTGAGTATAAGTATAGTGAAATCCCTTTTTGCATGCAATAGGGTTAATAGGAAGTGATATAGTTTGTTCGAGGTATGAAACGGGTGTTGACGATATTTGTATGACAGAGAGTATAGGTTAGTGATGGAAGTACTCGGTGGGTAAGTGTTGTTAATCTAGGCGCTCTCCAGATTGTAAGAGAAAGTTAAGTTAAGACGTAGAGAGCTATGAACTATGTTAAGTTGTGTATGAAGGATAAATAGTAGTGATGGGTGAAAGAAGGATGTGTTAATGGATGGTGAATAAGATAGGCTATATGATTAGGACCAATTGTTATTGTTATGAAGTTTAAGTGGGCTAGTGTTCATGGATGTGTTGATTTATAATCTTCACGTGGGAGTTATGCGTGAGATGGAGTTGTAAATTATGTGAAGTGTGAGACCTTACGTTTGAACAATTGGTGATCATGAAGCCGAATGTGATGGTTTCCAAATTAATGGTATTAGTTGCCAGAAGTGACCTAATAGGCTTGAACAGTGTACACAAGAGTTTAAGTGTAGTTGACTTGTAATTAAGTTTAATATTATATTATTATGAGAAAGTTCACCCAAGATATTATGGGACTGCTTTAATGTCGAGGATTAGTGTATGTGGTGTAGTGAGTCGTGCCATGAGATTGTTAGATGGATAAATACTAGTTAGATGATGGATGATGTTTTGATGGCTAAGTTAAAGTGAGGCGTATGATTGGAAATGTTGAGCCTCTTAAGTGTGATTTTGATTCTTATGGGTTAGAAACATAAGTTCATAGGCATGGTATTAGAGGGAGAAGACAGAAGTAGCATGGTCTATCAAAAGGTTCGAAAATATTCAAGTTGAGCTAATAGAAATAAGAGTTGAAGCACTAGATGGTGTACATTCCGGCGATAGAGATGTTCGTAGAGATTCGAAATTAGTAAGCATTTGAGAATTTGAGTGGTGGATTAAAGCTAAGGGGGAGATGATAGAACAAGTAGTCAAGTCAAGCTTTTACATTTTAGTAGAAGTACCAGTAAGTTGTAAATTTGCTGTGAGAAAGATCGGTGCTTGACCCAAGACCTAGAAATTCCTATCTTAATTTATGCCATATGGGTCCTTGTTCCCATACGATAGGATTGTATCAAATTATGGTTCATTTTCTCCCCGAACAATGTCATTTGGATCTTTTGGAGGGAGTGTTGAGGGATGTTTTAATTGGGCGCAAGTGGCCCTTCTTTTGATGAGATCCCCTTCGAGACCTTTGATTCTCAGTTCTGAATAAACCAAAGATATCGATTCCTTAAAATCAATCTCCTTTGTTTAAGATCCAACTATGTGACCATTCTCATTATGAATCGTATGTTCTATGAAGTATTCAAAAGTTTGGAGTGAAGTAAGTGGATTGAGTTCGTTATCCCAGCCTTTTGTCCTCATTTCCATGGTATTCTGTACTTATTCATCGACATTCGAGGATGAATGTTTCCAAGGGGGAGATGATGTAATACTCCGAGAAATTTTTCGTTGAAATTTTGTGCGTAAATGTGTTGGGTTCTATCTTCTAGAATGAATTATAAATTTTTCATGTGGAATGTCTTAGATTATGACCCACCATTGCGTAGAGTATCAAATAAACTTTCGAACGATATGTGGATCATCCAAAACGGACACCCGAGCGACGAGTTATAAACATTCCTATCAAACCGTGAATAGTAAAACGTGCAGGAAAAAAAAGTACTGAGGCCTGGCATATTTTTTCTTCAACTTTAAACAATCATAACTCCTTGTACATAATGATCTGGGTGATTTACTATATATCAACGGAAATATCTGCGAGTCCTCTTTCCGATGAAATTGGTTTCATCCAATTTTTCTATCGGAGAAAAAAGTTATGATTGATCTACTTCAGCCTACCAAAAGTGAATTTTTGGGTCAACTTCAAATGATCATAAATCCTCGTACACAATGATCTGGGTGAGATACTATATATAAATGGAAATATATGAGAGTCCTCTTTCTAATGAAATTGGTTTCATCCAATTTGGATATCGGAGTAAAACGTTATGATTGATCTACTTCAGACTATCAAAACAGTCCACCAAAGGACAGATGAGAGAATTATTTGATTTTTAGGGGCGTTTTGGTCATTCCCCCTCACCCAAAATCCATCCAAACCCTATATTAAAGCCTATTAGAAGCATTATATGTTATATTTCATCAAATTCCCTCAAAAAGAAAATCCTAAGCTCCTACATCCAACTTCAAGAACCTCCAAAGTTCACTATTCAAGATTCCAAGTTCCTAGTTCAAGAACTCCAAGAACCATCATTCAAAGGCACGATTAACATCTCAAAAACGAGTATCGATCTAAAGTTCATCATTCAAGGTATGTGGGGTTTTTCAATAAGAACTCTCTTTCGTTCTTGTGCCCAAAAGTAATTTTCTTTACAAAGGCATGATTTTTATTTGATTTTTATGAATTTGAAGCATGAACCCCTATCTTATGATGATTATTATGAAATCTTGATGTTTATAATTTTGAAAGTTGAATTGAATGAGAATGATGATATTTTTGTACATAAAGCTGAATTTTCCAGATTTTAAAGAAAGTTATATATATTTATGATGAAAAGCATGAATTTTGAGAAAATTTAATATGATTTTGATGTATGAGACCTTGAGTCCTAATTGGAATTGCACTTTGAGAAATTATGTGCTATAAGCACAATGAAATTTGAATCCCAAAGCTAATTTTCTTTACCAAGATGTATGATTATAAAGCTGAAATTTTAAGTTTTAAGTGATTACTTTTGTGCTTATGTCATAAAGTATGAAACTTTGGAAGGTTTTATGGTGATATTGATGTATGAGTTTTTGGAACCCTATTTGAGATTATTATTTTGAGAAAATGTGTGTTATAAGCACGTTGATGTTGAATATTTGAGATGTTTTAAATGATTTGACCTTTTGGTCGTGAATGAGTTATTTTGAACTCGACTGTGAAAGAAATCCACATTTTTATTGATTATGATAAAGGGGTAGCAAATTGGCTCCCGATGAAAATTGTTGAAGTGTTTATTGTGGATTTTCTTTAATGTGAGGCTGAGGCTGATTTAAATTTCTGAGCTAAGTCCGAGAGTAATCTTTAGCACCGAGTGGGAGGTATAAAGTGACCTTACTTTCCTAGAACTACGTGCCCCCGTAGGATGTGAGCCTAAGGCTGATTTATATAGTGATCACTAGTGTTTTTGAATTGATACTGGAAGTCCTACTCCGATGGCAAGGATAGGACGGCTCTCCCCAACGTGGGTTGTACGTTGGACTCCATGTAGCTCACATGGTTTATGTCAGTTATAGGATCTCACAGTGTGTATGTGTTTCCTTGTGTCTATGGTGAATGGTGAAGTGATTTGAAAGTGGAATTGTGAAAGTTATTCTTTCGAAAGATTTAAATGATATTTACATTATGAGAATATATATTCTTGATGAACTGAAAGTGATTGACAAATTATATGATGACTCACATGTGTTATTATACTTATTTCATCCTCTCATGATTATGATGATTTTCTTCGGGCTATGTGAGTCTTTCATACATCCTGCATATTTCTTATAAATATTTATGATGATGATATTTATACAACTGCATACACCCCCATATACTCGGTTTCTTTCCATGGTACTGACCCACATCTTCAGATGTGGGCTGCATTTTCTCGGAATGTTGGTACAAGGTATAGTTGCACCTTCGGATCCAGTCAGTTCGTGGTATCCAGTCAGCAGGTGATGAGTCCTTTTGATTCAAGGGCTTGGGTTAGTTATGTAGAGTTATAGTGTTGTATTTTATTTATTCAGTCGTATTGAGTTGGGGTAGTCGGGAGTCATGACCCGGCTACCTATAGTCAGTACTAGTAGAGGCTTCATAGACAGTCAGTAGAAGTTGATGTATATTGTTTCAATTTTGGTTTTAAAGGCAGAATTGTAATCCTGTAAAATTTTATTTTTGTATCGATCAGATTCAGAAAGGAGTTAATTTTTGCTGATTTGTATGGATTTGTTTTTTTATTCAGTTGCTTATGAGTTATGCCAGTAGAAGGGTTAGCTTGGGGTCACTTGTGACCCTAAGCACCGTGTGACGTCTCGGGACTCGATTTCGGGGCGTTACTTAGACATCATATGAAAGAAGGAATATACAAAAAACCTTACATGCAGATGACATATGTTCAACTTAAATAGGATCATCATGGACTCCCAACCCAACAATAGCATGAATTAAAAATTAAGCCAAAAAAATACAAGAGTCACAAACTTGAGCCTAAGAGTCTCAAAAGTTGCAATTCACTCAATTAACATACTTTTACCAACAAACCTACTTGCTTCATGTAATAAAAAATAGCACCAACAAGAATATCTCACTTATTCCTAACCTAAATTTTTTTAAGTTGAGCCAAAAATTAGTAATTTTCCCACCCCACACTTAAAAATCTACTTTATCCCCAAAGTGAACTTAAAGGTAAGAGATAGAAATACACCCTGAGGCCTCGAGTCCTAGCTAGTAGCATCTTCACACATAAATAGGATCCATGGGACCCCACACTCCATCTTTTTCATGCTTCAAGCTCAAGATTATGGTACTCAGACTTCCGATTAACCTATTACTCAACCAAAAACAAAAACTACATGAAATAAAAACTAAAAATTAAAAAGAAAACATACCTTATCTTGGGTTGCCTCCCAAGAAGAGCCTAATTTAGTGTCGCGGCACGACCCATAGCAAATTTTTCCTCCACCTTGAGGATATAAATTTCACCCCCAATATCGCATCCATATTTTTGCCTCACTCATAGGGTGGTGGTACAAAGATTAATGAACCGAGTAATAGAATATACATGGTAAACCACTCGGCCTTGAAGTGAGGTGTGTTTTTATGTTGCTTGTCCGGTGTAAAATCAAGAATATAGGATTCTTGTTCCTCATCTTCACACTTTTCCACTATTTTAAATGATTCCATAGACAAGATATCATTTAAACGTAATGTAGAAAAGTGTTTCAAATGCGGCCCAACAAATCCTACTTCATAATTTACACAATCTGCTACACACTCACTTTTATTCACTTTCTCAATTTCAGTCTCAAGATCAAGATGATAATCGAGTGGCTGTGATTCTTGTGTTTGCTCCACACATTGGATAATATCCTCCCCATATATTTCTTTACTCAGCAACTGTATACATGGTGGCAATGGTGTCTCCTTAATAATTTCAACAATATCTGTTTTCGAGTACTCAAACTTTCCTGAATTATCCACTTTATATTGTGAAGGTTCCGTCCATGCACTTTCATAAAAATCTGGATAATAAGACACAAGGTGGTGTCCTCCATCACTCGAAAACCATCTATCCCAGACTGACATCTCAAGAAAAGTGTGAGAAAAATAGAAATAAAGAAAAATAAAAAGAAACTAAACAAAAACTATCTACAACTCAATATAGAAAAAATAAAAATAAGATAGTTTCCTAATAACAAGTACCTGGCAACGGCGCCAAAAACTTGACAGCACCCAAGCACACACGCAAGTGTACATGGTCTTATCAAGTAGTAAAGTGGCTTCAAGAAAGCCCAAGTATCGATCTCTGAGGGACTTGCGTTTGTCGCCTATCCAATTTTAGTTTAACTATTGAGAAAAAGTAAACAAGGCTGTTTAAGAGTTGTAAACTAAAAAAAAACTAAACTAATGTGGAAAAGTAAATGACTTTGGACAATCAAAGGATAGAGATCCAGGATTAAGGCTTACGAATAATCAGACTACGTTATTGAACTTCATTCATAAAATAGCTTATCGTGATTGTGATTCGTAGGGTTAATTGCATGGTCATGGTTTCTGAACCTCTAATCCTTTACCTAAGTTGAACCTTACAACTACATCTTTGAGCGGGGATCTAATAGTCCACTTAAGTTCTTTAAAGCTATCATCCTACGTGTGAATCAAGTAAGGCATCTAAGTATATTCCAGTCCTAGATACTAATTCAAATTCCTTATTTTATAAAGAAATAACAACCATACTTTGCTTATTCCCATATTCTATCTCTCTTTTCCCTCTCCCGAGATCACAAGTTTGACAATTGATATATTCTAAGGGTAGCTAATCCTTAAAATAGTTAAAACAAAAATAAACAAACAACCAACAATGATAAAAAAATTAACAAACTTAATTCAAAACGAAAGTAATCATGATTGTGGCCTTAACCCTGGATAGGATTTTTAGCCTTTAATGGAGATATTCATCATCCAATCCCTTGGATTAATGATACAAACTAGGAAAGAAACTAAAATAAAAGAATGATAAAAACCCTAAAAAGAAGTTGTGTATCCTCCAAGATCTTCCAAGGATGTCCAAAAGTTTGTAAAAAAACGTGAATAATGTCCTATTTATAGTGAAATAAATAGCCCACGCCTTGTTGAACAAGGAAATAGTTTCTGGTCGTTTGCAAACCCAGTGAAACGCCGCGTTGATTATCACGTTGATCACATCGACGCGACCTATCGACTTCGCATTGGTTCACTGTTTTATGTGAGTTCTGAATCCATTGATGTGTGGCACATACTAAGACTCCCACTCACGCGCCTACACTCTCCCAATAATTTTCAGGTATCCAAATTGGCGTCAAGCTGTGTTTTGTGCTTTCGTGATCCATTCCAAGACTTTTTTCATTTTTTTCCACTTTATTTGAAGCTTGTAAATCCTTCATATATCATCATAGTCCATTAAAAAAGCATACTATAGTATTGAACACAATAATTTAGAGCTCAAAATAACACAACATCCTTAACGATGAACTAGAAACATGAGCTAAGCTTAGGCTAAATTCACATTAAGCTTTAACTTATTGTTTTGACTCTTTTCTTGATCCAATTGACCCTTGAACATTTTAAATAAGTTTTTTCACATATAAATACATAGTAAAAACCTTAGTAACTCATTAAAATACATTAGAACCCAACACAATAGACTAGAAAAACACCTAGCTCAAGCTAGTTACACTAGTTTTCTCGGTTGAACTCTAAATGCTCAAATTGAATCAAAACTCATGTGAATCAACCATTAAACATTGTAAACACATACTTGGACACATAAATGCTCATTTATATCATTCTTAACCCATTAATCACATGAATCATCCTTAAAACAAGGCTAAATAAGATAGAATTGTAGCGCTAGAATGCATAAATACACCCAATATCAGGGTGTAAACCCTAACTTTAATTTCATGAGAAATCACATAAAATTCAGTAAATTTATAATTAAAATAAGTTTTGGGGAATAAGGATGAAAGGATTATCCTTGTTGAAAAACCCCACATACCTCAATTGATGAACTAGATGCTAAGTCTTGAATCTTGGATCCCTATTGATGCTTTCAAAGTTGAATTTCTTTGAAGTTCCTTGAGTTGGAAATCCTAAATCTTGAATTGCCTTGGAGAATTAATGGGGGATTGGATTTCTTCGGGAGTAAACTTTGATGATCTAGGATTTTGTTTTAGAGTATTTTGGTGAAAAGTGGGTACAATATGCTTAGGATAGGTTAAATGATCTGTTATTCACGACTTGGGGCTAGAGAAAAGACCAAAGATCCCTTCTTAAAATTTTACTTGGATTGGGAAAATTTCCCAAAATTGGCCTACGGCGCGATGCGCCGTTATTGCGGTGGCCTACTGAAAACTACCAATTGGGACCTAGAAAATCACCGTGATGTGAATCTATCATGTTACGCTTCAGAATTGCCATTTTTGCTGCTTCTGCGATACACCATTATCGCGGAGTCTCACTGGAAAGTGATAATTATGAAATGGAACATCACCGCGATGCGGTGGAATCACAAAATCTCACTGGAAATTGACAATTGGGATATCGAACCTCTCCATGATGCGGTACAATCGCGGGGCCTCACTAGAATTTGACAATCGTGATTTACACTTCTCTGCAATGCGTTATGGGCCCAAATCACGATGTTTTATGACTGGAACTCAAAATCACCATAACTTCTCATCCGGTTATAGGATTAAGACGAATATTATATCATTGGAAAGCTAATTCAAATTTCTACACATTGGAGGGTCAAAATTTGGAAAATTCTATATGTATAAAATGTCAATCTTTATTTAAGCCAGCGCTTGACATTCTCAATGTTAAATTGAACTAGGAAAAGTACGGGTGTGTTACAGTGGTTGTAGTTAGTGTTTTGATATACCCACTAGACCAAAGGTAGAGGCTTTTGATGCTGTGATCACAGGTATCATCCCCATTTGTTTCAGATCTACATATGTGTTATTTGATCCCGAATCAACTTTACCCTTGTGTTTGTATGTTTTGATTTTGGTTTTAATTCTATTGGTGAGCCTCTTTCTAGGCATATTTGTGTATCTAATCCTAAAGGAGATTTTTAGTGGTGGATCGAGTGCATCGATCTTGTGTCCTGACCTTTTTCTGGCCGTGAGACTTGGGTAGATTTGTTTGTATTTGATATGGTTGATTTTTATATTATTTTTGGTATGGATTAGTTGGCTCATTATCATTCTGTCTTAAATTATTTTCCTTACACTGTGACTTTAGCTTCATCGAGTGTGCCATGGATAGCGTAGAAGGGTGCATTTTATTTGGGACACAAGAGGGTCATATCTTATGTTTAGGCTAGTAGATTGGTTGAAAGAAGATGTTTAGAGTATTTGGCTCATATTCATGATACTAGTGTTGTTTTACCTTGTCCCTTGTATTCTGTCTGTGTTGTTCGTAAGTTTATGGATGTATTTCCTATGAATTTGCCTGGTATGCCTCCAAATAGTGATATTGATTTTGCTATTGATGTTAAGCTGAGCACCAAGCCTATTTCTTTTCCTCCATATAGGATAGTCCCAGCCGAGTTGAAGGAATTGAAGGATCAGTTGCAGGAGTTGTTGGATAAGGTATTTATCCAACCAAGTGTATCACCTTGAGGTGTGCCTGTCTTGTTTGTAAAGAAGAAGGATTGGTCTATGTGGATGTGTATTTATTATCGACAACCGAATAAGGCAATAATCAATGATTTTTTTGATTAGCTTCAGCGTGCTGCAGTGTTTCCAAAGATTAATTTGAGGTCTGATTATCACCAGTTAAGGATTAGAGCTTCAGATATTTTAAAGATAGCTTTTCAGACTTGTTATGGTCATTATAAGTTCTTAGTCTTGTCTTTTGGGTTGACTAATGCCCCTGCCACATTCATGGAGTAAATGAATCGGGTGTTCTAACCGTATCTTGACTCCTTTGTTATTATATTTATAGATGATAACTTGGTTTATTTCAAGAGTGAGGTTGGGCATAAGGAGAATTTGTAGATTGTGCTTCAGTGACTGAGGGATGAGAAGTTGTATGCTAGGTTTTCCAAGTGTGAGTTTTGGTTAGAGTTTATTTCTTTCTTGGGTCCTGTGGTGACTAAGGAAGGTATTATGGTTGATCCATCCAAGGCTACAGTGGTTCATGATTGGGATAGACCTACTTTGCCCACTGAGATTTGGAGCTTTATTGGTTTGTCTAGTTATCATCGATGTTTTTTTGAGGGGTTTTCATCTATTGCAGCTGCATTGACCAAGTTGATTCAGAAGAAGATTTCTTTTAGTGGTTAGATGCTTGTGAGTCGATCTTTCAAAAGCTTAAGTATTTGTTGACTTCAGCTCTTATCTTGACCTTGCCCAAGGAGGGCGTGGGTTTTACCATCTTTTATGATGCTTCAAGTATTGGGTTAGGCATTGTGTTGATGCAGGAGGGTAAGGTAATTGCATATGCTTTCCATCAGTTGAAGCCCCATGAGAGGAATTATCCTACCTATGATTTGGAGTTATGCGCAGTTGTATTTGCTTTAAAGTTGTGGAGGCACTACTTGCATGGAGTCCGTTGTGAGATTTCCTTGAATCATCATAGTCTTCAGTACTTTTTCACTCAATGAGATCGAATTATGAGGCAACATCATTGGCTTGACTTTCTCAAGGACTATGACTTGACTATTCTCTATCATCTGGGCAAGGCTAATATGGTTGCGTATGCCTTGAGCCCAAAGTCGACTAGTATGGGTAGCTTAGCACGTCTTTTGACCTAGGAAAATCCTTTGTCTTTAGAGGTTCAGTCCTTAGCTAACCAGATGGTTAGATTTGACATTTTGACCCCTTTGTGTGTTTTGGCCTTTGTAGAGACTAGTTTTTTCTTGATGGAGTAGATTGAGCTTATCTGTTTGAAGATTCAGGTTTGAGGTCAATTCAAGATAAGGTGTTGAGTAGCACGGCTAAGAAAGACTTACTTGATTCAGATGATATTTTGAAGATTAGTGGTCGAGTTTGTGTGCCGAGAGTGGGTGATTGGATTAGATTAATTTTAAAGGAGGCCCATTGTTTCAGATATAACATCCATCCAGGTGTGACTAAAATGTATCATGATTTTAGACAATACTACTAATGGGGTGGTATAAGGTGAGATATAGTGGATTTTATAGTTCGTTGCCTATGTTGTCAGAAGGTGAAAGTCGAGCATATAAAACCTTATGGTTTGCTTAAGAGGTTATCTATTCTTAAGTGGAAGTGGGAACGGACCACCATGGAGTTTGTGACTATTTTTCTTCGTACATCTCATGGTTCTGACAGTGTGTGGGTTGTCGTGGATCAATTGACCAAGTCAACTCATTTTATTTTGGTTCAAGTCTCATTCAGTGCTGGGAGGTTAGCCCATATGTCGACATTCATAAGATTGTGCGTCTGTATGGTGTGCCAGTGCCTATTATTTCAGATTGAGGTTCTGCGTTTATACCTTATTTTTGAAAGACTTTTTAGGATGTGTTTGGCACCCGGGTTGATCGTAGCATAGCATTTCACCCCAGACTGATGGTTAGTCATAGTGGACTATTCAGATTTTAGAGGATATGCTCCGCGTGTGTGTGATGGATTTGGGTAACCAGTGGGAGCAATATTTTCCTTTAGCAGAGTTTGCCTATAATAACTACCATTACAATATCGAGATGGCTCTTTTTAAGGCATTGTGTGATAAGCGTTGTTGCTCTCCAATTGGTTGGTTTGATGTTTCTAATTAGGTTTGAGAAGAGGGGCAAGCTTATCCCCAGGTATATTTGTCCATTTGAGATTCTTCGAACTGTTTGTGATATGGACTTTAAGTTCGCTTTGCCCCTAGATTTATCAGTTGTTCATCCAGTTTTTTATGTTTCTATGCTTTGTCGTTACATTCCTGATGAGTCCTATGTCCTTTGTTGGGAGTCGGTTCAGTTAGATGAGTGGTTGTCTTTGGTTGAGGAGTCGGTCTCTATTTTGGCTAGAGATGTTAAACGGTTGCGTGCTAGAGTTATCCTTATGGTTAAGATTCAATGGCAACATCGACCTGTAAATGAGGCTACGTGGGAGGTCAAGTCTGATATGCATATTTCTTATCCCTAGATCTTCTTTGATTCAGGTATTTCTTTTCCTTAGTTCAAGGACGAACTAGATTTTTAGTGGTGGATGATGTAACGACTTGAAAATTTAATAAAATAGGTGAAATTTGTGATGTTTTGTGATTTGGCTATTTTACCTTACCCAATAGTTACATTGTTGTATTTTTGGGGTGTGGGGGTGATTGATACATTTACGATGCATTTTAGTATTTGTTATGCGATATTGTAATTTTTAGTGGCTTCGAGAGCCTTATTGTGGACCTGCGTGGTTATCTTTTGATCCATGTGACGGATGGCTGAGCAGACAGTGACAATAACTTCAGAATATTAATTTTAGGCTAGGCAGACCTTTGGTTCGAGTCCCGATGCATCCGGGCTTATTTCGATCTATTGATTGGAAAGTTGGAAAATTGGAAATATGAGTATGGAACCCATATTTGGGAAAAATGATCACGGATAGGAAATTTGACTTTGCCAACGTGTTCAAAACATCAATTTTAGACTGGTAATATGTTTGGTGTGATTTTATGACTTTTAAATCTCATTTCAACCCCCGGTTTAAAATTTTTATGAGTTTCTCAAAATTTATATATCTCCATTAAGTCTGGAGCATCAAATTTAGTGTGGTTACATAGTTCATTTGCATATATAGGATTTCGAATGAATCTAGGGCACCCTATTGGAGTCCGGGTAGGACTCAATTTTTTTTTGAGTTTTTCTAGATTGCGGGTGCAATATTCATTCCCCTCTTTTTTTCCCCCATTTTGCCATTCTTTCGCCTTGCCTCTAGAGAGTTAAATCCTAAAATTGTTCGAGAACTTAAAAGTAATGCTTGTGAGAGTTTGAAAAGCTAGATTAATATCTATTTCTTGATTATATTACGGATTTAAGGTGAAATTTTATCTTTTTCTTCTCTAATTCTTGATTAATTTTTTTAAAACCCAAAAATCTTTGGGCTTGATTTTAAACCCCATTTTCACTTCTTTTCACTTGAATAATATTTTAATATTATAATTACTAGTTTTTCATTAATTTAACCTTCAAAACAACTTCGATTCTTGATTTTAGCACAAATTTCAAAGATTTTTCTCGGTAAAACTTAAAAATGGGTTTTCTTCAATTTGAACCTCATTTTTGACTTGATTTGACTTGAGTTTTTAGCTGTAGATTTTTAAAAATATGGAAAACATGTTTTTGAAGTAAAGTTACAATTTTGCCCTTTTTTTTCAAAAATCCATTTAGGGATCTGTTTTGACACCGAACCAAAAGTAGGCAATATGGGTATTGTTGTCTCTATTTTGATGCGTAGATTTTATATTTCTTTGTTTTAGTTGATTTTGGGATTGATCGTGAGAAGTAAGGTCATGGGTTCAAAGTGTAGCGGACCGATTTTGGTATTATAGGTAGGTTATATCTTAACTCTTCAGACTGGGCTAGGTAGTTAATTTGTATACCAAATTGCATGTTAAGGATGGAAATTAATCATGAAATATGGCTATCAATATGTTGTGCCCATGTGGGGGCCTAAATGTGATATAATTGTTGAACTTAAGATATTGTGTGATATGTGTGGCCGTGCAGGGTCTTATGTGATGATTTGATAGCCTTGATTACATGAGAATAATTGTATTGTGCTGTTTGAAATAACTATTATGGTACCTTTGGTGTATTGTGATATAATCATACTTTGTGGGCATGTGAATCATGTGGAAAATTCGTGGGTAGTAAAATAGTGAGTGGATATTGGCTCACATAGTTGTGAAATTGTAACATTATGGTTGGTTGTGGAAATACTTTATATGGATTGGTTGTGGAAATTCATCATTTGAATTTGTTTTGGAAATACTCATTTTGAATGGTTTTGAACCTTGCATTATCATTCTTATATCATAATATGTTTCATTTTACTTATTTGTTTTATTGCTTTATATTTACTTGTTGGCATTGGTGTGTACTTGATTTGTGTCTTATGTTATGTATGTTCTTTGGAAATATTGAAAATACTAAAATTACTAGAAATATTGGATTAACTAGGATTTTTGTTCATAACATAAGTATAGGAATATACATAAGTGACCTATTTTGTTATGAATGTATTTAACTTAGTTCTCGAATAACATAAGTATAGGAATATACATAAGTATAGGAATATACATAAGTATTTTGGTGTGTACTTATGTATATTCCTATCCTGAGTGTAAATTATAACTTCATTTTGTAGAAGATTATAATCCTATTCTCTTTACCCCACGTTCTATCCTCTTCTTCCTGCTTTTGGGCTCACAAGAAGACAATGGATGTATTCTAAGGGTCACAAATCCTTAAAATAGTAATAACAATGATAAATAAACAACCAAAATTGACAAATAATCAAAACCAAGTCAATTCCTAACAAGGGTAATCATGTTCTTGGCCTTAATCTCGGAAAAGAGTTTTTAGCGTCTCATGTACATAACCATAATCATGATAGATAAATACATGTTAAAATTGTAATGCCTCAAATCTGGTACCCAGAATGCTACACGGTACTCAGGACCCCGAAGGACCACAAGCTAACCCATGACTGATATCTATAACTGGACACTGCATAATATACTGTATAAATATGGAAAAGGGCTAAAAGGCCATAAGGTTCAAATATCTGATAAAACATAACATCTGGAAATACGGCTCATCAATACCAAAATAAAATTGAAATAACTGTCTGAACATGCTATAGTATGGAAGCCTCTAAACTATCTAAAAACTGTAAAGTTGATGGAACATGTCCCCAACTAACTCCGGACTATTGAAATAATAAAGTAATAAAATAATCATGCTATCTTCGAAAGATGAGGACTCACTACTAGTATGGTTGCTGAATGTGTGATCTACTAAGGATGCCTTGGAGCTCGTACTTCTGAACCTATGGTATAAAACACCAAAGCGCAACTGTGTTAGTACAATTGAATATACTGGTATGCAAGTGAGGTAGGATGAATGCAAGGAGTTTATTTGCATGAACAATACGAACTGACTGAATAACATGAACGTGAGAACACATGAATGAATACGTGAACTGTAACTTAGATCATGACATCACTGAATCTGAATACTAAAAACATAAGTTTTGTATAGATGATATACAATTATCTGAATGACTGTGTCTGACAACCCTGTTTCTAATGGAACTAGCTGAGTTCCGTACTGAACTGGGTGACTGTATCTGACAGTCCTAAATTTTGTAGAACTATTCGAGTTCTATTACTGAGACTGAGATTGAGACTGTGGGAAGTATTCATCTAACCGACATACCCCAAATGAAATAATATAATTGAGTTGGGGTGCAATCTGTAACCCTAATTGGAAGGGTGTCAATACCGCACCACTGGTAAGGATAGTTGTGAGTAATCCCTCATATAATAAGTACTCTAAGGGGAAGTGGGTCCCTCATCTAAAAGGTTAAGTCACCTCATCAATGCTAATCTAACAGGTTAGATGTCTCAACCTACGCTAGCAACGTAGCTCTGGATCGCAAGGATTACTTCTAAGAATCACACCCTGTACTAGAAGATGAATTCCCATCCTTGGCTCACTCGGTACTGAATCCTACTCCCATATGATTAGACACTGAATTAATTATACTGAATTGACTGGACTGAGTTCACTGAGATTCGTTGACTGATGGAATATAACCGATATCTGATAACTTACTAAGATTACATAGATTACTGAGTTTTCCTGAGTCATGTGACTGAGTGAATTCTACTGAGTTTTGAAACTAACTGAGAAAACTATTAATCATGGCATGATTGATATTATCATGAAACTGACACTGGCTCTAGGCACACAGCTAAATTGTCAGGTATTAAATACCCCCAGGACTCGATAGCAAAATAGTAATTCGTGGCACAAGTTCGAAAAACACAACAATGGCTATATATATATACATAATTCATTGACTAAGACATTTCATCAAACACTTGACATGCATTAACTTGTACATGTATGGGGATTTCATACTATCATACTATAATGGAACTTTTTCCTTCACATAGGCATTTAATCAAACATATGAGGAACATACTTTGGTTATACCATCATCAATGCATTTAATTATCATGGTTGCATAAATAAATTTACAATCTGAAGGGTTTATCAATAATATTATGCAAAGCATCACATACTAGGATCAATCATTAGAACATGTAATTTAAAACATGAATCAAAACCCAACAACAATATGGACATGAATTTCAATTCAAGTAAATCATGAACATTCATAAATACACAATCTTTGGAATTTGAAAAGAGATTCTTGAGCTTCATGGGTAAAAGGGAACCATGAATCAACACATGAGATACCTTGATTGTAAGTTCCTTGAAGTTCTTGGACTTGAAGAACTTAAATCTCTTAGTTTCTTGAAGAAGGGTTGGGATCTTGTTCTTGGGGATTGATCTTTGAGAGAAACCCTAATTTGGTGTTGTAGATGAATAATGAAGTTATGAGCTCTGGTATAGTATAATTAGGGGTTAAAAGGGTGAAAAAAGACCCAAATACCTTTTTAAAAATGGCTTAAAAATCACTGATCAGAAGTAGTGATGGTTTGGGGGACGGTCCGTCGCTGGCTCGATGGTCCGTCGGTCCATCCTATCGTACTTAGCCAGAACTTGAACTTCCTGCCTCGTCTAGGACGGTTTGGGCGATGCTCTATCACTAGCTCGATGGTCTGTCGATCCTGACCGTCGCACTTGGCCAAAAGATGGGTTCACTTACTTAGTCACAACGGCTTGGGCGATGGTCCGTCGCTAGATCGACGGTTAGTCAACCTTACCGTCGCTTCTGGGTAGTTCCGGTAGCTCTCTGTAAAATGTCCATAACTTTTTACTCTGCTATTGGATTTGGACGAAATTGGTATCGTTACAAAGCTAATTAAATTTCCCATATGATAAAAAGTTGAAATTGGGGAAATTCTATCTAATTTAAACATTAATCATTTAGGAAGTCATCAGTAACTCTTCTGGAGACTAGATTTGACTTAAAGAAAGTTTGAGGTATTACAATATCTCCTCCTTGGGAACATTCATCCTCGAATGGGATTGACTAGACTGGGAAAATTCATAGACTAATCTTACTTAAGGGACATAAACATTTGAACATGTCTATATGACTGGAACTTCTGATATACTGAAATCTCATACTGAATATGCATGTTTGATGCATAGATATGTGACGGATAGTCTTCAAGAATGCATGACCGAAATTACTGAGAAGTTGAGTTTCTCATGATAAGAATGCAAATTTGATGCATAAATATGTGACTGACTTGATACATGAACATATGACTAGATATGCAAAGGTATTTGATACTTAGTTTATAACTGAAATCTGAACATGAAAGTGAATAAGCTTAAGGAAAGCTATTACCTTGGGCTGAGTCTGAGTTTGCAGAGAAGAGGTGAGGATACTTGGTATGCATGTCTGCTTCTACTTCCCAGGTAGCTCCCTCAACGGACTGATTTTGCCAAAGAACTTTGACTAGAGGGACTACTTTGTTCCTCAGTCAGGTAGTCAAAACTTTTTACAGGGATCTCTTAGAAAAAAAGGTTATTCTGAATGTCTAAGCTCTCTTTCGGGACTACAACTGCTGGGTCACCTATTCACTTCTTTAGTAAGGAGACATGGAACACTAGATGAAGTGAGGATAGATCTGAAGGCAATTCGAGCTCATAAGCTTCCTTGCCGAAACGACTAGGAATTTTGAAGGGACCGACATATCGGGAACTAAACTTTCCCTTCTTGCCGAATCGCTTCACTCTCTTTATGGGAGAGATTTTCAAGTACACATAATCACCAATTTTAAACTCGAGATCCTTTCTATGCACATCTACATAAGACTTCAGTCGGATTTGAGCAGCCCGGAGTCTTTCTCTGATCAACTAAACTTTCTCTAAGGTGTTTAATACCAAGTCAGGCCCTACTACTATGGCCTCACCCACTTCAAACCAACCGATTGGAGATCTCCACCTCCTACCATAGAGAGCTTCAAATGGAGCCATCTAAATACTAGAATAATAGATGATGTTGTATGCAACTCAATCAAAGGAAAGTGGTTATCCCAACTCTCCTTGAAATCAATTACACATTCCCTTAGCATATCTTCCAAGGTTTGAATGGTCTTTTCTGCTTGACCATCTGTCTGAGGATGAAAAGTTGTACTGAGATGAACTTCGGTACCAAGACTCCTTTGGAACGCTTTCCAAAAGTGAGAGGTGAACTGGGTACCTCTGTCTAAAATAATGGATAATGGAACACCGTACAATCTGACCAACTCCCTGATATAGAGTTTGGCATAACCCTCGATGGAATAGGAGGTATGGACTGGAAGAAAATGAGCAAATTTGGCCATCCTATCTACAATGACCCAAACTGAATCATACTGATGATGTGTATGAGAAAAACCCATTATAAAGTCCATGTTCACTTCTTCCCACTTCTAAGTAGGAATATTAAACTCCTGTATGGACCCACTAGGCTTCTGATACTCTATCTTAACTTGCTGACATGTATAGCACTTAGCTACAAACTCTGCAACATCTATCTTTATCCCACTCCACCAATAGATCTCCCACAAGTCACGATACACCTTAGTGGCCCCTATATGTATAGAGTAACGTGCACCATGCACTTCTGCTAGAATTCATTACCTCAAGTCATCTACACCTAAAACAGATAGATGACCCTGACAATTCAAAACACCATCTCCTCCTTGGGAGAAGATAAGTTATGACTATGGATTTTTGTTCATAACATAAGTATTTGGTGTGTACTTGATTTGTGTCTTATGAATGTATTTAACTCAGGATAGGAATATACATAAGTGACCTATTTTGTTATGAATGTATTTAACTTAGTTCTCGAATATCCGTTCAACGATCTAGTTGTGGGTCAAAGTTAGATAGGTGACTAGAGGCTTGGAAGACCATAGTCATAATATCAACCCCGTGAATCAACAACCAAGATAAATAACATAACTAATGAAGTTTAATAGCACAATATGATTGTTCGTAGAGCCTTAGCCCTCGGTTTCTCCTCATTGATTGTCAAAGTTACCACATTTTTTAGTTTACATTTAGTTATAACTTTAAAAAATCTTTTGGTTACTTTAGCACTAATTTAATCTCGATAGTTAAACTAGAATTAGATAGTTGTCAACACAAATCTTTGAGAGATTAATACTTGGCTTGTAAAAGGCCACTATATTACTTGTTGAGACCACGTACACTTGCGTGTGCACATGGGTGAGACATAGTTGGGGGAATGTCCTGACTTAATTGGTATTCTTGGTTTAGAGTCTTTTGTGGGTAGTATGGGGGCGTTGTGGTTGTTTTTGTTTTGAATCTCAGATTTTTGATTAACTTATCCATCTTTTTTATTACTTTGGTTGGATTCCACTATTTACTTTTATTGTGCTATTGAGGTAATGCTAAGGAGGTTGTCTTCATCCCTAGGTGGTCTTGAGATGCTCGTCACTGCCAGGCCTGGGTTCAAGCCGTGACAAGCTTGGTATCAGAGCACGGTTCAGGGTCGCTGGGTGTCTACAAAGCCTTGTTGAGTAGAGTCCTTTTTATAGTTATGTAGCGCGCCACCTTATAAAGGTGACACGACCCGCTCGGGGGCCTTGTCGTAATGGGTGTCCCAGATCCGACCGGTACCGAAGACCACCCCCATTTCCCAACCCAACCTCCAGCCATGTACCCTAAGTTGGCTGAAGTTCGAGCATATCACGAGATAGTGTAATAACTCACTTGAAGACTCTAAGTGGGATCACAACTGTGACTGACCCAACTGAGTCCAACTATCCCATGCCAACAACCCAGCCATACCAAACTAATACCTAAACAAAGGCCATAAACCAGGCCATAACCAAATAAGTTCCAAAAGATGATATAATTAATCCCAAAATGAAATATGATGGAACAACCAACAATATCATCCAATACTATCAGCCCTCCATCTTATTCCAATGCCAAGGCTGATACTAATACCGATCCCGCCCATTCCAACCCATAGTCGTACCACAAAGACTCTAACCAATAGAGTAATAAAATCCGATTGGGACATGCCCCCAACCATGGCAAAAATCAATATCTTAAATAAAATCAAAGTGTCTAGAAATATCCATAACATAAAATGGAGCCTTCCAAAAGGATGGAAGCTCACCACTTTAGTCCAAATGCTGATCCCCGAGTCAATTACTATGTGGATGGAGTAGAACAGCCAATTCCTACATAGTGTGGGCATACAACCGCCAATAGATGGGTTAATGGGTAAACACTAGCATGATCTCAGGATAAGGATAAAATAATACCATTTATAAAACCATCCATATAAACACAACCATAGATATATATATATATATAACCATGCTAGGAAAGGGGACCAGGTTTAGCATGCCATTAAAACCTTTACCTGGGCTGTGTAGCTTTGCCATCCTAAACCACCCACGAGATATATGGATTCAGCTCCCGATGCTAAAAGGTTCCCAGTGCGTGAAAATGCACGACCTTGGAAGAAAACCTGGGATGACTAGTACATCCCCCAAATATAATGTGTGACATCATGCACACGATCACCAAGACCAACCTCACATAAAAAAATATGAGTTTCCAATTTTGGTACCCCTGTGACCTCCACCTTCCACGACTTTACTACACATCACGCCTTTATTGCCCAATTAAAACTATTACCAAGCAACCAATCAATTCATTTACCATTTATTAACTAAGGCTATTTAGCGGTGGTATCATCATACCGACCATACTTGCAAGTACTATCCATAGCCAACCACATATGGGTTTAAGGGGATTTCCAAGTGCCATTCCATTTACCATATTAAACCATTTGGGGGATTCCATGTACACCATAATTATTACCATTTAGCCATTTACATTTCCAAGCCATTTAAACCATACATAATTCCTTTACGAAGTTTTAAAATAATCAAGAGTTTCATTAAAAGTACTCAATGCAATGAAAACATTATTATAGGTATTTTGTCAAACATATTGGGGGCATAATATAACCAAAACCAATTCCAATTTCCATTAAACTATTCCCATGCAATTCAATTATCCAACACTACCATTAATGCACATAAAACATATTTAAAACAATGGGAAACCATAACCAACTATTTAATATAAAAACCCCCAATTCATATTTGAAAACCAAAATCATACAATCAATGAAGTCATGAAAATATTCATTAAACCATGCTTGTAAATAAAATTTCCAAAAAGAGAAGAGAAAATGCCTTAAACCAAGATGATGATGGAAAGAAATCACCAAAATAAGCCGCAAATGAATCTTCTAGTTGAAACCCTAGCTTCACTAGCCCAAAAGCTTTTGAGAGAATTATAGAGTGTTTATAAGAGTTTCTAAGTATTAATGAATGGAATAATAAGGTAAATAACCTCCCAAGTAGGTTAGAAGTTGTGAGACGTTATTAGGATTAGTGGAGAAATATCCATAATACCCCCACTTATGTTACACAAAATCCCATCCCAGGGGTATGACTGATCCTCAAGTCGTACCCTCTAATACGAGTGGTACCTTCCACTCATATCCTAGCATCAACCGTTGGATCAAAAACTATCCAACATATGACTCATCCAACCAAGTCATATTTCGTATCCATGGAAGATTTAAATCCAAGAAAGATTTAGACACTGTCCACTATACCAATCCTAGGTATGACTCATACCCTGGCTTACGTCTCATGGTGAGTCATTCGTACTCAGATCCAACCTAAGTAACCAAGTCTAAGATTAAGTTAAGGAACCAAACTATCGGTATCCACCAATATGGCTTGTACCCCTAAGTCGTATCCATTCTAGTAACCAAAATCCATCCTACCAACCAACACTGGTCAGTATACGACAGGACCATACCATCCGTACCCCAACATACGGCTCATACCTATAGGTAGTATTGGGTACAGAGACTATAATTCTAGGGAATTTCCTAAGTTCCAAAAACTAGGGTATTTCAATCTCCTCCACTAGGAACATTCATCCCCAAATGATGGACAAGGTAGGGGTAACCACACACACGAGTCATTTGCTTTATCAAATATATTCCAATCTTTAACAAAGTTTAAAAACAAAGAGGCAAAGAAATTAATCTTTCCTTAAACAAACTCAAAACATAAAGATATGTTGAAGACACATACCTTCCGCACGAATCCCAGGAGCAGAAAAAAATACGGATATTAGGACTTCATGTCCTCCTTCGCTTCCCATGTAGCTTCTTACACCTTATGGTTCTTCCAAAGAACCTTAACCAAAGCCACATCATTGGTTCACAATTAAAAAATCGTCCTATCCAAGATTTCAATCAAAACTTTTTTATAAGAAAGAGAATTCGTGAGACCCAATCCTTGCAAAAGAACAACCATAGAAGGATCACCAATGCACTTCCTCAACATGGAAATATGGAAAACCAAATGAACCAAGCTCATGCTAGAAGGAAACTCCAGCTCATAAGCTACATTACCAACCCTTCACAAAATCTCATAAGGACCAACATACCAGGGACTGAGCTTTCCCTTCTTATCGAACCGCACTACTCCCTTCATGAGAGATGCCTTGAGGAAAACCTTATCCACAACCTCAAACTCTAAGTCTCTATGCCTAATATCTGTATAGGACTTTTGGCGTCTTTGAGAAGCCTTAAGCCTATCCCAAATCACCTTTACCTTCTCTATAGCCCGATAAACCAAGTTGGGATCAAATGTGTCCACCTCACCAAGCTCAAACCAACCAATAGAAGGTATACACCTCCTACTATACAATGCCTCAAAAGGGTCCCATAATAATACTAGAATGATAGCTATTGTGGTAAGAAAACACCACCAAAGGTAGATGCTCAACCTAATTTTCACCATAATCAATCACACAAGCCCGAAGCATATCCTCCAATGTCTGAATAGTTCTTCCACTTACCCTTCTGTCTGTGGGTAGAAAGAAGTACTCAGACTAACCTTAGTCCCCAACCCTTTTTGAAAAGATCACTAGAAGTGAGATGTAAACTGTATGCCATGATAAAAAATAATCAAAACAGGCACCTTATAATACCCTACACTTTTCCTAACTTAAATCCATTCCTAGAATGTTAAGAAATAGTTTCCAAAATGAAGAATATTTATTTTGTATGGAATTTTCCAGATTTAGACCTCCTATTGTGTGGGAAATTGAATTAGCTTTCCAACGATATAAGATTCGCCTAAATCTGATAATCGAGTAAAAAGTTATGGTGATTAAGTTTCAGTCGTAAAACCCCATGATTTGGGACTGTAGCACGTCACGGAGAAGTGTAAAATCACAATTGTCAAATTCCAGTGGCCCTTCGCGATAGGCTAGCATTACAGAGAAGCCCTATTTCCTATTTGTCAAAAACCAGGGGCCTAACGTAATATTAGCGCATCGCGCCAAAGGCTAAAATAGCAGTCCAAAAGGGTACCACGATGGTGGCACATCGTGGAGTCAGCCCAGTTCCCAATTGTACTATTTGCAGTGAGCCACCGTGATTGTGGAGCATCATGGTGGCTAGACAAATCAGAAAATATTGCTCTTTTCCAATTTTGTTTAGAAGTTTAAAAAGGGTATTATGGTCAATTTTCAAGGCCCCAATCCATCCAAAACACAAGATTAATCATATTCAATGCACTTTGTGCTCATTATTTATCATTATCTTCAAAAACAAAACCCTAGATCTCTAAAACCTCTTCTCGAATAAATCAAAATCCTCCATTGATTCTCCAAGAAAGCTTAAGATTGAGGATTACCAAGGCAATATAAGCAAGAATCCATCTTCAAGAACTCAAATAAGAATCAATAATTCAAGTTTCTCTATCTAATCATCTACCAAGTTATGTGAGGTTTATGAACAAGAATTTTCTTCCATCCTAGTGCCCAAAACCAAGATTTTATTTAAAAGTTACATGATTTTGAATGATTATTCATGAGATTTGAATTAGGGTTTATATCCATTATTGCTCTTTGAGAGATTCTGATATTTCAAGTATTTTAGAAGATGAATTGCATGCCTATTTTCATATTTTCATGCCTATTGCAGTAATTTACAGATTTTGAGATGAATTATCATTGTTTTCAATATCAAGCTGGGTTATTACCCCAAGATTGAATGTTATTATTTCAAGAAAGATGATGCTTTAAGCATCCTATTATCAGATTATTTACAAATTTGTAAAGCTTTGATCTTTAGATCATCGAATTAGATATGGAATCCACTTTTTAGATTATTATAGATTATAATATTCAGATCAGTTTTATTTATGGATTTTAAATTGGTTTTAGATAAACCCTTATGCTAGTTTTAAAGTGGATTTCCAACAGAATGAGCATAGCAAATAAAAAGGGATAGTATTTAGCACCGAGCAGGAAATGTGGGATTAGCATGCCCTATTTCCACAGAACTACGTAGACAATGTAGGTACATATTATGAGATTATTCCTATAGCTATATGGATGATATATTTAGATTGTTATCGATCAAATGGAAAGTAGGTTATACCCTCTGGCAAGAGAATAACACCTCTCCCCAACATGAGGTTTCTTCCTTAGGAGTATGAGATGTTGGACTCCATGTAGGTCGCATGGTTTATGTCAATTAATAGAACCTTCATACTAGTAAATAAAATCTTTAAAAGAATTCCCTTAAGATAAAGTATTTTCCGTACAGTTTAATAGTAAAGATTTTTAGAAAACTAAGTGTAAAGGCTCACAGTTTACTCAGATTATGCTTTAAAGAAAGATAATAGTTATAGACTTTAGCTTTTAGATTGTAGATTTCAGAAGTGAGCTCTTTCAACACCTAGACAATATGATTTACAGATAGAATACAAGTATAGCTTTCAGAACCAAATGTTATGACTTACTAGATTTATAAAGTATGATTGATTTATTATTCATGATCTCAATATTTCAAATATTCCAACTTATGTGAGTCATTTACATTTAGCATCCATTGTTTTATAAATTATGATGATGAGATGATGCTTTTCTTATGCATTTCAACCCCCATATACTCAGTACATCCTCAAAGTACTGATCCATATATATGTCTATGTGCTACATTGTCTCATAATGTAGGTTCAGGTGCTCAGTATCAACAGTGTGAGTAGTTTGAGCATCTCCATCTACATCCTACAGTTGGTGAGTCCTCATAGTTTAGGGACTTGTTCACTCTGATTTTGTAGCTTATTATTTTATATGATTTAGTATTCTTTTTAGACAGTTCGAGTTAGCTGGGGGTTTGTCCTTGTGACTCTCTAGATGTTAGTAGTGGAGGCTTGTAAGACTACTAGATGTGATTCAGCTTATTCAGTATTGATGTTTCATACATTATGTTCAGATTATTCTTCACTATTTCAGATAGTTTCTGCATTTAGTATGACTTTCATGTCTATATTACCTTGATTATGAGATTTATATCTAATAGAAGGCAGATAGGGTTAGCTCAAGGCTACTCATAGTTTTGAGCATCGTGTGATATATCGAGATTATATTTTAGGGCATTACAAACTTGGTATCATAGCCTAAGGTTTTTAAGAGTCATAGGGAGTCAGACAAGCCACGTTACGTAGAATCTTGATCATGGGTGTGAAGAGTATCATATTTACGAGCAAAAGGCTATGAAACGTTATTAGGAAATCATCTCTTTATTTCATGATCTAAAGTGATTATAATATATCTATCTGCTTTTAACTTATGCTCTTACATAATAGCTGAATATGCCTCCACGTCGATCTAACGCCTGTAGAAATGATAACCAGCCACCCCAGCCCATTGATATTTTGAATGAGAATGTATCCTATGCTGAGTTTAGGGCTGTCTTTCAGTTGTTAGCCCAAGATGTGACTGCCAATGTTTAGGGCAATCATCAGAATTAGGTTGCAGTCCTACTTCAATAGAATGAGGAGTTACTAGCAGCTAGAATCAGAGACTTAATGAAAATGAATCCGCCAGAGTTCTTTGGGTCAAAGGCAGGTGAGGACCCATAATTTTATCTATATGAGGTGAAGAAGATCACCTAAATTATGTATATATCTGAGGAGTAGGGTGTAGAGTTAGCATCCTATAGCTTGAAGGATGTAGTGTATTATTGGGTAGTGATATGGAAGAATGGTAGAGGTGAGAATGTTGTTCCTATGAGTTGGCAGGTGTTTCAGGATGCTTTTCTAGACAGGTTCTTCCCCCATGAGATGAGGAAAGCTATGATAGGGGATTTTATGAATTTGAGGTAGGGCTCGATGATAGTAAAAGAGTACTGCCTTAAGTTCAATCAGTTGTCTAAGTATGCCCCTGATACGATAGATGATCCTAGGGCTAGTATGAGTAAGTTTGTTACTTCCATGCTTATTGGATACATGGATCTTGCTAGATTGATGATGCATGCTTAGCAAATTAAGGTAAAGAATTTGAAGGGGAGATATAGAAATAATAAGAGGGCTAGAATAGGGTAGTTTGAGTATGATCAGATTAGGCCTCAAAGAGGAAATCATTCATAATTTTAGAATCGTTCATCTATGCCAACATCATCTTCAACTAGTGCTTCCACTCCCAGAGGTAGAAAAGAGCAGTGGGGTAAGTTTTCTATGTCCAGATCCTAGAATAGTGTGAGTGGTAGGACCAGTTAACCTCCATGTGCTAGGTGTGGTAAAAGTCATCCCGGTGAGCGCTTGGCTGGACAGAAGGGTTGCTTTGGTTGTGGTAAGTTGGGTCATGGTATTAGAGATTCTCTACATGCTAAGTAGGGACATAGAGATGTTCGTCCCCAGACTCAGATTGCTAGTGCACCAACTCCTTTAGGTCGTCCAGTTCCTCCTCAGGGCACATCATTCAGTATCGGTGGCGGTCAGCACCAGAATTGATTTTATGCTTTACCATCTCATCAGGAGCAGGAGAAGGAGGATTCACCAGATGTTGTTACTAGTATGCTATGTATCTTTTATTATGATGTTTACGTGTTGTTAGACCCTGGATCAAGTTTCTCTTATATAACCCCGTTAGTTGTAGTAAATTTTGAGATAAGTTCTGAAAAGATCCCTGAGCCTTTCTTGGTGTCTACCCTAGTGGGTGAGTGAATTGTTGCTAAATAGATCTATAGAAAGTGTCCTATCACTTTACTTCATAAAGTTATGTTAGCAGACCTAATAGAGTTAGATATGGTGGACTTTGATCTTATTCTTGGTATGGATTGGCTCCATTCTTGTTATGCCTCTATAGATTGTCGCACCTGAGTGGTGAAGTTTTAGTTTCCAGATGATCCAGTCTTTAAGTGGAAAGGTAATTTAGTATCTCCCAAAAGTCATTTCATATCTTATCTTAAAGCCAGAAAATTGATTTCAAAAGGGTGTATCTATCATCTTGATCGAGTTAAAGACACTAAGTCTAAGACTCCAATAGTTCAGTCAGTCAGTGTAGTTAATGAGTTTCCTGATGTCTTTACCAAAAATTTACCAGGGGTACCTCCCGATAGGGAAATACAATTCGGTATTGACCTTCTTCTAGATACTCAACCTATTTCTATTCCTCCATATATATGGTTCTCGCCGAGCTTAAGGAGTTGAAGGAGCAACTCAAAGATCTTTTAGATAAAGGCTTCATAAGGCCTAGTATTTCTCCATGAGATGCTCCAGTCCTATTCGTGCGAAAGAAAGATGGTTCTTTGTGTATGTGCATTCACTATCATTAGTTGAGTAAAGATATAGTAAAAAACAAATACCCTCTTACTAGAATCAATGAATTTTTTGATCAACTCCAAGGTGCCAATTATCTCTCAAAGATAGACCTTATATCGAGCTATCATTAGCTTAAAGTAAGGGAATATGATATTCAAAAGACAGCTTTCAGAACCCATTATGGTCATTTTGAGTTTCTAGTCATGTCTTTCAGACTAACAAATGCCCCAACAATTTTCATGGAATTGTTGAACAAAGTGTTCAAATAGTATTTGGACATATTTTTCATAGTCTTTATCGATGATATTCTTGTCTACTCTTGTAGTGAGGATGATCATGCAGACCATCTTAGAATTGTATTGCAAACCCTTAGAGACCACCAGTTGTTTGTCAAGTTTAGCAGGTGTGAATTTTGGATAAGGTCAGTAGCTTTTCTTGGTCATATCATTTCCCGTGAAAGTATTAGAGTTGATCCCCAAAAGATAGAAGCTGTAAGAAATTGGCCTAGACCTATTTCTCCACCAGACATTAGGAGTTTCTTGGGTCTAGCTTGTTACTACAGACGTTTCATTGAGGGTTTGTCATCTATTGCATCTCCTATATCTATATTGACCTAAAAGAAAGTTAAGTTTTAGTGGTCAGATTCCTGCGAGAAGAGTTTTCAGGAGTTGAAGACTTGACTCACTTTAGCCCTAGTTTTAGTGTTACCTAATGGTACTTATGGTTTTGTGATTTATTGTGATGTCTCAAGAGTTGGTTTGGGTTGTGTTCTGATGCAAAGAGGTAAGGTCATAGCGTATGCCTCTAGACAGCTTAAGCCTCATGAAAACAATTAGCCAACCCATGATCTTGAGTTAGTTGCTATTGTGTTTTCTTTGAAAATGCGGAGACATTTTTTGTATGGTGTGCATGTTGATATGTTCATGGATCATAAAATCTTGCAGTATGTGTTTACTCAGAGGGAGTTGAATCTTCATCAGAGGAGATGGTTAGAGATGTTAAAAGATTATGATATGAGCGTGTTGTATCATCCGGGAAAGGCCAACGTAGTGGCAGATACCTTTAGTAGACTGTCTATGGGCAGTGTTGCTCATGTGGAGAATAATAAGAAAGAGTTAGTTTGGGAAGTTCACCGGTTCTCTAGATTGGGTGTAAGATTGGTTGACTCAGTTGAAGGGAATATTTGGGTTCAAAGTAGTTTTGAATCTTCCCTAGTTTTGGAAGTGAAAGAGAAGCAAGATAAGGATACTAGTTTGGTCAAACAGAAGGAGTCAGTTAAAGACTAATAGGTAGAGGTTTTCTCCTAAGGGGGTGATGGTGTGTTGAGATACTAGAGTAGATTGTGTATGCCTTGTGTTGATGATTTGAGGCAGTGGATTATTGTGGAAGCGCATGGTGCGTGTTATTCCATCCATCCTCGAGCCACCAAGATATACCGTGACTTATGGGAAATCTATTGGTGGAGTGGTATGAAAAGAGATATAGCAGAGTTTGTAGTCATGTGTGCAACTTGTTAATAAGTTAAGGTAGAGCACCAAAGACCCAGTGGTACGTTGCAAAAGTTTGGTATCCCCACTTGGAAGTGGGAAGAGGTGAATATGGATTTTGTGACTGGTTTATCCTATTCGCGTAGTCATCATGATTCGATTTGGGTTATTATAGACAGATTGACTAAGTCAGCACATTTCTTACCAGTTCATATGTCTTACACGACTGAAGATTATGCTAAGTTGTATATCTGAGAGATAGTCAAATTCCACTGAGTTTCTTTATCTATCATCTCCGATAGGGGTATTCAATTTACCTCTCAGTTTTGGAGAGCCTTTCAGAAGGGTCTTGGTACCCAAGTTCATCTCAGTTCAGATTTTCATCCACAGGCAGATGGTCAGGCAGAGAGGACTATTTAGACTTTAGAGGATATGTTGAGGTCATGTGTTCTTGATTTCGAAGGCAGTTGAGATGAGTATTTTCCATTGATTGAGTTCACTTATAATAACAGTTATTATGCTAGTATTCAGATGGCTCCATTTTAAGCACTTTATGGGCGAAGATATAGATCGCCAGTTGGCTGGTTCGAAGTGGGTGAGGCTGCCTTGATTGGGCCATACATGGTGTATGAGGCCATGGAGAAAGTTTAGTTTATCGGAGAGAGATTAAAAGTAGCCTAGAGTCATCAAAAATCCTTTACCGATGTGAGAAGAAGAGACCTTGAGTTTGAGGTTGATGATATTATGTATTTGATAGTTTCACCCATAAAGGGGTGAAGAGGTTTGGCAAAAATGGGAAACTTAGTCCCCATTATGTAGGTCCCTTCCGTATTTTGAGTCGTGTTGGGAAGGTAGCGTATGAGCTTGAGCTACCCGCATATTTATCCTCAGCTCATCCAGTGTTTCATGTGTCCTTGTTGAAGAAATGCATGGACAATTTAGCTTTTGTAGTTCCTCTATAAAGCACCGATATTCAGGATAACCTTTCTTGCAAATAAGTCCCTGTAGAGATTCTTGATCTTCAGATTTGTAGACTAAGGAACAAAGAAGTTCCCTTGGTCAAAGTTCTGTGGTGAAATCAGTCCGTTGAGGGTGCTACTTGGGAAACAGAAGTAGACATGCATACCAAATATCCACATCTCTTCTCTACGAACTCAGATTCAGCTGAAGGTAATAGTTTTCCTTCATTTAGTCTTTTCCCATTCTCAAATTCAGATATATAGTTATTTTCATGAGAATTCATGGACATATAGATCAGTTCAGTTCAGTAGCTCATTTTAATTGAGATTTAGCCATTTAGTTTATTTCAGTTGTGCATGATAGCTTATAGCCTTAGATTCCTTAGTAGTTTCAGCTAAGCTAGCCATATTCGAGGATGAATGTTCCCAAGGGGGAGATATTGTAATACCCCGCACTTTTCCTAGCTTAAATTCATTCCTAGAATGTTAAGAAATAGCTTCCAAAATAAACAATATTTATTTCATGTGGAATTTTCCAGATTTAGACCTCCCATTGTGTGGGAAATTGAATTATCTTTCCAACGATATAAGATTCGCCTAAATTTGATAACCGAGTAAGAAGTAATGGAAAATTTAAGTTTCAGTCGTAAAACCCTGTGATTTGGGCCCGTAGCGCATTGTGGAGAAGTGTAAAATCAAAATTGTCAAATTTCAGTGGCCCTCCGGGATAACCCAGCATCGCGGAGAAGCCCAATTTCCCATTTATCAAAAACTAGTGGCCCAATGCGATATTGGCGCGTGGAGCCAAAGGCCCAAATGACAGTCCAAAGGGGCACTGCGATGGTGGCGCATTGCAGAGTCAACCCACTTCCCAATTGTCCTATTTCCAGTGAGCCACCGCGATTGTGGTGCGTCGCGGTGGCCAGCCAAATCGGAAAATGTTGCTCTTTTCCAGTTCCATTTAGAAGTTTAAAAAGGGTATTTTGGTTAATTCCCAAGGCCCCAATCCATCCAAAACACAAGATTAATCATATTCGAAGCACTTTGCGCTCATTATTCATCATTTTCTTTAAAAGCAAAACCCTAGAGCTCTAAAACCTCTTCTCCAAGAAATCAAAATTCTCCATTGATTTTCTAAGAAAGCTTAAGATTGAGGATTCTCAAGGCAATATAATCAAGAATCCATCTTCAAGAACTCAAATAAGAATAAATAATTCAAGTTTCTCCATCTAATCATCTACCAAGGTATGTGGGGTTTATGAACAAGAATTTTCTTCCATCCTTGTGCCCAAAACCAAGCTTTTACTTAAAGCTTACAAGATTTTGAATGATTATTCATGAGATTTGAATTAGGGTTCATACCAATTACTGATCTTTGCAAGATTCTGAGATTTCAAGTATTTTAGAAGTTGAATTGCATGTCTATTTTCATATTTCATGCCTATTTCTATAATTTACAGATTTTGAGATGAATTATCATTGTTTTCAATATCAAGCATGATTTTTATGATGTTTTGACATGAGATTGAAGTAATCCACTTTTTAGATTATTATAGATTACAAAATTCAGATCAGCTTTATTTATGGATTTTGTCAAAGTAATGCATAATTGGTTTTAAATAAACCTTTATGCTAGTTTTAAAGTGGATTTCCAATAGAATGAGCGTAGGAAATAAAAAGGGAATTAGTTAGCACCGAGCGGAAACTGTGGGATTAGCATTCCCTATCTTCCACAGAGCTATGTAGCCAACATAGGTACAAATTATGAGATTATTCCCATTTCTATATGGATGATAGATTTAGCTTATGATTGATCACGTGGGAAGTAGGTTATACTCCTTGGCAAGATTATGTAACCTCTCCCCAACGTGAGGTTTCTTTCTTAGGAGGATGAGACGTTGGACTCCATGTAGCTCGCATGGTTTATGTCAGTTAACAAAACCTCCCTACTAGTAAAGAAAAGCTTTGAAAGAATTACCTTAAAATAAAGTGTTTTCCCTACAGTTTAATAGTAAAGATTTTAAGAAAACTAAGTGTAAAGGCTCACAATTTACTCAGATTATGCTTTACAGAAAGATAACAGTTACAGACTTCAGCTTTTAGATTTGAGATTTTAGAAGTGAGCTCTTTCTACACTTAGACAGTATGATTTACAGACAGAATACAAGTATAGCTTTCCGAACTAAATGTTATGACTCACTAGATTTATAAAGTATAATTGATTTATTATTCATGATCTCAGTATTTCAGATATTCCATCTTATGTGAGTTATTTACATTTAGTATGCATTGTTTAATAAATTATGATGATGAGATGATGTTTTACTTATGCATTTCAACCCCATGTACTCAGTACATCCTCAAAGTACTGATCCACATATATGTCTGTGTGCTACATTGTTTCATAATGTAGGTTCAAGTGCTCAGCATCAACAATGTGACTAGTTCGAGCATCTGCATCTACATCCTACAGATGGTGAGTCCTCATAGTTTGGGAACTTGTTCACTCAGATTTTACAGCTTATCAGTTTATATGATTTATTATTCTTTTCAGACAGTTCGAGTTAGCTGGGGGTTTGTCCCAGTGACTCTCTAGATGTTAGTAGTAGAGGCTTGTCAAACTATTAGTTGTGATTTCACTTATTCTGTATTGATGTTTCATACATTATGTTCATATTATTCTTAGTTATTTCAGACAGTTTCCGCATTCAGTATGACTTTCATGTCTATATTACCTTGATTATGAGATTTATATCTAGCAGAAGGAAGACATGGTTAGTTTAAGGCTACTCATAGTCTTGAGCACTGTGTGACATCACGGGATTATATTTTGGGGAGTTACACACCCCATAAAGCTTCCTAATCTCTTAAAGATACAGCTTCGCATAATCCTCCACCGAGAAAGTAGGACGCACTAGCAAAAAGTGCCCAGACTTAGTCATTCTATCCTCGATGACCCAAATAAAATCATATTTATTCCAAGATCGAGGAAGACTGGAAACGAAGTCCATATTTATCACTTTTTATTTCCATTTGGGAAAATCAATTTATTGATACAACCCTCCTGGCCTCATGTGCTCAACCTTAACCTGTTGACACACTATGTACTTGGCCACAAAATCAACCACATCCCTTTTCATGCCATTCAGCCAATAGATCTCCTTGAGATCATGATACATCTTAGTCGAGCCAGAATGAACAACAAAGTGCAACTCATGTGCCTCAGCCAAAATCCTTTGTCGCAACCCGTCAACATTAGGAACATAGAACCTCCCTTGGTACCATAAAGTACCATCGCCGCCAATCTCAAACACCACTACCTTTTTCCCACCAACGTCACTCTAGATTTTCATTAAGATAGGATTGAACACTTGATTCTCCTTAATCTCTGCACCAAGATACGATTGAACCAATTCTTGTACCATGACACAACCATCCTTAGAGTCCAAGAGACGAACTCCAATATTAGCCAAGCGATGAATATCCTTCACCAATTCCCATTTTCCTTCCTTCATACGAGCCAAAATCCCAATAGATAACCTTCCAAGAGCATCAACAACCATGTTATCCTTACTTAGGTGATAGTGAAGACTCATATCATAGTCCTTGAGAAGCTCAAGTCATCTTCTCTACCTTAGATTAAGCTCCTTCTGAGTTAACACATACTGTAGACTCTTATGATCAGAAGAGAATATCGATGTGCACACCGTACAAATAATGCCACCATATTTTCAAAGCAAACACAACCGCCAAAAACTTTAAATCACGAGTAGGATAATTCCTCTCATGCACTTTCAATTGCTTGGACGCATAGTCAATCACCTTCCCATGTTGCATCTACACACAACCAAGCCATACCCGAGATGCATCATAATAAACCACAAACCCATTATTATCTTTTGGCAAAGTTAGAATTGGAGATGAAGTCAACTTATTCTTTAACTTCTCAAAACTCCCTTTACAAGCATCCGACCAAGAAAACATGACCTTCTTCTGAGTCAACTTAGTCAATGAAGAAGCTATCGATGAAAAACTTTCCATAGACCGCTATTAATACCTGGCTAAACCCAAGAAACTCTGAATGTCAGATGAAGTCATGGGTCTAGGCCACCTCTTTAGCACAACAACCTTTTTACGAATCCACCATGATCCCCTCATTAGAAATAATATGACCCAAAAAAGTTATGGCGTTTAACCAAAACTCATATGTAGAGAACTTGGCATAAAACTGTTATTCCTTTAGGGTCTGCAACACCACATGGAGGTGATTATCATAATCCACCTCACTCTTTGAATAATCTAGAATGTCATCAATAAACAAAATAATGAAAAAATCCAAATAATGACAAAAAACCCTATTCATCAGATCCATAAATGTTGTTGGAGCATTAGTCAATCCAAATGACATTACCAAAAACTCAAAGTTCCCATACCGATTACGAAAAGCCGTCTTAGGGATATCCACCTCCCTAATTTTTACTTGATGGTACCCCAACCAAAGATCTATCTTAGAAAAGAACTTGGCACCTTGCAACTGATCAAATATATCATCTATCCTTGGAAGAGGATACTTGTTCTTGACCGTCACCTTGTTCAACTGCCTAAAGTCAATGCATATTCGAAGGGAACCATCCTTTTTGCACACAAACAACACTAGTGCATCCCATGGAGATACACTAGGATGAATAAACCCCTTATCCAAAAGATCCTTAAGTTGCTCCTTGAGTTCCCTTAACTCAGTCGGAGCCATTTTATATGGAGAAATATGAATTAGACGTATCTGGAACTAGATTAATACCAAACTTAATTTCCCTATCTGGAGGAACACCAGGAAGATCATTCAAAAAGACTTAGGGAAACTTATTAACCACTAGAACTGACTGGAAAGAAGGACCTTTTGAGTTAGATTCTTTAACCCAGACCAAGTGGTAAACACAACCTTTGGAGATTAACCTCCGATCTCTACGATAAGAAATAACTTTTCCTTTAGGAGATAAAGAACTACCCTTCCATTCTATAACCGATTCACTAGGGTCTGCTTGCCACCAACAGATACTATACACCCCCTATAGACTCTCTTAGCAATAATTGAGTCACCTAGTAGGGTAGAAATAAAAAAAAGGATCCGAAATAACTTTTGGATCAAAACCAAAAGATAGAGCCATATAAGGAATCACATAGGAGAGAGTGGACCCCTGATCAAGCAAATAATATTGTCACGAGAGAAAAGTTGTAATATACCAGTAACGACATCTGGTGATGCCTTGAATTCCCATCGACACACAACCTATTCCAACTAATACTAAAACCAGGAGAAGTAACAGAAGTAGATGCAACACCACCAGGTGTAGGAGCAGAAGATGAAGCCACAAAAATCTTATTCGCACCCGTAGCAACCTTATTAACACGATAATCCCTGAGACGATGGCCTGCCTAGCCATACCTGAAGCATTTTTCCTCCCTTCATCGCAATAACCCTAATGAGGATGATCACAGAATCGACAAGGAGGACATGAAAAAATTGATTGACCTCTACTTGCCTGAGATTGGGCACCCTATGCCCAAAAATTATCACCACCTTGATGAAGCCTGTCACTCGACTGGTAAAGAGAAATAGTAAAAGAGTAGGAACTAGAACACCCCTACTTTTTTTTTCATTTGTCACCATCCCGACCACCCCAAGACTGAGCACCTCCCTGGTCAGAAAACTTGCTCCTCTTACCCTACTGATCTCCGAACTTTACCTATTTTATCTTCCTATTCTCTACCTTCTGTATATGAATAGTCAACCTAGATATGTCCATATCTTTAATCAGCAAGGCATTCTTGCCCTCCAAAATCAAATCCCGATTTAACCTAGAGGAGAACTTCCTCATTCTTGCCTACATGCCAGGAACTAAATCAGGAGAATACCTTGATAATAGATGAAACTTTAAGGCATATTCTTTGATAGAGATCCTCCCCTGTTCGAAGTTCTCAAAATCCTTCATCTTTGCTACCATCTTCTCTAGGGGAAAGAATCGATCCAAGAAGGCCTTAGAAAAACTATCCAATATGACTGATTCTTCCATATCACCCCTATCCCTATCCCACTCTTCATACCACTGATATGCAATATCTTTGAGCTGATAAGCTGTAAAGTTTACCCCCTCCACATTAGTAACTTGCATCATCCAAAATATCTTTTCTATTTCATCTAAGAAGCGTTGTGGATCCTCTTCTACCTTCACTCCAGAAAAAGTAGGAGGACGCATCTTCATAAATTGGCCAACCTTTGTGGCCTCAGCAGAAAAAACACTAGTCGCACGTCGCTCAGTCTAAGAAGCGACCATCTGAGCAATAATATGAATAGACTAATAAAATTTTGTATTAGTCACCTCGCCTTGAGAAGGACTAGTAAAAACTGATGGAACTCTAAAAATATCAGAAATAGAACTGTGAGATAAAAAATGAACCCTACAAGTAGGATGCACCCCTTCAGCATTACCCCCTGATGGGATAGAAGAATTTCCTTATGTTTCAGATCTACGAGGCATGATCTGAAAGATGAATAAATAAGGATTAGAGAATATTCCAGGACTGAGACTCTAAACTTGAGAATAAAATATGAAGAAAGTGAAACATTCCTAAATGTCTTGTAGCCTCTCCCTTGTGAGTGTGGCGCACTACACACCCCTAAAAAAGACTCTACTCGACAAGACTTTTTGGACTCCCAATTGACCATGAATCTAGGATCTGATACCAACTTGACATGACCTGCCCGGGGGCCTTGTCGTAATGGGTGTACTAGTTTCGACCAGGACTGGAGACCACCCTTGTTACCCAACCTAACCTCCAACCTCCTACCCTGAGTTGACTAAAGTAGGAGCATATCAAAAGATAGTGTAACATATTACCTGAAGACTCTGGGATAGGATCACAATCATGATCGACCCAACCGAGTCCAACCATCCATGCCAACAATCCAACCATACCAAACCAATACCGAAACAAGGGCCATAAACCAGGACCAAACCAAATAAGTTCCAAAACATAATATAATTAATCTCAAAATGAAATATGATGGAACAACTGATCTTGGGTGTATTTATAGGTCTAAGAACCATAACTTACCCATATTTTAGCTATGTTTTGAGAACAAAGTGCCTAATTCTTATGTTTTTACTCTACTTTGATGCAAGTGAGCTAACCTATGTGATTAGCATGATTCTCAGGTGATAATGAGGTAGAAAGAGACATTTTGGGACTACGGATTGTGGAGGACAAATCACACAAGAGGAAAAGAAGTTTCTGGACCAAATGTGATGCATGGGAATTTTGTCTCGGTTTAATTTGTCATTTATAATAAGTTTGAGGACTTAGAAGGAATAATGAGAGAGAAGACTATTAAAAGACTTGTTGCTGAATTTTTAAGGATTATTCATTATTCTGTATTATTTTTGAATAAAAAAAGGAATCAAGAAGAGGCAGCTTAGCTGAGGGTAAGAGAGAGAAAGGTTTTTCTCCTCTTGCTTTCTTTATTTTGTGGACACGAATATCATCTTCTAGACTGGGGTATGATGAACATTTTTATGGTGATTTTTGTTTTGACATGAGTAGCTAAACTTATTTGTCAGGGTTATGGAAACCTTGTAGTAACTATCTATTTCTATGGGTTTTTGAATTCATTATGTGTTGATGCACTTGTATCATACTCTCTTCATTATGATTGAATTCTCGTGGTTGCAAACATAGGGAATATGCCATCAAAACATAACTTGTTAGATAGAAAAGTTAATGTTTGGAAAAAAGAGTAGTAACAAGAGAATAGGGTTTCCAATCCCTAGTTTATACGTTAATGCCTTAATAGGATTAACAACTTGAAGATCTCGCATGAGCATAGATAACACTTTTGGTTTGATAGAACTAGAGTGAATTAATCCTTATTGGTTGAGAAACACTCGGATTATGGATTTAAATGTGTTTCTCTATTAGTGCATGCATGTATGATTTCTAAATACCCATAGTTAGAAAATATTGAAAACTACAAGGTGGAAATAACCCTAACTTGTTTTTCTCCGTAATCAAATATTACTACATATATCATTTCACTGTTACACTGATAATATTACTGCATACTTAAACCGAAACCCTCCTTTACTTTGGAACCTTCGATCAATAGTCTAATAACAATCACAATACTTAGTGATTAAGTATTCCCTGTGGGATTCGACACGCAACCCAGTTGGGTTCTATATTTGACAAAAACTACTTACACTTTCTAACGAGAGTTGTAATTTGGATGTATCAAATTTTGGCACCGTTTCAAGGGAATACGGTTGTCAATTTAGTTTGTGTTTGTTAATTGACCCTTTGGTCAAAGTTTCCCAAATTTTACTTTTTGTTTGTTGTTTTTGTCTTGTGCAGGTTGAGTGTCTTGCATGCCAAGTACACGAACATCGGGTCAACCATTAGTACCTATTAATCCCAAACCATATCTCATTGACAGAATGGATGGTCAATGGGACCCAGAAAGAGTAGCTTCTCAGCAGGAGAAGGCTAGATTAGCTTCTTTAGCAGCTGCTCAAGTAAACCAGCAAAATGCAGATAATGCTGGTCGGGAGGTAAACCCAGACAATGAAGACCTTGGCGATGATGAGTTACTAAATCCAAGGCGTGCAGATGATGTAGTTACACCAATGAATAGGAATGTCAACAGAAATTGCCAGGATAGAATGAGACCCGAACGTTGAGCTGTTTAGTTTGCTCTTGATAATGATGATGACGAGTTGGATGGGGCTGGTGCCACAGGGGCTATGATTCCTCTTCCCTTAGCACCCGAAGCCAAGTTTAATATTACGAGTACTATGATCCATTTATTGCATCTTAAGGAACTGTTCGATGGACTTATGGGTGATGACCTGAATATGCATTTGTTCAACTTTATCTCAACATGAAATTCATTTGACAATTCGGGAGTTAGACAAAATGTTATTCGGCTGCAATTGTTCCTGTTATCTTTTTCTGGAGAGGCAACTTTATGGTTGAATGGGCTAACCCTCGATTCTATTACAAATTGGAGGCAACTGAAAGATGCTTTCTTAGAAAGGTTCTTTCTGCCGTCCAAGAAGGCATAGTTAAGAGATAAAATCACTACTTTTAGACAACTTCCAACTGAAGCCCTCCATGAAACTTGGGAAAGGTTCAAGAAAAGCTGAATTAGTGTCCTAATCATCAGATGACCAACCTCCACCTGAAAGAGGTATTATATCGGGCCTTCAATTCGGTTACCAAGCCAGTGGTAGATAATGCTATGGGTGGATCATTTATGGACCTCACTTTTACTGAAGCTTCTGAGATGCTTGATCGGATGACAAAGCAGAGTAGAGATTGGCATACCAGGGATTCTGAGGTAGCAAATTCTACTATATCCCTTGGTATAACTACAGAATAGAGGCGAAGGGAAGAGGAATGGGACCAAGATATGGATCAAATGAAGACATAGATGGACCTTCTCACTAAGAATCTATTATCTGGAAAGACAGAGAGGGTTAAAGCTGTTGTATTGTGGGGAAGTGCTGACTCCGATTCTGAGGAGGAAGAAAATTACTTGAACAATTAGGGGGGTTTCTGAGGCAGTGTCCAAGGAAACCAAGGTTGGAACTATTATGATAAATCTGGATACAAGGATCGAGATCAAGGAAATTGGAAGAACAAAAATGACAATAGTGGTCTATATGTTCCTCCTGGGAATCGTGAGGCTACTGCATCTAGCTCTGGGAAGATGTCCATGGAGGACATAATGTCTAAACTGTTGAAGGGAGTAGACACAACCAACACGGGAGTAGATGAGGTAAAAAATGATTTGTCTTCGATGAATCAATTGGTTGATTCACATTCCACATTGATAAAACAATTGGAGCAGCAAATGAGTCAACTATCTGCGGTATTTAATCAAATGAAGGCTGGCACTCTACCAAGTGACACAGTGCAAAATCTAAGGAAGGATGGTTCATGTATGGAAATTACCACCATGAGTGGTAAGGTGTTGGCAATCCCATCTATGGGTAAGCCTGTGGTTGATAGTGTGGCAAAAAATATTGGCAAAGCAGATGCTAATCATCCAGTAGAGGCTGAAAAACCTGATGAGATTATTCATGATACTACATCCAACTATCAGCAGTCTGATGGGTTTGAGAAAGAGAAAAATAAGGAAAAGGAAGTAGTGAAAAAAACTCTCCCAAAACCACTACCTCCCTTTCCTCAGAGATTACATAAGAAGGACGAGGACATGAAGTTTAGAAAATTCATGGCCATGATGAAGCAGTTGTCAATAAATATGCCTTTCGTTGAGGCACTGGAAAAAATGCCAGGGTATGCCAAATTCATGAATGACCTTTTGACAAAGAAAAGAGCAGTATGCTACGAACCGGTGGATAATCTCCATCATTTCAGCGCCATTGCCATAAGGTCCTTAGTGTAGAAGAAGGCATATCCGGGGGCTTTCACTATTCCTTGCATGGTTGGGTCCTTGGATTTTGCTAAGTCCTTATGTGATCTGGGGGATAGCATTAATCTAATACCGCTAGCCATTTATAAAAAGTTGGGATTGGGAGACCCCACACCCACTAATATGAGACTTGTGATGGCTGATAGGTCGGTAAAATGACCTATTGGTATTTTGTATGACGTGTTGGTGAAGGTAGCGACCTTCATATTTCCTATGGATTTCATAATTCTCGATTGTAAGGTAGATTTTGAGGTGCCCATAATCTTGGGTCGACCTTTCTTCACAATCGAAAGCATGTTGATTGATTTGCGGGCTAATGAGCTTTTATTCAGGATGAATGATGAAGTGATGCATTTTGATGTGTGCAAATCAATGAATAAACATAAAGAAATTAGCTTGTTCTCTATAGTTGATGTATATTATGAGGACGAGAAGGAAGTACCAATAGAAGAGCGGCTTGCTGTTGAGCCGTTAGCTGCAGTGCTTATGAACTTTGATCGTGAAGACATTGAAGAGTACGGAGAAACTGTCTGTTCTTTGACAGGAATGGGGTCGTATTCTTATGCCCCTAAAAGGCTTGATCTTGACCTTAAGAATCGACCTTTACCACCGACGAAGCCATCTATTGAAGAGCCACTGGTGTTAGAATTAAAAGAGTTACCCAGTCATTTGAGGTGTGTGTTCTTGGGTAGTGGAAATACACTACCGATTATTATTGCTGCTGATCTGGGAAAATAATATATGGAAGATCTCTCTATGTTCTTAAGAGGTATAAGAGAGCTATCAGTTGGACTATTGCAGATATCATTGGTATCCCTCCTGACATATATATGCACAAGATTTAGCTAGAGGAAGATTGTGTGCCTACTATTGAGCATCAGTGTCACCTGAACCCATCTATGCAAGAGGTGGTGAAGAAAGAAATCATCAAGTGGTTAGATGTAGGGGTGGTGTATTCGATATCAGACAGTAAGTGGGTGAGTCCTGTACAGTACCTGCCTAAGAAAGGGGGAATAATAGTAGTAGCCAACGAAAAGAATGAATTATCCCACTCAGGCCTGTTACTGGGTGGAGGGTGTGTATATATTACCAAAAGCTCAACTCGTGGACACTAAAGGATCATTTTTCAATGTCATTCATGGATCAGATGCTTGATCGATTGGCAGGAAGGGGTTGGTACTGCTTCTTGGATGGTTATTCGGGGTATAACCAGATCTACATTGCTCCTAAAGATCAGGAGAAGATGACGTTCACGTGCCCATATGGCATATTTGCTTTTAAAAGGATGCCCTTTGGTTTATGCAATGCAACGACCACTTTCCAGAGGTGCATGATGTTGATCTTCTATGATATGGTTGAGGACACCTTGGAGGTGTTCATGGATGACTTCTCAGTTGTTGGAGATTCCTTTAATTTGTGCTTGCTGAATTTAAGTCAAGCATTATAGCAGTGTGAAGAGTTTAATCTGGTCCTTAACTGGGAAAAATGCCACTTCATGGTGAAGGAAGGCATTGTTCTCGGTCATAAAATTTTTGTGAAAGGTATTGAGGTGGATAGGGCCAAGGTTGAGGTCATTGAGAAAGTACCTCCTCCTATCTCAGTAAAAGGGTGCGTAGCTTTCTTAGCCATGCAGGATTCTATCGCAGATTTATAAAAGATTTCTCGAAGGTTGCAAAACCATTATGCAAACTTCTTGAAAAGGAGGCCAAGTTCTCTTTTGATGATGATAGCATACAGGCGTTCGAATGCATTAAGATGAAATTAGTGAAGGCTCCAGTTATTATTACTCCTGGCTGGACGAAGCCGTTTGAACTGATGTGTGATGCTAGTGGGGTGGCGCTTGGAGATGTGTTGGGGCAAAAGAAGGATAAATTGTTTCATCCAATCTATTATGCCAGCAAGGCTCTGAATGGAGCTCCAAAGAACTACACTATCACCGAACAGGAGCTCCTGGTTGTAGTCTATACTTTTGAGAAATTCAGAGCGTATTTCCTAGGGACCAAGGTGGTGGTCCACACGGATCATGCAGCTCTGAGGTATTTAATGGAGAAGAAAGTTGCGAAGCCGAGATTAATCTGGTGGGTATTATTTCTTCAAGAATTCAACTTCGAGGTCAAGGATCGTAAGGGATATGAAAATCAGGTGGCAGATCACTTATCCAGACTTAAATATGAACAAGCAATCAAGGACGAGTTAGATATTGATGATTCCTTTTTGGATGAGAAGATACTAGCTGCGAAGCTCGAGCAGATACCTTGGTATGCTGACTTCGCAAACTACGTGGTAAGTGAGGTGATGCCGGATAATCTTTCCTTTCACCAAAGGAAAAAGTTCCTTCATGATGTGACCTTTTATTTTTGGGATAATCCCTATCTTTTTCGGCGATGTGCAGATGGTATTATTAGGCGTTGTGTCCCAGAAGTAGAAGTGCTGAGTATTTTGGAAGCATGCCATAATTTACCTATTGGTGGTCATCATGTGGGTGACCGTACTTCTCAGAAAGTATTGCAGAGTCGCTACTATTGGCCTATGCTATTCAGAGATGCATATGAGTTTATTTGTAGATGTGATCAATGTCAGAGGAAAGGATCAATCTCCAAACGCCATGAGATACCGATGTCTAAAATGATGGAAGTAGAGTTGTTTGATGTATGGGGCATCGACTTCATGGGCTCGTTTGTAAGATCATATGGTCTAAAATACATTCTAGTAGATGTGGACTTTGTCTCGAAATGGATAGAAGCTGTTGCTTTGGATGACAATGAAGGAAAAAGAGTTGTAGCATTTTTGAAGAACATATTCTCCCGTTTTGGGGTACCAAGAACAATCATAAGTAATGGGGGATCCTATTTCTGCAATAAAGTTTTCATGAATGCTTTAGCAAAATACGGTGTCAAGCAACATAAGGTGGAAACTCCATACCACCCACAAACTAGTGGGCAAGTGGAGGTTTCAAACAGAGAAATCAAAGCCACCCTTGCTAAAACTGTGAATACCAATAGACAAGACTGGTCACGAAAGCTGGATGATGCTCTTTGGGCATACAAAATAGCTTTTAAAATTCCTATTAGCATGTCGCTATACCAACTTGTGTATGGAAAAGGCATGTCACTTGCCAATTGAATTGGAGCATAAAGCATTATGGGCACTCAGAAGGCTAAACTCGGACTGGGATGAGGCAACAAAACTGAGATTGGGACAACTAAATGAGATGAATGAATTCCGTCTCAACGCATATGAAAGAGCAGACCTTTACAAGGAAAGGATGAAAAAGTACCATGATCGGAGGATTGTGCAACGAAATTTTCAAAAGGGAAATTTGGTACTCCTCTTTAACTCCAGACTGAAGCTATTTCCAGGTAAGTTGAAGTCTAAATGGTCTGGTCCATTCAAAATTAGCCAAGTCTACTCATCTAGAGTAGTAGATCTAGAAAATGAAGACGGAAGTGTCTTCAAGGTGAACGGACAACGGGTGAAGCTATATATCAGGCCAACAGACTTGATAAAGTGTATAGCTACCATATATCTCGATGAAGTCTGAGTAATCAAGATAGCTGAGTCGTGCCGCGATAGTAAATCAAGAGCTACATGGCAGGCAACCCATGATTTTACTTTGATTTTGTTTATGGTAAATAAAAATTCAAAAATATGAGTCGAGCCATAACCGAAACTACGGTGCTTGGTGGGAGGCAGCCCACCCTTCTAATTATGTTTAATTGTGTTTTATTAAGTGTAGGTGAATTTGAAGCACTCGAGAGGTGATAGACTTTGAACTCAGTTTGAAAGTAAGACATATCAAAGGTGGTAAGTGTACAAGTAAAGGGAGAATTTTTGGTAAGTTGGAATGGTCAAATGTTAAAGATCGAGCCATGATTCATGCTAGAGTTGTGACTTAAATTATGTTAATCCGATCCCAAAAGTTTCGCGGTGCGACCTATTTTGTTATTTTCAATGAGGTCTGTGGTGGTAACATAGGGATAGAGATGATAGGCTCAATCCCGGAGCCCACCATTGACATCGATGGGGGTGCAGGGGTGAAGCCCCTATGGTATGGACCTTTCCCACTGCCTCATATGAAAAATATTATGCATAGTGTCAGATTTTAAGTGTACTATTGGGTGTGGCACTCAATTTGACTTAAATCTTGGTAAGGCATTATTTAGCATTTAGCATAGGTGCATTTCTCCATACCAGGCAAAATGAGGGCATGTGTGCATCACACACCTTCATGTGTGCGACCAAAAGTGCGTCCCACATCCCATCGCACATGCTCACTGGACCAACTTATGCACCGTACAGCTTGATGTGTGCGATAAGATATGTGTCGCACAGCTAACCGCACATGCCTACTGCCTTAAGTCTGCGATACCTTATGTGACACATACCTTGATATCTGCAATAGATAGTGCATCGCCCACTTCTTCGCATAGGCTCACTGTCCCAACTGTGCGACAACGTATGCGACACACACTTTGAGATGTGCGATAAGATGTGTGTCGCACACTTAGTCCAAATAAGCCTAAAACCCAACTTCCAATTGGATTAACCCAACCCGGTATCTAACCTTTAAATAAAGGTCCATGCCCTAATTGCCTCACCTTTCTTCCTTTCACCCTAAATTCCCCCTAGAAACTTTAAAACTCTCCTTTGTGCTTCATCATCTCAGCGACGCCCCCTTCAAAACTTCAAACCCTCCATTGTTAAGGTAAGTTTCTCTCTTAATCCTTTGGTTTGGTAATTTTAATGGGGTGTTGAATTGTTGTATGTAAAATTATTGGTGAAAAACAAAGCTATTTTATTATTGGTGAAAATGAATCATAGTTTTGTTAAATTGATTCTGAAAATATTGGGAAAATAGGCAATATCATCATAGAAGCCATCATTATTGTGAATTGTCACTTAACCTGTGAATATGATGTTGGTGGCTTAATAGGAATCATGATGTATTGTGAATATTGATATGTTGAAGTTTTCAAGAACTTTCATGTAGTATTTAGACCTTGTAGGTGTGAGTGAACTACTCATAACTACGATGGTAGTTGCACAACTGTTGCTTCATGACTTAGTTTGTTGATCATAATATTGATGATAGTATCGGAATATGATGATGTTTTAGTACTGCGATGTGTTGAATTATTATTGAACGAGTGAAGAATTTGGGTTAGGCTATATAAAAAGTGAGTTGTTATTCTCTGTGTTATGTGGGATATGATGATTGATAGAATAAGAGTATGAATTGCAAAAGAAAAAGACAGTTATCGTGTGAGTTGCAAATGAATTAAGAATGCTTGCTCACTGCCATGTGTTTATGTTGGCGAAGTCTGAGTACCCGACAACACCACTTAATTGAGTTATACTAAAAAATTAAGTATGGGGTGGTCATAACGCCGTCATTTCCTTAATTGTATTGAGTGATATTATGTGTACCTAACAGGAATTTATGATGCATCCAGGTGATATGGCTCCCAAAGGAAAGCAGGGCAAAGAAAAAGCATCCATAACCCTGAAAGGCCAGAAAAGAGCAAGACAGGACAAATCTACTTCCTCCTCTTTTCAAGTGCCTAGGCATACTTTTGGTATCAAATGGGTATTAGAGGAGGATGTTCAAGAATGGTACCGGAACAACAAGGTGAATAGATATGTGCAAGTAGAGCTGATTCAGAAGAAGATCTTGGCGAGGCACTGTCCTCGTATTATGGCTAGGATAATGGAACTGAAACTTGATTTCATCTTTGGAGACATGGGTGAGTGCAATCTAGATTGGACTCGAGATTTTTATGCCAATTGGTCCCCAAAAACTAGTGGGAATGAAGTGAAGATTTGAGGGCAAGTCTTACAGCTGACAGCCGATTTCTTTAACTCTTTCTTGGGCACTCCGAATGTGGATCCCTCGAGACTAAGGGAACTCTACAGCAAACCTTCGTATAGAGCCATCATACATACTGTGTATGGCTCAAGTTCTATGGATAGGTGGATTCATCACAAGGATAATGGTCATCACAATACCTTCCCATACACTTTTTGAACAAAGAATCTCACATATGGCTAAGGATAGTCAATGCGAGCTTGATTCTTAGGAAGCAGTTCACCAAGGTCTCACGTGATCAGGTATGCCTGGTATATGCGTTGATGACTAATGTTCCTATCAATATTGGTGTAGTTATACGTGCTTCAATACGTAAAGCAAGGTTGCACAAAAGGACACACTTCAGTTTTGGAAGTTTGCTGACTGCCATTCTAAAGAAATAGCGCATTGAGGATGAGCCAGCGGACCACAAGTTTCCTCAAAACCCAAAGAAGGTGAATGTTACGAAAGTGAAAGATCCAGAAACCATCCAAGGCATTAATCTTAACACTTCTGAATGACACACTCGAGATGAGAGTTTTTTTGGCCATCTTTATGGCATGACAAGGTTTACTATGATGAGTGGTGGTCGTGTGCCTGTTGATGTAGAGCTTTGATAGCTGTATTATGACTATCCACTTAATGATCATGCTCAAACTATGTGTGGAGTGGGAATAAATTTTGAGGAGCCTTTGGATGATGCCATACCAACAGATGAAGATCGCCGACTGGTAGACTCTGATATGGAGGACGACTCTGATGATGATTCTGATGCAGGGGGCATGACCCCAGATGTGGATGAAGACTCCTTCTAGCCAGTTTTTTCTTGTTTATGTATTTGCACTAGGAACATTGTTCTCCTTTAAGTGTGGGGTGGTTGGCTAGAAGTGCTTCCTGAATGCTTAGTGTCTTGCCATCTTTTTGGTGCATTTATTTTATTTTGGGTAAGATAGTGAGTTTACTTCATATTTGTATGATTAGTTTGTTTTCTTTTAGTCATAATTAAGTAATTTTCTCAATGATGGATGGATGACAACCGTCTTAAGAAAAAATTAGTCATATGTTGCATGGGATTGTTCTTTTGGACCACATGGCATTAAAACATGTGTATGCAATGGGTCTTTACTTTTGAAACACCTAGGCTCTAGTTGTGACTCTTGCTGTGATTGTTGGCTGTAGTTGAATTCATTTCCTTGTTAGGTATAGAATCTATAATGCTCCTAATTAAGTTGACCATGTGCCATGAGTGTGTAAGACTATTGCATATTCCTTGTTGCAACTGATGCTAGAACTTGCCTAGTGTGTGTGTAAAGAGAAACAAAGATTGTGAGCTTAGGAGATGATTTAGTCATTTCTTTGACAACCATTGTTCATGCTTTTTTTTACCTACCCTTTCACATTATCTTAGTTGGCCCTGTTGAGCCTTTAGCTTGTTCTTTGGCAGCCTCATATGTAGCCTAACCCATTTTTTTTTAATAGCCCGTACTTTTATCCAAAAAAAAAATCCTAAGAACTTTAATTTAAAATAAATGTGAGTTAGGAATGTGAGAGGTGAAATTGATGCTCCAAAGTCTAGTTATTGGCATGTGAAATTGGTATGGTTGGGAGTAGTGAGGATTGCCGAAAAAGTCCAAATTTCAGCCAGGACGTGTTAAATGAACCTGTTTTGGCCCTGGTCCTTCTTGGACATTGTGCACCTCAACTAAAGCAAATAGTTTAAGTTGAAGGTGAATATCATAGGGGTACATAACGTAAAATTGATGCAATGTAAGAAGATTTTTATACTCCCATCATAGTGTATCAATTGATTTTAATGAAATGGGTTGAAAACAAAAGATTGGGTAGATGAAAGTGGGTAAATTGATTGTTAGAAGTTGTTCTTAGTTGTATAATGTAGTGTATTAAAGAGCTTAGGAAAGATAGTTACTATTTTTGTCCACAATAGTCCTACCCATTCCTTTAGCGTGCACTACAACCCGTAAAAGACCTATTTGATCCTAATCTTAGCATTCTGATATTAGTTGAGCATTACACTAAGGGAAAGCATATGGTCATCAGTTGTAATTTGAGAATTCTTTGTGAGAGTGAGTGCAACTTAGTTTTATACCCATATTATTAGAAATTGCAAGATTGTGAGTGATCATGGGTAATTTCCTTGTCGTGAGGGAACATAGTCGATGAATGTTGGGTAACTTTATGTGATTTCTTTGCCTAAACGGTATATATGAATTTTCCAACTTAATGAGTCTATTATTGAGGGTAGGTTGTCTCTAGTAATGATCCATGAATCTACTTCTTGTTCATAATTGTTGTGTGAGTCTATTTGAACATCTTGCTTTTCCTCTGTGAGTGTTAAGACTTGGGTAGTATTCGTAAGTAGATAAATTGTTCGAGGACGAACAAAGATTTAAGTGTGGGGTGGTGATCTTGAGCGTATTTATATGTCTAAGCACCATAACTTACCCATATTTAGCCAAGTTTTGAGAACAAAGTGCCTAATTCTTATGTTTTTACTCTACTTTGATGTAAGTGAGCTAACCTATGTGATTAGCATGATTTTCAGGTGCTAATGAGGTAGATAGAGACATTTTGGGACTACGGATTGTGGAGGAAAAATCACACAAGAGGAAAAGCAGTTGCTGGACCAAATGTGATGCATGGGAATGTTGTCTCAGTTAAATTTGCCATTTATAATAAGTTTGAGGACTTAGAAGGAATAATGAGAGAGAAGACTATTAAAAGATTTGTTGCTGAATTTTTAAGGATTATTCATTATTCTGTATTATTTTTGAATAAAAAAAGGAATCAAGAAGAGGCAGCTTAGATGAGGGTAAGAGAGAGAAACATTTTTCTCCTCTTGCTTTCTTTATTTTGTGGACACGAAGATCATCTTCTAGACTAGGGTATGACGAACATTTTTATGGTGATTTTTGTTTTTTCATGAGTAGTTAAACTTATTTGTTAGGGTTACGGAAACCTTGTAGTATACTATCTATTTCTATGGGTTTTTGAATTCATTATGTGTTGATGTACTTGTATCATACTCTCTTCATTATGATTGAATTCTCGTGGTTGCAAACATAGGGAATATGCCATCAAAACATAACTTGTTTGATAGAAAAGTTAATGTTTGGAAAAAAGAGTAGTGACAAGAGAATAGGGTTTCCAATCCCTATTTTATACGTTAATGCCTTAATAGGATTAACAACTTGGAGATCTCGCATGAGCATAGATAACACTTTTGGTTCGAGAGAACTAGAGTGAATTAATCCTTGTTGGTTGGAAAACACTCAGATTATGGATTTAAATGTGTTTATCTATTAGTGCATGAATGTATGAGTTCTAAATACCCATAGTTAGAAAATATTGAAAACTACAAGGTGGAAATAACCCTAACTTGTCTTTCTCTATAATCAAATATTATTACACATATCGTTTCACTGTTACACTGATAATATTACTACGTACTTAAACCAAAACCCCCTTTACTTTGGAACCTTTGATCAATAGTCTAATAACAATAACAATACTTAGTGATTACAGTATTCCCTGTGGGATTCGACGCGCAACCCAGTTGGGTTCTATATTTGACAACGACCGCTTACACTTTCTAATGAGAGTTGTAATTTGGGCGTATCAACAACCAACAATATCGTCCAATGATGTTTGCCCTCCAGTTTATTCTAATCCCAAGGTCGACACCAATACTAATCCCTCACAATCCAACCCATAGTAGTACCATAAAGCCTCTAACCAAAAGAGTAATAAAATTCAATTGGAATATACCCCCAACCATGGCCAAAACTAATATCCAAAATAGAATCAAAGTGTCTACAAATATCTATAACATGAAATATAGCATTCTGAGAGGATGGAGCTGACCACTTCAGTCCAAAAATTAATCCCTGAGTCAATAAATATGTAAGAGGAGTAGAACGGTCGGTTCTTGCATAGCGTGGGTATACAACCGCCAGTAGATAGGTTAGCGGGTGAATGCTAGTATGATTTTTGGATAATGATAAAATAATGCCATTTATGAAACCAAGTAAAACCATCCATATGCATACAACCATACATATATATAACCATGTTAGGAAATGGGACTGGGTTTAGCATGCCATTAAAACCTTTACCTGGGCTGTGTAGCTTTGCCTTCCTAAACCACCTACGGACTATATGGATTCAGCTTCCCTGCTGAAAGGTCCCCGGTGCATAAAGTTGCACGACCATGGAGAAAAAATGGGATGAATAGTACATCCCCCAAATATAATGTTTCACATCATGCACAAGATCACCAAGACCAACCTCATATCGAAAAATATGAGTTTCTAGTTTTGGTCCCCTCGGGACCTCCACCTTCCACGACTTTGCTATAAAACATGCCATTATTTCCCAATTAAAACTATTACCAAGAAACTAATCAATCTATTTACCATTTATTAACTAAGGATATTTAGAGGTGGTATCGTCATACCGACCATTCTTGTAAGTACTATCCATAGCCAACCACATATGGGATTAAGGGGACTTTCATGTGCCCTTCTATTTACGATATTAAACCACTTGGGGGATTTCATATACCCCATAAGCATTACCATTTATCCATTTAACTTTCCAAGCCATTTAAACTATGCATAATTCCTTTATCAAGTTTTAAAACAAGCAAGAGTTCAATTAAAAGTACTTAATGCAATGAAAACATTATTATAGGCATTTTGTCAAACACATTGAGGGCATAATATAACCATAATCAATTCCAATTTCCATTAAACCATTCCCATGCAATACAATTTTCCAAAACCATCATTAATGTAGATAAAGCATATTTAAAACCATGGGAAACCATAACCAACCATTTAATATCAAAACCCCCAATTCATATTTGAAAACCAAAATCATACAATAAATAAAGTCATGAAAAAAATTCATAAAACCATGTTTGTAGATAGAATTAACAATGAGAAAAGATAACATGCCTTAAGACAATATGATGATGGAAAGAAATCACCAAAACAAGCCCCAAATCAATCCTTTAGTTGAAACCCTAGCTTTCTTTGCCCAAAAGCTTTTGAGAGAATTATTGAATGTTTAGAAGAGTTTCCAAGTGTTAATAAATTGAATAATTTGGTAAATAACCTCCCAAGTAGGTTAGAAGTCATAGGACCTTATTAGGATAAGTGGGAAAATATCCAGAATACCCCCACTTAAGTTGCACAAAATCCCATCCCAGGGGTATGACTGACCCTCACGAGTCTACCCTCTAATACAAGTGGTACCCTTCACTCATATCCTAGCCTCAAATTTTGGATCAAAAACTGTCCAATATATGACTCACCCAACCAAGTCTTATCCAAAACATATGATCCATACCCTTCATCCGTATCGCTGATAGATTTAAACCCAAGGAAGATTTAGACACTGTCCACCATACGAGTCCTGGGTATAACTCATACCTTATCTTATGTCTCATGGAGAGAAACTCGTACTCAAACCCAACCTAAGTAACCAAGTCTAATATTAGGTTAAAGAATTAAATTATCTGTACCTACCAATACAACTCATACCCCTAAGTTTTATCTATTCCGTTAACTAAAATTCATCCCATCAACCAATACTAGTCTGTATATGACCATACCATCCGTAGCCCAACATATGACTCGTACCCATGAGTCATATTGGGTCCAAAGACCAGAATTCTAAGGAATTTTCTAAGGTCCAGAAACCAAGGTATTTCAAAAGGGGAGGCTATAAGGCATTTCAGAATATTTCCTATCTTTGTATTCTATTTCGTGCTAGAGAGACTAGTTTTCATGAAACTTATCTAACTCCTAGCTTACTCTCATTTTAGATCATGCCTCCCCGAAGATATGAAGAATGTAGTAACTCAGCTGGAACCTTTGTCCCACTTTTGGCTAATGTAGAGGAAATTTGTCCTAATTGTGGAGTGAAAACTCAATCTAGGGTCCCTTCTCCTGATTGTACCTCTCCACTTGAGGTTCCACCGATCCACTAGTCCTTCTTGAGCTTTATGTTCTAGTGATACTTATGCTCGGTCACCTTAGGGAGATATTTTAAATGCAGAGTTCCTTTATTCTATCCATATGCTTACTCAGATTATGGTATCATAGTCTCATCGACCTAATCATGTGGGTCATATTTCCATTTCATCTGAGGTGACCCGGTTGACCAGTTAATAAGGTTGAATCCCCCAACCTTTACAAATCTAAGGTTGAGGAGTATTCTCAAAGGTTTATTGATAAGATGGATGATAATGCTCAACTTACACCATAATTCCGATGCAAGGTAGTTATTGTCAATATAAATCCAATAAGAGTCAAGGTCGAATCCATAAAGAGTATCACTTGTTTTTTATTCCTAAGTGTGTTACGAGTTAACTAGGAGTTAACCCAATATGTAAAACTAAAACAAAATGTTAAATTAAATAGAGGTTTTGGAATTAGAACTATGTTAAACAAAATTGTACTATAACACTAATATGAGAGCAAATAATTGATGAGTAAAACCAAGTAAGAGAGGTATTGGGGTTATGCCATCCTAGGGGTAATTCATGTATGGGGAATTTAGAGTTAGTTCTAATTTTAGTTAATGAGTGTTGGGTAAGCTAGCTTTAGGGTCTTAGTGTTAGCCTTTCAACAAAACACTAAGTTTCACCCATGGATTCTTTTGAATACCTCATGAGTGTGCCAAATTTATCAACCCAATACCTCAACTTAGTATCCTTATTTCTAGTATGATACTTATGAACATACCAATTTCACATAACATCCTTATTTCTAATATAATGTTAAGAAAAAAACTAAAATCAATCAGTTTTTCACAATTACTCATAATCCACATTCCCCTTTCAAGGATAATGTAGGATCCAAGACGATTGGAATTTTCACTCATAATTTTCAATTCAAGCAAGAGTAATAGCAAAACCCAACATCACTAACCATCAATTTATACTAAAAATCAACACCCATACACATCAACACCCTATTCAAGAATAACCCCAAGATCAGAATTTAGATACTCATCGGTTTAAAGAGAAGAAATTTACCCAAATTTGCATTCAAATCTTCTATTGAAAAGTAAAACAAGATTAAACTCAAACTTCAATTTGAATCCTCAACTAAAATATTACTTGGAATTAAGCATACAATTAGTTTCTTCTCTCTAGAACTAAAAAATTACATACAAGATAATCAACTTGTGAAAGGGTTTTGGCCATTTAGGATTTTAGGAACTAGCTTGTGAATTTCCACTTTTGCCCTTAAAGATATCCCGCTCCAACACAATCGCCCTATATTGATTGTGTTCGCAATTACCACGATTGCGGTAGTCACCTCATGTTCGTTGAGGTTTGACTTGCTGTGAGATCGCAATCGTGAACCTCAGGCTGTAACGCGGTACCTGAGGGTGAATCCCTGGTCCTAATTTTCAGCTTGAACAAGAATCTTGGTGTTTTGCTTCTCTTTTTAGTTTTGCTTCAACTCTTTTTCATCTAATTACCTAAAAATACAAAGACCATGGGATATAATGCATTTCATCAAAGAATTATCCTTATATACCCAATTATTTCATCATAGTGTACATAAATTTGGAGATAGATGAGTGGTAAATTTTCCACTCATTAATAGAGAATAGATTCAGGGTGATGCATTCTAGTGATTCAGAAGGTCTGGAGTTTTCTACTTATTAGTTAAAGGATGTGTCTTACCAGTGGTATGAGGAGTGGAAATAGCTGAGGGGTTATGATTTTGAGTTGATGGTGTGGTGAGGTTTTAGGTGCTTTTCTTGATCAGTTCTTTTCTCAGGAGTTGAAGGAGGCTAAGGTCAAAGAGTTTGTAAACTTAAAGCAGAGTAAGATGAGTGTTAATGAGTACACACTGAAGTTCCAATAGTTGTCTCATTATGCTTCGGAGTTGGTGTTAGAGTGTAAGGCTACCATGTTGAATAATGATATGGACATATCTGGGTTGGTGGTTCATATGCAATAGGTGGAAGATGAGAAAAAGAAGCAAGTAGAGATGTGAGAAAGGCAGAGCAAAAAGTTTAGGTATGTAGAGCAGAATATAAATCAGCAAAACAGTGGGAGGGAGATGACGTCCAAGCAACACCTCTTATCAGATGATGATACAGTCGTTGTAAAACTATAGCAACCCAATAAAGGTTGAGGTAAAATCCTAAGGGAACACGTGGAATTACAGATCTCAATAGTTGTAGTCAATGGGCAGAGAAAGAAAAGTAAATAGGAGGTTTTGTGTAGTAATCTCAAGCAAATAACTATATCAACTTCACTTGTAATCAGTGTAGGTGAACACTAGGATTACGTTCCCTTGGTTTCTCAACTCCGTAGGCCAATCATGATTTGTTGAACAAACCCAATACCTTACATGCAAAATTGATAAGTTATATACCTTCTACAGTCTATTGGATAAGCAGAAGGATTTTACCCTTTACCTTTTGAGTCTTATGATGTCGCCTTACTAACCCTTATATTGATCCCAATTAACTATTATTTTTTGAGTCTCTAGTTACTAGATAAAATCTAACCATCTTACTTAGATAGAATCTAGAAGCATGGATTGACAGTTGAACTCCAAATTACTATTGTCTTTATCTTTTCCTAGTCACTACTCCTCTTTTGGAGTAAGCAACAATATCTAGGCGGGATCCTATTGTGTGCACCCATTAAGAAAACTATCATAACAAAGATAAAGCAATACATGCATGGGTATCAGTTCAAAACAACAACAACACTTCCCCTACTTCTTCATTCTGCCTGGGTTTCCACAACCCTAGCTATGGGTTTTAGCCACTCATGCTTGTGAAGAAATCACTAACATTCATAATTGAAAGCATAGATGAAGTCACCATGATAAGAGATCTAAAAACCCACAATCGTAACTGAATTAATAAACTAAAGTCAATACAAGAGAATCCTAAGATCAAAATTGGATCTTGGAATCAAAATATATGTGTGAGTATCAAAACTGGGTTACTCCTACTAAAAACACATAAAGGATATTTATAGTACATGAGAAAAACCTAAAACAAAATACCGAATGAAATATAACAAAACTAGGTTAGTGGCCACACGTGGTCTCTACCTGCGCTCAGAACCCGAGCACAGGTAGTATCTGTAGTCCTGACCCTAGGTGCAGGTACAGGGCGCAGGTAGTGGGTGGAAAATTCCTGCAAATTCAACTCTTGGAATTTTGGACTTCTAGCACTTGCTTTGCCTACCTACGGTCCATAGGTCCTACTTCCGGTCTATAGGTTGACTTAGTAGGTATCGAGAGTCATTTTTTAGATTTTCTTTAATTCTCGAACATGCTTTGATAATGAACAAGTCGAAAAGTGTCCCAAACATCCATAATTACTCCAACTAGTAGCCAAAAACACATTTTCACCTTTTTTATGAACTTAGCATCCACAACATGATTTCCTGCAAAACATACCCAAAAAGAATCATAAATAACAAAATAACCTCAAAACCCTGCATATTTTCCTCATTTTAAGCATCGAAAGTGCTATGTTTCTATAGCACATCAACACCCTCCACTTAGAATATTTGTATGTCCTCAGGAAACATAACACAGCATAAACAAAAACAATGCTTAACTAGGAATCTAAGCTATTCAAGGTAGTTAGTCAACACTAAAAGATCAAAACACACACACCCTCTAATCTTATTTCTCAAGACCAACTATGTATGAACATGAAGCACAACAATGTGATGCAATGGGATCAAGGTATGGTAATTACATTAGCAATAGACAACCACTCATATATACAAGTTACACTACCCAAAATAAGTAAATAGTTAGCAATATGACTCAAGTGCCCTTATAACAAGGATGTCCCACTCACTCATATGAAATAATTCTTGTCAATGTAGGGATGGTCAAGAGACACTCATATCCAGAAGAGAAGTTCCAATCAATGCATGTTAAATACCATAGGCTTGCCCTTATTTTCGTTACCTTAACATTCAGATAGTCACGTTAGGACCACTATAGGACTTTTCTCGACTAGTAATGCAGCTTGGGGGCTGTATGGTACATAAGGACATATCAAGTGACTAAGCCTCCTTGGAAATATAGTAACATTGGGGTTTTATTTACTAACCAATTTCTTTTTTATTCCACCCTTATTTCTCTTTTTTTATTCTTTATTGCACATTCAGGTTGGGAGTGGTCTTTTATTCTTTCTCTTTCACTTTCTCACAATTTTTTATACCACACCCAGACCTACTAACTCCTTATTTTATCTTACCCTTCTACATACCCACTTTATACTGTGCACTCCTGTGATAGCCACCCTCAACTTAGGCATTTTGCCTGAGTTGAGGTGTACAATGTCTAAGAAGGACCAGGGACAAAATAGGTTCATTATAGCACAACTAGGAAGGTGAGTGGTGAAATAAGAAAAATAGGTTACAAGGCTCAAAATAAGGATCAAGGGATACAATTCACAAATAGAAGGTTATTTAGTCTAAAAGTGGACAAAAATAAAAAATGGCCTATGATCCTTTCCTGACCGACTATGCTTTAACCTAGGATAAACTGACCAAACAAGTTCTAAATTCAACATACAAAAGGAACTAGGTAGTATCTCACACACACATGGCATAGAGTCAATAATACAAACTACTACTTATCCAGTTCATGCAATTGTTAGCAAGTGATTATCATGTCCCTAATCCTAATGCCATAACAAAATCCATAATGTTCACACATATGTACATTCACATAGTTCTTAAATAATTTTTTTTGAAGGGGTATCAAAAAACAATTAAAACATGACTATTGCCCTAAATACTTAAAAATATCCTAATTACACAAAAATAACACACAATACGAAGAAACCATAATATGACTCAAAATTATCCTAGACATGTCGATTCTACAATTATATTATGGCTGACAGGAAAAGAAGCATGGTAACAAAAACCTATGATAGTATAGTATGCCCACCCCCAACTAAAATTTATGCACTATCCTCAATGCGCTAAATTAAAGTAAAAAAAAGGGAGTGAGAACATACCTGGGATGCACTAGGTGCCTAAATCATGAGCATCCCCAGATGGGGATATATTAGTTAGCAAAGGCAGTGGTGGTGGATGTGCACACTAGATAATAGATTTTCTACTTTAGATGCACACCTCTGCCTATCGATGAATGGAGACTTCATTGAATCATACCTGGCCTTTTTAACAGCCTGGTCATATGGTAAATCAAGGTCCTACGAGTCTTCTATGTGACCTCTCTTGGCCCCAATTAATGGGACCTCCTCATCACCCTTCCCAAAGAAATCAAAATATCTTGATATGCATGAAGGTGATATCTAGACCACCTAGGGTATAATTAAGAAAGTGGCTGCAACACAGCTCTCTATGAGAGAGCATACCTTTGCTTATAATATATCAAACTCTCTCTCATTTGGGCTAGATCCAGTGTATCTGTCTCTGTGTATTGTGATGTAAACTAACTCTTAAACTCATCAATTCATTTCTAGAAGTCAGGAAATAAATCAGACAGTGCAACACTCTGTGCAGCTTTCTACCAGGCCTCTGCCTGCTCAACTCTAGTCCTAACCCTTGATCTCATCTTCTCTTAGAGGGTAGTCATCTCAGTCTTAATAACCCTCACTCTAGAATCGGTGGCCCTCTATCAGTCCACTAGGCTCTGTAAAAACTTGATAGATATAGTGATCATATCTGAAGCAGGAGTTGTATTAGATAGGCGAGTAAGATCTGAAGGTACACCCACCAACTCTGAGGTCAAACCAAGGGATGAAGAAAAAGTAGTTTGTGTGCCCTGGTCCTGCATACTAGAATTTAGATCCTCTCTCTACTTATCTATCTTCATGTCAATATTAACATCCACATTACCACGATGCGCCTCATCAGGCTCTGAGGAAACTTCTGGACCCTTAAATTGGCCCTTAATACTACTTCCTGCTATTTCGGTATCCTAGAAGTGCCTAGACATGCTATATCCTTCATAGTATTTGTTTGTGCAGTTGTCGTCACAAGTACCCTCTCATCAACCCCTGGTATCTCAGGCACACCAGCCAAATCACACAGCCTCTGAATTATGTAAGGGAATGGTAAATTAGTCAACTCCCCAAATACTCTATTGTGTAATTCATACCAAAGTATGGAAAAAAAATCAATGGCATAACCGACCATCATACAAATAACCAGTACAAATCCCTCCCATGTCAATTTATTATTTGAAGTAGTGGGTATCAGTCGGTATCTAATCAACAACTACCAAAACTTAGCCTAAATGTCAATAGGCTCTTCTTGATCATAGCATGCCCCTCAATCCATGGGGTTGCATCACCCAAAGGTGAAAAATAACTAGCTATTCACCTAGCCATCTAAACCCTCTCTCATCAGTGCTCAACCTTCCGCATGATATATCGATGACGTGCGACCCTCGTTCTATGGTCACACTCAGTTGTAGATGCATGAGTGATGTAATTTAGGCTGAAGATAACTCTATGGATAGTCTCTGTTGAAATGTCAACTCTGACCCCTCTAACCAATGTATGATCAAGTTATGGTTGCGTCATAAATCTCACTAGTCCTGGATGTCTGTACAAAGAAATGACTACTGTAGCTCTACGGGATTTATAAAATTCCCATACCATAGTCGGGCTATAGGAACTGAGTGTCCTAGTCATCCACTCTAGCTGATATCTATAGTTGTGTCACTCAATCTTTCCCCGATAGGTCAATTCAGTTCTCTTTATAAATGCACCTAGTAGGCTCGTGGTGTAGTATCTCTCACATCTCTTTCACACACCACCTCTAATGTCCCTCTTCGGGAGATGTATCTGAGGCATATATAGGAGCGAGACTCTGTTATACTGATGCATCATGGGAAAGATTCTATGTATCCTCCTCAGATTGGGGTACATTTGTCTGTTGTACATGAGTAATGATACCCTCCTCAGACTGGAGCACCACTGAAGGATCCTCCTGTTCTACCTCATCAGATAAATCCTGGGACCCCTCCTCAGACTGGGGGTCCTGAGCAAAAACCTACGGAGTAGGCTCAAAATCTGTCTTCTCATTATCATCATCATTAGGTGGAGGAGTGTGTGGGGGTGACATCCTTGTTGACTTCATCCATAGTTGGGTTGCAACTGTCTGAGCAACATGGCAAGTTTATCCTTTCATGACTATGTGTGTCACCCTTACTGCAGTGTCTGTACGTTGCTGCCTCGGGCACTCCTTTACTAAACTGCTAGGCTCGGGAGACTCTGAACGTCTCCTAGAGGTAGCGAACTATGTCTTCTTTAAAGTTTTAGGTGTCATATGTACCTAAAAAACTAGTTGTTATTTTCCAACAAAAGTGAGGGATAACAAAAGTTCAAGAAAAATTTAAGATTCAAAATGTTTGAATTTTTCCTCAATTTTCGCACCTCTATAACCTGTTTGAAATACCAAAACGTCCAATAAGCACACACCTATCATAAATCATAACTCTCAATACAAAAAAACATGCTCAACTAGTGGTATTACTTTTATTCATTCAAGTTCAACTTCCGATTGGGGCCTAACTTTAGATTATTTTTCAAAATAAGGCCTTACATTATGCTTTTAGGCTACTTCAAGGCTCCTATATATAAGAATGATATATTCTATATATTTTACAATAAAATTCACATATCAATTTGTTTAAACAATAAATAGATTAATACATAACCATTAGGAGCTGAGAAAGTTACCTCTTATATGAAGAACCGGAAGTAAGTAATGAAGAACTCAAGAAAAATCACAGTTGGAACTTGTTTTTAGTGTGTTGGGGTAAGTTTATATTACAAATAAGTTTCAATATAGCCTTTACTTAAGTATGGGCTTAGTTTGTATTTTAAAAGAGAAGTTCGAATTCAAAGGTAAAAGTGAAGTTTTGAGGATTAGAATGAGGTTAAGGTTGTTTAAATATATGTGGGGGTTGTTTTAGGTCATAAGTAAGTGTTGGTGGGCCCAAAATTTAAATTAAAAAGTAGGCCCAATTTTCACCTAGCCGTGTCTTGTACTTACGGCCATCACCTGCGGTCAGGGTTTGGGTGCAGGTGCCACCTGCGGCCAGCAGGTGCTGGGCCAAAAATTTTGGCCCGCTTTCTTGCAATCCAAACTTGGAGTTTTGATATTTTCTAGCTACTTATGGTCCTGTAACCTAAGTTTGAGGTCCCAAAAGTAAAATTAGATGCCAAAGCCCATAACTTTTCATTTTTCATCCTCAAAATTTCCACTTTTCAACTTATTACTCAACTTACCGTGAGGGACTTGTAACCACGATGGGTTGATCACACAGTCCACTTACCAGGAAATCGATGAATGTAGCAATTTTTTCTATATTTCGGGTAAGTCCAAGAGATAAAAACCTACAAAAAGAAAAAACAACAAAAACGTGAACACTAACAATAGTGGGTTGCCTCCCACCCAACGCTTGATTTAATATCGCAGCACGACATGGCTGTGTTGGTTACTCAAACTTCACCAACAAGACCATGGGTTGCCTCTCATGCAACTCTTGATTTTACATCGTGGCACGACGTAGGTATCTTGACTACTCAAAATTCATCATGATACCCATAGGAGTATCCTCCAGGTTTATCAATACAATTAATCACCGATACTACCCTTATGTTGGTTGGATGATTCATTGCCTTTCAAATGTTGAATATAGCCTCCTCATCCCTGAATCTGAATTTCATCTCACCTTTCTCTATGTCAACCATATCTCTACCTGTGGACATAAATAGTCTTACCAATATAATGGCCATCTCGGTGTCAACCTCATAGTTTTTTTAAACTAAATTGGGCAATAGCCTATTTTATTAAAAGCAAAAGAGTTCAATACAAAATAAATGGGTTAGGCCCAAAAGTGACCTGACTCGGATGGCCTGACCCGGATCTAACAAAACAAGAAAATACTATCAGACAACCATAGGTTTAGTATTCATTTTTAAAAGTGAAGCAGCCATAGTGTTTTCCCTTCGTCTTCTACACCTAGATCACCAATGAGGTTCTGTATACGTGCTTTAGCTTCTTGCTCAATCTATGCGGATCATCATCTATCTTCCTCTCTCTTTGTTAAGCTAAGTGTCTAAACTTCTAATAACCATATTCCCTTTTCTAGCTCAATGGGTTGAGTTTCTTAAGAAACTAATACCACCATTTGTACTAGAAAATAGAGTCCAGTAACTAAAGTTTCACAGCTTTAACATCGTAAAAGGTGTGTCTAAACCACTCTTTAGGATTTTACAGATCTGCCTTAGCTGGTATTTAAGTATTCAAACCCTTTGCATCTGAAATCTCACTGGATGCAGACATCATACTCAAAAGAAAATCACTTCTAACACCAGGTAGTTATATCTCTATAAATTCCTAATTTGATTACAACACCACTTATATATATTTTTTAACATGATACTATGCTACATTCTTTCTATTTTTCAATAGGATGAGATAAGTGAAAAGAACCATTCATTAATTTGCATCGATTTGGATATTCCAGTTCCAGGTTCCAAATTCTTGTTAACATCTTATCACCTCCTCTTTATTCACCTTGTGAAACCCCCAAATGTTGTTGTATATTGCACCATTTTTATGAAAGTTTTTTTGCTACTTCAAATCCGTTGTGAAACTTTTCTAAAATTGGAGTCATAATTTTGTCGAGCATAATGATAGCTTTTTCTTTTGTTGGAAGCTGTTCCATATTATTGTATTGAAATTCACCTGAAAAATCAAAAACTAAATTAGTAAAACAAATCAGCTAGAGTGTTACCTTTCCAAAACGAATGTACCACTCTAACTGATCTATTTTCCATCATAGCTTTAATAGATTTGACAACGATTACTATACTCCATGGGACCTTCCACTGTTGATTGAGAATCTACACCATAGCCCATGAATCAGTTTGCACCACTATTTGATGAATATAATTAGTTGTACAGAACTGAAGGCATTCCCTAATAGTTGTAGCTTCTGTAACCAAGATAGTAACATCTTTAATTCTAGAACCTTTTGCTACCACTAGGTCTCCAAACTGATCTCTAATGCAAAATACAATGGAACTAGGTCGAGGATTTCAGTTAGAGGCACCATCAGTGTTACCCTTTAATGCAACGCCCCGAGAGTAAACCCTGGACACCATACGGTGCTTACAGTTTCGAGAGACCATAAGCTATCCCATGAGTTGGCACCTGGTGTGAGCACTGAATAATATACTGATAACGAATGTGTACGGAAACAACTAAATATTCCATAAGGTTTCAATACTGGAAACAATACAAATGAAATCCACAAGTCTGAAACATATGCAAAAATGCTAAAAACTGACTGATAAAATAGAAAACTAACTGATTTTCTGAAATGTACGAAAGCCTCTAAAACTGACTAAATGATAGTTGATGGGATAGGCCCCAACTAACTCCAACTGAATACTAAACTAAAATACTGAAATCACATTATTGGTCCTTGGAATATGAGGACACACCACTGTTACTGCTGCTGATACACTGGGAGGTCTAGGTGCAGTCGGGAACCTGAGCATCTGAACCTATGATATGATACATCATAATATAAAAAATGAGTATGCGGTCAGTACTTTGAATGTACTGGTATGCTAGATGGGGTTAGGCTGATATGCATGGGCTCATGTACATAAATAATAACTGACTGAATGAATAGCATGAGATAACTGATACATTTTATGCATGAAAGAGGTAAAGCTAAGGATGCATGACCAAGCATATAACATGATACAGAAATAGCTTTTAAACTGAAGTACTAAAGTACTGATTCTGAATAACTGCTAACAGTATGCTATGGTCAAACAAACCTGAAACAAAACTCTGTACTGACTATTGAACTGAGACTGTGGGAGCTTGCTATAATCGACATGCCCTAATGTACTATCAGGGTCCAACTTGTAACCCAGTTGGAAGGGTGTCAGCACCGTGTCAAGGGTCCTAACAATGGATGTGTGGATCCACTAATCTGATATCTCTAAGGACGAAGGTGTCATGCCTATCTGATGGGGGACCCCTCTAAGTCTACAGTGGTATAGGTCTAGAACACAGGGACTGCTACTAATATATCATACCTATTGACAAGGGAGACAAATGCCTCATACTTACGTACAAAGGAGATGCCATCCCTATTCACTCGGTGCTAAGTCTTTACTCCCAACTGAAGGATATTGATTACTGGACTGAACTAAGTTTGACTGATATGGTAACTGACTGAACTGACCATACTCTAATATATATGAAACCATTTTGAAAATACTGAGACTAAGTAAACAACAAAGTTTTTGGTTATTCATAATACCCAAGACTCAAAAACATTACCAATAGAAATATACTAAAGCTTCACAAGCATGATAAGTAGTCATTGTTCAAAATTCATCTCTTAGGCATTTCATCAAAGAAATGGAGGTCATAAAGTTAAAGAAAGGGAATAGTTAAATCATAGCATAATAACATAATTTCAATACAAAAATCATAGGTTAAGGATTTAACATGTAAATATCATCCGTCAAATGGGTCAAAGGCTAGTTCCAACAAAAACACATATCAACATGATATAAAAATTAAAATTCATGGAAGTTAATGGATAAAATTTATGAAAACATGTAAAGGCCATGATTTTAAACTTTAAAATAGATTCTTGGACTCCATGAGTGAATAGAACCCATGAATGAACATCTAACATACCTTAACTGATGAATTTTCGTAAGTCCTTGGAGATATTTCTTGAAGATTAAACTTGGATTTGAAGAAGCAAGGGTTTTGTTCTTGAGAGAGTTTGTGAAAAGATGAGTGATTTTGCCCTTTTGGGACCTTAATCTTATGTTATAGGTGAGGCAAAGTAAGGGGAAATGACTCAAATATCCCCACCTACCAGAATTAATTAAACTGAACATGGACAGTGATACGGTAAGTGACGCATCTCATCACTCAGTCGACGCACCATGTTGCACCCCACCAACGCAATAAGTGGCACCGCGACCATATCGCACTGACTCACTAGTTTGAACATCCAAACAAGCCTCAAACCCCATCCAAAAAAATTATAACTTACATGAGACATGCTATTGACCACCTCTATCCTATATCAACTTAAAAATCGATGTTCTAAGGTCGGTATGATCGAGATTAAAATTATCAAAGTTTAAGAGCCTTTGGAAATGACTAAGACTTAACATTTAGTGAAATTTTCTAAGCCTTGGACCCCTTTAGCATGCAAGAGTGAGCTGAAATGAGGTTAGATCTTATAGGGTCTTACAATATCTCTCCCTTGGGAACATTCATCCTCAAATGAGACTGGTTAATCTAAGAATTACTGAGGTACTAAGATTTTATGCTGAATATGCACAACTCAAACATGATTACATGACTGAGTCTGAACATGGTGACTGACTAAACTGATTTGTGAATGCATGCAATGACATGTATATAATCATATGGTTAGGACTGAGAATAAAAAAAAGATAATCTAAGGGAAAACTGTTACCTTGAACTAAATCTGAGTTGGCAAAGAAAAGTTGAGGGTTCTTGGTTTGCATATCTGCTTCCGCTTCCAAGTGGCTCCCTCAACAGATTGATTCTACCAAATATGTTTGACCAAACTTCTTTATTCCTTCGTATGTGAATATGGTGATCTAAGAGTTCGACTAGGACTTCTCTGTGAGAAAGGCTATCCTGAACATCTAAGCTTTCTAAAGAAACAACAACAGTTAGATCACCAATACACTTTTTCAACAAAGAAACGTGAAACATTGGGTTCATTGATGCCAAATCTGCAGGTTTATCAAGCTTGTAAGATACTTTTCCAAAGTGGCTCATGATTCTGTAAGGGAAAATATATCGGGGACTAAGCTTTCCCTTCTTTCCAAACCTCTTCACTCCCTTCATGGGAGATATTTTCAAATAAACCAAGTCTCTAACTGTGAACTCAAGATCTCTCTTAGGTATATCCGCATAGGATTTCTGATGGCTTTGGGTTGTCTTAAGCACCTGAACTTTCTCCAGTGCATCAAATACTAAATCTGGCCCTATCAATGCAGTCTCACCTACCTCAAACCAACCAATAGGAGATCTACATCTCCTCCTATACAGAGCCTCAAATGGATCCATTTGGATACTGGATGATAACTGTAATTGTTGGCAAACTCAATCAATAGCAAGTGATCATCCCAACTGCCCTTAAATTTAATAACACAAGCTCTCCATATATTCTCTAGGGTCTGAATGGTCCTCTCTTCTTGATCATCAATAAGAGGGTGAAAGACTGTACTGTAATGAACTTGAGTACCAAGACCCTTCTGAAAATCTTTCCATAAGTGAGAGGTAAAATGAGTACCTCTATCTGAAATAATGGACAATGGGACTCTATGCAACCTAAAAAACTCTCTAATATAGAGATTGGCATAATCCTCAACTGAATAAGAAGTATGGACAAGTAAGAAATAGGCTGATTTGGTCATTCTATCTTCAATAACGCAAATTGAATCATGCTGACGACATGAACGAGGCAACCCTATCATAAAGTCCATGTTCACCTCTTTCCACTTCCAAGTGAGGATGCTGAACTCCTACAGAGTGCTACTAGGTTATTGGTGCTTAGCCTTAACCTACTGACAATTAGCACACTTGGCTACAAAATCAGCAATATCCTTTTTTATACCACTCCACCAATAAATTTTCCACAAATCACGGTAATCTTAGTGGCTCCTAGGTGAATAGAGTAAAGCGCCCCATGTGTTTCTGCGAGAATTTTTTGTCTCAAACCATGTACACATGGCATACACAGTCTACCTTGGCAATGCAACACACTATCTCTACCTTGGGAGAAAACCTCTACTTTTTGATCTCTGACTGACTCTTTCAACTCCACTAGACTGGGGTCCCTATCTTGTTTTTCTTTTACTTTGGAAACCAAACAAGATTCCAAACTATTCTGAACCCAACACTATGCTTAGATGAGTCAACCAAATGCCTAACCTAGCCAACTGATGAACCTCCTGAAACTGCTTCTTCTTATCATTCTCAACATGAGCCACACTACCTATAGACAATCTACTAGGGTATCTACCACTACATTGGCCTTGCTCAGATGATACAAAGCACTCATATCATAATCCTCCAACAATTCTAACCACTTTCTTTGATAGAGATCTAACTCTCTCTGCAAAAAGATATACTGCAAACTTTTATGGTCCACGAACATATCAACATACACCCCATATAGATAATGCCTCTAAATTTTAAAAGCAAACACAACAGCTGCTAACTCAAGATCATGGGTAGCATAATTCTTCTCATGAGATTTAAGTTGTATAGAGGCATAAGCTATGACCTTACCTCCCTACATCAAAACACAACCCAAACCAACTCTCGAAGAATCATAGTAAACAACAAATCCATTTGAACCATCTGGAAAGGACAAAACTGGGGCTGAGATAAGTCAAGCCTTCAATTCCTGAAAAGTCTTCTGACAAGAATTTGACCACTAAAACTTGAATTTCTTCTTAGTCAATCTGGACATGGGGGATGCAATAGATGAAAAACCTATAACAAACCATCGATAATAGCCATTTAAACCCAAGAAACTCCTAATATCTGACAAAGAAATGGGTCTGGGCCAGTTTCTCACTGCTTCGATCTTTTGAGGGTCAACTCTAATGCCATCATCAGATATAATATGGAAAAGGAAAGCTACTGATCTTAGACAAAACTCGCACTTACTGAATTTAGCGAACAACTGATGGGCTCTAAGAGTCTGTAATACTATTCTGAGGTGGTTGGCATAATTATTTTCATTATGGGAATAGACAAGGATGTCATCTATGAAGACTATGAAAAGCATATCCAAGTACTTCTTGAACACTCTGTTCATCAAGTCCATGAAAGTTACTGGGAAATTTGTTAGTTCAAAGGACATGACTAGAAATTCAAAGTGACCATATCGAATTCTGAAAGTTATTTTTGGAATGTCATATTCTCTGACTCTGAGATGATAATAGCTGGATCTGAGGTCTATCTTAGAGAAATAACTAGCACCCTGAAGTTGATAGAACAAGTCATCAATCTTAGGGAGTGGATACTTATTCTTGATTGTGACTTTGTTCAACTGATGGTAATCGATGCAGATTCTAAGAGAACCATCTTTCTTACGCACGAAAAAGACTGAAGAGCCCCATTGGGAAATACTGAGCCTAATGAATCCTTTATCTAAGAGATCTTTCAAATACTCTTTCAACCCTCTAAGCTCAACTGGAGCCATTCTATAGAGAGGAATAAAGATGGGATGGTTATCTAGAAGAAGGTCTATTCCGAAGTCAATTTACTCTTTGGGAGAAACTCCGAGAAGATCTTCTGGGAAAACATCTGGAAATTCCATCACTATTGAAATAGACTCAAGGTTGGGAGTCTCTGAACTAAAGTCTTTGACTTGAATAAGATGGTAAACACACCCCTTGGATATCATTTTTCTCGACTTAAGGTACGAAATAAAATGTCCCCTAAGTGCTGAAGTACTACCCTTCCATTGAAGGACTGGTTTATTAAGAAACTAAAAATTAACAACTCTATTTCTACAATCAACTAAACAATAGCATGAGTGAAGCCAATCTATACCGAGAATGACATTAAAATCAGTTATCTCTAACTCCACAGGATCAACTAAAGTGACTTTCTTGGATATTGTAATCGGACAGATCTTGTATACCTGCCTGGCTATAATAGAGATATCTACTGGGGTGGACACAGAGAAGAGTTATGCTAAAGTCTTAGGACTGATACCAAAATTCACAGCTATACAGGGGGTTACAAAGGAAAGCGAAGCTACGGGGTCTAACAAAGCATAAACATGGAGGTGAAATACCTGAACATACCAATAACCACATCAGAAGAACTTTCCTGATCCTGTTAGGACTGAAGTGCATACAATCTATTATGGTACTAACTGCTGGTGGCATTAGAAGTGGCACCTTCTGCTGAGTTGGGCGTCCTGCTAGTGCAGCTAAAGAGTTAGTCTGTTGGCGATCATTCATGCCTTTCCACATACCTATTGAACATTTCCTCAACCCGTGGTCTAGCTTGCCACATCCAAAACACACATCACTGCCACCCCTGCATATACCTTGATAATTCCTACCACACTTCTGGCAAATGGGATTAGTCCAACTAATGTTCACACTACCTTGAGTCGTAGAGCCTGGCGCCCTATCCCGATTATTATTTCTGAACTTTGACACTAGAGCAATAGCTGAAGACAGAGCTGGGACTAAAGATTTATGATGGAAATAAGGACGGTTACCACCCTCTGACCTCGATTGAGCAAAACTAAAGTTCCTTGTCTTCGCCCTCTTACTCTTTTTTTTCTTCTCCTTAACTTTCTCTTCCTCAATCTATTGAGCATGGACCGTCAACCTAGAAAGGTCTATCCATTTATAAACATCATGGTCCTACACTCCTTAACCATTCTATCAGCCACATCAGAGACAAACTTACTCATCCTAGATCTATTAGCAGACACCACATGACGAGCATACATTGCCAGCTGAGTAAACTTAAGTGAATACTTTTCACACTCATATTGCCTGCTTTAAATTAATAAATTCCAGAACCTTCGATTCCTTTAACTCCAAAGGAAAGAACCTATTTAAAAAGGCTGTAACAAACTTCTTCTATTCAACAGGCCCTGCATCTATACCTCTATCTCCTTTCTACTGCTTATAACAGGTGTGACCAACATCCTACAAGTGGAAAGTACCTAACTCTGTACTCTCATTATAATTCACACCCATAATGTTAGTTACCTTTTGAACTATTTTAAGAAACTCTTGCGGATCCTCATCAGACTTGGATCCTCAAAAACAAAGAAGGGTTCATTCGGGTGAAGCCCTGAATCCTAGCTGTGGCGGTATTAGCCATTGAAAAGCTAGGACAATAGCCTGCTAATTTTTTTGAGCCGCTACTAAGTGAGCTAAACTAGTAAATACAACTTTGAATTCAGAATGAGAGATATGCTCATTTAGGGGATCTTCCTGAACAGGTGGATAAGCAGGTTGATTTCCATTTCTCCTTCCGTTATTCTTTTTGGGAGGCATTTTCTATAAATGAAAAGAATATTTAATTAGAAATAGATTTTAAATTGAGATCATGCTCATTCGGACGACATGAATACTGAAAGAAGGGGAACTTTTCCTAAAATATCTTGTAGCCTCTTGTCCATAAGTGTGGCGCACTTTATACCCATGCACAAGACTCTACTCAATGCGCCTTTCAAACTCCCTAGGACACTTTGAAACCTTAGGCTCTAATACCAGGTTTGTAACACTTCGAGAGTACACCCTGTACGCCACACGATTCTTATAGTCTTGAGAGACCACAAGCTAACCCATGAGTTGGTACCTGTTGTGAGCACTGAATAATATACTGATAACGAACATGTGCAGAAACAACTAAGTATTCCATAAGGTTTCAATACTGAAAACAATACAATTAAAATCCGTAAGTCTGAAACATAAGCAAAATTTTTGAAAACTGACTGATAAAATGATAACTAACTGATTATCTGAAATGTTCGAAAGCCTCTAAAACTGACTGAATGAGAGTTGATGGGTGAAGCCCTAACTAAATCCAATAGATTACTGAACTAAAATACTGAAATAACATAATCGGTCCTGGAATATGAAGACTCACCACTGCTAATACACTGGGAGGTCTAGGTGCGGTTTGAAAAAACAAAAGAGGTCTAGGTGCCTATTTTATTAAAAGAAAAAGAGTTTAATACAAAATAAATGGGTCAGGCCAAAAATTGACCTGACCCGAATGGCCTGAATCGGATCCAACAAACAAAAAAATACTATCAGACAACCATAGGTTTAGTATTCATTATAGAAAGAGAAACAACCATAGTGTTGTCCCTTCATCTTATCCACCTAGATCACCAATGAGGTTCTGTCTATGTGTTTTAGCTTCTTCCTCACCCTATGTGGATCATCAACTATCTTTCTCTCCCTTTGTTAAGCTAAGTGTCTAAACTTCTAATTACCTTCTTCCCTTTTCTAGCTCAATGGGTTAAGTTTCTTAAGAAACTAATACTACTATTTTACTAGAAAATAGAGTCTAGTAACTAAAGTTTCATAGCTTTGATTTCATAAAAGGTGTGTCTAAACCACTCTTTGGGATTTTCTAGATCTTCCTTAGCTGGCATTTGAGTATTAAAACCCTTTGCATCCAAAATCTCACTGGATGCAGGCATCATACTCAAAAGGAAATCACTTCCAACACTAAGTAGTTGCATCTCTACAAATTCCTGATTTGATTACAATACCACTTATTTATGTTTTATCACATGATATTATGCTACATTATTTCTATTTTTCTACAGAATGAGATGAGTGAAAAGAACCCTTTATCGATTTGCATCAATTTTCATATTCCAGTTCTAGGTTCCAATTTTTTGTTAACATCTTATCGCCTTCCTCTTTATTCACCATGTGAAACCTCCAAATGTTGTTGTACGTTGTACTATTTTTATGAAATTTTTGTTGCTACTTCAAATTAGTGAAACTTTTCTAATATTTAGAGTAGTAATTTTGTCGAAATAATGATAGCTTTTCCTTCTGCTGGCCACTATTACATGTCGTTGTACTGAAATTCACCTACAAAATCAAAAACTAAATTAGTAAAACAAATCAGCTAGAGTGTTATATTCCCGAAAGGATTGTACCACTCTAACTGATCTATTTCCATCATAGCTTTAATAGAGTTGACCACGATTGCTATACTCCATGGGACCTTCCACTTTTGATTGAGAATCTACACCATAGCCCATGAATCAGTTTCCACCACTATTTGTTAAATATAAGTAGTTGTACAAAACTGAAGGCATTCCCTGATAGCTGTAGCTTCTGCAACCAATCTAGTAGCATCTTTAATTCTAGAACCTTTTGCTACCACTAGGTCTCCAAACTAATCTATAATGCAAAATACAATGTAACTAGGTCCAGGATTTCCTTTAAAGGCACCATCTATCTTACCCTTTAATATAACGCCCCGACAGTACAGCCTGGATGCCACACGGTGCTAATATTCTCAAGAGACCACAAGCTAACTCATGATCTAGTACCTGCTGTGAGTACTGAATAATATACTGATAACGAAAGTGTGCGGAAACAACTAAATATGCCATAAAGTTTCAATACAGAAAATAATACAACTGAAATCCACAAGTCTAAAACATAAGAAAAAATGCTAAAAACTGAATGATAAAACTGACAACTAACTAATTGTCTGAAATGTCCAAAAGCCTCTAAAACTAACCAAATGAAAGTTTATGGAACAGGACTCAACTAAATCTAATTAACATCTTAACTAAAATATTAAAATAACATAGTAGGTCCTCATAATATGAGGACTCACCACTACTACTACTGCTGATGCACTGGGAGGTCTAGGTGTGGTCGAGAGCCTAAGCATCTGAACCTATGATATGATATATCATAGCGCAAAAAATAAGTATGTGGTTAGTACTTTGAATGTATTGGTATGCTAGGTGGGGTTAGGTTGATATGCATGGGCTCGTGTGCATGAATAATAACTGACTGAATAAATAGCATGAGATAACTGATACATAGTATGCATGAAAGCTGATACATGACAAAATTTCAATTCAAAAATCATAGGTTAAGGATTTAACATGCAAATATTATCCTTCAAACGGGTCAAAGGCTAATTCCAACAAAAACACATGTAAACATGATATAAAAATTAAAATTCATGGAAATTCATGGATAAAATTCATAAAAACATGTAAACGTCATGATTTTAAACTTTAAAGCAGATTCTTGGACTCCATGGGTGAAAAGAACCCATGAATGAACATCTAACATACCTTAACTAATGAATTTTTGTGAGTCCTTGGTGATTTCTTGAAGCTTGAACTTGGATTTGAAGAAGTTAGGGTTTTGTTCTTGAGAGAGTTTGTGAAAATATGAGTGATGTTTTCCTTTTGGTACCTTAATCTCATGTTATGGGTGAGGCTAAGTAAGGGAAAACCGACTCAAAAAGCCCTACATACCCAAAATTAATTAAACTAAATGTGGCTAGTGACGCGGTAATCGACGCATCGCATCGCTCTGTCGATGTGTTAGGCGACGTGCCGTGTTTGATACCAAAGAGTATCTAAATGGGCAAAAAACAGTCCACAAGTGACCCACGAATACCCTTAACAATCAAGACACAAAATGACAAAAGGAAGCAAACACAAACTTAATGATAAAGAAGATAGATAACTTGACACAAGGGAAACATGTAAAGTAGTAACTAAAGAGTTTATTAAACTATAAAACCCCAAAAAAACACGTTAACAAGCACCAAGTTCTTACAACGATACAAGAGCGAAGTCCACCACTCAAGAACCAACGTTTCTAACAAACAAGCAATCACAAGAGATTTCACCCTTGAATGCTATCCTAGTTACTAGTTTTGGTTTTGTACCTCAAGGAGAGAGGACTTGGTGTTTCAAAAGTTCAAGACTTACAATAATCATCAACCAAAGAACTAAAGACCTAAACTAGTCTATTTATAGACTTATTACAAAAGTAAGGTGAAATGACCAAAAAGGCCCTTTAATGAATAGCTTCAAGTAGGCGCCCTTGGAGTGTTATGCATGGATGGTTTTGGCGTCCATTTAGGTACTCCTTTTCACTTCATTTGAATCCACCAAGTCTTGGGTCCAACACGCACTCTGTTAAGTTCATATCTGTGATTATTCTTGTATCATCCTCTCCATCTTGAGTGGAATTTGCCCACAAATTCATGGATTCACCTCTCTCAATTGGCCACTTCAAAAGAAACCACTCAAAACAGCCTGCAAAACATGACATGGCACCAAAATAGTTCACAAAGAACATGAGGAACACGGGATCTCATTAACACAAGTCTCGGCCAACTTCTTTATTTTGAACCTCGGCTTCCTCTCCATCTTGAGATTTTTCTTCAATCTCATCCGTTTCAATTCCCATATCTCCACTTGGTGGTGGGTTCCTTGTTGGTCCCATTGACTAACTCTTCCTCCATTCCCTCGGTATCCTCTTTGATCCGTATGTCTTCTTTTAAACTCTTCTTCCATCATATAAGGCTCATCATTGACTCCATATCCTTCATGTTTCTTTTTACCATATACCTCTACGTGGATGTCTCAGATTTTGAAAAGTGGAGCTTTGATTGAGAGGATTGATTTGGTGAAGTAGAGCTTCGGTTGTGGAGCTTGGACGGGAGAGTTTGGTTTTGGAGCTTGGATAGGAGAGTTCGGTTTTTGAGCTTGGATAGGATAATTTGGTTTTGGTGGAGGAATTTGGCTTCCAAGTCCTTCTTGTTGGACTTGATCAATTTGGGGGAAGGTGGCCTACTTAGGTCTCGGTTTTGAGGATAATTGGAAACTTGGCTTATGACATTTTGTGGTGGTCTTTGAGGATTGATCGTTAGATGTAAAGTTTTGGGAGTAGAAGCACGAGAGTTTCTTCGACTCTCCAAAAGATCCAACTTCTCACCAAACAATGTCATATTCGAGCCTAATCTATCAAGACCCGCATTCATTCTAGCCACTTCACGGGAAAGAGTTTCAATCCTGGCCAAAATAGCACTAAGAGCATTGTTATCCATTTAGCCAAAAGTTACCTACAAAACACAAATAAGTTAGTTGTACAAAGGGGTGACGTGGCAGCCTTTGATTAGTTACGGATAGTGATATGGAAGCCTTGGGATGGTTGTGGAATTTGAAAAATTTAGTATTTTTTCAACTTGTGGAAGAGTGAATTCAGTTTTGGAGGGGAAATACACAAGTTTTAGAGACTTTTCCACATTCAAAATAGGTTGACTTTCTTTGCACCTTTTGGGAAAAACACCTTTTTGAAGGGTGGTTGGCTCTTTCCTCTTTTGGTTAGTCTTTAAAAGTCCCCTTACTCCCTTTTGGTAACTAGTATTTTTGAAAGCCCTCTTTGTACCTTACTACTTTGGTATAGTCTTGGAACTTGTTTCAAGATAAACAAGACACTCTTCCACTTGGTCTTAAGATCAAACACTACTTATTGAAGGTTCTTCTTGTCTCAAGACATGAAGATTGGCCAAGAACACCAAGAACCTTCAACAAGATTGGAATACCAAGGTTCAAGTTGAACCTCCCAACAACAACAAATATTTTCAACACAAATCCACAACCACAATAACAACAACACACCTTTAAACGTTCAAATTTTGAATCCACCATAACAACACCAACAACAATTCGGCCCAACTTTTGAATCCGCACAACAACAACACAAGTAGGAGTTCAACTTATATCTTGACTCTATTAGTGTTAGGGAAGAACAAACCAACAATAATAACACTCAAGACTCACGAAATATACCTAGATCTAGACTCAAAGAACAAATCTCGGCCAAGACAACAACAAGATAAACAACTTTCTCGGCCAAGAACACCAAACTCAAGAACACAACTCTTTTTGTGAGATGTTCGACCTTAGACACCTCTTCTAGTGTTAGGAAACAAAGATCTAACAATAGAACACACAAAACATACAAAAATCACAAGAAAACTAGGCTTCAAATTTTGGCCTAACACACAAAAACGTGGACAGATTACTATTTTGAGTTTTTCAGATTTTTTTCAACACTTTTTTTTTATTTTTGAGTGAACAAACCCAAGATTGATCTCGTGGGAACGAAATAAATGATGGCTTTGATACCAAATGATAACAAACGGTATCTAAATGAGCACAAAAAAGTCCACAAGTGACCCGCAAATACACGTAACAAGCAAGACACAAAATGACAAAAGGAAGCAAACACAAACTTAATGATAAAGAAGATAGATAACTTGACACAAGGGAAACATGTAAAATAGTAACTAAAGAGTTTATCAAACTATAAAACCCCAAAAAAAACGTTAACAAGCACCAAGTTCTTACGAAGATACAAGAGTGGAGTCCACCACTCAAGCACCAACGTTTCTAACAAACAAGCAATCACAAGTGATTCCACCCTTGAATGCTATCCTAGTTACAAGTTTTGGTTTTGTTCCTCAAAGAGAGAGGACTTGGTCTTTCAAAAGTTCAAGACTTACAATAATCATCAACCAAAGAACTAAAGACCTAAACTAGTCTATTTATAGACTTATTACAAAAGTAAGGTGAAATGACCAAAAAGGCTCTTTAATGAATGGCTTCAAGTAGGCGCCCTTGGAGTGCTATGTATGAATGGTTTTGGTGTCCATTTAGGTGCTCCTTTGCACTTTATTTGCATCAACCAAGTCTTAGGTCCAACACACACTCTCTTAAGTTCATATCCGTGATTATTCTTGTATCAGCATTGCACCCCACCAATGTGACAAGCGGCACGCCACAGTCATATCGCGCTGACTCACTGGTTTGAACATCCAAACAAGCCTCAAACCTAGTCTGAAAAATCCAAAACTTACCCAAGACATGATAGCGACCACCCCAATCATGAATCAATTTAAAAATCGACATTCTAAGGCTGGAAAGGTCAGAATTAAAATCATCAAAGTTTACGAGGCTTTGGAAATGCCTAAGTCTTAACATTTTGTGAAATTTTCTAAGTCTTGGACCCCTTTAGCATGAAAGAGTAAGCTAGAATGATCTAGGATCTTACAGGGTCTTATATTTAACCACCCACTCTTATCCATCTCACTATTTTATGAGTATAGGAAAATTTGTACTCATGAAGATCATCCACTATACTAGTCCACTTTCTTCCAGTTAACTCCATATAAAACTTGAGCTTAATGAACTTGACAATACTAGTATCTACTTCCCAAAAAATCTTTTTTTCTTGATAAACACCCCTATTTATAATAGTATTCCTCCTTTTCCACAAAAACCAAAGAATAACAATAGGGACTATGTTAAAAAGAACCCTCATTCTAACATTACCATCACGAATAGATTGTTTATTGTTTCTCTTTTTGGATTAGAGCAACAAATACAATTCTTTTAGATTTCAGGATTCCATTTATTCATCGCAAAAGAAACTGGAATCCTCCCATTCCATATTCTCCAAATTAAGAAAGAAAATTTAAAAGGAAATCCTTTAGGCCATATTTCCTTTAAATCTTTAATTACATCAACCCTTTTCCTTAGAAGATCCCAAGCACTTTTGGTAGTGAAATGTCCTACACTATTCATTGTCCACCAAGATTTATCTGAATTATCTACAAAACATACAAAATCCATATTATGTCTAACATAGGTTACTACATGTTCTGGTACTAAATCTTGCATAACCTCATAGTTCCATCCCTCAACACCTAGGAAATCAAAAATCTCAGACAAAGGGTGACAAGTTTGAACATCAGATTGCTGCATAAATAGTGGACCAGTATTCGTCCAATTATCAAACCAAGTAGTAGATGCTCCACCTTTAGGTTCCCACCAAATATACTTTTCAAGTTTGTCCCTATTGTTAAAAATAGATTTTTACACCTGTGATCCATCTTTCCATTATACAAGAGTAGGTAACTATTTTTTACAGTACTTATTCCACATAAAGTTTGTCCACAAATTAGTTTGAGTCCTAAACCTCCACCAAAGCTTGGCTTGTGTTGCATGAGTTACATCTTCCACTGATCTAAACCCAAAACCACCTTCCAGTTTAGGAAGACATAACTTTTTCCAGGACACCCAGTGATTTCTTCCACTAGTAACTTTATTTTTCCAAAACAACTCAACAAATATTCTCTACACTTTTTTCATAATACTCTTTGGTGGAACTACTATTGATAATACATAGAGTGGAACACTCTGAAGCATACTTTTGATAAGAACCTCTTTGCCTCCATTGGATAATAATCTTCCTTTCCAAGACTGAAGTTTACCTCTAATCTTTTCAATTAGATCAACATAATCCTATAGAGGCAAAGAGGTATTCTGATGCATATAATCTTTTTTATTTTTAGAATGAGATAAGGGACATCCAAGATATTTCAATGGGAAGGATCCCCTATTTATCCCTATAATCTTCTCCATCTGCCTTACCACATTTGTAGAGGTATTATGATGCATATAAATAAAACTTTTCCCCAGTTCACCATTTGTCCAAATTCACCTTCATATTCCTACAAGATCTGCATAATCTTCTTCATTGAATACTCATTAGAAGAGGTAAATATGATAGTATCATCTGCATAAGCAAGGTGGTTCAAATTAGGGCTCCTCTTAGGCATACCATATCCCACATATGATATGTCATTAAATAACTAATTAAGAGCTCTTGTCATCACTCCAGCTGATAAAATGAAAACTGCAGGGAACAAAGGATCCCCTTGTTTCACTCCCTGTGTTGAATAAAGAAACCAACTGCATGACCATTCAACAATATAGAATAATAATTTCTAGAGATTAGTCTCCATATCACATCTACAACTTTATTTGAGAAACCAAACTTCCTTATTACTGTCATCAAGAAAAACCAAGAGACCCTATTTAGGATTTGGTCATGTCAAGTTTCAGTACTATATTTGAAGGTTTTCCTCTTTTTCTAATATCAACAATTAATTCTTGAGTAAGCAGGGCATTCTCCACAATACTCCTTCCTTTCACAAATCCTAATTGATTTGGGGATATCAATCTAGGTAACAGATTTTCCAACCTATCATGCACAATCCTAAACATGATTTTATTAACAAAATTACTCAGACTAATTGGTCTTAAATCAGAAAAGAATTGCACATTATCCTTTTTAGGAATAAGAACCAAATTAGTATGTGTAATAGATTTAGGGAGAGTATTACCTTTAAAGAAATCCTCAACCAAACTCCTTACATATCCACCAATAATGTCCCAACACACCTGATAAATTCTGCCATTTAACCCATCAACTCCACTTCTACTATTCCTATTTAGTTTGAACATAACCTGTTTAATCTCTTTCTCATATGGAATAGCTTTAAGAACTATATTTTCCTCCTCAGTCACAACATCAGGAATGTACTTTAATAGGGGAAAATTTGTTGCATCTCTACATCGTGAAAACTACTTTTGATTAAAAAATAGTCTCTTTTATAATCTAAATTTCATTTTCTAACCAGCAACCAGAATCATCAATGATTCAGCAAATTTTCAGCCCGTTTTTCCTCTCTTTAACTATGGTATGGAAGAATTTAGTGTTTCTATCCACATTCTCAAACCAATCATACCCAGCCTTCTATTTCCAATAGCTTTCTTCCAGTTAAAGATATCCGATATATTTAGCCTTTGCTCTCTGCATAACAACTCTATTTAATTATGAGGGAGAGTCCTCAAACAACTTTTCTTTAATCCTAGCTATTTCTTCCCTGATTATCAACTACTAAAAAATATCTCCATAATTTTGCCTGCTCCACAGAGAAAGGGCTTTTTTTACCTTCTTAATCTTCCTTTAGAAATCATGAAAAGGGTTATTAGAGCAATCAACCTCCATAAATTCATCATTGGCTATCTAGAAATTGAGAAACATAAAAGGATTCTTTACCTTTTTCAATACTCTCACAGCATAGCACCAAAGGGGCATGATCCAACCCATCTCTAGCTAAATATTCCACCTCTACTAGATTAAACATAACTTGAAAATCAGCATTACAAAAAAATCTATCCAGTTTCTCAAAAATGTAATCATGCTCGACCCTCCCATTCCACCAGGTAAAAGGGCTACCCTTGTGATGAATTTGGGTAAGCTCAGCAATTTCAACACAATCTCTAAAGTCCTCAGTTTTAGACAAAGTAACTGTCAAACCTCCAATGTTATCTGATGCATAAAATACTATGTTAAAATCCCCTCCAATGATCCATAATTCAGAGATACCATTGGATATGGAAATAATATTATCCCATAAATCCATCTTTGAACTTCTGTCATATTTAGCACAGACTATAGTCACCATAAAAGGACCCCATTATACTGATCATGAAGATGAAGATTCGGTAACTGTTCTATGTCTTGTTTAACTATCACATTAAATCTATGATTCACAAAACACCAAATTTTACCATTATAGCTGTGAAATATAAGAGGCATTTGAAAGTTGCCTCTATATTTGTTAATATGCCTAGACTGCTGAAATGGCTTCAAAAGTACTATGAAAGAAAACTTGTTTAATCTATTCAGCATTTAAACTCTCTAGAAAGTTCTTTGAGATTTGACCGACCTGATATCCCACACCAGTGCTTTCTTCATTGCTTAGAATATTGACTTACATACCTCTCTTGGGTTGAGATCTGCTAGGAAGATTTTGGTCCCCATTACTTGGCTTTTTCTCTTTCTTACCTTGCTTCAGGGATTTGATTATTCTTGGAGATAAGTCTGGTTCTTTAAATATTTGCTCCTTTGGATTATTTTTGTTGGTTTTATTCTCCACCCCTTCTATCAGTCCCTAAATTTCATCTACTACTTTTACCTGATGGGTAAGAATATCATGAAGAACTATGTTAGGAGACTCAGAATCACCACTCCATTCTTGTTCAGCTACTGGAATAGGGAGTTGGACAATGTCAAGTCTTCTGTTGTTGTCCTTAATTGGATATGTTACATCTTCTAATTATGCATGATTAGAACTCATATCTTTGTTTATTAAAACCTCCTTCTATATATCACAATTATTAAATAAGTTACTAAAATGTAACTTGCTTATACTGCCAGTGGGTTTATGTTACTTATACATGCTCTATTTCTCTCTTTCATTAGACATGTTGTTATCATTACAATCAGGTATGTTACGCTGATCTTCTACTTTCTATGTCTACTCATTATTTGACTTTTTACTCCTTTGTTGTGTAGATGCAGATTTCTCATGACTGCTAATTGGTATCTTTTCCTGATTTTGCTGGCACTGTTGTTCCTGTCCATGTCATCCATCACCTTGTCCCTTGTGTAAATCAGCTTTCTTGCTTTAATTTTTGTCATTACCTTGTGATGATTTATCCAACTCTTCATTATCATCATAGTTTTTTTTTAAATTTTGGATGCAATATCTTGCATTCTTGCTCATTATGCCCCTGCAACATACACTTCTTACAATATTTGGGCAAGAAGTCTTATTGAATTTTCACCTTCTCCATTTTTTCTTCATTTGTTATTGAATTCACAATTTCCATATCCATATACTTAGGAAGATCAGCCATAATATCCACTTGTACTTTAACCCTAGCACAACTAGGCCTAGTCTTGTTCACAGTAGCCATGTCCAAGTGAATAGGTTTACCAACTGCAGAGGTTAAAGAAAATAGTAATTCTTTCACAAAATATGTTAGTTTAAGATCAGGGAAAGATATCCATGCCATAGTTTGTGTGGTCTCTGCCTTAGCATTAAATTTTGCATCATAAATCAAAGGTCTCATTTGATACGAACATCCATCTTTGGTAGTAATGTAATAGACAGTTTTAGACATAACATTAACAAAGTCTTCAACCCTGTCAAATCTCATTAAAATGTGTCAATTTCGCAATAGTCCAATATTACATCCATTTTTAACATTAAGCTGCCTAGGAATTTGTAATCTAAGTTCCTCCAAATTAGGCCATCCATATGAAAACTTCCCAATAATAACATATTGTAGCCCTTTAATTACATTCATTCAATCAACCACTTTCTCAATCCATATTACCCGAGGAACACCATTGATAAAGTGTGGCTTCTTAATAGGAATTGGTTCAATCTCATTAGATAATTTACAATTACATTCCATACCTAATTTGGATTTTAGTAGATTTGCATAACTCCTAAGTGGGGTTGAAGGTTGCACCACTCCTAGTTCCATATTTTTCATAGGTAATGAAGGAAAATTATTGTTATTATTTTTAAGAGATAGCTGATCAGCCACAGAAAATGGCTGATCAGCGGCCATATTGGCCATTCCAGTGAAAATTATGATCAAATTAATGGCGACAGGAGGTTTTCAGAGAGGAAAACCTAAAAAAAACATATTAAATAACCAAAAATGAGTTTAAATTTGAAAGACCTTTCTTTATTTTCAGACTAAGAACAGGTAAGAATGAATTTAGAAAAAAGAACTAAATTTTTAAAATTTGTATTCAATGCAATTGATCCTAATAAGACAATTTAGAAACAAATCGATTGGACTAAAAGAAATCAGTAAAAGAATACCTCACTGTTCATATAAATTAATCACCGAATTGGACCAACAATTGAGTAAATTTGAAGATGGCCTATCAATGGATCATCAAATTCGTTTAAGAAAATTCAAATGTGTAGTTATTTTCAATGCCTACAACGAGAAGAAGGATCCTGATGAGACTAATGATAAAGTACCTTTAATAAGCTATTTAGGATGACAAAGTCAGCCAAAAAGGTCAAGTTATCCACCCTTACGATCACATAAAAGAGATTCCCACAGGCTTCGTCACTATTTGGTCAGCCATCAATAGCTGCATCAAAGTCGGTTCTGGAGGGTTTAAGCCCAATTGCTTAAATACGACCAGCGACATCAAATTAATGTGATCCCTTAAGTCACGCAAGGCTCTGGAAAATCGGGATGACCCAATAGTGCATAGTATAGTAAATGCTTCGGCATCACCCTTCTTTTATGCCAAGGACCTAGTCATGACTGTAATGCAGTGGTGCACACTATCAACATCCTCAATTATCACTCCTTTCTTCCTTGTAACCAATTATTTCATGAACCTTTCATATCAAGGCATCTTCTCCAATTCCTCAAGAAGAGATATGTTCAAGCTCAATTCTTTTAGTATTTCAATGAATTGCTTAAACTTACCTTCCTCTTTCTTTTGCCTCAATATCTAAGGGTAAGGTGGGGGCTATCTTGAAACTTATCTAATTTCTAGCTCAATTATCAGACCCTTACCTTTTTCCTTAGCAGTTTTACCTTTATCACTTGTTACCTTTTTAAACTAAACAGTAGGTGTCTCATCATTAGCATCTTCTGTAGCAGGTCTTGGGGGATCCCATAGTAGTGAGACCACTTCTCATGGTAATATAAAGTACATGACCATCATTTATTAGATTTTTCTCAGTTTTTCTTGGAAGGGTACCTGACTGCCTCTAGTTCAGAGTTATTAACATCTACCCAAAATGGTGCTCCAACCGCTTGATAGCTGTGTCATGTGACTCAATTTTTTGGGTAAATCCTAAAATGTCATCCTTAATATCCTTAAGGTTGATCTCTTGATTTTCTTGACCCTTCACCAGCTTTGCCAACATCTCTTCTATTCTGGATTCTACATCTCATCTGCCAGGTGAAATTTACCTCTCTCCATTCTCTCAGTAGTTATCCTTATTTCTCCAGTCACCATCTCTCTCTTTTCTATGGTTTTTCTATATGTCATAATAGTTTTGACCTTGTTTCCCTTTTCCTTGGTCTTGGAAACCCGCCAACTGATGATCTAGATAATTTGTTTCCTCTTCCAATTCTAACTCGTAATCTTTATAATTTAGCCCATGTGCTGCTACTGCATTCACTTTCTTAAAAGTCATTGATGCAAGATGCTTTGCTAGTACCCCAATATCAGTTCTTAGCAACTCAATCTCTTATGCTACTATGTCATCAGCTACTTTCTAGTCATATGAGGCACCAATAGCATAAGTACAGATCCCCTCTCAGCCTCCCGAGTTTGCCACCCTTGTTTAGTGAGTGAGATCTGATCTAACATCTCTGAAGATGTCTCCCAACGTAGTCTCATAAAAGCTCCTCCAAATATAGTGTCTTCCATGGATCTGAAGCTGATGGTCAGGGCTTTGTAGAATATCTCCAGTAAGCTCATCCCTGACAATCGATAGTTGGTCACCATACTCATCTTCTTCTTGAACCTGAACCAAGCCTCGTACATAGACTCCAACTACAACTACCTAAAATTATAAATCTCATCCTTAAGCTACAACATCCTTGATGGAGAAAAGAACCTGTTCATGAATTTTCTATGCAACTCATTCCATGTAGTGATAGAGCCTTTTGGCAGTTCCCCTAACCATAAAGATGTTTCTTCTATAAGTGAGAAGGGGAATAACCTCAATCTAAGTGCTTTATGATTCACCCCTAGATTGTATACAAACTTTATATCTCGATGAAATTAGCAAGGTGCAAGTTTGCATCATCTATAGGTAGACCAGCAAATACACCCTTTAGATTTAGAAGTTAGATCATTACATTCGTTATGTCAAACTAGATGCCTGGTGTAAAAGAGGAGGAACTATGGCTCCAATCTCTACCGTCTCAATATATCCTGAGTCTTCTTCATCATCTATATATGGCTTCATATACTGATATGCTGGAATTACTTAAACATGGGCACCTCTAGCTCTGTTCTGATTCCCATCGAGTACTGCTTAGCAATCTGCTGCTTGTATCTACTCAGCTAGCTCTGCCTTCCTAGATACCCATTTATCTTCTTCCATTGCCCTTCTCTAGGCTTCAGCTTGAGCTAATAGCTCACCAATTTGTCGATCCACAATATCTTGTACTTCTTTAAGAGGAGGGGGAGGTACAACATCACAAACCCCTTCAGGAGGTTCATCTCTTTTCTTCTCAGACATCCTACTAGATGTTTGTAGGATCCTATATGGATTCATATTTACTGATATCAAGGGATTACCTCTACTCCATATGCTAGGAATAAACCATTGTATGCCCAACTAAGAACAAAAGAAAAGAACAACCCAAAAACTGCAACAACTTGAAATCATAAATCAACACCGTGTTCCTTGGCAATGGCACCAAAATATTGATGACGTCCAAGAAATAACTCCTATCATATAATGATATAGTCACTATTAAAATCCAACAAAGGTTAGGGTCGAATCCCAAGGTAACATGTGGAATTGCAGATCTCAGCAGTTGTAGTCAATGGGCAAAGCAATAAAAGTAAAAGGAGGGGTTGTGTAGTAATCTAAAGCAAATAACTATATCAACTTCGGTTGTAATCACTTTAGGTGAATGATAGGATTGCATTCCCTTGGCTTCTCAAATACATAGTCTTATCGTTCCTTACTGAACCAACCCAATACCTTGCATGTAGAATCGATAAGTCATGTACCTTCTATAGTCTTTTGGATGAGCAGAAAGATTTCACCCTTCATAATTTGAGCCTTAGGATATGGACTAACTAACCCTTATCTTGATCCCAGTTAACTATTACCTTTTGAGTCTCTAGTTATTAGAAGAAATCTAACCATCTTACTAAGATAGAACTTAGAAGTGTGGATGGACAGTTAAACTTCAAATTACTATTGTCATTATCTTTTCCTAATCACTACTTCTCTTTTTGAATAAACTGCAATACCTAGAAGAGATCGAATATGTGCATCCATTAAGAAAACTATCATAACAAAGATAAAGAAATACATGCATGGGTATCAGTTTCAAACAATAATCAAACTTCCCCTACTTTGTCAGTCTGCCAGGGTTTTCACAACCCTAGCTATGGGTTTTAACCACTCATGTTTGTGAAGAAATCAATAACATTCATAATTAAAAGTATAGATGAAATCACAATGATAAGAGGTGTAAAAATCCACAACCATAACTGAATTAATGAACCAAAGTCAATACAAGAGAATCCCAAGATCAAAATCAGATCTTGGAATCAAAATATATTTGTGAGTATCAAAAGTGTGTTACTCCTACTAAAAAACATATAAAGGGTATTTATGGAACATGAGGAAACCCTAAAACAAAAGTCTGAATGAAATAGGAGAAAATTAGGTTGGTGGCCATATGTGGATTGTACCTACGCTCAGACCCCAGGCGCAGGTAACGGGTGGAAAATTCCTGCAAGTTCAGCTCTTGGGATTTTGGACTTCTGGCACTTGTTTTGCCTACATGTGGTGTGTAGGTCCTACCTGCGTTCTGTAGGTTGACTTAGTAGGTGCCGAGAGCCATATTTTTAGATTTTATTTCATTCTCAAACATGATTTGATCACGAACAAGTCAAAAAAAGTCCCGAACATCCATAATTTCTCCAAAAAGTAGCCCAAAACACCCTTTTCCCCTTTTTCATGAACTTAGCATCCAAAACATGATTTACTGCAAAACATACCAAAATACCATCATATATAACAAAATAACCTAAAAAACCTACATATTTTTCTCGTTTTAAACATTAAAAGTGATATATTTCAATAGCACATCAGAGGGAAGACAGACAATGGACTAAGAAAAACTTAGGAAATTCTTATTCGTTAGCCAATTTTCTTTATACTAAGATTACAGGTGATCGTTTCTTTTAGTTTAGCAGTGGTCCTAAGGCATAGGGTGCCTAATCTTAGGCTAGTGGAGCTCAGTCAACCCTACCCTACCCTCTTTGTTATTTTTGTGGACAACTTCACCGTGGATATTGTGAGGAGGGGAGGAACTTATGTTTTAAATATGGTCAACCTGGTCATCTTTGGAAGAATTATCCTATATCTAGAGTTTCCACTGGAGCTAATAAGATCCCAGTTTCCACTTCTTTAGTTTCTGCATCTAAGGGTGCCACATCAGGTATTGATAATGGCTGGAATCGACTCTATGTACTCGCTACTCGACAGGAATATGAGACATCTCTAAATGTTTTCACTGGTATGTTATAACTTTTCTCCTGTAATGTTTATTATCTACTTGATTCATATTCTACCCTATCCTTTGTAGCCCCTTATATGGCTGTACCTTTGGTTTTGGTCTTGAAAATATTTTCAACCTCTTTTTTGTTTCTGCTCCTATGGGTGAGTCTATTATTGGTAGAAAAATCTATAGAGGTTGTGTGGTTTCCATTATTTATTGGAAGACATTGGTGGATTTGATAGAACTTGATATGGTAGACTTTGATGTAATCTTGGGGATGGTGTTTACGTAGAAGGAATTGAATCTCACAACCTGTGCATTATGTGTTTACATAGAAGGAACTAAATCTTAGGAAAAGGCGGTGGCTCAAATTGCTTAAGGATTACGAAATAATTTTGTACTACCATCTAGGTAAATATAATGTTATTGCTGACGCTCTTAGCAGGCCGTCCATATGGCTCTTATCTCATGTTAATGGGTAGAAAAGAGGATTAGTAAAGGATATTCACAGGCTGGCTAATTTAGGAGTTCACCTATTAGACTCTAAAGATGGAAGGGTAATCTTTCAAGAAGTGGTTAAGATGTCTCTTGGTACTGAGGTCAAGGAGAAACAAGTTTTGGATCCCATACTCATGCAAATCAAAGATGATATGGGTCAGCAAAAAGTTAAGGCTTTTGAGATCAGGGGATATGGCAGTTTAAAGTACCAAGGGAGGTTGTGTGTTCCTGATATAGATGGGCTATAAGAAAAGATTTCGACTGAAGCTCATGAGTCTAGATATACAGTTTTTCCGAGTTAGACAAGAATAAATCATGACTTGAAAGAGATCTACTAGTGGAATAATATAAAGAGTGGTGCAACAAATTTTGTTGCTAAGTGTATGGCAGGTCAGCAAGTCAAGGTAAAATATTAGAGGCCAGGCGGCACATCCCAAAAGATATAATTGCCTATGTAGAAGTTGGAGATGATCAATATGGATTTCATAACGGGTTTTTCCCGGACTTGCAATCAGTATGATTTTATTTGGGTATAGATTAACCAAGTCTTCTCATTTCTTTCTTTTGACGACATAATTACTCAGGAGAGGATTATGCTAAGTTTTTCATTTAGGAGATAGTTAAGTTTCTTGGGGCATCGATTTACATCCTTTTAGACCATGGTACGCAATCATCTTCTCTTTTTAGAAGGTTTTAGGTACTTAGGTTAACCTTAGCACTACTTCCTATCCTCAAATGGATGGAAAAGAGGAATATACTATTCAGACTTTGAAGGATATGCTAAGGTCCTGTGTGATTGATTTTAGAGGTAGTTAGGTCAATTATTTGCCTCTTGTTGAGTTTACTTATAACAATAGTTATCATTCAAGCATCCAAATGGCCCCTTTTGAGGACCTTTATGGTAGAAGGTGCAAGTCTCCTATTGGATAATTTGAGGTGGTTGAAACTAGATTAGTTAGTCCTGGCTTAGTTCACCAAGCGATGGAAAAGGTAAAGATGGTCTGAGGTGGATTTATGCACCTCAGTATTGTTATCCAAATTTATTTAGCCTTGTTTTGAGGACTACTCTTTGCTTAATGATTTCATATTTGTATAATTGATAATATAAATGTTTAAATACTTGTTTATAATGTTTAAGGTGTGTTTCAAACAAGTTTGAAATCAATTTGGTCACTTAGAGTTTAGACGAGAAATTTAGTGTTACTATCTTGACTTATGTGTTGTTCTAGTTGATCTTAATAGATTGTAGTGTGCATAACGAGTTCCTAAGGGTATTATTATGTAATTATGTATTCAATAAATTTTTTATAGTGTCTAATTTTCACTTTAAACAATCCAAGATACAAAACAATAAGTTAAAGATCAAAAGGACAACAGTAGTATTCTTAGCTTAAGATTCTAGTTCATCGTCTTGAATTCTATATCATTGTGAGCTCTAATACGTGATGTTTGATGCTATAGGATTCTTGGTGATTTTATAATTTATATATATTTATGATACACAAACAGAAAATCAACTTTAAACAACACCAAAAGGCTCAGAAAGGATGGACAAACACATGGAACAAGATTTGACCAAAAACGGACGTTTTGGAGTCATTGGCTTGCCAAAGAACTTAGGCACCGCATTATAGATGTTACATGGACTTGGAGGCTTAATAAATGAATAATTAAAGTATATAAATGCGATTTTTTCATGCCACTTACCTTAAGCACCGTGATATGGGCGTGGCTCACCGTTATGTCAAAATTCGCAGCTTGTGTCCTCCTATAAATAGGACCCTTAAACATTATGTTACACAACTTGGATGGCATAGAAACTTTGAGGGATTCTGTATAACACTTTAAATATGGTTTTTATTCCATTACTTTGGTATTCTTATCTATTTTAACATGTATTCAATCATTGTGATTACGGTTATGTCCTTGAGTGGCCACACACCCTTTTTCGGGGTAAATGCCAAGAACATGATTACTCTTGTTATGAATTGATTTGGTTTTGATTATTTATAATATTTGATTGTTTATTTATTGTTTTTATTACTATTTTAAGGATTCTTAACCCTTATAATACATCCATTGTCATCTTGTGAGCCCGGAAGGAGAAACAAGAGGATAGAACGTGGGGTAAATAAAATTGGATTGTAATATTCAATAAAATGAAGTTATAATTTGAATTAAGGATAGGAATATACATAAGTTACCTATTTTGTTTACTTACTGGATGCAATATATAAATGCATTTAACTTAGTTTCCACATCCCCGCTCAATGATGTAGTTGTGGGGCTAAGCTAGATAGGCTATTAGATAATCGAAAGACCATAGTCATTATTTCAAATCCGTGAATCAGCAACCAAGATAATTGACCTAACCAATGATGTTCTATAATGTAGTATGAGTGTTTGTAGTGCCTTAACCCTGGGTTACTCCCATTTATTGTCCAAGGACCTTCACTTTTCTACATTATTTACTTTACTTTCAGTTTATAACTCTCAAACTCTTTTGGTTACTTTTACACAAATTTAATCGTAATAGTGAACTAAAATTGGATAGTTGTCAACACAAGTCCCTGTGAGATTGATACTTGGCTTAAAAAGGCCACTTTCCTACTTGGTGGGACCACGCACACTTGCGTGTGTGCTTGGGCGCAATAACTTTTTTGGCGCCATTGCCAGGGACTTGTAAATAGGAAACTATATTATTTTTAGTTTTTCTATATTGAGTTGTACATAGCTTTGTTTTTTTTTCTTTTTATTGTTTTTACTTTTCTGTCACACTTTGTGATATGTCAGCCTCAGATAGATAGTTTGCGAGTGATAATAATTCTTGTTGTTTTTGTAGAGGAATCCACCGAGAGGGTTATTGTCTAAATTTTCAGGAAAGTGAGTGGTTAGTAGCTTCACCAGATGAGGTGGATACTGACCTATCTGTGGAGAGAATACAAGAATTTTATCCATTCAACTGTCATCTTTTTCTTAAGACTGACAATGAGAAGGTGAATAAGAGTGAGTGTATTGTAGATGGAGTAAATTTGGAAGTGGGATTGGTTGGGACTCATTCAAAGAACTTTCTTACATTATGTTAAGATAATGACATGTTTTTGGAGTCATCTAAAATAGTGGAAGAGTGTGAAGATCAGGAACAAGAATCTTATTCTTAAATTTGCTCCAGACAAGCAATACAAAAGCTTGTCTCATTTCAAGGCAGAGTGATCTACCATGCACCATTCATTACTCGGTTCTTTTATCTTTGTACCACCACTCTATGAGTGAATAAAAAATTTAGATATGAGGTTTGGGGTGAAATTTATATCCTCAAAGTGGAGGAAAAATTTGATGTGGATCATGCCACAACACTAAATCAGGCGTTTCTTGGGAGGAAACCCAAGTTAAGGTAGGTGTTTATTTTTTGTATTATCAATTTTTACTTCACTTAGTTTTTTGTTTTTATTGAGTCACGGGTTGATAGGAAGTCTGAGTACCAAAAATTGAAGCTAAGGAGCATGGCAAAGATTGAGTGTGGGGTCCTCGAACCATCTTGATGTATAAAGAGGCTACTAGCTAGGCCTAGAGGCCTTAGGGAGTATTTTTATCCCTACTTTTAATTTTACTTTGGGGACAAAGTAGATTTTTAAGTGTGGGGTGGGAAAATTCCTATTGTTTAAGGTGAAATCATGTTATAGGGTCTTGAGTCTTAGTTTTTTTTGGTAAATAAAGCATTTTATTTCACCAAAGCAATTACAATATCAAGCAGGTTCATAGCCCTTTGTTTCTCAGTTTAAAGAGACAATCAATACTTAAGAGAGGTCCTCACTAATAGGCTAGGAGTCCTCAAATGTAAGACAGGAAATCAATGTAAACTAGATGTTAAACTATTTTAACTAGTGTTTTAGCAGGTCTATATTAAGAATTTGTTTCTTCATCATGGAATTGTTGGCAGTTGTATTAGCACTGTTGTCCACTTCTTGTACGCTCTACCTCTAATATTGATATAGTAAGTAATTTATCTACACACTTTATCTACCTGGTAGCTTCTTTGTTGGAATCACATGAGTTTATTTCCCTCCATATGGTTTTTACCATCATGGCAAGACACTACATAGGATGGATCCCCTGAAAGATTTCCCTTTTGCTTGTTATGTTACACATTTAACCACGGTTGTCCTACTTCCAATAGCTCTTTTCATACCTAACCACCTCAGCATTATCACCCATAGACCTTTAGTAGTGAAGCACTCAAAGAATAGGTGTTGATGAGTCTCATCAGCACTATTATAGAACACTCAAGAAGATGGTATATGGATTCCAAACTTGGTTAGCCTTTCTACAGTTGAGAGTATTTTTAATAGGGCCAACCAAAGTATAAAGAAATATCTAGGATGTACATTATGGTTCAACATAATTCTTTTCCAGGGAACTTTAGGGATTTGCAGGAGCATTGCACCATACATCTTTTAAATAAGAAACTTGGAATTCTGCATACAGGTTGCCAGTCTTACCAATAGATCACCCTGGAGCTGTCATGACATGATATTTTTTACTTATAATTTTCCTAATTTCCCAAGTAGAATTCTTGGGAATTTCACAGGTTTCAATAGCTTCATCTTTGAGATAATAAGAATATACCCACCTTATCCAAAGGTAGTCCTTTTTCTAGCTAAAACCCACAGATTTTTAGTAATTGTTGTTTTTTTCTATAAATACAAATTTAGTATATTCAGGACACCTACAGATTTAGGAACGCAGAGTTTTTTCTAAGCTATAAAGCCTCTCTTAGAGGTTAAAGTAGAACTTGTCCAAAGGAATACTCTGCAATAGATGGTGATAAGTTTCATGATTTTCTTTGGCAATAGGAAGATTTATGCCCAATAAGACTTTGTGCCAAATATTATGGACTTAATCAATTGCAACCTCCCTGCATAAGATAGTAACTTGGAAGACCAACAGTTCAATTTTGCAACAATTTTATCCACTAGTGGTTGGCATTAATCTATTGTAAGATTTTTGGTAGAAAAAATCACTCTCAGGCACCTAAAAGGCAGGAATCCCTCCTCATAACCCAGAGATATGAGAATAAGCTGCTTCATCTGTGGTTTTTTCCAAAAATGATAGAATTTTTCTCAATATTTTTTTGAAGTCTTGATGCTACTAAAAATCTCTAGAAAGCCTGCTAGAGTAGTGTGATAGAGGTGAGGTCAGCTTTGCAAAATAATAATAAGTCATCACCAAACAGTATGTATTTTACCCCTAGTTTTTAAAATCTAGGGTAATAGTGAACCCTTTATTTTGATCTACCATACTCAGCTCCTTGTTTAGGTACTCTATTGCAATTATAAAAAGGTAACGTGACATGGGGTCACCTTGCCTTATACCTCTTTTTCCTGGAAAAGGTTTAGTTAATCTACCATTTACCACCAAAGAATAAAAGACTAAGCTAATACACACCATGATCCTGTCAATAAATTTTTGAGAAAATCCCAGTTCTGCTAACAAAATCTTGAGGAAACACCATTCTATTGAGTCATATGCTTTCTTTAGGTCCACTTTTATGACACACCTTGGAGAGAGCCCCTTCTTGGTGTCCACTTAAATAGTTCTTTACTGAATAAAATGTTTTCAATAATACTCTTTTCTTCAATGAAAGTAGACTGAGATGGGCCAATAATAGTACCTATTACTCTTTTGATCCTATTTGTGAAGATCTTGGTAGCCAACTTATAGAATGTGTTACAGCAGGCAATAGGTCTATAGTATTTCACTTTTGTAGGGTTATCACACTTTGGTATTAGAGTTCTTATTATACAGTTAAAGGATCTCAACATCTTACCAGAGTGAAAGAATTCCCTAACTTATTGGAAAACATCAGCTTTAATAGTAGCCTATTGGCTGGTGAAAAATTCTATTGGAAATCCATCCACTCCAGGTATTTTTTTCCCCTGGCATACTCTTCATATCATACATAATCTCCTGGTCAGTGACCTCTTGGATGAGTTCTATATTTTGAGAGTATGTTAGGCATGGACCATTCTTGATCAATGTAGAGTTCGGGTATGGGAGTTCAGTAGAATTTTTCCCCATAAGCCCAGAGAAAAATCCAATGAATTCTTTCTCTATAAGATAAGGGTCAGTGACTTTGTTCCCCTGGTTATCATAGATGGATGAAATATTGTTCCTGCTAGCTCTGATTTTGCATTAAGCTGGAAAGTACTTTTAGTTAGCATCTCCACTTCTAATCTACATTGCCCTTGATTTCTGCCTCAACACTTTTTATTCCATTAAACTCCATCGATGAAGTTCATGAGTTAAGGTATGATCCTCTATAATTAATTCCTAATTCATAGGATTTTCTACAAGCCTTGTCTGTGTGATGTCCATCTTCTCCCCTAAAGCTACAGCCTCTGAGCATAAGAATCAAGGTAGGTATTCAATCCTTTCAAGTCATGCTTCAAAGTTTTATGATTTTGACTGAAGATAAACATCTTTATACCATAAAACTTTTTCCTCAAAGTGTCTTCTATAATCCCTGGGAAATTCTTGTACCCTAAAACAATATTATACAGTTTAAATGGCTTTGGTTTAGAGATTACTGAGCTGAATGCTGGATAAGGATAGATAAATGATCTGAAACCCTTGGATTGAGGAATTCATCTTCAACAACTCCATAGTTCTGCAGCCAGTAGAAATTCCCAAGTACCCAATCAATCTTAGATCATACCATGTGCTCATGTTGTTATTTATTGTAGAAGGTAAGTGACAGCCTCTTGCCTTAAGAGAAGTGAGTTGGAGCTGGTATGCACAGTCTCTAAAGTCCTGCACTTCTAGTTAGGTAACCACTGAGCCAAGTCTGTCTTCAGATAATAATACAATATTAAAATCTCCATTGAGTAGCCAATGATCTTGAATAGATGTTCCTATCAGTTATAGACCCTCCCATATTTCCACTCTCTCTTGCATACTATTTTTTACATAGACAATGGTGACATAGGCTGAGAAGGATCCCATTTCATAACTCACATAGTAGTGTATGAATTGTTTTTTGACTACTAACACAGATACCTGTACGTGAGACAGCCAACATAACCAAATCCTTCCATTTTATGCCTTTGAGTAGTTGCAGCTTGTTTTCCATTCCTTAAATATTTTCTTTATTATATTTGAGGCTTTATTCTCTTTAACCCTAGTTTCCAAGCATCCACACATATCAACTTTATATTTCCTGAGAAAGAGTCTAAGCTCTTTTTATTTTAGGGGCTGGTTCAGGCCCATAATGCTCCAAGTGGAGATAATCATATGTTTGGAGCCACACCAGGCAAACCCGGTGGGCCTTCATCTATTGGAATATTCTCAAGAGGATCAAATTTATTTATATTGACTATTCTAGGTCTAGCTTGATCCATGGTAGGTATCACACCAGATGAACTAGAATTACCTGTAGCTGGCTCAACATTTGTGCATCATCTGGCTTAGGGGCAGTAGGGTTTTTTAGTCTAGGATTAGTGTCCCTTTCCTTATTCTACCATTATTGTTGTTTTGGTTTCCTTCGTTGTCTATTTCTCTTTTTTCTCCTTGAAACCTCCTTGAATTCCCCATATTTTTTTCCACCTAGTCCTCCACTTCCCAATAATTTACAAAAAGATGACCAAACTTTAAGCAGTGTGCACAATACTTAGGTCTCCATTCATATTCCACAGGTTGTTGAAATATACATGTAGGTGTAATCATTTCTATATTATCTAGTAATGGTTGAGAGATATTTATTTCTACTAGTACCCGATCATAGGAAATCCTCTCCATTTTTGTAGTAACTTGATCTGTGTGCTTTGGTTTACCCATGACACTAGAAACCTTGCTAAGGGCCTCACTTGACCAATAGCCAATAGGTAAACTCAGGAATGTAACCTATTATAGAATAGTTGTAATACAATCTAAATTAAAATTAAAACTAATATCCTAAGCTTGCACAATAAATGGATTATTATGGAAAGTATAAGGACCCTCCATCAAGATTTGATTGCATTCCTCAGCTGATTTAAATCTAAATATGAAATACCCAGAATCACGACACAAAATCTGTGGGTTTTTAGCATATTTCTAGATCTGGGACACATATTTTTCAATAGACCTCATGTAAAGAGTATACCCAATTACATAGCCTATTAACGCAAATTTCCAGTACTCTACTTTACTGCTCAAGTCATCTTCTACAATACTTACAGTGATCTTACCTTGTTTCACAATAGGAGGGATGTAGATAGAGCTTTAACCTTTGAAGCTACTCTATTCTCACTATACTCAGTCTTTACCTCTGGAGGGGGGTGAGCTGGAGTTGTTGTCTTCGAGAGTTGGAGTCGTCGATTTGCTGGGGGTAGTTGAGTCATCGTAGTTGCGTAGGTGCAACGACTTTGGGAAGTCAAAAATTGTTGATCCATCTTCATACTCCTCTGGAATGGATTGAAATTTTGGGGAAGGTAAGTGCCAAAAATAATTGATGGAAATGTAATACTAGAACCATCCTGGGGAGTAACCAACTTTGCCAGTGAGCCAAAGAGATTCTTCGATCGGGCCATGGTTTTTCAGTATAGGTGCACGTTAGCTTCTTTGCTAAAATGCGCTGAGAGTTTTAGTTATTTTTCTATTTTTTAAGTAAATTTGAAAAAATTACAAAAGATTTTCTCTTTTTAGTTTTTAGTTTATTTAGGTCAGTATAGTAGGTACACATTTCACCCACTCCATGGTTGTTATTTTGGCTCTTTTCCATGGGAGTACTCCTTAAACCTATTATCTTTTTTATTTTTTAGGAGTAAATTTAATTTTTTGTGTAGGACAAGTGAGATATTCTTGTTTGTACTATGTGCGATTACATGATACAAGATTTTTTGAATATAAAAAGCATGTTGATTGTGTGAATTATTACTTTTGAGACTCCTAGGATCTAGTTTATGACTCTTGGATGTTGTTGGTTTTATGTTGGATTCATGATATTATTTGGTTGAGAGTCTATGATGATCCTATTTGAGTCGAACAAGTGTCACGTGTGTTGTAAGGTTGTAGTGTACTCCGTGTTGCATTTGATGCTAGAACTTGCCTGGTGTGTGTGCAAAGCAAAATAAATAATATGGGTTTAGGAGATGATATAGGCATTTCTTTGATAGCCATGTTTCATATCCTTTTTTACCTACCCTTGTACATAATCCTAGTTAACCCTATTGAGCCATTAGTTTCTTCTTTGGTAGACTCTTATGTAGCTTAATCCCTTTCTTTGTTGAACCTTAATTTGATCCGAAGCTCCTAAGCACTTTAGCAAAAATTTAATTAGTTAAAGAGTGTAAAAAAATAGAAAAAAGAAAGATGAAATTGAAGCCCCAAAGAAATAGTTATTGGTGTGTACAATAGTTGTGTTGTGGTTGGGAGTGAAAGAAATTTGTGCTAAAAATTGAATCATGAATTAATAGAAAATACTTCCCTTCATATTTTATGTGAGTGAGATTAATGATATAGGGTAAAACAAAAGATATGTGTAGATAGAAGTGGCAATAGTTGGTTGTTAGAAGTGGATTGAATGAAAAGTATGATGTATTAAAGTGCTTAGGAAAGCTAGTCACTATTCTTGGCAGAAATAGTTCCTACTCGTCACTTATCCTACATTACAAACCTTTAAGTCTTAGGTGATCCTAACTCTTAATAGTCTGATATTAGTGGAGTACTACACACAGGGCAAGCCTATGGTTCATCTTGTGTAACTTGTGAATTCTTTGTGAGAGTGAGCGTAACTTGATTCTTATACCTAGTTTGCAATAAATTGCATCTATGTGAGTGATTATGGATAACTCTCTTGTGGTGAGGGAACATGTTTGATGATAGATTAGTGATTTGTGTGATCTCTTGGATTAAGTATGAATGATTTTGCCAACTTGGTGAGTCAATTCTTGATACTAGGATGTTCTGAAGTAGTATTCTTGAGCTTTCACTCGTGTATGTAACATGCATGGTGTAAAAACTTGCATTTTGTGTAGTCATTGTAGTACTAGATTGAATATCTTTCTAATTATAGAAGTGTGGATTCTTCTCTGATAATGATGCTTAGAGTGAAAAGTTGTTCGGGGACGCACAAGGCTTTAAGTGTGGGGTAATGATCTGAAGTGTATTTATGCACCTTAGTGTTGTTATCCAGGCATATTTAGCCTTGTTTTGAGGACTTCTCTTATGCTTAATGAGTTACTCTTTGTATAATTTAGAATATAAGTGTTAAAATACTTAATTATAATGTTTAAGGTGTGTTTCAAACAAGTTTGGAATCAATTTGGTCACATAGAGTTTAGACAAGAAAAGTAATGTTACTAGCTTGAGCTATGTGTTGTTCTAGTTCATCTCGATAGATTCTAGTGTGCATAACGAGTTCCTAAGGGTATCTCAGCCCTAGATTCATTGGTCCATATCAAATTTTAAGGAGAGTTATGAATGTTGCTTATGAATTAGGTTTACCAGTGAGTTTTGCCTCGATCCATCCCATTTTCAATGTGTACATGCTAAAGAAGTATGTGGGTAACCCTACCTTGATAATGCCCATTGAGGATGTTGGCGTGAAGTATTCATTATCTTATGAGGAAGTCTCTATTGAAATATTGGATAGGTAATTTTGTAGGTTGAGAACAAAGGATATAGCTTCGATAAATGTGCTTTGGAGAAATAAGAAGGTGGAAGAAGCTACATAGGAGTCTGAAGAAGATATAAAAGTCAAATTCCCATTCTTGTTTCCAACGTTGGATAAAAGTTCTTAAGGTATAGGTTTCTTTTCCCTCTTGTAGCATTTTGAATTTTTCCTTGGATTCTATTGTTTTCTCTCTATTATCGTGCTAAAAATATCCTAACTTCTCATTCGGGGATGAATGATCCAAAGGGAGGGATAATGTAAGACCCCATAAAATTTGATGATTTTATTTAGGATCCTCTCGCGTTTATAATGTTAATTTTTTAATTGAATTATGATAAGGGATGTTAAAGAGGTGTTTTGGAAAAGTTTAGGAATTTTTGGAAAGGGTTCGAGGCCATTTTGGTACCCCAAGGCAGTGAGGTCCGTGATAGTGGTGTGGCACGCTGGTTACCCTCCGCGATAGCGGTATGCCACGATGCAATGCAAATTTTTCCAATTTTATTATTTTTCTGCTTGGGATGGTGGATTTTTGGTCCTTTTCACTTTTAAAACGTCATAAATGTCCCCCAGCCCAAAAAAAGCCCTAATTCACTTAACTTTACATTGCTCTCTCTTCTCCAACTCCCAAGTCAAGAAATACAAGGGGTTTCTCAAGGATTCCATTCTCCTGGCTTTAAGCTTTCATTCCTCTTCAAATTCTTGTAATTTTTAGGCATGTTACTTATTCCTTAACTTGTATTTTACATTATGGCATCAATTTATTTAATACTTATGAGTTTTTAATGATGAGTTTGAACTTGGGTTGAGGCTTTTTGTTTGTTTACTCTTGAATTACTTTTCTCTTATTTTTAATGGGTTATTCATTCTTAAATTAATGGCTATTAGAACTGAGTTGGTTTATTCTTATAATGGTTGAAATAGGTGACATGGGTTTCACCAAATTGATGAACATTTGACATGGTAATGGCATTTACCTCAACCCACATTGAAATCTTGGTTTTTAATATGGATTTTTACATTGTTTAACTTATCTTTTGAAATATTGCATAGTACTAATGTCACAACCCAAACCAGGGCCTGGCCATGATGAGTATCTCAAGTCTGTCGTGGAGTAGAGACCACCCTCTTAGCCTAACCAAACAGAGCCAAATACCCTAGAAGCAGATGAATTTCGAACATATAACATGATAACATAATCATTAATCTAAAGAAATCTAAGAATGTCAACAACCAAAGACCAATACCCAAGTCCACAGCAATATCCACAAAGCCTCTATAGAAATCAAAGACAATCTAAATCGGGAAATGCCCCTAACGATAGCCAAAAAGAGCCAAAAGAATATTCTATGACAATAAGAAAATAAAGCATGAAATGAGGTCTTTTGATGCTTGCATCGCGTGGGGATACAGCGTCTAGAGATGGTTAGCGGGTTGAGAGATAGCATGTAACATAGGGATAAGGGATAAAGTAATGTCATGATCAATAATCCAAAATCAGTCCAAAAATCCAAATGCACACAAGCATATATATATATATATAACGTTCTAGGGAAGGGAACAAGGCTTAGCATGCAATTTGAAAATCTTATCCTAGATTGTGTAGCTTGACCATCATAAAACTACCCATGGGCTATATGGGTCCAGTGTCTCCTCATGGTTGCACCCCAGTGCGTGTTAGCCGCAAGAACTGGGGTTATAATAGAAGGCCGGGAAATCCTCGTACCCTTCTCCATTCATGATGTGTATATATATAGTGTATGTGTGTGATGTAAGCACATGGTCATCAAGACCCAACAGTCATGTCAGCAAATATGAGTTTCCAGTATCAGTCCTTCAGGACTCACACCTTCACGGCTAGCAAACACAACCCCCATTAAGCCCAACTAAAACATTTAATATATAACCCAACGATTACATTAAGGAGTCAATCATTAAGGCATCATTAAGTGGTATTTTCATACCGACTATAGCTTGCAAGAAATGTCATTGGTCTAACAATTTGGGGAATCCTTGTACCCCAGACTCCATTATTAAAAATCTAGTTGGGGTATTCCTTATACCCCCACAAGGTTTACAAGACCATTATTATCCACTTTGGGGAATCCTTGTACCCCACAAGGTTTTCAAATCCATCCTTAACCATTTTTCCATTTATGAAATTCATTGGTTTTAAAGAAATAAGTCAAGCCAATTGATAAATCACATTCCAAAACCAATTATGCAAGTGGGTTGGGGTACTTATCAATTTCAATGCCAAAATCCAATTATTTGGGGAATTCTCGTACCCCTAATTACATTGTGCACAAGTTTGGGGAATCCTTGTAACCCTACATTTATTCACCATTCCCATACACCCCAATGAGTGTACAAACCAACAATTCAATGCATAATAAATTAATAGTAATCATGGGAAAAACATTCAAGCAATTTGTATCCAAAACCCTCAACCCATAATTCAAAATCCAACATCAGAACCATGTGAATAATAAACCATTTTTTTACAATTAAGAAAACCCAAGTGTAAGGAGAGAGATACATGCCTTAATCACCAATAAACTTGAAGAAGAAGCCACCCTTAGAACCCTAGATGAGCATTTCCCCTGAAACTCTAGCCTTGTCCTAAATGGGGAATTTAAGAGAGCAGAGAGAGTATTTGATATGTTAAAGTATTTAAAATAACCCCTCCTTGGTGTTTTATGGACGTGGGGTCTAAGTGGATAAGGAGGGAAAAAACCAAAGTGCCCAATAAATAAAAATTGAAACCTGTCGCCTAGTCACTACGGGTGACCTTACGACTCGTAGGGTCACCCTATGACTCGTGGCCCTCAGTCGTAGGTTAGACAGTGTCCATGGGAACCCACAATGGTTTGGTTATGAGAAGCACAATATGACTCGTATCATGACCCTACGACTCATAGGATCCAAGTCGTAGTCAAGACAGGACCACTAAGGCTATACACTGGTTACCATATGGAAGGCACATTATGACTTGTAATAAATTTATACGAATCGTTGAGTCTAGTCGTAGTGCCATTGGAACATTGGGATAGTACGTTGGTTGTCCTATGATTTGGACTATACGACTCGTAATGAGTCCTAACGACTCATGAGGGACAAATCGTACTCAGAGCAGAACACTTGGCAAACATACTAGATAGGGTACGATTGGGGTCTCAAGACCCGTATAGAAAACCTACGACTCATATAGTGAGTAACACTTAGGACAATGAGTTCAAAACTTGAAAGTTCTCATAGGCCAACACCTGGGGTGTTTCATTCTCCCCCCTTAGGATCATTCGTCCTTGAATGATGGGTCAAGGCATCCTTTAGCATGATTTATCACAAAAACTCACCCACTCTTACCTCTAACAAAGACAGAAAATAAAGATGTTAAGAAAACACATACCTCAAGCACGATTATCCAAAACGTGGTACAAGAACGGATATTTGGACTTCATGTCCTCCTCGGCTTCCCAAGTAGATTCTTCAACCTTTTGGTTCCTCTATAGAACCTTTATCAAAGACACGTCCTTCGTTCGCAGTCGATGGACTTGAAAATCCAAAATATCAATTGGGACTTTCTCATAAGACAAGGAATCCATAATACCCATACTCTCAAGAGAAAGAATCAAGGACGGATCACCTACTCACTTCTTCAGCAATGAAACATGAAAGACTGGGTGAATGGAACCTAAACTAGAAGGCAAATTCAATTCATAAGCCCTATTACCCACTCTCTTAAAAACCAAATACGGACCTACATAATGGGTAATAGGCTTCCTCTTTTTTCCAAAGTGCATCACCCCTTTCATAGGAGATATTTCAAGAACACCCAATCGCCAACTTTAAATTCCAACTCCCTTTGCCTCACGTCTGGATAGGACTTTTGGCAACTTCGGGCGGTCTTAAGCCTTCCTGGATAACCTTCACCCTCTTTGTAGCTTGATGAACCAAATCAAGACCAAATAATCTTATCTCACTGACTTCGAACCACCAAATAAGAGAACGACATATCTTACCATAAAAGGCCTCAAAAGGGGATATTCCAATGCAAGAGTGATAGTTATTATTAAATGCAAACTCGATGAGAGGCAAATGATCAACCCAACTACCACCAAAGTCAATCACATAAGCTTGAAGCATATCTTCCAAGATTTAAATCAGCCTCTCCTCTTGTCCTTCCATCTGCGGGTGGAAAGCGGTACTAAGGTTCACTTTAGTTCCCAAACCCCTATGAAATAAATGCCAAAAATGCAATGAGAAATGAGTACCATAATAAAAAATAATAGAAACAAGAAAATCATACAACCTCATGATCTCTTGGATAAACAACTTCCATAGTCCTCAGCAGAATAATTAGTCCTTACTGGAAGAAAGTGGGAGGACTTAGTCATCCTATCCACGATGACCCAAATCAAATCCAACTGATTCCAAGACCACAGAAGAACGGTAATGAAATCTATATTGATCATTTCCCATTTCCACACGGGCAACTCGATCTCGTGAGACAACCCACTGGTCCTTAAGTGCTCCAACTTCACTTATTGACACACCATGCACTTAGCAAAAAAATTAGCCACATCTCGCTTCATGTTATACCACCAATAAATTACCTTTAAATCATGGTACATCTTCGTCAATCTAGGATGAACCAGATACTGCAACTCATGGGCCTCGGCCAAAAAATTTCCTCACAACCTATCAATATATAAATGTACTATTTACCTTAGTACCTCAAGATACCATCACCACAAATCTCAAAAGCCATCACCTTCTGGTGACCCATATCATCCTTGATCTGCATCAAAATAGGGTCCAAAACTTGTTTCTCTTTCAGCTCAACATCGAGGATGACTTCACCACCTCTTGTACAATCACACCACCATCCTCAGAGTCCAAGAGATGAACTCTAAGATTAGCCAAACGGTAAATATCCTTCACCAAACGTCGCTTCTCCTTATCAACATGAGATAAGCTTCTTATGGACAACCTTCTAAGAGCATCAACAACCATTTTAGCTTTACATGGATGATAATGAAGACTTATGTCATAGTCTTTGAGTAACTCAAGCTACCTCTTTTGCCTGAAATTCAACTCCTTCTAGGTGAACATATACTGCAAACTCTTATGGTGTTAAAAGATGTAAACCTGAACCCCATAAAAATAATGATGTCAGATCCTCAAAGCAAAGACCACGGCCAACAACTCCAAATCATGAGTAGGATAATTCTTCTCATGCATATTCAACTGCCTATAAGCATATGAAACCACCTTGCCATGCCGTATCAACATACAACCCAGTCCCACTCGGGATGCATTATAATAAACAACAAAGCCATTGGTACCCACAGGTAGGGTCAACCCAGAGCTGAAGCCATTATATCCTTCAACTTCTCAGAGCTACCCTCGCAAGCATCGGACCATAGGAACTTTACCTTTTTTCTGGGTCAACTTAGTCAATAGGGCAGCAATAGAATAAAAGCTCCCCACAAACCTCCTATAATACCCGGAAAAACCCAAGAAGCTCTAAATATCAGTTGAAGTCATGGGTCTAGGTCACTTCTTAACCACCGCAACTTTTTATGGATCCACCATGATCCCCTCACTAGAAATAACCTGATCTAGAAAAGTAACAACATTCAACCATAACTCACACTTAGAAAATTTAGCATACAACCGCTGATCTTTCAAGGTTTGTAACAAAATATGGAGGTGATCGACATAATCTGCCTCTCTTATAATACACAAAAATATCATCAATAAATACAATTACGAACAAATCTAAGAACTGATGGAATACCTGATTCATAAGATCCATAAATACCACTGGGGAATTAGTCAAACTAAAAGCCAGGACCATGAACTCAAAATGGCCATACCGAGTACAAAAATTAGTCTTAGGGATATCCACCTCTCTAATCTTCAATTGATAATCTTCAATTGATAGTAACCTGACCAAAGATCAATCTTAGAAAAGTACTTAGCACCCTGAAGTTGGTCAAACAAGTCATCAATCTTAGGGAGAGAATACTTATTTTTCACCGTCACCTTATTAAACTGGCGGTAATCTATCCACATTCAAAGAAAACCATCTTTCTTATGCATAAAGAGAACAGGAATACCCTACGGAGATAAACTAGGGCAGATAAAACCCTTATCAAGGAGATCTTTAAACTGCTTCTTAAGATTCTTCAACTCAGTTGGATCCATTCTATAGGGAGGGATAGAGATAGGATGAGTGTCCGAGAGAAGATTGATCCTAAACTTAATTTTTTTTTAGAGGGACGCTAGGAAAATCATCAGGAAAGACCTTAGGAAATTCATTAACCACATGAATAGATTGTAACAACAGACCCTCTGAGTTAAAATCTATAACTTGGACCAAATGATAAAGACACCCATTGGAAATTAACTTTTGGGCTCTAAGATAAGACATAAACCTTCTCTTAGTCACTAGGGAACACCCTTCCCACCTAATAACCTGCTTATTAGGGAATTTGGAAATGACCTTACAGGTCTGATAGTATAAAGAGTCATAGCATGAGTGAAGCTAATCCATCCCCAAGATAACATCAAAATCTAGTATATCCAACACTATCAGATCTATAAAGTTTCCCTACCATAGACAGATACCACACAACCCCTATAGACCTTTCTAGCCATAACAGAGTCACTTACCATGGTAGATACAGAAAAAGGTTTAGAAATACACTCGAGACCAAAACCAAAATAAACAGCGACATATGGGGTCACATAAGAAAGAGTATACTCTGAATTAAGTAAATAGTACATATCACGAGAAAAGAGTTGTAACGTACTAGTGATGACATTGGGAGATGCCTCAAACCCTTGGTGGGTGGCAAGAGCATATAGGTGATTTCGTCCAGGGCCGACACTAGAAATGGAACCCTTTGGTGCTAGAGATGAAGAAGTATCCATAAGAACTATACTGGCTCCCAAACCAACCTTACCATGGGATAATTTCTCTGCATATGTCCAGGTTTACCATAATTAAAACATTTGTTCCTTTCTTCATCATAAAAACTAGGATACAACTGACCATAAAATCAGCATGGGGGATATGATGGAGCAGACTAGGCCCTACTGGCCTAAGATTGGGCACCTTGTGCCCTAGGAACATCACCACTCTAAGAACGACAATCACTAGATGGCTTTAGATTAGGAGAACTAGCCGTCGAATAGGAACCAGAATTTCCCCCATTTCTTCTTAGACCATTTTCCACCATCTCTAACACTCTGTTGCTAACCTCCACCCTATTTTAAATAACAAAACTTCTTACTCTGCCTCTCCTCTATCTCAGATTGCTTTTTCTTTTTCTCTTTAATTTGTTGCATAAACACCATAAGTTTAGAGATGTCCATGTCCTTGTTCAACAAAGCGGTCTTGCTCTCTAAAATCAAATCATGAGATAACCCAGAAGCAAATTTCCTTATTCTAGACCTCATGCTAGACACTAACTCAGGATCATAACATGACAACTAATGAAACTTTAGGGCATATTTCTTCATAGTCATTTTGACCTACTTCAAATTCATAAACTCCTCAGATTTTGCCTCCTTCAATTCTTGAGGAAAGAAGCGATCCAGAAAAGCTCCCAAAAGGTCATCCCACAAAGCGGACTCAACATCATCACCCCTAAGTTCCTCCCACTCTTCATACCATTAATATGTTATACCCTTAAACTGATAAGCAACAAATTCCACACCCTCTACATCAGTAGCATGCATAACCTAAAATATATTCTACATCTCATCTATAAAACCTTAAAGATCCTTCTCAACCTTAGCACTAGTGAAAATAGGAGGATTCATCCTCATAAACTATCCAACTCAAGTGGCCTCAGAAGAACTCACAGTAGCATCAATAGGACCTGACTAACATGATTGAGATATCATTAACTGGGTCAACAGATAAATAGAATGGTGAAAATTAACATTGGTAATATCTCCTTGAGGTGACTAAGCATGAGTGTCACCATCTAGAGAAATATTAGAGGACATCGGTGGAACTCCACAGGGGTAATCAGAAGTAGTGACTCTAGACTGAGTCTGAACTTCATAAATAGGATGAGTCTCATCCACAGTGTTGTCAAGTGGGATAGAAGAGTTTCCACAAGCATCAGATCTTTTGGGAGGCATGATCTAAAAAATGAACCAATAGGAATAAGAGGAGATTTTAACACCCTAGACTCTACAACCAAAAGTAGACCACAGAAAGGGAAATATTCCTAAATTCCTTATAGCCTCTCTCTTATAAGTGTTGTACTCTACACACCCATAAAAAAACTTTAATTGACACGACTATATGGATACCAAATGACACCAAACCTAGGCTCTCATACAAATTTTATCACGACCCAAACCAGGGCCTGGCCATGATGGGTATCTCAAGTCTGTAATTGGAGACCACTTTTTTAGCCTAACCAAACAAAGCCAAATACCCTAGCAGCAGATAAATTTCAAACATATAACAAGATAGAATAATCAATAACCTAAAAAATCTAAGAATATAACCAACCAAATATCAATACCCAAGTCCATAGCAATATCCACAAACCCTCTATCAAAACTAAAGACAATCTAAGTCGGGACATGCCCCAGATGATAGCTAAAAGAACCAAAAGAATAGTCAATGAATATAAGAAAACAAAAAATAAAATGAGGTCTTTCGAATTATAAAATCTCACCACTTCAATTAAACTCATGAGCTATCCCATGATCACCTAGTCACTGCGCTAGAAAAGTAGAAGTATTTTTATGCCTATATTAGTGGGAATATAATGTCCTAAGATAGTTAGCAGTTTGAGATCTAGCATGTTACTCAGAGATAAGGGATAAAGTAATGTCATGCTCAATAATCCAAAATCAGTCTAAAAATCCAAATGCACACAAACATATGCATATACATATATTTAATATGCCGAGATAGGGAACAAGGCTTAGTATTCAACTTGGAAATTTTAGCTTGGACTGTGTAGCTTGACCATCATAAAACTACCCATGGGGTATATGGGTCTAGTGTCTCCCCCTGGTTGGGCCCCAGTGCATATTAGCTACACGAACCGGGGATATCATAGATGACCAGGGAATTTTTGTACCCTTCGTCATCCATGATACATATATAGTGTATGTGTGTGTGTGACATAAATATATGGTCATCAAGATCTAACCCTCATATCAGGCCAACATGAGTTTCGAGTATCAATCCTTCAGGACTGACACCTTGTAATACCCCATCTCTAGAAATTTATATCCATCATACGACTAGACCTTTGAGTTGTATACATTAAACTCATACCTAAGACAGTGCAAGATGGGTGATGTTTAGTTTAGGGAATGACTCAATCTCTTGAAGTCATTAATAAGTATATGAGTCCTATGTAGCCAAGTCGTAAGTTCAACAGTGTATGCCCCATAATATTCTATCCAAGTTACAAAAGGAGAATACTAGTAGTATAAAGATGGTATGAGTCATAAGTTATTACTCGTATGTTGATCAGTGTGTACCCTTCTAGGTGGTACTAATCTTACGTGTCATGAAGACTAGCCGTACTCTTCTATATGAGTTGTATGGTAGACTCGTATGGACTGGCGACAAATTCGGTAATGTTTACTTAAAGGTCTTTTTAGTCTTTTTCCCTTCTTATAACTTCAACCCACGACCTACAACCCTCAAAGTGGATTATTTTACCCCAAATCTCAAAAACTTATCATGTTAATCTCCTCTCCCATACTCAAGAACAATAACATAGGTTTCTTCTTCAAAATTTATCTTTTAAGTCCCAAGTACAAGTCTAATTCATCAAGTCAAGCGATTCAAGGTCTGTGGGGTATTCATCAATGGGTTCTTTCCACCCATTAAGCCTAAAAACCCTTAGTTTAAAAGCTTGAATTCTATCCTATTTTGTGAAATTATCCATGAAATTTATGAAGTTAATCCATGAACTTCTTGGTAAATCAAATTCAAGCCATGCCAATATGTGTTCCCATGTTATTTAAGTTATTTTATGTTCTAAATTCTAATCTTCCATGCTTTATTCCCTTGATTTCATGATGAGTCATTAATTTATGAATTAAACCATGTAAATATTTTGTTTTCCCACGTTTAACACATTTCCATGTTCAAATTCATGTATTTTAGCAGTTATTGAAAATTACTATCTTTGGGTCTCTAAATTATGACTTCCTATCATTGTTTAAATATTGATGTCGTATTTTTTTGTAATCATTCAGTGTTGGCGAGTTATGAACACCCGATACCTATGTGTCCTTACATGATTTCTATTATTAAGTAACAAGTCAGTTAGATCATGGTTTTATTATCATATTCAGAATATTATGTTCATGTTGAGCACTTATAAGTATAATACCATGTCATATTAAACAAATAATAACACCAATGTCATTCAGTTGTGAGTAACACTTAGCACCAAGTGAACGCAAGGATGATAACTCCCCCATCAGTAGAAGCATGAGTCACTAGTAGCAGTCTCTAAGTTCGAGACTTACAGTGCCACCATAGATTATAAGGGGTCCCTTGTCAGTAGAGGAATGACACCCTCGTACTTAGGGATATCAGCCTTATAGATCCACATTATCAGTCATGTGTTGGTACCCCTAGCAAGGTAACATCACCCTTCCAACTGGGTTATAAGTTGGACCCTAATAGCTCAGATTGGGCATATCAGTTGTACTCAGCTCGCAAGTCTCAGATTTTCATGACCAAGTGTACAGATTTTAGATTATTATAGTATATATTTATTCTTGGTCTTGCATTCTTAGTTTTATATGTTCACGTATCCATTGTCTTATGCATTTAAGTTAGTCCTTATCTCACATATAGTGCATTCAAAGTACTGATCGCATACTCTTCTTTTGTGCTATGTTGTCTTGTAATGTAGGTTTGAATGCTCAATTTCTCAACTGTACTTAGGCAGTCTAGCATTATCTAGTAGCAGTAGATGTGAGTCCTTCTCTATCGAGGACATGATATATTTTATCATTATTTTAGTGTCTATTCATGTTTAGTCAGTCAGAGTTAGTTGGGGGTCTGTCCCATCAAATCTTCATGATTTCTAGAGGCTTTCAGACAGATAGACGTTCATTCATTGTCAGTCTATTCAGTTGTTTCAGATATGTTGGATTATATTTCAGTGCTTGTGATTATAGCATCTTATCAATTTATCTTACACATATATGGCTCTAGTATTATATTATTCAGTTCTTATAGTATGTACCAGATCACGAGTTAGCTTGTGGTCACTTGTGGCCATAAGCACCGTTATTCCGATCAGGGGGTAGTCTCGGGTTATGACAAAACTTAGTATTAGAGCCTAAGGTTTTAAAGTGTGCTAGGAAGTCTGAAAGTTGAATTGAGTAGAGTCTTGTACATGGGGGTGAAGCGTTACACACTTATGGACAAGAGAATACGAGACATTTTTAGGAAAAAAAATTTTTCAGTATTCATGTCATTTGAAAGAGAATGAGCTCTATTGAATTCCTTTCTCTAACTCATCCTTCTTACCATTTACAAATAATGAATCTCATAAGAAACAATGGAATAAGAAATGGGAATCAACCTACACCACCACTTATTCAGAAAGATCCCCTGAACGGTCATGTCTCTCACATTGAATTAAGGGCCACTTTCACAGCCTTAGCCTATTTTGTAGCTGCTCAGAATAACAAAAAGGTTATTTCCCCAACCAATCCAGAGGAAAATACAACTACAGTTAGAATTTAGGATTTCACTCAGATAAATCCCCCTTCGTTTTCTGGGTTTAAGTCTGAGGAGGATCCGCAGGAATTTTTGGATATGGTGTAGAAGATGACAGATATCATGAGTGTCACTTTGAGAAAGAGTGTAGACTTGGCTTCATATCAGTTACAGGGTGTAGCTCACACCTTGTTTAAGTAGTAAAAGGAAGACAGGGGTGTGAAGGCAGAGTCTATGGAGTGGAAGGAGTTTGCCACAGCTTTTTTAGACAAGTTCTTCCCACTATAGTTGAGAGAGGCTAAGGTTCAGGAGTTCATAAACTTAAAGCAGGGCATTATGAGCGTACAGGAGTACTCGCTCAAGTTCACTCAGCTGGCTAGGTATGCTCCTACCATGGTGGCTGACAATAGGTCCAGGATGAGTCAGTTCATATCTAGTGTATCTGATAGTATAGTCAAGGAGTGTAGGATTTCCATGTTGATTAAGAAGATAGGCCTATCTACACTTATGGTTCATGCTCATCAAATTAAAGAGGAGAAACTTAAAGAAAAAGAGAGAGAGAGCGAGAATAAAAGGGATAGAATAAGTAGTTTCAATTTTTCTATGCCAAGGTCAGAAGGCGGTAACCTATTCCAGTTCTGCCAGAAATTTTTAGCCCCAGCACTATCTTCAGTGAGTACGCTAGTGCCTAAGTTCAGCCAGGATAGTTGGGATAGAGTGCTAGGCTCTAAGTCCTAGAGTAGTGTGAAGAGTGGTCAAACCAATCCACTTTATAGGAAGTGGGGTAAGAATTATCAAGGTGAGTATAGAGCTAGAAGTGATGTGTGATTTGGGTGAGGCAAGCCAGGCCATAGGATTAGGGATTGCCTCCTAGGTATGTGGAAGGGCAGGAATAATCGTCAGCAGGGTCAGACAAACTCTTCTATAGCACCAGTAGGTCGCCCGACTCAGTCGGGTACCACTTTTAGTGCCACCAGTGGGCAGCGCCAAAATAGTCTGTATACCCTCCAAACTCGCCAGGATCAGGAAAGTTCTCTTGATATGGTTACAAGTATGTTGCAAGTTTTTCATCTGCATGTTTATGTCTTGTTAGACCCCAGAGCTTCACTTTCTTTTGTGACTCCTTATATAGTTTTTGACTTCACTGTCAGTCCTAAAATATTAGTAGACCCATTCTTAGTGTCTACCCTAGTGGGTAAGTCTATTGTAGCCAGACAGGTATACAAAAACTGTCTGGTCACAGTGTCTTAAAAAGTTACTTTAGTTGATTTGTGGAGTTAGAGGTGACTGATTTTGATGTCATTCTCGGCATAGATTGGCTTCACTCCTATTATGCCTCAGTTGACTGCAGAAAAAAATTGTTCAATTCCAGTTTCCTAATAATCAATTATCAAATAGAGGGGTCAGTTCTTAAGGGCTAGTTCATTTCATATCTCAAGGCAAGAAAGATAATATCCAAAGGGTGTATTTTCCTTCTCATCTAAGTCAAGGACTCAAATTATGAAACTACGAGTCTTGAGTCAGTTTCTGTAGTAAGAGAAATTTCAAATGTATTCCCAGAGGATTTTTTAGAGTTTCTCCCAAAAGGGAGATAGACTTTGAAAAAGATCTCCTACCAGATACCTAGCCTATTTCAACTCCACCTTATAGAATGGCTCCAGTTGAGCTTAAGGAATTAAAGGACCAGTTGAAAGATCTCTTAGATAAGGGTTTCATCAAGCCTAGCATTTCCCCATGGGGTGCTCTAGTCCTTTGTGTGTATGAGAAAGATGGTTTTGTCAGAATATGCATCAACTACCGTCAGTTGAACAAAGTCACAATCAAGAATAAGTATCCTCTCCCCAGAATTAATGACTTATTTGACCAACTTTAGGGTGCAAGTTATTTCTCTAAGATAGACCTCAGATCTAGCTATCATCAGCTTAGAGTCAGAGAATGTAACATTCCAAAGAAAGCCTTCAGAACTCGGTATGGTCACTTTGAATTCTTGCTTATGTCTTTTGGACTAACAAATACCCTTACTGCTTTTATGGACTTAATGAATAGGGTGTTCAAATAGTACTTAGACATATTTGTTATAGTCTTCAATGATAACATACTTGTTTATTCCCATAGTGAGAATGATCATGAAGGCCATTTAAGAGTTGTTTTGTAGACCCTTAGAGATCATCAGTTATTTTCTATGTTCAGTAAGTGCAAATTTTTTTTGAGATCAGTATCTTTCCTTGGTCATATATTTTTTGGTGATGGCATTCGAGTTGACCCTCAAAATATTGAAGTAGTGAGAAACTGGCTTAGACCCATCTCTTCATCAGATATTAGGAGTTTTTTGGGTTTAGTTGGCTATTACAGATAGTTTATTGAAGGGCGTTATTCTATTTCTTCTCCCATGTCTTGGCTGACTTAAAAAAGGTGAAATTTCAATGGTCAGGTTCCTCCAAGAAAATTTTTCAAAAGTTGAAGACTCGACTCACTTCTGCCTCAATCTTGACTTTGCCAGACAGTTTAAATAGATTTGTAGTGTATTGTGATGCTTTTAGAGTTAGTCTTGGTTGTTTGTTAATGCAGAGAGGTAAGGTCATAGCCTATGCCTCTAGATAGATTAAACCTCATGAGAAGAATTACCTAATCCATGATCTTGAGTTGGACTCTATGGGTTTTTCCTTACAGATTTGGAGGCATTATCTTTATAGGGTTCATGTTGATGTATTCACGGATCACAAGAGTTTTATAGTATGTGTTCGCATAAAAAGATTAGAATTTTCATCGGAGAGGTGGATTAAATTATTAAAAGATTATCACATGAGTATGGTATATTGTAACACCCTAACTTAGGAAGAAGTCCTACGTCGGCAAAACATAGGAGTGATACTGGGTATATAAGTAAGAAAGCTCTCTAGTGATGCATTTTAAAGTCGTGCGGGCCTGGGCCCACAACGGATAATATCACTAGTGGGTTGGGGAGTTACAGGCGTATCTCGGGCCTTCATGGTTAGGGATGCCTGTCACGGCCAAGGCCTCGACTTGGGTTATGGAAGAATGGTATCAGATTCGCTCCTGTGTCAGCCCTGTTGATGTGGGCTAGAGTTTAAACTGAGTGTAGGAAAATCTCGATAAGGTGGGGCAAACCTTAGTCCTGAGTGTAGGCAAATCCCATTCGGTAGGGCAAACCTCAGTAAGGACGTTGAGTCCATAAGAGGGGTGTATGTAACACCCCAACTTAGGAAAGAGTCCCACATCGATAAAATATAGGAGGGATACTGGTTATATAAGTAAGAAATCCTTACTCCCTAGTGACAGGTTTTAAAGTTGTGTGGGCCTGTTCCCAAAACGGACATTATCACTAGTGGGTTGGGGAGTTATAGGGGTATCTCGGGCCTTCATGGTTAGGGATGCCCAATGTGGCCAGGTCCTCAGCTCGGGTCGTGACATATATCATACGGGCAAGGCCAATGTAGTGGCGGATGCCCTTAGTGTATTCTCTATGGGTAGTGTTGCTAATGTCGAGGAAGATAAGAAGGAGTTAGTCTGTGAGGTTCATCATCTTTCTAGATTATGTTTTCGATTGGTTGATTCAGATGAAGGTGGCATATGGGTTCATAATGGTTCAGAATCTTCATTGGTTGCCGAAGTGAAAGAAAAGAAAGATAGGGATCCTAGTTTGGTCAAGTTAAAGGAAGTGATTAGAGATTAGAAGGTAGAGTCTTTCTCCAAGGGGGAGATGGTGTACTTTATTCATCCACAAGCCACTAAGATGTACCATGATTTGTGGGAAATCTATTAGTGGAATGGTATGAAAAAAGATGTCGCTTAGTTTATGGCTCAGTGTTCAAACCATCAGCAGGTTAAGGTTGAGTACCAAAGGCCTAGTGGTACACTTTACAAGTTTAGGATCCCCACTTAGAAGTGGGAGGTGGTGAACATGGATTTTTGAGAGGGTTTCCTGACACGCGTCATCAACATGAGTTGATATGGGACATTGTAGATAGGATGACCAAGTCAGCCCATTTATTGCCAGTTAATACTTCATATTCAGCTAAGGATTATACTAGACTCTATATCAAGGATTTTTTTAAGTTGTATGGGATTCCATTGTCTATTATTTCATTTAGGGGTACTCAGTTTACCTTTCACTTTTGGATGGCTTTTCAAAAGGGTCTTTGTACCCAAATTCATCTCAGTACAGTTTTTCATCCTCGGATGGATGGTTAGGTAAATAGGATTATTCATACCTTAGAGGACATATTGAGAGCCTATGTTATTTACTTTAAGGGTAGTTGGGATGACCATTTACCTTTGGTTGAGTTTGCCTATAATAGCAGTTATCACTCTAGTATTTAGATGGCTTCGTTTGAGGCTCTCTATGAGAGGAGATGTAGTTCTCCTATTAGTAGGTTTAAAGTAGGTGAGGCTACTTTGATAGATCCAAATTCAGTGTTTGAGGTAATGGAGAAAGTTAAATTAATTTGAGAGAGGCTGAAAATAACTCAAAGTCATCAAAACTCTTATGCCGATGTGAGGAGAAGAGATCTTGAGTTTGATGTTGGTGACCTTGTGTATTTGAAAATTTCACCCATGAAAGGTGTGAAGAGGTTTGAAAAGAATGGGAAGCTCAGTCCTAACTATGTTGTCCCATATAGGATTGTGAGCCACTTTGGAAAGGTAGCTTATGAGCTAGAGTTGCCTGCAGACTTGACGTCAGTGCATCCAATACTTCATATCTCCTTGTTAAAGAAATGTATTAGTGATTCAGATTTAGTTGTGCCTTTAGAAAGTGTGGATGTGAAAGATAGTCTCTCTTATGAAGGAATTCCAGCTGAGATCCTTGACAGTCAGATTCGTAGGTTAAAGAACAAAGAGGTTCCCTTGGTGAAAGTTCTATGGAGAAATCAGTCTGTTGAGATAGCTACTTGGGAAGTAGAAGCAAGTATGCGAGCCAAGTACCCTCATTTTTTCTCTACGAATTCAGACTCAGCTTGAGTTAACGATTTTCCTTAAATTCTCTCTTTCCAGATATCTATTTCAGCTATGTAACCATTCTCATGACATTGTATATATTCATGAAATCAATTCAGTCCATATATCTTGTCTCAGAATCAGTTGTTTAATCACATTTTAGTTCATGGACATTTAGTATACGACCTTAATTTCCTTAGTATCTCATCTTAACTAACCTCGTTTGAGGACGAATATTCCCAAGGCATATATATTGTAATATCCTATCTCTTGAAGTTTCTTCCCATCATACGACTAGTCCCTTGAGTCGTATGCACAACATACAAGTCGTACATTAAAATCGTACCCAAGATAGTGTAAGATGGGTGATGTTCTGTTTGGGGAACGACTCAACCTTTTGAAGTCATTAAGAAGCATACGAGGCGTTTGAAGCCAAGTCATAAGTTCAACAAGGTATGCCCCATAAGATTCTATCCAAGTTACAAAAGGAGGATACTAGTAGTATGAGGATGGTTCGAGTTATAAGTTATGACTCATATTTTGATCAGTGTGTACCCTCCTAGATGCTGCCAAAATTATGAGTCATGAAGACTAGTCGTTTTCTTCTATACGAGTCATATGGTAGACTCGTATGGACATAAATTCTGTAATGTTCAGTTAAAGAGCTTTTTTAGTTTTTTCTTTGCTTATCGCTTAAACCCATGACATATTACCCTCAAAGAGTCATATGTTTTCCCAAATATCAAACACTTAACATGTTAATCTTCTCTCCCATACTTAAGAAAATAACTAGGGTTTCTTCTTCACAAATCATCTTTCAAGGCCCAAGTTCAAGTCTACTTCACCAAGTCAAGAAATTCAAGGTATGTGGGGTATTCATCAATGGGTTTCTTCCACCCATTAGGCCCAAAAACCCTCTCTTAGTTTAAAATCTTGAATTCTATCCTATTTTATGAAATTATCCATGAAATTTATTAAGTTAATCCATGAAATTCTTGGTAAATAAAATTCTACCCGTGCCAGCGTGTGTTCCCATATTATTTAAGTTATTTTATGTTTTGAATTCCAATCTTCCATGACTTATCCCCTTGATTTCATGATGAGTCATCAATTTATGAATTAAACCATGTAAATATGTTGTCTTTCTATTTTTATCACATTCCCATGTTTAAATTCATGTATTTTAATAGTTATTGAAATTTACTATCTTTGGGTCTATGAATTATGACTTCCTATCATTGTTTAAATGTTGATGACGTAGTTTTAAATTATGACTTCCTATCATTCTCAGTGTCATTCAGTTGTGAGTAACACTTAGCACCAAATGAACACATGGATGACGACTCCCCTATTAGTAGAGGCATTCAGTTTCAGTCTATTCAGTTGTTTTAGATATGTTGGACTATATTTCAGTGTTTGTGATACATCTTATCATTTTACCTTCTGGACATATGGTTCTAGTATTATATTATTTAGTTCTTACAGCAGGTACCAGATCATGGGTTATCTTGTGGTCACTTGTGGCCGTAAGAACCATTGTCACGACCAGGGAGTAGCCTCGGGTTGTGGCACACCTTTACGGCTATCTAACACAACCCCCACTAAGCCCAATTAAAACATTAACATATAACCCAGCCATTACATCAAGGAGTCAATCATTAAGGCATCATTAAGTAATATGGTCATACCAACTATAGCTTGCAAGTAATGTCATTAAGCCAACACTTTCAGGAATCCTTGTACCCCATACTCTATTATTAAAATCAACTTGCGGGATTCCTTGTACCTCACAAGGTTTTTCAAGACCATTATTATCCACTTGGGGGAATTCTTGTACCCCATAAGGTTTTTAAAGCCATTTTTAACCATTTTTCTATTTATGCAATGCATTAGTATTAAGGAAATGAGTCAATCCAATTGATAAATCATATTCCAAAACCAATTATGCAAGTGGGATGGGGTTCTTATCAATTTCAATATCAAAATCCAATTATTTGGGGAATCTTTGTACCCCTAAATACATTGTTCACAAGATTGGGAAATCCTTGTACCCCTAAATTCATTCACCATTCTCATTCACCCCAATGAGTGTACAAACCAACAATTCAATGCATAATAAATTAATAGTAATCATGGGAAAAACATTCAAATAATATGTATACAAAACCCTCAACCCATAATTTAAAATCCAACATCAAAATCATGTGAATAATAAACCAATTTTATGCTATTAAGAAAATCCAAGTGTAAAGAGAAAGATTCAAGCCCTAATTACCAAGAAACTTGAGAAGAAGACACCCTTAGAAACTTAGATGACCACTTCCCTTAAAACCCTAGCCTTGTCTTGAATATGGAATTTGAGAGAGTGGAGAGAGTATTTGATATGTTAAAGTGTTGAAAAAAAAATCTCCTTGGTTTTTATGGGCGTGGGATCTAAGGGGGTAAGGAGGTAAATGACCAAAGTGCCCCTTAAATAAAAACTAAAAATTGTGGCTCGTCGTTATGGGTGACATAATGACTTATAGGGTCACCCTATAACTTGAGGCCCATAGGTTAGACAGTGTCCATAGGCATCTACACTGGTTTGATTACGATAAGCACCATACAATTCATATCATGATCGTGTGACTCATAGGGTCTAAGTCATGGTCAAGACAGAACCACCAAGGCCATACACTGGTTACCTTATGGAAGACACATTATGACTTATAATGAGTCCATACGACTCGATCAGTCTTGCTGTAGTGAAATCAGAAACATTAGGATAGTACACTAGTTGGCCTATAATTTAGACTATATGACTCGTAATGACTCCTAATGACTCGTGAGGTACAACTCGTACTCAGAGCATAACACTAGGCAAACATACTAGACAGGCTATGATTTGGGTCTTAAGACTGTATAGAAAACCTACGACTCATACAGTGAGTCACAGTTAGTACAGTGAGTACAACACTCAAAATTTCTTAGAGGCCAACACCTAGGGTGTTTCAGTTAAAGGATAAATAGATAAAAAAGATTTGGATGTCCTTGGTGTCTATGGTTTAGATTTTAAACTGCTAATTGGAGTTAATTTGGTTAATTAGAATAGTTTGGCATAAATGGAATAACTTGTAAGCATATTGGTATGATGATACCAAGCGGAAAATGCCTTAATATAAGACTCCATGACTAATGATTGGTTTATGTACAAATTATTTTAATTTAGGCTTAAAGAAAATTGTGTTGCTCACTGAGAAGATGTAGTGTTGGGGGATCAACACTAGAAATCATGTTTGCCAATGTTTTGGGGGGGCATATGACCATGTGTATATGTACACATTATATTTTGGACGACTCCACCTTGGTGTCTTTAGCCATTCCTTGGTACATGCAACTAACATGGATTGGGGGCCTTCTAGCAGAGAGAGCCAGACCCATATAGCCCGTGGGTGTCTGGAATGTTGGTACGAGCTACATAGTTTAGGCTAATATTTTAAACTATCATGTTTTACAACCCTCATCCCTATCCCGGCATCATAAATGTATAGGTATAGATGTTCTGCATGCGGTTTATGATTGGATTTTGGTAAATGTTTTATTTTATCCCTTTTCATTGGGTTACATGTTAGTGCTTACCACACTAACCATTATCGAACACTATATCATTTCATGATGTAGGTTCTGAGGACTTTTATGTTGATCCTGTGTAGCGTTAGGTAGTTTGGTACTACTGTTGATTAGCTTTGAAGTGGTGAGATTCCATCCTTCGGAAGGACCTATTATTTCATTTGGTTTCCTTTATCATTCTAATAGTTATGGATTTCTTTTTGTATAATTAGGGGCATGTCCCGACTTAATTGATATTCTTAGTTTAGAGACTTTTGTGGACAGTATAGGGACATTGTGATTATTTTATTTTGACTCTCAACTTTTTGTTTAACTTATCTATCTCTCTTATTACTTTTATTAGCTTTCACTATTTACTTTTATTGTGCTCTTGTGGTAAGACTAAGGGGGTTGTCTCCGTCCTAGGGTGATGTCCATCACGACTAGGCTCGGGTTTGAATTGTGACATAATTTTTCTGTAATTGATGGTGTAATATTACTCAAAAGTACCTGTACATACAACACAACACTAAAAATACATATTTACATTTACAAAACCCTAAAGCTAATATAAAAACTTTCCATACGATTCGACCTCCATAGCCACCACCTCCGGTGGAGTTAACCCATCAGTGAATAATCAAAAGGATAAAGAATTCAATAGTAACATGGATAATCATGCAGATTCGAGTAAGAAGATCACCTATGCAAATATTCAAACCTAGATGTAGTGAAAATAGTAGGGAAAGGAACCCTTCTAAACCAGTAGTAATACTTGAAGGGGAACCGAGTATAACCTAGAAATCGTCAAAAGTTAAAAGTTTAATTATACAAGAAAATTTACAATTAGCAGTAATTGGTAAAGTTTCGTATGGTAAACCTGATATTATAGAGCTGAGAAAGAGTATTCTCATTTAATGTGGCATTAAAGGAGAGTGTAACATTGGAGTATTAGACTCTAGACACATTCTTATTTGTTTGAGTATATTGGAAGATTATGTTAATATAATTTCTCCCAGACCCCACTATGTGGGAATATACTGGGTTTGTTGTTGTTGTATGTTAATATAATTTCAATAGCTACTTACTATATAAAATCCAAGGAGATGCATTGGAAGATGAGAACTCTTAAATAGGATCCATGGTTTGAGTCGGATGTAGAAACTACTGTTGGTATAGCGTGGATATCAATGCATATCTTCCTCTTAATTCTTTTGCAAAAAAAGCAATATTTTCAATTGCTTCAGCAATTGGGAAGCCGTTAACAGTGGATATGGCAACCAAGAATCAAACTAGACAAAGTTATGCAAGAGTTAAGGTAGAAGTAGATCCTATTGCTACATTGTCACACAGAGTGAGGATAAATGAAGAAGATGATATGACAGGACAGGTTAAGTTTAAGTGGATAAATATTCAATATGATTATAAACTAAAGTATTGCAAAGAATGTTATTTGCAAGGACATAATGAAAATTCATATTGGAATATTCATCCAGATTTATTAGACAAGCAAAAGAAAGAGAAAATTGAAGATGAGAATGTGCAAGCATAGGCAGAAAAAGATAATGAAACTGAAACAATGAGAAATAATTACAGAAGTAGAAGAAATTTCAAGAAGCAATGGTTAACTAGGAGTAATAAGTAGAAAAAGGACAAGTTTGGTCACATAGTAGGAGATGTTGGAGAAGTAAATCAGGAAGAGATTCCAATTGTAAATGCTTTTGATGTGCTTAAACAGGATACACATGAAGAAGCATCCAATGACAAGGCTAAGGAGCTGGGGGACATAAAGTAAGCAAAGTACTAAAGAGTGGGTCACGAATAGCTTTACAAATATTTATCAAAATAAATCAATGGAAGCAAAATTGGATAAGAAGGTAGAAGAAGTTCAGGAAAAAAAGGTTATTCAGATGGATGAAACCACAGACAACAAAAAGGAGATAGTTGAACAGAAAGTAGTACAGCAGGAAGAGCAAATATTGCAGTTGGATATAGTGTAGTTCAAGGAAGGGGAGGAAGCAGAAAAGGTAATAGAAAATATATTACCTTTAGCAATTCATGTAAAAAAATCATATTAAGTACAACAATGAGGAGAAAGTATCTTTAGATGATGGAGATTTGGGTAAGAACATTGACAAGCTTGGAATTGAAGGAAATTTAACTCTTAGGAAGATAAAAAAAAAATAAAAACTTCACAAGGAATACAAAGGAGGGCAGAAAAAGGATTTAAAGCTTCTTTAATGAAGACAAGTTCCTTAAAGAATAAGTCTAAATGAATGCACTAATTTGGACGATCAGATCAATAAATACACAGAAAGCATTCACCAGACTGATCGCAATGTAGAAAATACATCAATTTTCTTTCATTAGTTTAATGGAACCATTCCAGGATAACCACACTTTTAAAGAATACAAGAGGAGATTAGGAATGAAACAAACAACAACTAATACTTCAGGAAAGATATGGGCTTTTATTGATAAAGTGGTGAACTGTATTTTAATAAAAGATGAAGAGAAGCAACTGACCATAAACTTAATCAATCTAGAATTTGAATTTTAGTTATAGTTACATTGGTGTATGCTAAATGCACTCAAAGGGAGAGGCTAATGTTATTAGATTCATTGGAGAAGATGGCTCAATCAATTCGTGAAGCATATTTGGTAGGGGGAGATTTTAATGTGATTATAAGTGAAGAGAAGAAATTAGAAGGTCTTTCAGTTACTGTTGCTGAGATAGAAGACTTTAAATAGTGCATTAATCTTTGTGGTTTGGAAGATCCAATTTTTAAATGGAGAAAATATACATGGTGGAATGGAAAGATTGATGAGGAATATATATTTAAGAGGTTGGATAGGGTATTATGCAATGAAAAGCTGCAAGACCTTTTTCCAGTATTGGAAGTGGAGTATCTTTTTAGGAGTGGCTCAAATTACACTCCTTTGAAAATCCATATCAGTACTATTAATAAACATATTTCTAAACCTTTCAGTTTTCTTAATATGTGGTTGAAGGAGAAAAATTGTTTTGAAGTAATAAGGGACAATTGGGAAACAAATGTAATAGGAAAACCATTTATCATTTTTAATCATAAGTTAAAGAAGGTTAAAAGTGCTTTGACTAAATAGAGTAAAGAGTACTTTGGTAACATTTTCCAAGAAATTGCTACACTAGAGGATGTTATTAGAGTAAGAGATAAATAGTTTGAGAAAGTCCTATCTGGGAGCAATAGAGAGAATCGGTTTAAAGTACAAGTAGAATTGACTATCCAGATGAGGAGGAAAGATGATTTTTAGAGGTAGAAAGTTGGGTTTGAATGGTTTAAAGATGGGAAAAGAAACAGTAAGTCCTTTCATACTTTAGTCAAGGGAAGAAGAAACAGGCTTAAAATAGCAAGAATACAGAAAGAAAAGGGGGAATGGTTGGAAGATCTAAAAGAAATTATAGAAATAGCAGTGAATTTCTTTTAGAGGCAGATTTCTAAAGGGGAAGATAATAAAGATTTTGAGATGCTAAATGAATTACCAACTTTGGTGAATGATGAGAAGAATGAAGAAATGAACAGAATATCAGAAATTCAAGAAGTCAAGAAAGTTTTCATGGGACTAAGCAAGACTAGTGCAGGAGGTCCTGATAGTATGACTGGTTTTTTTTTCAGGATGCTTAGGAGATTATTGGCACAGATGTAAATAATATGGTAATAGCTTTATTTTGTGGGTTTGAATTACCTAAATTTATTACACAGGCAAATTTGGTACTTTTACCCAAAAAGTTAGTTATGAACACCTTTTCTAATATGAGACAAATCTCATTGAGTAATTTTGTGAACAAGATTTTTTTAAGAATTATTCATGAGAGGATTAAAAGAGTTTTACCTGATATCATTTCAGAAGAACAGGCTAGTTTTGTGCAGGGGAGAAGCATAGCAGAGAATATATTGATGATCCAGGAAATAATTATAGATATAAGGAAGAGAGGTAAGACTCCTAACATAGTTATCAAACTTGACATGGTAAATGCCTATGATAGAGTTAATTGATTGTTTCTTACTAAATTATTGAGAAAGGTTGGATTTAGTGAGTTAATGATAGATATGGTATATAGGCTGGTGGGAAACAATTGGTACTCTATTCTGCTAAATGGGCAACCAAAGCAATTTTTCAAATCTTATAGGGGGTTAAAGCAAGGGGATCCACTATCCCCCACTCTCTTTATATTAGCAGCAGAAGTGATGTCTAGAGCCTTAAAATCATTGGTACATACCAAAGACTTTAAGATACTTGGAATTCCAAGAGGAATCCCAAAGGTAAATCACTTTGAATTTGTGGATGACATAATAATTTTATGCAAAGCTGATCTTCACATAATGCAAAAAGTGACTTGTACTTTAGAGAGATATGAAAGAATGTTAGGTCAAGAAGTTAATAAGAAAAAAAGTTCTCTTTATTTGAACAAGGAAGTATCTCATGGTGTGGTCGTAATGGCAGAAGTGGTTACAGAGATCCTGAGAAAAGATTTTCCTTTTACTTACCTTAGATGCCTTATATTTCACATGAGGATGAAGAAGCATTACTATCAATCTATTATGAGCAAAATTAGTGGGAAGTTGCAAGGATGGAAAGGAAAATTAATATCTTATGGGGGGAGAGTTGTTCTCATCAAACATATGCTTCAAAGTATACCAATTCATTGTCTGTCAGTGATGAACCCTCCTTGGAATGTTATGACTACAATATAAAAAATATTTTCTCAATTCTTTTAAAGTATTCATATAGGAGGGAGAAACAGGCAGTGAGTTAAGTGGAATAGTCTATGTGTCCCAGAGGAAGAAGGAGGATTAGGATTCAGGAAGATTCAAGATGTATCAATGGCTTTGATTTGTAAGCTGTGGTGGAATTTTAGAACAAAAGATTCGATATGGAGTAGATATATACACAATAAGTACTATAAGAATAATCATCCAAATGAGACCGTGTGGAAAACATGACCAGGATTACAAGTATGGAAGAAGATGTTACAAGCAAGAGATTTGGTAGAGCACCAAATATTATGGATAATCAGAAGTGGGAATGCAAGTATTTGGTTTGACAATTGGATTAGGGAAGGGGATTTTGTATAATTTGCAGCAGAATTCAAAAGAATGGGATAACAGATACCAAAAGGTGAATGATTTAATTCAAAATGGAACTTGGAATGAACAAGTGATTTTTTAATTATTTCCACAGGATTCAGTTCAGGTTTGCTTGACCAAGTGTACAGATTACCAGATATTCAGTTATACAGATTTTAGTCTTTTAGATTATAAATTATCTTAGAGGCATATTTATGCTTGGTATTGCATTCTCAAATATTACATATTCATGTTTTCATGCTCAGTATCCATACATGGCCCTCAGTTCAGGTTTACAACATGTTCAACTTTACATGAGATTTTTATACAGTAGTCACGTTTACTATTTCCCAACTTCAGTTCTACTTGTTCTACAAAAGTAAAGATTTAAGTAACTAAGTGTACTGATTCACCGGCTTAGCAAATTATGTTTGTTACTTATGTTTTAAGATACTTCAATTTTTAGTTATTTTCAATCTCTTGGTGAGTCTACTTGTAATTAGAAAGCATGTTTTAAGATTATCTTTCTAATCAGTTTGACTTATTGCATTCACCCCCACTTACTCAGTACATTACAAAGTATCGATCCATCTATATGTCTATGTGCTACATTGTCTCATAATGTAGGTACCAGTTGTAGCCTATACATCATAATCAGACAGTTTGTAGCTTCTAACCAGCAGGTGATAAGTTCGCTTGTTTTGAGGACTCCAGTCAGTTGTAGTTCATGTAATTTATTTTGATAATTTATATGTATTGATTAGTAGTAGTTGGAAGCATGTCCTATCTATCTATAGTCAGTATAGTAGAGGCTTCATAGATAGTCAATCATAGTCATGATATTGTAAATCAAGTTCTTTCTTCAGATGTATCATGTTGTAAACTTATTCAGTATTACATTCAATTAGATTTTCTCATGATTATGTTTCCACTCAACAAATTATGTTTTGTTATATACATATTAAATTAGTTGCTCAATAGTATGCTAATTTATGGGTTAGCTTGGGATCACTTGTGGTTCCAAGCACCGTGTTACGACTAGGGGGCAGTCTCAGGTCGGGACAAACTTGGTATCAAACCTCAGAGTTCAATGTCCTAGGGTTTATATGAAGCCGTGTCTTGTAGATTCTTACAGAATGATATAGAGATGTCTAGACTTTTCTTTAAGAGGCTACAGGCCATTTAAGAAAAATTTCCTTTCTTTCATGTCTCAGATCGTGCAGTAGAAGTTTTCTTCAAGGAACTTATGCAGATTCTTATGTTAATACATTTATGCCATCTCTGCCATATTTTTAAGGCAACAAAAATAGCCAACTTAAATTCTTATAGCTAGAGTTTTTCTTAGACAGTCCCCATAGACAGTTATGGATTGCACGTAGGCTCAAAAGTATCCACAGTGCTTTTAATTAAAGTTTGAATGATTTCATTCATGTTCATGCTTTTAATTAGTAGGCTTGAAATAGCGTATGCAAGAATTTAAGTTTGTTGATTCAAAATTATATGTTATTGTTGTTGGGTATGTTGGTGTAATGGTAATTCTTATGGTTTAGGGTAAATATAAGTTTAGAGATGTGATATTAGTAGGCTATAAGGGAAAAGAAGCAGATTACATATTTAGTGAGGCAAGTATGTTTTCAAGAAGGGTGTAAGTATATGATAATTATTGAAGCTAAAGAAAGTTAAGGATATCATATGTTAAGGGAGTTTACAAGAATGAAATTAGTATAGTTCATTAAAGGTTTTGGGATATCCATGTTAAGTGTTAGAATCTAAGTTGAATCTTTGAAGATTGAGCTAATAGAAAGAACAGTTGAAGCTCTAGATTGTGTGAACTCATGGTATGGTTATACTTATGAAGATTCTAAGTTAGTTAGTGTTTAAGTTATTGTATAATGACTATTGGGGCTATAGAAAGTTAAGAGTTATGTCTCAGAAGAAAGTACTAGCAGCGGGTTTTACACTTTCAGCTGTAGTCTTTCAGGGCGAGTTTAGTATTTAGGTGTATTGTTATATCTCGAGCTCTAGAGTAAAGTGGTTGCAGTTCAGTCTAGAGTTTATTACAGGAGTTCGCATACTTAGAATGATGGCTTAAAGCTAAGGGGGGATGATAGAATAAGGAACCAAGTTAGGCTCTCATATTCTAATAGTGAGGCTGGTGTTTTGTAGAGCAACAGTAAGGGAGGAAGATGTCCGACCCATTTTATATCAGTGCAAAGTTTGGTACTTCAGTTATCACGATATCTACTCATGCCTTACATGTCAGCTCCATGATTGTAGCTCATATTCATGCATTTTTCATAAAATTATCTATGCTCCCAGTTCCTAGTATGAAGTGTTCCAGTTCACTCAGCAGTACAAATCATATTCCCTGAAATTATGAACTCTGAACTCAGGTCATGCAGCTCATGACTCATATACTTATGCTTTACAAAATGCTCAGTTCCAGGTACTCATGGTAAACTCTCATTGACTAGTGTAATTCAGATTATGTCATGTATATCCTTAGTTTTGATCTCTATAATTAATCTATGTCATGGATACTCTATTCCTCAGGCCTCAGTTAAATATCCAAGTTACTCATAGCATTCTTTCATGCTTCAGGTCCTCATGTTCTAAGTTTCAGTGACCTCTCTTTATGTAAATATAGTGGTGATGGACAATTGTTTAGATGGGGGAGAGTAAATGTTTCATGTTAAGAAAAGATTGTAGTATGCTTGTTTTATATAAGGCTGTAAAAGCGAAGGAAGATTGAGGCAAAACTTTTGGTATATGTCATGGTTAGTTAAAAAAATTTATATGTGTCTTCGTAAGAATGGTGTAAGAAATTTATTATTGATAAAGGTTTAGAGAATATGAGAAAGATGTTTTTATGGGTGTTTTCCTAGAAGTTTGTAGTTGGTTATAATAGTAGGCTTGAATGTCATGTTGGTATGTAAGTGGATAGGTGTATTGTGCGCTATTAAATTCCCAATAAGAGGCTGAATTTAGCTGTTGAGGTGGTAAGAAGAACGATTCTTGAGATGAGAAGTTGTGAAAATGCATAGGGTATTGAATTCATAGTTTAGACTAGCATTGTGGTGTTATGTGTAGTACCTTGTAATTATGAGTTAGTCTTGAACATGGTGAGAGAAGGTAGTTCAACTCAAACTTTAGTTAGAGTAGTTATATGTACCCATGCAATTATTTAAGGAATGAAGCTAAGATTGAATTGGGCAGTTGCATTGCCTAAGGCCTAGTAATTCTATCCTAGTTTATGTTTCATAGGCCTATGTTCCATGTTACAGAGTTATAGCCTTATTAAGATTCCCTACTCATATATCTTATTCAGATCATGATCAAGTTCTTTGCTCCCTACTGTTATTAGAACTTCTTAGAAAGAATGTTGAAGAAATACTTCAGTTGAATATAAGTTTTTAGTATAATTCAGTCCGTATAGCTACAATTCAATTTAGCAGTCAGACAGATAAATTCCTATGGTTTTTCCATCTTTCGATCTAGTCTTACTATCTGAAGTTTCATGAGTATGGCCATTCCAAGAGGTAATTTGTTCGCATCTATGCAAATTGTGAGTTCAGTTCAGTCATGCATCATGTTTCAGATTCAAATATTCAATCATGATTCAGTTCGTAAGTGTCTCATGCATCATCTTAGCCTTTTCTTAGTATTTCAGCTGAGTCAGTATCATTTGGAGGACGAATTATCCCAAAGGGGAGATATTGTAATACCCTGAGTTTTAATGTCCTAAACCTCTTAACTTTTCTTTACAAAACCATATCCATCTTGAGGTAATGGTTACTTATAAGTTGACTTTATTGTTTCTATCTCAGCCTTATAATCATTCTCATGTTATTGCATGTATTCACGAAATCAATTCAGTTCATGTATTATGGTCAACTTCAGTTATGAAATCATGTTCCAAGTCATGCATGTTCAGTATATGGTCACAGTTACCCTAGTATTCTGTCTCTAACCAGTCTCATTCGAGGACGAATGATTCCAAGGGGGAGATAATGTAACACCCTGCATTCTTGAGCTAGAAATAGAACCATCGTTTCTATATGTGTAAAATCTAATCCCATGATTTATCTTTAAATACATATGTTATGATCTTTATCCTAGTGTGTTAAGTGATTATGAGGTAAAAAATCTTCATAAAAATCACTTAGAGCAAAGTTGAGCTAAGAGCCTTTGATTCGGTTAAATTTTGGTATTCGATTCTACAAGGGTTAACTTTGAACGTGTATAAATTTTGATATATATGGAATTTTTCATCTCAACACCCACCAAATTATAAATAATTGAATTATCTTTCCAACTATACCAATTTCGTCTTAATCCGATATCCGAGCAAAAAGTTATGATCATTTTCGTCAGAACCAGTAAGTTATCGCGATAATGCCACGATGCGGGACTAAGTTACCATGTATAGCTCCGCGATACAAAGTAATGTTTTCATGCATCCGTAAATACAAGACAAAAGGACATTTTAGTCATTTCTCTTTGCCCCCAAGCACCCAAGTGACAGATTAAAACACCAAAAGGGCTTGCCCAGTTTTTATCATCAAATCCTTATGTAAACCCTCATCTTCCCCAAGAACAAAATCCAAACTTTACCCCCAAGAAATCAAGAGTTTAATCTTCCAAGTTCAAGAATCTTCAAGAAACATCAAAAATAGGGTTTCTTTTACAAGTTCATCATTCATGTCCCAAGATTCAAGCTTTCTTTCTCAAGAATTCAAGGGTTCAAGTTCCAATTTCAAGTTTCTTCAAGAATTTGTTCAATTAAGGTATGTGTGTGTTCATTAATAGGTTCCTTTCATCCATTGTCCCAAAAATCCTATTTTTATTTAAAATCATAAATCTTATTCTATTTGATGAAACTCGTGAATAAATCCATGAACTCCTCATTAACTCAAGTAAAGCCATGTCTACATGTAATTCCATGTGAATTTAGCTACCTCATGTTTTGAATTACAATTCCCATGTTATGTTTAAGTGAATTTCATGTTAAACCCCCAATTTGTGAATTTAGCCATGTAATCATATTGATTTCTCATTTTTAACACATTCCCATGTTTAAGTTCATGATTCTCACATGTTTAATGAAATGTCTATGTTTTGGGTCTTTGAACTATGGTCTCATACTATAGTTTTAAAGCTTTGTTATCGTATTTTATGGTTATTCAGTGCTGGTGGATTATGAACACCCAATATCTATGTGTTTTACATGATTTCCATTTTTTCAAGTAACAAGTCAGTCAGACCATGGTTTTAATGTCAAATTTAGAACTCCATGATCATGTTGAGAATTATCAGTTTATATGTTTATAATTACCTCATAATCCGTATGCACTGTTATTTTCAGAATATCATGACTTGAACTTATCAGTTATTAGTGCATACACCAGTTAGTATTTTAGTGTCTTTCAGTTGAGAGTAGGATTTAGCACCGAGCGAACCCAGGGATGGGGGATCACCTGTCATTGAGGGTGTAACCCTTAGTAGCGATCCCTGAGTTCTAGAACTATGGAGCCAATATAGGTTTGAGATGTCTTCCTGCCAGTTGAGAGTTGACACATATCTCATGAGAGCACCTGCCAGTAGAGGGTAACTCCTTAGTCCTTCGGGACATCAGCCTTGTGGATCCACATCGTTAGCCATGTGTTAGTACCTGTGGCACGGTACTGACACCCTTTCAACTGGGTTACAGGTTGGACTCCGATTAGCTCAGATTGGGGCATGTCGGTTACATGATACCTCCCACAGTCTCAGTATAGTAGTTTAGTGTATTTCAGTTCAGGTTTGCTTGACCAAGTGTACGGATTACCAGATATTCAGTTATACAAATTTTACTCTTTCAGATTACAGATTATCTCAGAAGCATGTTTATGCTTGATCTTGCATTCTCAAATATTACATGTTCATGTTTTCATGCTCAGTATCCATACATGACTCTCAGTTCAGGTTTACAACATGTTCAACTTTACATGAGATTTTCATACAATAGTCCTGTTTACCGTTTCCCAGCTTCAGTTCTACTTGTTCTACAAAAGTAAAGATTTAAGTAACTATGTGTAGTGATTCACCAGATTATCAAATTATGTTTGTTACTTATGTTTTAAGATACTCTAGTTTTCAGTTAATTTCAATCTCTTAGTGAGTCTATTTGCACTTAGCATGCATGTTTTAAGATTATGTTTTTAATCAGATTAACATATTGCATTCACCCGCACTTACTTAGTACATTCCAAAGTACTGATCCGCATATATGTCTATGTGCTACATTGTCTCATAATGTAGGTACCAATTATAGCCTACATATCATACTCAGACAGTTTGATGCTTCTAACCAGTAGGTGATGAGTTCTCCTGTTTCGGGGACTCCAGTCAGTTGTAGTTCATGTAATTTATTTTGATTATTCATATGTATTTATTAGTAATAGTTAGAGGCATGTCCCGTCTATCTATAGTCAGTATAGTAGAGGTTTCATAGATAGTCAGTCAGAGTCATGATATTGTAAATCAAGTTCTTTCTTCAGATGTATCGTGTTGTAAACTTATTCAGTATTACATTCAATCAGATTTTCTCATGATTATTCTTCGACTCAACAAATTATGTTTTGTTATATATATATTAAATCAGTTGCTCAATAGTATGCCAGTTCATGGGTTAACTTGGGATCACTTGTGATTCCAAGCACCGTGTTACGACTAGGGGGTAGTCTCGGGTCGTGACATAAATCCTATCATTTTGAAACATAATTATCTTCTCTCCCCTTTTTCAATTAAAATTACTCTCTTCTTATTATTATACATAAGTTGTCGATCATATACACTACTACTTATGTATCTAAACTAATTGATTTAATTATAATTAAAAAAATAAAATATCTACCTTAAATACATACCGCAATTAATTCTATATTTATGGAATTCAGTTACAACTTTTCAATTTCAAAATTTTGAAACACCAAATCAATTTCAACGGAATTAGAGATCGAGGAATCTTGGGTTGATTTCGACAATTGCATCTGATTGCATCTTCTATAATAATATACATTGCAAATCAATATTAGTTTAATATGCATCAAAATTTTAAAAAAAATTCAAAACTTGAAAACATAAAACAATGCTTGGTATTCATGCCTAATATTCTTTCATATATATAACAATGCTATGTATATAGGTTAAAATAAATACAACTCAACTTGTCTAACATAACCATATACATAATTGTGTTACGTATAACGTTGTTAATGCATAACACATACATAACTCTGTAATGTATGCGTTCTGAAATACAACACTCCAATAGTGTTTATTTTAACACATATACATAACAGAATTATGTATATGGGTTGATATATATAACAACGTTAATGCATAATATATATATATATAACTCTGTAATGTATATGTTCTGAAATAAACAGCCCATTAGTATTTATTTTACCACATATACGTAACAAAAAGTATATAGGCTCATATACATAATGACGTTATGTATATGGGATGAAGTAACAACACATATCATACAAATGTATATGGTGTGACATAAAAACTCCTGGTAATGTCAAATTCCATATATATACATCCTTTTTTTTTCCTTTCTTTTTTCTTTCTTCCTTTTTTTTTGTTTTTTCTTACAACTGATCTGGAAAGGTTATTGGATTTAGGAGCATTGTGATCGGTTCTAGTACTTGTAGAATTGATAAATACAATTGGTTAGGTTAAAGAATCTAGATTCAGTTCTCTGAAATTGGGTTTTGCAATGTCGATCGTAGTGCTATTGTTGTTGTTGTTGTTGTTGTTACTCATAGAGTTCCTCGACATGGACCCCATAATTGTTACTCTTTCTTTGTATTAGCCACTGGTAGATGTGTAAGGGGGAATGTGTTTTGGTTTGAGCTGAATTTTAAGTGGATGAGATGAAGAAAGAAGGAAGAGGGAAAAAAAGGAAAGAAAGGGGGGATCCCGTGATATTAAAAGGATATTTATGAATTAAAAATGGAGATTTGAGAAAAACGGTAAATTTAAAATTTGAAAAAATTGAGGTTACTTGATTGTAGACACCTTCTAAGGAAATAAAGCATGAAAAGATAAAGGTAACATTATGTATTTTCTCAATTAAATAAAATTCATTAGAAATAACACTGGCAAAAATTCCGGTTAATTCAAGGTTGAAATTAACAATAGTCCACACACATATCCCAAAAGTAAAACTGATGAAAATCAAGAATATTTTAGTGACTGTACACATATTTTGAAATAAATAATAATAATAATAATAATAATAATAATAAATAAAAAATAATTTTTTATTTCATATTAGTTGATCTTTTTGCTAAAAATATTTATTTCATTTTAGTTGTTCAATAATTAAAATTAAAATTAAGAGAAGTTTATATGTTTTTCTAATACTATTTTTATTATTAAACAGTTATGTAAAATGTATATATTTAAATTTGTATTTTTAATATATAATTAATAGAATTATTTTAGTAAAATAATTTTTTATTAAATATTTTTGAAGAAGAGTATCAAATTAAGGATTAATTAATTACCAAGATGGATTGCGGTGCAGTGGATGAGCTGCTTCACCATTAACTAGAGGTCGAGGGTTCGAACCCTGGGTATGGAAAAAACTCTGTTAGGAGTGCTGCCACCTTAATGGTTAACCAGAGGTCGAAACCAGAGATCGAGTGTCACGCCCCAAATTAAGGACGAACAAAAACCGTATACACACATTCTACAAGCACTCTATGACGTACGTGAGGTTATGGAATAATAACTAGCAAGGTATTCAATAAAAGTTGCATATATACACGAGGGAGTTACATTAACAAAACTATACAATACTACACGATGTCTATGAAGCCTCTAATCAGTTTAACACACTATACTACAAGTGACTAGTTGGCATCAGGCCCGTCATTCCCAACCAGAGACCTGTACATATAATAAAAAATACTAGGCATAGGCTGGCTCCAAAGAGAGTTGGAGCTCACCAAAATATCAGTTGAAAACGACAATAGAGCCTAACGTGGACGTCTGCTATCAGGAGGATCGAAGCCTGCATTAATAAAACATGGAAAAATACAGAAGCTCATATGAGTCAAATGGTAATGTGAAAAACGTATGAGCCAACAAATAACACATATACAATATGAGCTAATAACTTATGCACCAACCTTATTTGCATCTTATATAATTTTTAACACAAGCGTTCATTATAATATAGGACTTATACTTTGCCTAGGTGATGCACTTACCCTATAGGTCGTACAAATGATCACAAGATGGCCTTCCGAAGGTAATCTGAGGCAAGTATAAAACATATGTTGCTTACATACTCATTGCTATGATCCTATATGTGTAACTGTAATCGCAGTCTGTATCCAGGTACGCCCAGCCCAGAGGCTCACTATGAGGGTCTGCCCGCAGGCCATATATGTCATATGTTGGCTCGAGTCAGGGGAAACCAATACATGACGTTCCAACTGACTTCAAAAACATAAGATGCCACAAAGGCGGGTACGCCCAATGATTGGACTCGCTATAGTGGTCTGGTCTCGATCCTGTGCACAGAATCACGTCGAGCGATATGCTAAGCCAACCCTATGTACCCTCCCGTCGTTTCTGTATATCAAATAATGCTTTGAAGGCCTATGACATATGAGTTATGATATTGATCGTCTAGATAGCATATACAAATGCAACTATGCCATTACTAATTACTTTTACTCCTAACGTGTGTTATCCACATATATATTGTGGCCTAAAGACTTCAAGTATAGAAACTTATGATAATATGAAAGTATCATGAAAATTTAACATAAAGAAGAAAGGATAGATACTTATAAGTTTATGGTAGAACGAGAGAATGGTATGTAAGGCAATATAGAGATTCCACTTTCATTTTTCATGAGAATTATACTAACATCAAATGGAAAAGAGCACATGACATATAGTGGTGCCTTAGCAGCGAGGGAAGGGTTTAGTTTTACATACCTTAGTGCTTTATTAACTACGATAATATCTCGAGCCTCAAGTTTCAACCTGCGGAAGTGTAGCCTTTATCTTCCCAACCACTAATTTTTGCTAGCCTCTAGGTAATTCACTAGCTACAAGGATAACATATACGTCCATTAGTAACCCGAAGGTGCATTTAATAACCTATTCCGATAATTTTCACTTATGCCCAAATATTAATCGAATTCCTTAGCAAGAATCCGTAAGAAGTTCCAACTCCTTTAGCTTATACAATTCAATGTTATATCCACCCAATTGATAAAAATTTCTAAAACTCCACTTAATCAAAATCCCATCTCTCTCAAAAATCCTAATTGCGAAACCCATCTCAAGAAATAGTGTAATGATTCAAATCAAACAATAACCAATAGCTTATACTACACCCCAACATATTCTATAATTAAATTCAAGCATGAGGTGAAGAAATTACCTTTCTGAGATTAATCCCCACTTTGAGTTCTTGGAAATTCTTGATAAAACTAATAGTTTCTAGCAGCTTAGGACCGTGGAGCGCCCCTATTGAAGGAATTTTCTTGCACGCTTTAAGATCTTTTGAATTCTCCTCTCACCTTGCTGAACAAAAGAGAGAAACAGAGCCCCTTTGGGTTCAATTTTACGTGCTGGAAACCTTTCCCAGGGAAAATAAAGTTAATCCTTTCTTAACTCCACTTTACCTACAACTATTATTAAAAAAAGAAAAGGAAAGTTAAAAGGCCCACGTCTTGAACTTTTAACACATAATTAGCAATACTTCAAAGTCCGTAACTTAACAGCACCACATACAGGTACATTATATATATATATATATATTCAACACCATTTGCTAATGTATTATACTTCTTAGATCAAAGTCGCACTTAATTTAAGTTGTTAATTTAATTCAAATTTTTTTTTTGAGATATCACTTTGAGGGTTTAATCCTGTCACCTTAATGGTTAATTAAAGGTCGAGAATTTAATTTGAGTATGAGAAAATTTTTATTGAAAGTGTTGTTATCTTAATAGGTCCCGCAATGGACGATTCAAATTAGTTACAAAAGGAAATAGTAATAATCATACCAATAATACTAAAACAGCTGGGTAAAGCTATAAGACATTCTTCCCCGGCAAAGCATCTACCTTCCTCCAATTTTTCATTTTCTCTCTACCCCTCTGCGCCCCCTCCCCCCTCCACAATACCCCCAAACCCCACATGGAACCTCCACTTCTACCTGGCCCACCCATTTCCACCACCATCCCCACGGCGTCGGTAGCCGCCGGGACTCTCTCACAGCCACCACCACCGGCGGCACCATCACATATCAACTACCCCAACTCAGTAGATTCCAACAACTCCTCCTTGGACGACCACCAACAACAACCACCACACACCACAGCCACTGCCACCGGCGCCGGTGGAAAAATCCGTCTTATGTGTAGCTACGGCGGACACATAATCCCTCGTCCACACGATAAATCCCTTTGTTACATTGGTGGCGATACAAGAATCTTCGTCACTGATAGAAATACTCCCCTCTCTGATCTCTCTTCACGGCTCTCCAAAACCCTATTAGCCGGTAGGCCGTTTTGGTTAAAGTATCAACTTCCGAATGAAGACCTTGATTCCCTTATCTCCGTTACAACAGACGAAGACCTCGAAAACATGATTGATGAATACGACCGTGTTGCGAAAGCATCACGTATTCGTGTTTTTCTCTTTACTAGTGAGGAGTTTGATAATTCGGTTGGCTCACTTTTACAAAGCTCTACAAAATCGGAGGATTGGTTCGTACACGCGTTGAATGGAGCGACTTCTACTTCTACAACGACGAATAAGGTGTTTTCTGAGTCTTCTTCGGTGAATTGTCTTTTAGGTCTTGACGATGATGTTGTTGGGAATTGTAATGTAAAGAGTGTTGATGGACAATTGGAAGGATCATTTGTTGGTGGTACGAGGAAGAATGAGAAAATTAGTGGTCAAGATGTTCAGTCGGTGCCGGATTCACCGATGGTGGAAACAGCGTCGTCGTTTGGGTCTACTTCTTCTACGCCATCGTTGACGAATTTGCCTCCGATTAAGGTTCATGTTGAGGAGAATCAAAGGGTTGGGGTTGAGGAACAGTTTACACAGTTAGGAGTTGGAGGTGGAAAAGTGGAGCTGAAGCAGAAGGAAGAGGAAGGGGGATTTATGGGTTTAACTTCACCGTCTGCTCCACCAGCTGCTCCGGTGATTGGGACTGCGTTATCTGGTGTTAATCAAGTTTATTCAGATGATGAGAGATCGGACCAAGGTGTAGGAGTTGGTGTTGGTTACAGAAATCCTGCTCAAACTCAGCCTCAGCCTCAGCTACAGCAGCCTCCACACTTGCAGCCAAAGCCTGTTGTTGTTCCTTCTGATTTGCCTTCCCCCAATTCAGTTTCAAGGTAAAAGATTAATAGCTAAAAGAATTTAATTTTCTCAATTTTCAATATATGTTTTATTCAAACATACCAGTTGCTTTATAATTGTGTTAGTTTGTTGTTATATGCTGCTCTGTTGTTTTGATAAATGTTCAAAAAGGTCTTACCTTGGTGGGTTTTTTTGTGGGGGGAGAAAGGGGGTTGAGCTCATAAGTATGCAGCCATCCTCTTGCATTTTGTAAAGATATTGTTTTTTACACCTTGCAAACCTTTGACCTTCCGTTGAGCTGAGGGTCTATTGGAAACAGCCTCTCTACCTTACCATCCCCAGACTTCACTTGGTGGGGTTACACTTGGTATGTTGTCGTTGTTGTTACAAACTCTTGACCTGGTCTCTGAAGGAACTGCTCTATGATTCTTTGTTAAGCTCACAAATTGATAATGAAAATTCTCTCAAGTAGGATTGTCATTTTATTTGATGCAGTGAGAGCAGTGTGACAAATCCTTTGTCTGGCCAAAGACATTTCTTTTATCAAGAATCAGGGGGTCAAATGCAGTCTGGGATCAATAGGGTTTCTCCTAATTCGGTTGATATGAAGCACAGTGATCCAAATAATAGGGCTCAGGTACAACAACAGCAAGTTCAGGATGGTGGATATGCACTGCCAGTCCAGTATGATCAGCACCAACCATTGTTGATGCCCCAACAATATGTTCATGCTAGTCAATATATCCACCATACTCCTTCAGGCCCTGTGCCAGTGACATCTTATTATCCTATATACCCTTCACAGCAGCAAACTCATCCTCAGCACTCTGCCCTTGAGCACCAGTACCCAGTTTACTTTGTTCATTCTAGACCTTCGCAAGCTTACAATTTGCCAGTGCAGCAAACAAATTATTGCGAGTCTTCTCAAACAATCCCTTCTAACCAACCCCAAACACCTCCTGCACCTAGCATGGCCGCTCCTGCTGCAGCTTACAACCATGGTAGAAACCCTCCTGCCACCAAACCTGAAATGTCTGCTGGTGCATATAGAGCAGCAGGTGTGGCAGCTCCACAATTGGTTCAGATCACTTCGGGTCAGCATCAGCAGCAATATGTTGGCTACTCTCAGATTCACCATCCCTCTCAGCCAATTGCTCCTGCATCAGCTGCTACTGCCAGTTATGCATATGAATTTTCTGATCCCACACATGCACAAATATACTACTCTCAGGCTCATACTCCTCCCCAGTTTGCTGCTCAATTCCAAACCATGACATCATCCCGTGCTGTTGGTTTACATAATACTTCTTCTCAGATCCCCACAGAAATAAAACAACCAACAAATTAGAACTTCACCTGCCATGAAAGGTGAGTTGCACATGAAGAAACAATTTTGTGGCCATGGGTTTGATTTATGTTTAATGTTTCTGTTATAAATGCTTGAATTCTCATTTGTTATTGGTTTGTCAAATGTATTTGTTATATAGGTATAAGGCAATTGGGTGTTCTTTTCTTTTCTTGTGCAATCCTTAAAGTGATAGCGGCGTGGATCATACTGTAAACACTCAAACTCATGTGATATCTTCCCTGTTCTATATATGAATTACGGAATAAATGTGATATAGTGATTGAGGCTTTTACTTCAGTTGGTTTTTTATTGTTTTCATCATTTGTGATTTAATGTGTTGTGTGCAATGTATCTCTACCACCATGACATATTA